>CM072535.1:14092947-14829423 GCA_036898165.1 Silybum marianum | reverse complement strand
CAAGGAACACAATAAATCAGTATGATTTGTGGTAACACAACTTGATTTGTGTGGGTTTCGAGGAACTACATGAAGCACGTTTCTTTCCAACCTGCAAATAAGTGGCACCGACAGCTTTTTGCACGAGAAGGATTTTCTGTTGAGTTCTTTCTTATGGAAACCATCTCATTTACATTGTAGATGAACCATGAAAAATTTCATGGCAATCCTGCACGGTCGGTTCGAACGGTAAAAGCCCCGTGTACCGCCGCCTATGAGTTTCGACCAAAAATGGGAGTTTTTGCTAAATCGATCATAGTCTTTGCTAAGGATCTTCGTTCATGGCCCATGACAAGTCAAATCGAAGCTAGGAATAAAGCACACACTATTTCATTTGGGTAATAGAACATGATTTGTGTGGGTTTCGAGGAACTACACGAAGCACGTTTCTTTCCAACCTGACAAATGAGTGGCACCGACAGTTTTTTGCACGAGAAGGATATTCTGTTGAGTTCTTTCTCCTGGAAACCATCTCATTTACATTGTAGATGAACCATGAAAAATTTCATTGCAATCTGGCACTGTCGGTCCTGACGATAAAAGCCCCGTGTACCGCTGCCTATGAGTTTCGACCAAAAATGAGCATTTTTGCTAAATCGATCATCCTCTTTGCTAAGGATCTTCGTTCATGGCCCATGACCAGTCAAATCGAAGCTAGGAATAAAGCACACACTATTTCAGTTGGGGTAATACAACATGATTTGTGTGGATTTCGAAGAACTACACGAACCACGTTTGTTTCCAACCTGGCAAATGAGTGGCACCGGCAGTTTTTTGCACGAGAAGGATATTCTGTTGAGTTTTTCTCTTGGAAACCATCTCATTTACATTGTATATGAACCATGAAAAATTTCATGGCAATCCGGTACTGTCGGTCCGGACGGTAAAAGCCCCGTGTACCGCCGCCTATGAGTTTCGACCAAAAATGGGCGTATTTGCTGTACGTTCATAGCCTTTTCTTCAATGCTCTGTTCTAGGCCCAAAATCAGTCAAATCGAACCTAGGAACAAGGATCGCAATAAATCAGTAAGATTTGTGGCAATACAACATGATTTGTGTGAATTTCGAGGAACTACATGAAGCACGTTTCTTTCCAACCTGGCAAATGAGTGGCACCGACAGTTTTTTGCACGAGAAGGATATTCTGTTGAGTTCTTTCTCCTGGAAACCATCTCATTTACATTGTAGATGAACCATGAAAAATTTCATTGCAATCCGGCACTGTCGGTCCGGACGGTAAAAAAGCCCCGTGTACCGCCGCCTATGAGTTTCGACCAAAAATGGGCGTATTTGCTGTACGATCATAGCCTTTTCATCGATGCTCTGTTCTAGGCCCAAGACTAGTCAAATCGAACCTAGGAACAAGGATCACAATAAATCAGTATGATTTGTGGCAATACAACATGATTTGTGTGAATTTCGAGGAACTACACGAAGCACGTTTCTTTCCAACCGGGCAAATGAGTGGCACCGACAGTTTTTTGCACGAGAAGGATTTTCTGTTGAGTTCTTTCTCATGGTATCCATCTCATTTACATTGTACATGAACCATGAAAAATTTCATGGCAATCCTGCACGGTCGGTCCGGAAGGGAAAACTCCCGTGTACCACCGCGTGTGAGTTTCGACTAAAAATGGGTGTATTTGCTATACGATCATAACCTTTTCTTCAATGCTCTGTTCTAGGCCCAAGACAAGTCAAATCAAACCTAGGAACAAGGAACACAATAAATCAGTATGATTTGTGGTAACACAACTTGATTTGTGTGGGTTTCGAGGAACTACACGAAGCACGTTTCTTTCCAACCTGCAAATAAGTGGCACCGACAGTTTTTTGCACGAGAAGGATTTTCTGTTGAGTTCTTTCTTATGGAAACCATCTCATTTACATTGTAGATGAACCATGAAAAATTTCATGGCAATCCTGCACGGTCGGTTCGAACGGTAAAAGCCCCGTGTACCGCCGCCTATGAGTTTCGACCAAAAATGGGAGTTTTTGCTAAATCGATCATAGTCTTTGCTAAGGATCTTCGTTCATGGCCCATGACAAGTCAAATCGAAGCTAGGAATAAAGCACACACTATTTCATTTGGGTAATAGAACATGATTTGTGAGGGTTTCCAAAAACTACACGAAGCACGTTTGTTTCCAACCTGGCAAATGAGTGGCACCGGCAGTTTTTTGCACGAGAAGGATATTCTGTTGAGTTTTTCTCTTGGAAACCATCTCATTTACATTGTATATGAACCATGAAAAATTTAATGGCAATCCGGTACTGTCGGTCCAGACGGTAAAAGCCCCGTGTACCGCCGCCTATGAGTTTCGACCAAAAATGGGCGTATTTGCTAAATCGATCATAGCCTTTTCTTCAATGCTTCGTTCATAGGCCCAAAATCCGGTCAAATCGAACCTAGGAACAAGGATCGCAATAAATCGGCAAGATTTGTGGTAATACAACATGATTTGTGTGAATTTCGAGGAACTACATGAAACACGTTTCTTTCCAACCTGGCAAATGAGTGGCACCGACAGTTTTTTGCACGAGAACGATTTTTTGTTGAGTTCTTTCTCTTGGAAACCATCTCATTTACATTGTAAATGAACCATGAAAAAATTCATGGGAATCCGGCACTGTCGATCCGGACGGTAAAAGCCCCGTGTACCGCCGCCTATGAGTTTCGACCAAAAATGGGGGTATTTGCTATACGATCATAGCCTTTTCATCGAAGCTCTGTTCTAGGCCCAAGACTAGTCAAATCGAACCTAGGAACAAGGATCACAATAAATCAGTATGATTTGTGGCAATACAACATGATTTGTGTGAATTTCGAGGAACTACACGAAGCACGTTTCTTTCCAACCGGGCAAATGAGTGGCACCGACAGTTTTTTGCACGAGAAGGATTTTCTGTTGAGTTCTTTCTCATGGAATCCATCTCATTTACATTGTACATGAACCATGAAAAATTTCATGGCAATCCTGCACGGTCGGTCCGGAAGGGAAAACTCCCGTGTACCACCGCCTGTGAGTTTCGACTAAAAATGGGTGTATTTGCTATACGATCATAGCCTTTTCTTCAATGCTCTGTTCTAGGCCCAAGACATGTCAAATCGAACCTAGGAACAAGGAACACAATAAATCAGTATGATTTGTGGTAACACAACTTGATTTGTGTGGGTTTCGAGGAACTACACGAAGCACGTTTCTTTCCAACCTGCAAATAAGTGGCACCGACAGTTTTTTGCACGAGAAGGATTTTCTGTTGAGTTCTTTCTTATGGAAACCATCTCATTTACATTGTAGATGAACCATGAAAAATTTCATGGCAATCCTGCACGGTCGGTTCGAACGGTAAAAGCCCCGTGTACCGCCGCCTATGAGTTTCGACCAAAAATGGGAGTTTTTGCTAAATCGATCATAGTCTTTGCTAAGGATCTTCGTTCATGGCCCATGACAAGTCAAATCGAAGCTAGGAATAAAGCACACACTATTTCATTTGGGTAATAGAACATGATTTGTGTGGGTTTCGAGGAACTACACGAAGCACGTTTCTTTCCAACCTGACAAATGAGTGGCACCGACAGTTTTTTGCACGAGAAGGATATTCTGTTGAGTTCTTTCTCCTGGAAACCATCTCATTTACATTGTAGACGAACCATGAAAAATTTCATTGCAATCTGGCACTGTCGGTCCTGACGATAAAAGCCCCGTGTACCGCTGCCTATGAGTTTCGACCAAAAATGAGCATTTTTGCTAAATCGATCATCCTCTTTGCTAAGGATCTTCGTTCATGGCCCATGACCAGTCAAATCGAAGCTAGGAATAAAGCACACACTATTTCAGTTGGGGTAATACAACATGATTTGTGTGGATTTCGAAGAACTACACGAACCACGTTTGTTTCCAACCTGGCAAATGAGTGGCACCGGCAGTTTTTTGCACGAGAAGGATATTCTGTTGAGTTTTTCTCTTGGAAACCATCTCATTTACATTGTATATGAACCATGAAAAATTTCATGGCAATCCGGTACTGTCGGTCCGGACGGTAAAAGCCCCGTGTACCGCCGCCTATGAGTTTCGACCAAAAATGGGCGTATTTGCTATACGTTCATAGCCTTTTCTTCAATGCTCTGTTCTAGGCCCAAGACCAGTCAAATCGAACCTAGGAACAAGGATCACAATAAATCAGTAAGATTTGTGGCAATACAACATGATTTGTGTGAATTTCGAGGAACTACATGAAGCACGTTTCTTTCCAACCTGGCAAATGAGTGGCACCGACAGTTTTTTGCACGAGAAGGATATTCTGTTGAGTTCTTTCTCCGGAAACCATCTCATTTACATTGTAGATTAACCATGAAAAATTTCATTGCAATCCCGCACTGTCGGTCCGGACGGTAAAAGCCCCGTGTACCGCCGCCTATGAGTTTCGACCAAAAATGGGCGTATTTTGCTAAATCGATCATAGCCTTTTCATCGATGCTCTGTTCTAGGCCCAAGACTAGTCAAGTCGAACCTAGGAACAAGGATCACAATTAATCAGTATGATTTGTGGCAATACAACATGATTTGTGTGAATTTCGAGGAACTACACGAAGCACGTTTCTTTCCAACCGGGCAAATGAGTGGCACCGACAGTTTTTTGCACGAGAAGGATTTTCTGTTGAGTTCTTTCTCATGGAATCCATCTCATTTACATTGTAGATGAACCATGAAAAATTTCATGGCAATCCTGAACAGTCGGTCCGGATGGGAAAACCCCCGTGTACCACCGCCTATGAGTTTCGAATAAAAATGGGTGTATTTGCTATACGATCATAGCCTTTTCTTCTATGCTCTGTTTTAGGCCCAAGAAAAGTCAAATCGAACCTAGGAACAAGGAACACAATAAATCAGTATGATTTGTGGTAACACAACATGATTTGTATGAGTTTCGAGGAACTACACAAAACACGTTTCTTTCCAACCTGGCAAAAAAGTGGCACCGGCAGTTTTTTGCATGAGAAGGATTTTCTGTTGAGTTCATTCTTATGGAAACCATTTCATTTACATTGTAGATGAAGCATGAAAATTTTCATGGCAATCCTGCTCGGTCGGTCCGAACGGTAAAACCCCGTGTACCGCCGCCTATGAGTTTCGACCAAAAATGGGCGGTTTTGCTAAATCGATCATAGTCTTTGCTAAGGATCTTCGTTCATGGCCCATGACCAGTCAAATCGAAGTTAGGAATAAATCACACAATATTTCATTTGGGGTAATAGAACATGATTTGTGTGGGTTTCGAGGAACTACACGAAGCACGTTTTTTTCCAACACGACAAATGAGTGGCACCGACAGCTTTTTTGCACGAGAAGGATATTTGTTGAGTTCTTTCTCCCGGAAACCATCTCATTTACATTGTAGATGAACCATGAAAAATTTCATTGCAATCCGGCACCGTCGGTCCAGACGATAAAAGCCCCGTGTACCGCTGCCTATGAGTTTCGACCAAAAATGAGCATTTTTGCTAAATCGATCATCCTCTTTGCTAAGGATCTTCGTTCATGGCCCATGACCAGTCAAATCGAAGCTAGGAATAAAGCACACACTATTTCATTTGGGGTAATACAGCATGATTTGTGTGGATTTCGAGGAACTACACGAACCACGTTTGTTTCTAACCTGACAAACGAGTGGCACCGGCAGTTTTTTGCACGAGAAGGATATTCTGTTTGAGTTTTTCTCTTGGAAACCATCACATTTACATTGTATATGAACGTGAAAAATTTCATGGGAATCCGGCACTGTCGGTCCGGACGGTAAAAGCCCCGTGTACCGCCGCCTATGAGTTTCGACCAAAAATGGGCGTATTTGCTGTACGTTCATAGCCTTTTCTTCAATGCTCTGTTCTAGGCCCAAGACCAGTCAAATCGAACCTAGGAACTAGGATCACAATAAATCAGTAAGATTTATGGCAATACAACATGATTTGTGTGAATTTCGGGGAACTACATGAAGCACGTTTCTTTCCAACCTGGCAAATGAGTGGCACCGACAGTTTTTTGCACGAGAAGGATATTCTGTTGAGTTCTTTCTCCTGGAAACCATCTCATTTACATTGTAGATGAACCATGAAAAATTTCATTGCAATCCGGCACTGTCGGTCCTGACGGTAAAAGCCCCGTGTACCGCCGCCTATGAGTTTCGACCAAAAATGGGCGTATTTGCTGTACGATCATAGCCTTTTCATCGATGCTTTGTTCTAGGCCCAAGACTAGTCAAATCGAACCTAGGAACAAGGATCACAATAAATCAGTATGATTTGTGGCAATACAACATGATTTGTGTGAATTTCGAGGAACTACACGAAGCACGTTTCTTTCCAACCGGGCAAATGAGTGGCACCGACAGTTTTTTGCACGAGAAGGATTTTCTGTTGAGTTCTTTCTCATGGAATCCATCTCATTTACATTGTAGATGAACCATGAAAAATTTCATGGCAATCCTGCACGGTTGGTCCGGAAAGGAAAACTCCCGTGTACCACCGCCTGTGAGTTTCGACTAAAAATGGGTGTATTTGCTATACGATCATAGCCTTTTCTTCAATGCTCTGTTCTAGGCCCAAGACATGTCAAATCGAACCTAGGAACAAGGAACACAATAAATCAGTATGATTTGTGGTAACACAACATGATTTGTGTGAGTTTCGAGGAACTACACGAAGCACGTTTCTTTCCAACCTGGCAAATGAGTGGCACCGGTAGTTTTTTGCACGAGAAGGATTTTTTGTTGAGTTCTTTCTTATGGAAACCATCTCATTTACATTGTAGATGAACCATGAAAAATTTCATGGCAATCCTGCACGGTCGGTCCGGACGGTAAAAGCCCCGTGTACCGCCGCCTATGAGTTTCGACCAAAAATGGGAGTTTTTGCTAAATCGATCATAGTCTTTGCTAAGGATCTTCGTTCATGGCCCATGACAAGTCAAATCGAAGCTAGGAATAAAGCACACACTATTTCATTTGGGTAATAGAACATGATTTGTGTGGGTTTCGAGGAACTACACGAACCACGTTTGTTTCCAACCTGGCAAATGAGTGGCACCGGCAGTTTTTTGCACGAGAAGGATATTTTGTTGAGTTCTTTCACTTGGAAACCATCTCATTTACATTGTAGATGAACCATGAAAAATTTCATGGCAATCCGGCACTGTCGGTCCGGACGGTAAAAGCCCCGTGTACCGCCGCCTATGAGTTTCGACCAAAAATGGGCGTATTTTTGCTAAATCGATCATAGCCTTTTCTTCAAGGATCTTCGTTCTAGGCCCATGACCAGTCAAATCGAACCTAGGAACAAGGATCACAATAAATCATTTGTAGTAATACAACATGATTTGTGTAAATTTCGAGGAACTACACGAAGCACGTTTCTTTCCAACCCGGCAAATGAGTGGCACCGGCTTTTTGCACGAGAAGGATTTTTGTTGAGTTCTTTCTCATGGAAACCATCTCATTTACATTGTAGATGAACCATGAAAAATTTCATGGCAATCCGGCACTGTCGGTCCGGACGGTAAAAGCCCCGTGTACCGCCGCCTATGAGTTTCGACCAAAAATGGGCGTTTTTGCTAAATCGATCATAGCCTCTTCTTCGATGCTCCATTCTTGGCCCAAGACCAGTCAAATCGAACCTAGGAACAAGGATCACAATAAATCAGTATGATTTGTGGCAATACAACATGATTTGTGTGAATTTCGAGGAACTACACGAAGCACGTTTCTTTCCAACCGGGCAAATGAGTGGCACCGACAGTTTTTTGCACGAGAAGGATTTTCTGTTGAGTTCTTTCTCATGGAAACCATCTCATTTACATTGTAGATGAACCATGAAAAATTTCATGGCAATCCTGCACGGTCGGTCCGGAAGGGAAAACTCCCGTGTACCACCGCCTGTGAGTTTCGACTAAAAATGGGTGTATTTGCTATACGATCATAGCCTTTTCTTCAATGCTCGTTCTAGGCCCATGACAAGTCAAATCGAAACTAGGAACAAGGAACACAATAAATCATGATTTGTGGGAATACAACATGATTTGTGTGGATTTCGAGGAACTACACGAAGCACGTTTCTTTCCAACAGGGCAAATGAGTGGCACCGGTAGTTTTTTGCACGAGAAGGATTTCCTGTTGAGTTCTTTCTCTTGGAAACCATCTCATTTACATTGTAGATGAACCATGAAAAATTTCATGGCAATCCTGCACGGTCGGTCCGGACGGTAAAAGCCCCGTGTACCGCCGCCTATGAGTTTCGACCAAAAATGGGCGTTTTTGCTAAATCGATCATAGTCTTTGCTAAGGATCTTCGTTCATGGCCCATGACCAGTCAAATCGAAGCTAGGAATAAAGCACACACTATTTCATTTGGGTAATAGAACATGATTTGTGTGGGTTTCGAGGAACTACACGAAGCACGTTTCTTTCCAACCTGACAAATGAGTGGCACCGACAGTTTTTTGCACGAGAAGGATATTCTGTTGAGTTCTTTCTCCTGGAAACCATCTCATTTACATTGTAGATGAACCATGAAAAATTTCATTGCAATCCGGCACTGTCGGTCCTGACGGTAAAAGCCCCGTGTACCGCTGCCTATGAGTTTCGACCAAAAATGAGCATTTTTGCTAAATCGATCATCCTCTTTGCTAAGGATCTTCGTTCATGGCCCATGACCAGTCAAATCGAAGCTAGGAATAAAGCACACACTATTTCATTTGGGGTAATACAACATGATTTGTGTGGATTTCGAGGAACTACACGAACCACGTTTGTTTCTAACCGGACAAACGAGTGGCACCAACGATTTTTGCACGAGAAGGATTTTTGTTGAGTTCTTTCTCTTGGAAACCATCTCATTTACATTGTAGATGAGCCATGAAAAATTTCATGGCAATCCGGTACTGTCGGTCCGGACGGTAAAAGCCCCGTGTACCGCCGCCTATGAGTTTCGACCAAAAATGGGCGTATTTGCTATACGTTCATAGCCTTTTCTTCAATGCTCTGTTCTAGGCCCAAGACCAGTCAAATCGAACCTAGGAACAAGGATCACAATAAATCAGTAAGATTTGTGGCAATACAACATGATTTGTGTGAATTTCGAGGAACTACATGAACCACGTTTCTTTCCAACCTGGCAAATGTGTGGCACCGACAGTTTTTTGCACGAGAAGGATATTCTGTTGAGTTCTTTCTCCTGGAAACCATCTCATTTACATTGTAGATGAACCATGAAAAATTTCATGGCAATCCGGCACTGTCGGTCCGGACGGTAAAAGCCCCGTGTACCGCCGCCTATGAGTTTCGACCAAAAATGGGCGAGTTTTTGCTAAATCGATCATAGCCTTTTCTATCGATGCTCGTTCTAGGCCCAAGACTAGTCAACTCGAACCTAGGAACAAGGATCAGAATAAATCAGTATGATTTGTGGCAATACAACATGATTTGTGTGAATTTCGAGGAACTACACGAAGCACGTTTCTTTCCAACCGGGCAAATGAGTGGCACCGACAGTTTTTTGCACGAGAAGGATTTTCTGTTGAGTTCTTTCTCATGGAATCCATCTCATTTACATTGTAGATGAACCATGAAAAATTTCATGGCAATCCTGCACGGTCGGTCCGGAAGGGAAAACCCCCGTGTACCACCGCCTATGAGTTTCGACTAAAAATGGGTGTATTTGCTATACGATCATAGCCTTTTCTTCAATGCTCTGTTCTAGGCCCAAGAAAAGTCAAATCGAACCTAGGAACAAGGAACACAATAAATCAGTATCATTTGTGGTAACACAACATGATTTGTATGAGTTTCGAGGAACTACACAAAACAAGTTTCTTTCCAACCTCGCAAAAAAGTGGCACCGGCAGTTTTTTGCACGAGAAGGATATTTTGTTGAGTTCTTTCACTTGGAAACCATCTCATTTACATTGTAGATGAACCATGAAAAATTTCATGGCAATCCTGCACGGTCGGTCCGGACGGTAAAAGCCCCGTGTACCGCCGCCTATGAGTTTCGACCAAAAATGGGTGTTTTTGCTAAATCGATCATAGTCTTTGCTAAGGATCTTCGTTCATGGCCCATGACAAGTCAAATCGAAGCTAGGAATAAAGCACACACTATTTCATTTGGGTAATAGAACATGATTTGTGTGGGTTTCGAGGAACTACACGAAGCACGTTTCTTTCCAACCTGACAAATGAGTGGCACCGACAGTTTTTTGCACGAGAAGGATATTTTGTTGAGTTCTTTCTCCTGGAAACCATCTCATTTACATTGTAGATGAACCATGAAAAATTTCATTGCAATCCGGCACTGTCGGTCCTGACGGTAAAAGCCACGTGTACCGCTGCCTATGAGTTTCGACCAAAAATGAGCATTTTTGCTAAATCGATCATCCTCTTTGCTAAGGATCTTCGTTCATGGCCCATGACCAGTCAAATCGAAGCTAGGAATAAAGCACACACTATTTCATTTGGGGTAATACAACATGATTTGTGTGGATTTCGAGGAACTACACGAACCACGTTTGTTTCTAACCAGAAAAACGAGTGGCACCAACAGTTTTCAGCACAGGTACGATTTTTTGTTGAGTTCTTTCTCTTGGAAACCATCTCATTTAGATTGTAGATGAGCCATGAAAAATTTCATGGGAATCCGGCACTGTCGGTCCGGAAGGTAAAAGCCCCGTGTACCGCCGCCTATGAGTTTCGACCAAAAATGGGCGTATTTGTTGTACGTTCGTAGCCTTTTCTTCAATGCTCTGTTCTAGGCCCAAGACTAGTCAAATCGAACCTAGGAACTAGGATCACAATAAATCAGTAAGATTTATTGCAATACAACATGATTTGTGTGAATTTCGAGGAACTACATGAAGCACGTTTCTTTCCAACCTGGCAAATGAGTGGCACCGACAGTTTTTTGCACGAGAAGGATATTTTGTTGAGTTCTTTCTCCTGGAAACCATCTCATTTACATTGTAGATGAACCATGAAAAATTTCATTGCAATCCGCTCGGTCCGGACGATAAAAGCCCCGTGTACCGCCGCCTATGAGTTTCGACCAAAAATGAGCATTTTTGCTAAATCGATCATAGCCTTTTCTTCGATGCTCGTTCTAGGCCCAAGACCAGTCAAATCGAACCTAGGAACAAGGATCACAATAAATCAGTATGATTTGTGGCAATACAACATGATTTGTGTGAATTTCGAGGAACTACACGAAGCACGTTTCTTTCCAACCGGACAAATGAGTGGCACCGACAGTTTTTTGCTCGAGAAGGATTTACTGTTGAGTTCTTTCTCATGGAATCCATCTCATTTACATTGTAGATGAACCATGAAAAATTTCATGGCAATCCTGCACGGTAGGTCCGGAAGGTAAAAGCCCCGTGTACCGCCGCCTATGAGTTTCGACCAAAAATGGGAGTTTTTGCTAAATCGATCATAGCCTTTTCTTCAATGCTTCGTTCATGGCCCAAGACCAGTCAAATCGAACCTAGGAACAAGGATCACAATAAATCAGTATGATTTGTGGTAATAGAACATGATTTGTGTGGGTTTCGAGGAACTACACGAAGCACGTTTCTTTCCAACCTGGCAAATGAGTGGCACCGACAGTTTTTTGCACGAGAAGGATTTTCTGTTGAGTTCTTTCTTATGGAAACCATCTCATTTACATTGTAGATGAACCATGAAAAATTTCATGGCAATCCTGCACGGTCGGTCCGGACGGTAAAAGCCCCGTGTACCGCCGCCTATGAGTTTCGACCAAAAATGGGAGTTTTTGCTAAATCGATCATAGTCTTTGCTAAGGATCTTCGTTCATGGCCCATGACAAGTCAAATCGAAGCTAGGAATAAAGCACACACTATTTCATTTGGGTAATACAACATGATTTGTGTGAATTTCGAGGAACTACATGAAACACGTTTCTTTCCAACCTGGCAAATGAGTGGCACCGACAGTTTTTTGCACGAGAAGGATATTCTGTTGAGTTCTTTCTCCTAGAAACCATCTCATTTACATTGTAGATGAACCATGAAAAATTTCATTGCAATCTGGCACTGTCGGTCCTGACGATAAAAGCCCCGTGTACCGCTGCCTATGAGTTTCGACCAAAAATGAGCATTTTTGCTAAATCGATCATCCTCTTTGCTAAGGATCTTCGTTCATGGCCCATGACCAGTCAAATCGAAGCTAGGAATAAAGCACACACTATTTCATTTGGGGTAATACAGCATGATTTGTGTGGATTTCGAGGAACTACATGAAGCACGTTTGTTTCTAACCTGACAAACGAATGGCACCGACAGTTTTCAGCACGAGTACGATTTTTTGTTGAGTTCTTTCTCTTGGAAACCATCTCATTTACATTGTAGATGAGCCATGAAAAATTTCATGGGAATCCGGCACTGTCGGTCCGGACGGTAAAACCCCCGTGTACCGCCGCCTATGAGTTTCGACCAAAAATGGGAGTTTTTGCTAAATCGATCATAGTCTTTGCTAAGTATCTTCGTTCATGGCCCATGACAAGTCAAATCGAAGCTAGGAATAAAGCACACACTATTTCATTTGGGTAATAGAACATGATTTGTGTGGGTTTCGAGGAACTACACGAAGCACGTTTCTTTCCAACCTGGCAAATGAGTGGCACCGACAGTTTTTTGCACGAGAAGGATATTCTGTTGAGTTCTTTCTCCTGGAAACCATCTCATTTACATTGTAGATGAACCATGAAAAATTTCATTGCAATCCGGCACTGTCGGTCCTGACGGTAAAAGCCACGTGTACCGCTGCCTATGAGTTTCGACCAAAAATGAGCATTTTTGCTAAATCGATCATCCTCTTTGCTAAGGATCTTCGTTCATGGCCCATGACCAGTCAAATCGAAGCTAGGAATAAAGCACACACTATTTCAGTTGGGGTAATACAACATGATTTGTGTGGATTTCGAGGAACTACACGAACCACGTTTGTTTCTAATCAGACAAACGAGTGGCACCAACAGTTTTCAGCACAGGTACGATTTTTTGTTGAGTTCTTTCTCTTGGAAACCATCTCATTTAGGTTGTAGATGAGCCATGAAAAATTTCATGGGAATCCGGCACTGTCGGTCCGGATGGTAAAAGCCCCGTGTACCGCCGCCTATGAGTTTCGACCAAAAATGGGCGTATTTGCTGTACGTTCATAGCCTTTTCTTCAATGCTCTGTTCTAGGCCCAAGACCAGTCAAATCGAACCTAGGAACAAGGATCACAATAAATCAGTAAGATTTGTGGCAATACAACATGATTTGTGTGAATTTCGAGGAACTACATGAAACACGTTTCTTTCCAACCTGGCAAATGAGTGGCACCGACAGTTTTTTGCACGAGAAGGATATTCTGTTGAGTTCTTTCTCCTAGAAACCATCTCATTTACATTGTAGATGAACCATGAAAAATTTCATTGCAATCTGGCACTGTCGGTCCTGACGATAAAAGCCCCGTGTACCGCTGCCTATGAGTTTCGACCAAAAATGAGCATTTTTGCTAAATCGATCATCCTCTTTGCTAAGGATCTTCGTTCATGGCCCATGACCAGTCAAATCGAAGCTAGGAATAAAGCACACACTATTTCAGTTGGGGTAATACAACATGATTTGTGTGGATTTCGAGGAACTACACGAACCACGTTTGTTTCTAATCAGACAAACGAGTGGCACCAACAGTTTTCAGCACAGGTACGATTTTTTGTTGAGTTCTTTCTCTTGGAAACCATCTCATTTAGGTTGTAGATGAGCCATGAAAAATTTCATGGGAATCCGGCACTGTCGGTCCGGATGGTAAAACCCCCGTGTACCGCCGCCTATGAGTTTCGACCAAAAATGGGAGTTTTTGCTAAATCGATCATAGTCTTTGCTAAGTATCTTCGTTCATGGCCCATGACAAGTCAAATCGAAGCTAGGAATAAAGCACACACTATTTCATTTGGGTAATAGAACATGATTTGTGTGGGTTTCGAGGAACTACACGAAGCACGTTTCTTTCCAACCTGGCAAATGAGTGGCACCGACAGTTTTTTGCACGAGAAGGATATTCTGTTGAGTTCTTTCTCCTGGAAACCATCTCATTTACATTGTAGATGAACCATGAAAAATTTCATTGCAATCCGGCACTGTCGGTCCTGACGGTAAAAGCCACGTGTACCGCTGCCTATGAGTTTCGACCAAAAATGAGCATTTTTGCTAAATCGATCATCCTCTTTGCTAAGGATCTTCGTTCATGGCCCATGACCAGTCAAATCGAAGCTAGGAATAAAGCACACACTATTTCAGTTGGGGTAATACAACATGATTTGTGTGGATTTCGAGGAACTACACGAACCACGTTTGTTTCTAATCAGACAAACGAGTGGCACCAACAGTTTTCAGCACAGGTACGATTTTTTGTTGAGTTCTTTCTCTTGGAAACCATCTCATTTAGGTTGTAGATCAGCCATGAAAAATTTCATGGGAATCCGGCACTGTCGGTCCGGATGGTAAAAGCCCCGTGTACCGCCGCCTATGAGTTTCGACCAAAAATGGGCGTATTTGCTGTACGTTCATAGCCTTTTCTTCAATGCTCTGTTCTAGGCCCAAGACCAGTCAAATCGAACCTAGGAACAAGGATCACAATAAATCAGTAAGATTTGTGGCAATACAACATGATTTGTGTGAATTTCGAGGAACTACATGAAACACGTTTCTTTCAAACCTGGCGAATGAGTGGCACCGACAGTTTTTTGCACGAGAAGGATATTCTGTTGAGTTCTTTCTCCTGGAAACCATCTCATTTACATTGTAGATGAACCATGAAAAATTTCATTGCAATCTGGCACTGTCGGTCCTGACGATAAAAGCCCCGTGTACCGCTGCCTATGAGTTTCGACCAAAAATGAGCATTTTTGCTAAATCGATCATCCTCTTTGCTAAGGATCTTCGTTCATGGCCCATGACCAGTCAAATCGAAGCTAGGAATAAAGCACACACTATTTCATTTGGGGTAATACAACATGATTTGTGTGGATTTCGAGGAACTACATGAAGCACGTTTCTTTCCAACCTGGCAAATGAGTGGCACCGACAATTTTTTGCACGAGAAGGATATTCTGTTGAGTTCTTTCTCCTGGAAACCATCTCATTTACATTGTAGATGAACCATGAAAAATTTCATTCCAATCCGGCACTGTCGGTCCTGACGGTAAAAGCCACGTGTACCGCTGCCTATGAGTTTCGACCAAAAATGAGCATTTTTGCTAAATCGATCATCCTCTTTGCTAAGGATCTTCGTTCATGGCCCATGACCAGTCAAATCGAAGCTAGGAATAAAGCACACACTATTTCAGTTGGGGTAATACAACATGATTTGTGTGGATTTCGAGGAACTACACGAACCACGTTTGTTTCTAATCAGACAAACGAGTGGCACCAACAGTTTTCAGCACAGGTACGATTTTTTGTTGAGTTCTTTCTCTTGGAAACCATCTCATTTAGGTTGTAGATGAGCCATGAAAAATTTCATGGGAATCCGGCACTGTCGGTCCGGATGGTAAAAGCCCCGTGTACCGCCGCCTATGAGTTTCGACCAAAAATGGGCGTATTTGCTGTACGTTCATAGCCTTTTCTTCAATGCTCTGTTCTAGGCCCAAGACCAGTCAAATCGAACCTAGGAACAAGGATCACAATAAATCAGTAAGATTTGTGGCAATACAACATGATTTGTGTGAATTTCGAGGAACTACATGAAACACGTTTCTTTCCAACCTGGCAAATGAGTGGCACCGACAGTTTTTTGCACGAGAAGGATATTCTGTTGAGTTCTTTCTCCTAGAAACCATCTCATTTACATTGTAGATGAACCATGAAAAATTTCATTGCAATCTGGCACTGTCGGTCTTGACGATAAAAGCCCCGTGTACCGCTGCCTATGAGTTTCGACCAAAAATGAGCATTTTTGCTAAATCGATCATCCTCTTTGCTAAGGATCTTCGTTCATGGCCCATGACCAGTCAAATCGAAGCTAGGAATAAAGCACACACTATTTCATTTGGGGTAATACAGCATGATTTGTGTGGATTTCGAGGAACTACATGAAGCACGTTTGTTTCTAACCTGACAAACGAATGGCACCAACAGTTTTCAGCACAGGTACGATTTTTTGTTGAGTTCTTTCTCTTGGAAACCATCTCATTTAGGTTGTAGATGAGCCATGAAAAATTTCATGGGAATCCGGCACTGTCGGTCCGGATGGTAAAAGCCCCGTGTACCGCCGCCTATGAGTTTCGACCAAAAATGGGCGTATTTGCTGTACGTTCATAGCCTTTTCTTCAATGCTCTGTTCTAGGCCCAAGACCAGTCAAATCGAACCTAGGAACAAGGATCACAATAAATCAGTATGATTTGTGGCAATACAACATGATTTGTGTGAATTTCGAGGAACTACACGAAGCACGTTTCTTTCCACCCCGGCAAATGAGTGGCACCGGCTTTTTGCACGAGAAGGATATTCTGTTGAGTTCTTTCTCTTGGAAACCATCTCATTTACATTGTAGATGAACCATGAAAAATTTCATTGCAATCCGGCACTGTCGGTCCTGACGGTAAAAGCCCCGTGTACCGCTGCCTATGAGTTTCGACTAAAAATGGGTGTATTTGCTAAATACGATCATAGCCTTTTCTTCTATGCTCTGTTTTAGGCCCAAGAAAAGTCAAATCGAACCTAGGAACAAGGAACACAATAAATCAGTATGATTTGTGGTAATACAACATGATTTGTGTGGGTTTCGAGGAACTACACGAAGCACGTTTCTTTCCAACTGACAAATGAGTGGCACCGAGTTTTGCACGAGAAGGATTTTCTGAGTTCTTTCTCATGGAAACCATCTCATTTACATTGTAGATGAACCATGAAAAATTTCATGGCAATCCTGCACGGTCGGTTCGAACGGTAAAAGCCCCGTGTACCGCCGCCTATGAGTTTCGACCAAAAATGGGGAGTTTTTGCTAAATCGATCATAGTCTTTGCTAAGTATCTTCGTTCATGGCCCATGACAAGTCAAATCGAAGCTAGGAATAAAGCACACAATAAATTATGATTTGGGTAATAGAACATGATTTGTGTGGGTTTCGAGGAACTACACGAAGCACGTTTCTTTCCAACCTGGCAAATGAGTGGCACCGACAGTTTTTTGCACGAGAAGGATATTCTGTTGAGTTCTTTCTCCTGGAAACCATCTCATTTACATTGTAGATGAACCATGAAAAATTTCATTGCAATCCGGCACTGTCGGTCCTGACGGTAAAAGCCACGTGTACCGCTGCCTATGAGTTTCGACCAAAAATGAGCATTTTTGCTAAATCGATCATCCTCTTTGCTAAGGATCTTCGTTCATGGCCCATGACCAGTCAAATCGAAGCTAGGAATAAAGCACACACTATTTCATTTGGGGTAATACAGCATGATTTGTGTGGATTTCGAGGAACTACATGAAGCACGTTTGTTTCTAACCTGACAAACGAATGGCACCAACAGTTTTCAGCACAGGTACGATTTTTTGTTGAGTTCTTTCTCTTGGAAACCATCTCATTTAGGTTGTAGATGAGCCATGAAAAATTTCATGGGAATCCGGCACTGTCGGTCCGGATGGTAAAAGCCCCGTGTACCGCCGCCTATGAGTTTCGACCAAAAATGGGCGTATTTGCTGTACGTTCATAGCCTTTTCTTCAATGCTCTGTTCTAGGCCCAAGACCAGTTAAATCGAACCTAGGAACAAGGATCACAATAAATCAGTAAGATTTGTGGCAATACAACATGATTTGTGTGAATTTCGAGAAACTACACGAAGCACGTTTCTTTCCAACCTGGCAAATGAGTGGCACCGACAGTTTTTTGCACGAGAAGGATATTCTGTTGAGTTCTTTCTCCTGGAAACCATCTCTTTTACATTGTAGATGAACCATGAAAAATTTCATTGCAATCCGGCACTGTCGGTCCTGACGGTAAAAGCCCCGTGTACCGCTGCCTATGAGTTTCGACTAAAAATGGGTGTATTTGCAATACGATCATAACCTTTTCTTCAATGCTCCGTTCTAGGCCCAAGACAAGTCAAATCGAACCTAGGAACAAGGAACACAATAAATCAGTATGATTTGTGGTAACACAACTTGATTTGTGTGGGTTTCGAGGAACTACACGAAGCACGTTTCTTTCCAACCTGCAAATAAGTGGCACCGACAGTTTTTTGAACGAGAAGGATTTTCTGTTGAGTTCTTTCTTATGGAAACCATCTCATTTACATTGTAGATGAACCATGAAAAATTTCATGGCAATCCTGCACGGTCGGTTCGAACGGTAAAAGCCCCGTGTACCGCCGCCTATGAGTTTCGACCAAAAATGGGAGTTTTTGCTAAATCGATCATAGTCTTTGCTAAGTATCTTCGTTCATGGCCCATGACAAGTCAAATCGAAGCTAGGAATAAAGCACACACTATTTCATTTGGGTAATAGAACATGATTTGTGTGGGTTTCGAGGAACTACACGAAGCACGTTTCTTTCCAACCTGGCAAATGAGTGGCACCGACAGTTTTTTGCACGAGAAGGATATTCTGTTGAGTTCTTTCTCCTGGAAACCATCTCATTTACATTGTAGATGAACCATGAAAAATTTCATTGCAATCCGGCACTGTCGGTCCTGACGGTAAAAGCCACGTGTACCGCTGCCTATGAGTTTCGACCAAAAATGAGCATTTTTGCTTAATCAATCATCCTCTTTGCTAAGGATCTTCGTTCATGGCCCATGACCAGTCAAATCGAAGCTAGGAATAAAGCACACACTATTTCATTTGGGGTAATACAACATGATTTGTGTGGATTTCGAGGAACTACATGAAGCACGTTTGTTTCTAACCTGACAAACGAATGGCACCGACAGTTTTCAGCACGAGTACGATTTTTTGTTGAGTTCTTTCTCTTGGAAACCATCTCATTTACATTGTAGATGAGCCATGAAAAATTTCATGGGAATCCGGCACTGTCGGTCCGGACGGTAAAACCCCCGTGTACCGCCGCCTATGAGTTTCGACCAAAAATGGGAGTTTTTGCTAAATCGATCATAGTCTTTGCTAAGTATCTTCGTTCATGGCCCATGACAAGTCAAATCGAAGCTAGGAATAAAGCACACACTATTTCATTTGGGTAATAGAACATGATTTGTGTGGGTTTCGAGGAACTACACGAAGCACGTTTCTTTCCAACCTGGCAAATGAGTGGCACCGACAGTTTTTTGCACGAGAAGGATATTCTGTTGAGTTCTTTCTCCTGGAAACCATCTCATTTACATTGTAGATGAACCATGAAAAATTTCATTGCAATCCGGCACTGTCGGTCCTGACGGTAAAAGCCACGTGTACCGCTGCCTATGAGTTTCGACCAAAAATGAGCATTTTTGCTAAATCGATCATCCTCTTTGCTAAGGATCTTCGTTCATGGCCCATGACCAGTCAAATCGAAGCTAGGAATAAAGCACACACTATTTCAGTTGGGGTAATACAACATGATTTGTGTGGATTTCGAGGAACTACACGAACCACGTTTGTTTCTAATCAGACAAACGAGTGGCACCAACAGTTTTCAGCACAGGTACGATTTTTTGTTGAGTTCTTTCTCTTGGAAACCATCTCATTTAGGTTGTAGATCAGCCATGAAAAATTTCATGCGAATCCGGCACTGTCGGTCCGTACGGTAAAAGCCCCGTGTACCGCCGCCTATGAGTTTCGACCAAAAATGGGCGTTTTTGATAAATCGATCATAGTCTTTGCTAGGGGTCTTCATTCATGGCGCGTGACCGGTCAAATCGAATCTAGGAGTAAAGCACACACTATTTCATTTGGGGTAATACAACATGATTTGTGTCGATTTTGAGGAACTACACGAACCACGTTTGTTTCTAACCTGACAAACGAGTGGCACCAACAGTTTTCGGCACAAGAACGATTTTTTGTTGAGTTCTTTCTCTTGGAAACCATCACATTTACATTGTATATGAACGTGAAAAATTTCATGTCAATCCGGCACTGTCGGTCCGGACGGTAAAAGCCTCGTGTACCGCCGCCTATGAATTTCGACCAAAAATGGGCGTATTGGCGGTACGATCATAGCCTTTTCTCCGATGCGCTGTTCTAGGCCCAAGACCAGTCAAATCAAACCTAAGAACAAGGAACACAATAAATCAATATGATTTGTGGTAATAGAACATGATTTGTGTGGGTTTCGAGGAACTACAGGAAACACGTTTCTTTCCAACCTGGCAAATGAGTGGCACTTGCAGTTATTTGCACGAGAAGGATTTTCTGTTGAGTTCTTTCTCATGGAATCCATCTCATTTACATTGTACATGAACCATGAAAAATTTCATGGCAATCCTGCACGGTCGGTCCGGAAGGGAAAACTCCCGTGTACCACCGCTTGTGAGTTTCGACTAAAAATGGGTGTATTTGATATACGATCATAACCTTTTCTTCAATGCTCCATTCTAGGCCCAAGCCAAGTCAAATCAAACCTAGGAACAAGGAACACAATAAATCAGTATGATTTGTGGTAACACAATTTGATTTGTGTGGGTTTCGAGGAACTACACGAAGCACGTTTCTTTCCAACCTGCAAATAAGTGGCACCGACAGTTTTTTGCACGAGAAGGATTTTCTGTTGAGTTCTTTCTTATGGAAACCATCTCATTTACATTGTAGATGAACCATGAAAAATTTCATGGCAATCCTGCACGGTCGGTTCGAACGGTAAAAGCCCCGTGTACCGCCGCCTATGAGTTTCGACTAAAAATGGGAGTTTTTGCTAAATCGATCATAGTCTTTGCTAAGTATCTTCGTTCATGGCCCATGACAAGTCAAATCGAAGCTAGGAATAAAGCACACACTATTTCATTTGGGTAATATAACATGATTTCTGTGGGTTTCGAGGAACTACACGAAGCACGTTTCTTTCCAACCTGGCAAATGAGTGGCACCGACAATTTTTTGCACGAGAAGGATATTCTGTTGAGTTCTTTCTCCTGGAAACCATCTCATTTACATTGTAGATGAACCATGAAAAATTTCATTGCAATCCGGCACTGTCGGTCCTGACGGTAAAAGCCACGTGTACCGCTGCCTATGAGTTTCGACCAAAAATGAGCATTTTTGCTAAATCGATCATCCTCTTTGCTAAGGATCTTCGTTCATGGCCCATGACCAGTCAAATCGAAGCTAGGAATAAAGCACACACTATTTCAGTTGGGGTAATACAACATGATTTGTGTGGATTTTGAGGAACTACACGAACCACGTTTGTTTCTAATCAGACAAACGAGTGGCACCAACAGTTTTCAGCACAGGTACGATTTTTTGTTGAGTTCTTTCTCTTGGAAACCATCTCATTTAGGTTGTAGATCAGCCATGAAAAATTTCATGGGAATCCGGCACTGTCGGTCCGGATGGTAAAAGCCCCGTGTACCGCCGCCTATGAGTTTCGACCAAAAATGGGCGTATTTGCTGTACGTTCATAGCCTTTTCTTCAATGCTCTGTTCTAGGCCCAAGACCAGTCAAATCGAACCTAGGAACTAGGATCACAATAAATCAGTAAGATTTATGGCAATACAACATGATTTGTGTGAATTTCGAGGAACTACATGAAGCACGTTTCTTTCCAACCTGGCAAATGAGTGGCACCGACAGTTTTTTGCACGAGAAGGATATTCTGTTGAGTTCTTTCTCCTGGAAACCATCTCATTTACATTGTAGATGAACCATGAAAAATTTCATTGCAATCCGGCACTGTCGGTCCTGACGGTAAAAGCCCCGTGTACCGCTGCCTATGAGTTTCGACCCAAAATGAGCATTTTTGCTAAATCGATCATCCTCTTTGCTAAGGATCTTCGTTCATGGCCCATGACCAGTCAAATCGAAGCTAGGAATAAAGCACACACTATTTCATTTGGGGTAATACAGCATGATTTGTGTGGATTTCGAGGAACTACATGAAGCACGTTTGTTTCTAACCTGACAAACGAATGGCACCAACAGTTTTCAGCACAGGTACGATTTTTTGTTGAGTTCTTTCTCTTGGAAACCATCTCATTTAGGTTGTAGATGAGCCATGAAAAATTTCATGGGAATCCGGCACTGTCGGTCCGGATGGTAAAAGCCCCGTGTACCGCCGCCTATGAGTTTCGACCAAAAATGGGCGTATTTGCTGTACGTTCATAGCCTTTTCTTCAATGCTCTGTTCTAGGCCCAAGACCAGTCAAATCGAACCTAGGAACAAGGATCACAATAAATCAGTAAGATTTGTGGCAATACAACATGATTTGTGTGAATTTCGAGAAACTACATGAAACACGTTTCTTTCCAACCTGGCAAATGAGTGGCACCGACAGTTTTTTGCACGAGAAGGATATTCTGTTGAGTTCTTTCTCCTGGAAACCATCTCTTTTACATTGTAGATGAACCATGAAAAATTTCATTGCAATCCGGCACTGTCGGTCCTGACGATAAAAGCCCCGTGTACCGCTGCCTATGAGTTTCGACCAAAAATGAGCATTTTTGCTAAATCGATCATCCTCTTTGCTAAGGATCTTCGTTCATGGCCCATGACCAGTCAAATCGAAGCTATGAATTAAGCACACACTATTTCATTTGGGGTAATACAGCATGATTTGTGTGGATTTCGAGGAACTACATGAAGCACGTTTGTTTCTAACCTGACAAACGAATGGCCCCGACAGTTTTCCGCACGAGTACGATTTTTTGTTGAGTTCTTTCTCTTGGAAACCATCTAATTTACATGTTGAGTTCTTTCTGGCACTGTCGGTCCGGACGGTAAAACCCCCGTGTACCGCCGCCTATGAGTTTCGACCAAAAATGGGCGTATTTGCTGTACGATCATAGCCTTTTCATCGATGCTCTGTTCTAGGCCCAAGACTAGTCAAATCGAACCTAGGAACAAGGATCACAATAAATCAGTATGATTAGTGGCAATACAACATGATTTGTGTGAATTTCGAGGAACTACACGAAGCACGTTTCTTTCCAACCGGGCAAATGAGTGGCACCGACAGTTTTTTGCACGAGAAGGATTTTCTGTTGAGTTCTTTCTCATGGAATCCATCTCATTTACATTGTACATGAACCATGAAAAATTTCATGGCAATCCTGCACGGTCGGTCCGGACGGTAAAAGCCCCGTGTACCGCCGCCAATGACTTTCGACCAAAAATGGGCGTATTTGTTGTACGAGCATAGACTTTTCTTTGATGCTCTATTTAGGCCCAAGACCAGTCAAATCGAACCTAGAAACAAGGAACACACCAAATCTGTATGATGTGTGGTAACAGAACATGATTTGTGTTGGTTTCGAGGAACTACACAAAGCACGTTTCTTTCCAACCTGGCAAATGTGTGGCACCGACAGTTTTTTGCACGAGAAGGATTTTCTGTTGAGTTCTTTCTTATGGAAACTGTCTGATTTACATTGTAGATGAACAATGAAAAATTTCATGGCAATCCTGCACGGTCGGTCCGGACGGTAAAAGCCCCGCGTACCGCCGCCTATGAGTTTTGACCGAAAATGGGAGTTTTTGCTAAATCGATCATAGTCTTTGCTAAGGATCTTCGTTCATGGCCCATGACCAATCAAATCGAAGCTAGGAATAAAGCACTCACTATTTCATTTGGGGTAATACAACATGATTTGTGTGGATTTCGAGGAACTACATGAACCACGTTTGTTTCTAACCTGACAAACGAATGGCACCGATAGTTTTCAGCACAAAAACGATTTTTTTTGAGTCTTTTCTCTTGGAAACCATCTCATTTACATAGTAGATGAACCATGAAAAAGTTCATGGCAATCCGGCACTGTCGATCCGGACGGTAAAAGCCCCGTGTACCGCCGCCTATTAGTTTCGACCAAAAATGGGCGTATTTGTTGTACGATCATAGCCTTTTTTCTTCAATGCTCTGTTCTAGGCCCAACACCAGTCAAATAAAACCTAAGAACAAGGAACACAATAAATCAGTATGATTTATGGTAATAGAACATGATTTGTGTGGGTTTCGAGGAACTACATGAAACACGTTTCTTTCCAACCTGGCAAATGAGGGGCGCCAGCTGTTTTTTGCACGAGAAGCATTTTCTGTTGACTTCCTTCTTATGGAAACTATCTCATTTACATTGTAGATGAACCATGAAAATTTCATGGCAATCCTGCACGGTCGGTCCAGACGATAAAAGCCCCGTGTACCGCCGCCTATGAGTTTCGACCGAAAATGGGCGTATTTGTTGTACGATCATAGCCTTTCTTATGGAAACCATCTCATTTACATTGTAGATGAACCATGAAAAATTTCATGGCAATCCTGCACGGTCGTCCGAACAGTAAAAGCGCCGTGTACCGCCGCCTATGAGTTTTGACCAAAAATGGGAGTTTTTACTAAATCCATCATAGTCTTTGCTAAGGATCTTCGTTCATGGACCATGACCAGTCAAATCGAAGCTAGGAATAAAGCACACACTATTTCATTTGGGGTAATACAACATGATTTGTGTGGATTTCGAGCAACTACACAAACCATGTTTGTTTCTAACCTGACAAACGAGTGGCACCGACAATTTTCAGCGTGACAACGATTTTTAGTTGAGTTCTTTCTTTTGGAAACCATCTCATTTACATTGTAGACAAACCATGAAAAATTTCATGGCAATCCGGCACTGTCGGTCCGGACGGTAAAAGCCCCGTGTACCGCCGCCTATGAGTTTCGACTAAAAAAGGGCGTTTTTGCTAAATTGATCATAGTCTTTGCTAAGGATCTTCGTTCATGGCCCATTACCAGTCAAATCGAAGCTAGGAATAAAGCACACACTATTTCAGTAGGATTTGGGTAATACAACATGATTTGTATAGATTTCGAGGAACTACACGAACCACATTTGTTTCTAACCTGACAAACGAGTGGCACCGACTGTTTTCAGCACGAGAACGGTTTTTTGTTGGGTTCTTTCTCTTGGAAACCAATCTCATTTACATTGTAGATGAACCATGAAAAAATTCATGGCAATCTGGCACTGTCGGTTCTGACGTTAAAAGCCCCATGTACCGCCGCCTATGAGTTTCGCGCAAAAATGGGCGTATTTGCAATACGATCATAGCCTTTTCTTCGATGCTCTATTCTAGGCCCAAGACCAGTCAAATCGAACCTAGGAAAAGGGATCACAATAAATCAGTATGATTTGTGGTAATACAACATGATTTGTGTGAATTTCGAGGAACTACACGAAGCATGTTTCTTTCCAACCGGGTAAATGAGTGGCACCGACAGTTTTTTGCACGAGAAGGATTTTCTGTTGAGTGCTTTATCATGGAATCCATCTCATTTACATTGTAGATGAACCATGAAAAATTTCATGGCAATCCTGCACGGTCGTCCGAACAGTAAAAGCGCCGTGTACTGCCGCCTATGAGTTTTGACCAAAATGGGAGTTTTTACTAAATCCATCATAGTCTTTGCTAAGGATCTTCGTTCATGGACCATGACCAGTTAAATCGAAGCTAAGAATAAAGCACACACTATTTCATTTGGGGTAATACAATATGATTTGTGTGGATTTCGAGCAACTACACAAACCATGTTTGTTTCTAACCTGACAAACAAGTGGCACCGACAATTTTCAGCATGACAACGATTTTTTGTTGAGTTCTTTCTCTTGGAAACCATCTCATTTACATTGTAGATGAACCATGAAAAATTTCATTGCAATCCGGCACTGTCGGTCCGGACGGTAAAAGACCCGTGTACCGCCGCCTATGAGTTTCGACCAAAAATGGGCGTTTTTGCTAAATTGATCATAGTCTTTGCTAAGGATCTTCGTTCATGGCCCATTACCAGTCAAATCGAAGCTAGGAATAAAGCACACACTATTTCAGTAGGATTTGGGTAATACAACATGATTTGTATAGATTTCGAGGAACTACACGAACCACATTTTTTTCTAACCTGACAAACGAGTGGCACTGACTATTTTCAGCACGAGAACAGTTTTTTGTTGGGTTCTTTCTCTTGGAAACCAATCTCATTTACATTGTAGATGAACCATGAAAAATTTCATGGCAATCCGGCACTGTCGGTCCGGACGGTAAAAGCCCCGTGTACCGCCGCCTATGAGTTTCCAGCAAAAATGGGCGTATTTGCAATACGATCATAGCCTTTTCTTCGATGCTCTATACTAGGCCCAAGACCAGTCAAATCGAACCATGGAAAAGGGATCACAATAATCAGTATGATTTGTGGTAATACAACATGATTTGTGTGAATTTCGAGGAACTACACGAAGCACGTTTCTTTCCAACCGGGTAAATGAGTGGCACCGACAGTTTTTTGCACGAGAAGGATTTTCTGTTGAGTGCTTTCTCATGGAATCCATCTCATTTACATTGTAGATGAACCATGAAAAATTTCATGGCAATCCTGCACGGTCGGTCCGAACAGTAAAATCCCCGTGTACCGTTGCCTATGAGTTTTGACCAAAAATGGGAGTTTTGACTAAATCCATCATAGTCTTTGCTAAGGATCTTCGTTCATGGACCATGACCAGTCAAATCGAAGCTAGGAATAAAGCACACACTATTTCATTTGGGGTAATACAACATGATTTGTGTGGATTTCGAGCAACTACACAAACCATGTTTGTTTCTAACCTGACAAACGAGTGGCACCGACAATTTTCAGCATGACAACGATTTTTTGTTGAGTTCTTTCTCTTGGAAACCAATCTCATTTACATTGTAGATGAACCATGAAAAAATTCATGGCAATCCGGCACTGTCGGTCCTGACGGTAAAAGCCCCATGTACCGCCGCCTATGAGTTTCGAGCAAAAATGGGCGTATTTGCAATACGATCATAGCCTTTTCTTCGATGCTCTATTCTAGGCCCAAGACCAGTCAAATCGAACCTAGGAAAAGGGATCACAATAAATCAGTATGATTTGTGGTAATACAACATGATTTGTGTGAATTTCGAGGAACTACACGAAGCACGTTTCTTTCCAACCGGGTAAATGAGTGGCACCGACAGTTTTTTGCACGAGAAGGATTTTCTGTTGAGTGCTTTCTCATGGAATCCATCTCATTTACATTGTAGATGAACCATGAAAAATTTCATGGCAATCCTGCACGGTCGTCCGAACAGTAAAAGCGTCGTATACCGCCGCCTTTGAGTTTTGACCAAAATTGGAGTTTTTACTAAATCCATCATATTCTTTGCTAAGGATCTTCGTTCATGGACCATGACCAGTCAAATCGAAGCTAAGAATAAAGCACATACTATTTCATTTGGGGTAATACAACATGATTTGTGTGGATTTCGAGCAACTACACAAACCATGTTTGTTTCTAACCTGACAAACAAGTGGCACCGACAATTTTCAGCATGCCAACGATTTTTTGTTGAGTTCTTTCTCTTGGAAACCATCTCATTTACATTGTAGATGAACCATCAAAAATTTCATGGCAATCCGGCACTGTCGGTCCGAACGGTAAAAGCCCCGTGTACCGCCGCCTATGAGTTTCGACCAAAAATGGGCGTTTTTGCTAAATTGATCATAGTCTTTGCTAAGGATATTCGTTCATGGCCCATTACCAGTCAAATCGAAGTTAGGAATAAAGCACACACTATTTCAGTAGGATTTGGGTAATACAACATGATTTGTATAGATTTCGAGGAACTACACGAACCACATTTGTTTCTAACCTGACAAACGAGTGGCACCGACTGTTTTCAGCACGAGAACAGTTTTTTGTTGGGTTCTTTCTCTTGGAAACCAATCTCATTTACATTGTAGATGAACCATGAAAAATTTCATGGCAATCCGGCCTTGTCGGTCCGGACGGTAAAAGCCCCGTGTACCGCCGCCTATGATTTTCGGCCAAAAAAGGGCGTTTTTGCTAAATTGATCATAGTCTTTGCTAAGGATTTTCGTTCATGGCCCATTAGCAGTCAAATCGAAGCTAGGAATAAAGCACACACTACTTCAGTAGGATTTGGGTAATACAACATGATTTGTGTAGATTTCGAGGAACATCACGAACCACTTTTGTTTCTAACCTGACAAACAAGTGGCACCGACTGTTTTCAGCACGAGAACAGTTTTTTGTTGGGTTCTTTCTCTTGGAAACCAATCTCATTTACATTGTAGATGAACCATGAAAAAATTCATGGCAATACGGCCTTGTCGGTCCTGACGGAAAAAGCCCCATGTACCGCCGCCTATGAGTTTCGAGCAAAAATGGGCGTATTTGCAATACGATCATAGCCTTTTCTTCGATGCTCTATTCTAGGCCCAAGACCAGTCAAATCGAACCTAGGAAAAGGGATCACAATAAATCAGTATGATTTGTGGTAATACAACATGATTTGTGTGAATTTCGAGGAACTACACGAAGCACATTTCTTTCCAACCGGGTAAATAAGTGGCACCGACAGTTTTTTGCACGAGAAGGATTTTTACGGTGAGTGCTTTCTCATGGAATCCATCTCATTTACATTGTAGATGAACCATGAAAAATTTCATGGCAATCCGCTCGGTCGTCCGAACAGTAAAAGCGCCGTGTACCGCGGCCTTTGAGTTTTGACCAAAATGGGAGTTTTTAATAAATCCATCATAGTCTTTGCTAAGGATCTTCGTTCATGGACCATGACCAGTCAAATCGAAGCTAAGAATAAAGCACACACTATTTCATTTGGGGTAATACAACATGATTTGTGTGGATTTCGAGCAACTACACAAACCATGTTTGTTTCTAACCTGACAAACAAGTGGCACCGACAATTTTCAGCATGCCAACGATTTTTTGTTGAGTTCTTTCTCTTGGAAACCATCTCATTTACATTGTAGATGAACCATCAAAAATTTCATGGCAATCCGGCACTGTCGGTCCGGACGGTAAAAGCCTCGTGTACCGCCGCCTATGAGTTTCGACCAAAAATGGGCGTTTTTGCTAAATTGATCATAGTCTTTGCTAAGGATATTCGTTCATGGCCCATTACCAGTCAAATCGAAGTTAGGAATAAAGCACACACTATTTCAGTAGGATTTGGGTAATACAACATGATTTGTATAGATTTCGAGGAACTACACGAACCACATTTGTTTCTAACCTGACAAACGAGTGGCACCGACTGTTTTCAGCACGAGAACAGTTTTTTGTTGGGTTCTTTCTCTTGGAAACCAATCTCATTTACATTGTAGATGAACCATGAAAAATTTCATGGCAATCCGGCATGTCGGTCCGGACGGTAAAAGCCCGTGTACCGCCGCCTATGATTTTCGGCCAAAAAAGGGCGTTTTTGCTAAAATTATCATAGTCTTTGCTAAGGATTTTCGTTCATGACCCATTACCAGTCAAATCGAAGCTAGGAATAAAGCACACACTATTTCAGTAGGATTTGGGTAATACAACATGATTTGTGTAGATCTCGAGGAACATCACGAACCACATTTGTTTCTAACGACAAACAAGTGGCACCGACCGTTTTCGGCACGAGAACGATTTTTTGTTGGGTTCTTTCTCTTGGAAACCAATCTCATTTACATTGTAGATGAACCATGAAAAAATTCATGGCAATACGGCCTTGTCGGTCCCGACGGAAAAAGCCCCATGTACCGCCGCCTATGAGTTTCGAGCAAAAATGGGCGTATTTGCAATACGATCATAGCCTTTTCTTCGATGCTCTATTCTAGGCCCAAGACCAGTCAAATCGAACCTAGGAAAAGGGATCACAATAAATAAGTATGATTTGTGGTAATACAACATGATTTGTGTGAATTTCGAGGAACTACACGAAGCACGTTTCTTTCCAACCGGGTAAATAAGTGGCACCGACAGTTTTTTGCACGAGAAGGATTTTACGGTGAGTGCTTTCTCATGGAATCCATCTCATTTACATTGTAGATGAACCATGAAAAATTTCATGGCAATCTGCTCGGTCGTCCGAACGATAAAAGCGCCGTGTACCGCGGCCTATGAGTTTTGACCAAAATGGGAGTTTTTAATAAATCCATCATAGTCTTTGCTAAGGATCTTCGTTCATGGACCATGACCAGTCAAATCGAAGCTAAGAATAAAGCACACACTATTTCATTTGGGGTAATACAACATGATTTGTGTGGATTTCGAGCAACTACACAAACCATGTTTGTTTCTAACCTGACAAACAAGTGGCACCGACAATTTTCGAAGATGCCAACGATTTTTTGTTGAGTTCTTTCTCTTGGAAACCATCTCATTTACATTGTAGATGAACCATCAAAAATTTCATGGCAATCCGGCACTGTCGGTCCGGACGGTAAAAGCCTCGTGTACCGCCGCCTATGAGTTTCGACCAAAAATGGGCGTTTTTGCTAAATTGATCATAGTCTTTGCTAAGGATATTCGTTCATGGCCCATTACCAGTCAAATCGAAGTTAGGAATAAAGCACACACTATTTCAGTAGGATTTGGGTAATACAACATGATTTGTATAGATTTCGAGGAACTACACGAACCACATTTGTTTCTAACCTGACAAACGAGTGGCACCGACTGTTTTCAGCACGAGAACAGTTTTTTGTTGGGTTCTTTCTCTTGGAAACCAATCTCATTTACATTGTAGATGAACCATGAAAAATTTCATGGCAATCCGGCACTGTCGGTCCGGACGGTAAAAGCCCCGTGTACCTATGATTTTCGGCCAAAAAAGGGCGTTTTTGCTAAAATTATCATAGTCTTTGCTAAGGATTTTCGTTCATGACCCATTACCAGTCAAATCGAAGCTAGGAATAAAGCACACACTACTTCAGTAGGATTTGGGTAATACAACATGATTTGTGTAGATTTCGAGGAACATCACGAACCACATTTGTTTCTAACCTGACAAACAAGTGGCACCGACTGTTTTCAGCACGAGAACAGTTTTTTGTTGGGTTCTTTCTCTTGGAAACCAATCTCATTTACATTGTAGATGAACCATGAAAAAATTCATGGCAATACGGCACTGTCGGTCCTGACGGAAAAAGCCCCATGTACCGCCGCCTATGAGTTTCGAGCAAAAATGGGCGTATTTGCAATACGATCATAGCCTTTTCTTCGATGCTCTATTCTAGGCCCAAGACCAGTCAAATCGAACCTAGGAAAAGGGATCACAATAAATCAGTATGATTTGTGGTAATACAACATGATTTGTGTGAATTTCGAGGAACTACACGAAGCACGTTTCTTTCCAACCGGGTAAATAAGTGGCACCGACAGTTTTTGCACGAGAAGGATTTTCTGTTGAGTGCTTTCTCATGGAATCCATCTCATTTACATTGTAGATGAACCATGAAAAATTTCATGGCAATCCTGCTCGGTCGTCCGAACAGTAAAAGCGCCGTGTACCGCGGCCTATGAGTTTTGACCAAAATGGGAGTTTTTAATAAATCCATCATAGTCTTTGCTAAGGATCTTCGTTCATGGACCATGACCAGTCAAATCGAAGCTAAGAATAAAGCACACACTATTTCATTTGGGGTAATACAACATGATTTGTGTGGATTTCGAGCAACTACACAAACCATGTTTGTTTCTAACCTGACAAACAAGTGGCACCGACAATTTTCAGCATGCCAACGATTTTTTGTTGAGTTCTTTCTCTTGGAAACCATCTCATTTACATTGTAGATGAACCATTAAAAATTTCATGGCAATCCGGCACTGTCGGTCCGGACGGTAAAAGCCCCGTGTACCGCCGCCTATGAGTTTCGACCAAAAATGGGCGTTTTTGCTAAATTGATCATAGTCTTTGCTAAGGATATTCGTTCATGGCCCATTACCAGTCAAATCGATGTTAGGAATAAAGCACACACTATTTCAGTAGGATTTGGGTAATACAACATGATTTGTATAGATTTCGAGGAACTACACGAACCACATTTGTTTCTAACCTGACAAACGAGTGGCACCGACTGTTTTCAGCACGAGAACAGTTTTTTGTTGGGTTCTTTCTCTTGGAAACCAATCTCATTTACATTGTAGATGAACCATGAAAAATTTCATGGCAATCCGGCCTTGTCGGTCCGGACGGTAAAAGCCCGTGTACCGCCGCCTATGATTTTCGGCCAAAAAAGGGCGTTTTTGCTAAATTGATCATAGTCTTTGCTAAGGATTTTCGTTCATGGCCCATTACCAGTCAAATCGAAGCTAGGAATAAAGCACACACTACTTCAGTAGGATTTGGGTAATACAACATGATTTGTGTAGATTTCGAGGAACATCACGAACCACATTTGTTTCTAACTTGACAAACAAGTGGCACCGACTGTTTTCAGCACGAGAACGATTTTTTGTTGGGTTCTTTCTCTTGGAAACCAATCTCATTTACATTGTAGATGAACCATGAAAAAATTCATGACAATACGGCACTGTCGGTCCTGACGGAAAAAGCCCCATGTACCGCCGCCTATGAGTTTCGAGCAAAAATGGGCGTATTTGCAATACGATCATAGCCTTTTCTTCGATGCTCTATTCTAGGCCCAAGACCAGTCAAATCGAACCTAGGAAAAGGGATCACAATAAATCAGTATGATTTGTGGTAATACAACATGATTTGTGTGAATTTCGAGGAACTACACGAAGCACGTTTCTTTCCAACCGGTAAATAAGTGGCACCGACGAGTTTTTGCACGAGAAGGATTTTCTGTTGAGTGCTTTCTCATGGAATCCATCTCATTTACATTGTAGATGAACCATGAAAAATTTCATGGCAATCCTGCACGGTCGTCCGAACAGTAAAAGCGCCGTGTACCGCCGCCTATGAGTTTTGACCAAAAATGGGAGTTTTTACTAAATCCATCATAGTCTTTGCTAAGGATCTTCGTTCATGGACCATGACCAGTCAAATCGAAGCTAGGAATAAAGCACACACTATTTCATTTGGGGTAATACAACATGATTTGTGTGGATTTCGAGCAACTACACAAACCATGTTTGTTTCTAACCTGACAAACGAGTGGCAACGACAATTTTCAGCGTGACAACGATTTTTAGTTGAGTTCTTTCTTTTGGAAACCATCTCATTTACATTGTAGACAAACCATGAAGTATTTCATGCCAATCCGGCACTGTCGGTCCCGAAAGGGAAAACCCCCGTGTACCGCCACCTATGAGTTTCGACCAAAAATGGGCGTATTTGCTGCACGATCATAGCCTTTTATACGATGCTCCGTTTAAGGCCCAAGACCAGTCAAATCGAACCTAGGAACATGGAACACAATAAATCAGTATGATTTGTTGTAATAGAATATGATTTGTGTGGGTTTCGAAGAACTACACGAAGTAGGTTTCTTTCCAACCCGGCAAATGAGTGGCACCGGCTTTTTGCACCGAAGGATTTTTGTTGAGTTCTTTCTCTTGGAAACCAATCTCATTTACATAGTAGATGAACCATGAAAAATTTCATGGCAATCCGACCGTCGGTCCGGACGGTAAAAGCCCCCGTGACCGACAATCGATTTTCGGAGAAGTGAGAAAGCGTTTTTGCAAATTGATCATAGTCTTTGCTAAGGATTTTCGTTCATGGCCCAACCAAAAATGAGCTAGGAATAAAGCACACACTATTTCTTTGATTTGGGTAATCATAGCCTTGTATATTCGATGCTACACGAACCATGTTTGTTTCTAACCTGACAAACGAGTGGCAACGACAATTTTCAGCGTGACAACGATTTTTAGTTGAGTTCTTTCTTTTGGAAACCATCTCATTTACATTGTAGACAAACCATGAAAAATTTCATGGCAATCCGGCACTGTCGGTCCGGACGGTAAAAGCCCCGTGTACCGCCGCCTATGAGTTTCGACCAAAAAAGGGCGTTTTTGCTAAATTGATCATAGTCTTTGCTAAGGATTTTCGTTCATGGCCCATTACCAGTCAAATCGAAGCTAGGAATAAAGCACACACTATTTCAGTAGGATTTGGGTAATACAACATGATTTGTGTAGATTTCGAGGAACTACACGAACCACATTTGTTTCTAACCTGACAAACAAGTGGCACCGACTGTTTTCAGCACGAGAACAGTTTTTTGTTGGGTTCTTTCTCTTGGAAACCAATCTCATTTACATTGTAGATGAACCATGAAAAAATTCATGGCAATCCGGCACTGTCGGTCCTGACGGTAAAAGCCCCATGTACCGCCGCCTATGAGTTTCGAGCAAAAATGGGCGTATTTGCAATACGATCATAGCCTTTTCTTCGATGCTCTATTCTAGGCCCAAGACCAGTCAAATCGAACCTAGGAAAAGGGATCACAATAAATAAGTATGATTTGTGGTAATACAACATGATTTGTGTGAATTTCGAGGAACTACACGAAGCACGTTTCTTTCCAACCGGGTAAATGAGTGGCACCGACAGTTTTTTGCACGAGAAGGATTTTCTGTTGAGTGCTTTCTCATGGAATCCATCTCATTTACATTGTAGATGAACCATGAAAAATTTCATGGCAATCCTGCACGGTCGTCCGAACAGTAAAAGCGCCGTGTACCGCCGCCTATGAGTTTTGACCAAAAATGGGAGTTTTTACTAAATCCATCATAGTCTTTGCTAAGGATCTTCGTTCATGGACCATGACCAGTCAAATCGAAGCTAGGAATAAAGCACACACTATTTCATTTGGGGTAATACAACATGATTTGTGTGGATTTCGAGCAACTACACAAACCATGTTTGTTTCTAACCTGACAAACGAGTGGCACCGACAATTTTCAGCATGACAACGATTTTTTGTTGAGTTCTTTCTCTTGGAAACCATCTCATTTACATTGTAGATGAACCATGAAAAATTTCATGGCAATCCGGCACTGTCGGTCCGGACGGTAAAAGCCCCGTGTACCGCCGCCTATGAGTTTCGACCAAAAATGGGCGTTTTTGCTAAATTGATCATAGTCTTTGCTAAGGATCTTCGTTCATGGCCCATTACCAGTCAAATCGAAGCTAGGAATAAAGCACACACTATTTCAGTAGGATTTGGGTAATACAACATGATTTGTATAGATTTCGAGGAACTACACGAACCACATTTGTTTCTAACCTGACAAACGAGTGGCACCGACTGTTTTCAGCACGAGAACAGTTTTTTGTTGGGTTCTTTCTCTTGGAAACCAATCTCATTTACATTGTAGATGAACCATGAAAAATTTCATGGCAATCCGGCACTGTCGGTCCGGACGGTAAAAGCCCCGTGTACCGCCGCCTATGATTTTCGGCCAAAAAAGGGCGTTTTTGCTAAATTGATCATAGTCTTTGCTAAGGATTTTCGTTCATGGCCCATTACCAGTCAAATCGAAGCTAGGAATAAAGCACACACTATTTCAGTAGGATTTGGGTAATACAACATGATTTGTGTAGATTTCGAGGAACATCACGAACCACATTTGTTTCTAACCTGACAAACAAGTGGCACCGATTTTCGACACGAGAACGATTTTTTGTTGGGTTCTTTCTCTTGGAAACCAATCTCATTTACATTGTAGATGAACCATGAAAAAATTCATGGCAATACGGCACTGTCGGTCCTGACGGAAAAAGCCCCATGTACCGCCGCCTATGAGTTTCGAGCAAAAATGGGCGTATTTGCAATACGATCATAGCCTTTTCTTCGATGCTCTATTCTAGGCCCAAGACCAGTCAAATCGAACCTAGGAAAAGGGATCACAATAAATCAGTATGATTTGTGGTAATACAACATGATTTGTGTGAATTTCGAGGAACTACACGAAGCACGTTTCTTTCCAACCGGGTAAATAAGTGGCACCGACAAGCTTTTGCACGAGAAGGATTTTACGTTGAGTGCTTTCTCATGGAATCCATCTCATTTACATTGTAGATGAACCATGAAAAATTTCATGGCAATCCTGCTCGGTCGTCCGAACAGTAAAAGCGCCGTGTACCGCGGCCTATGAGTTTTGACCAAAATGGGAGTTTTTAATAAATCCATCATAGTCTTTGCTAAGGATCTTCGTTCATGGACCATGACCAGTCAAATCGAAGCTAAGAATAAAGCACACACTATTTCATTTGGGGTAATACAACATGATTTGTGTGGATTTCGAGCAACTACACAAACCATGTTTGTTTCTAACCTGACAAACAAGTGGCACCGACAATTTTCAGCATGCCAACGATTTTTTGTTGAGTTCTTTCTCTTGGAAACCATCTCATTTACATTGTAGATGAACCATCAAAAATTTCATGGCAATCCGGCACTGTCGGTCCGGACGGTAAAAGCCCCGTGTACCGCCGCCTATGAGTTTCGACCAAAAATGGGCGTTTTTGCTAAATTGATCATAGTCTTTGCTAAGGATATTCGTTCATGGCCCATTACCAGTCAAATCGAAGTTAGGAATAAAGCACACACTATTTCAGTAGGATTTGGGTAATACAACATGATTTGTATAGATTTCGAGGAACTACACGAACCACATTTGTTTCTAACCTGACAAACGAGTGGCACCGACTGTTTTCAGCACGAGAACAGTTTTTTGTTGGGTTCTTTCTCTTGGAAACCAATCTCATTTACATTGTAGATGAACCATGAAAAATTTCATGGCAATCCGGCACTGTCGGTCCGGACGGTAAAAGCCCCGTGTACCGCCGCCTATGATTTTCGGCCAAAAAAGGGCGTTTTTGCTAAATTGATCATAGTCTTTGCTAAGGATTTTCGTTCATGGCCCATTACCAGTCAAATCGAAGCTAGGAATAAAGCACACACTATTTCAGTAGGATTTGGGTAATACAACATGATTTGTGTAGATTTCGAGGAACTACACGAACCACATTTGTTTCTAACCTGACAAACGAGTGGCACCGACTGTTTTCAGCACGAGAACAGTTTTTTGTTGGGTTCTTTCTCTTGGAAACCAATCTCATTTACATTGTAGATGAACCATGAAAAATTTCATGGCAATCCGGCACTGTCGGTCCGGACGGTAAAAGCCCCGTGTACCGCCGCCTATGATTTTCGGCCAAAAAAGGGCGTTTTTGCTAAATTGATCATAGTCTTTGCTAAGGATTTTCGTTCATGACCCATTACCAGTCAAATCGAAGCTAGGAATAAAGCACACACTACTTCAGTAGGATTTGGGTAATACAACATGATTTGTGTAGATTTCGAGGAACATCACGAACCACATTTGTTTCTAACCTGACAAACAAGTGGCACCGACTGTTTTCAGCACGAGAACAGTTTTTTGTTGGGTTCTTTCTCTTGGAAACCAATCTCATTTACATTGTAGATGAACCATGAAAAAATTCATGGCAATACGGCATTGTCGGTCCTGACGGTAAAAGCCCCATGTACCGCCGCCTATGAGTTTCGAGCAAAAATGGGCGTATTTGCAATACGATCATAGCCTTTTCTTCGATGCTCTATTCTAGGCCCAAGACCAGTCAAATCGAACCTAGGAAAAGGGATCACAATAAATAAGTATGATTTGTGGTAATACAACATGATTTGTGTGAATTTCGAGGAACTACACGAAGCACGTTTCTTTCCAACCGGGTAAATAAGTGGCACCGACAGTTTTTGCACGAGAAGGATTTTACGGTGAGTGCTTTCTCATGGAATCCATCTCATTTACATTGTAGATGAACCATGAAAAATTTCATGGCAATCTGCTCGGTCGTCCGAACGATAAAAGCGCCGTGTACCGCGGCCTATGAGTTTTGACCAAAATGGGAGTTTTTAATAAATCCACATAGTCTTTGCTAAGGATCTTCGTTCATGGACCATGACCAGTCAAATCGAAGCTAAGAATAAAGCACACACTATTTCATTTGGGGTAATACAACATGATTTGTGTGGATTTCGAGCAACTACACAAACCATGTTTGTTTTTAACCTGACAAACAAGTGGCACCGACAATTTTCAGCATGCCAACGATTTTTTGTTGAGTTCTTTCTCTTGGAAACCATCTCATTTACATTGTAGATGAACCATTAAAAATTTCATGGCAATCCGGCACTGTCGGTCCGGACGGTAAAAGCCCCGTGTACCGCCGCCTATGAGTTTCGACCAAAAATGGGCGTTTTTGCTAAATTGATCATAGTCTTTGCTAAGGATATTCGTTCATGGCCCATTACCAGTCAAATCGAAGTTAGGAATAAAGCACACACTATTTTAGTAGGATTTGGGTAATACAACATGATTTGTATAGATTTCGAGGAACTACACGAACCACATTTGTTTCTAACCTGACAAACGAGTGGCACCTTTGTTTTCAGCACGAGAACAGTTTTTTGTTGGGTTCTTTCTCTTGGAAACCAATCTCATTTACATTGTAGATGAACCATCAAAAATTTCATGGCAATCCGGCACTGTCGGTCCGGACGGTAAAAGCCCCGTGTACCGCCGCCTATGAGTTTCGGCCAAAAAAGGGCGTTTTTGCTAAATTGATCATAGTCTTTGCTAAGGATTTTCGTTCATGGCCCATTACCAGTCAAATCGAAGCTAGGAATAAAGCACACACTATTTTAGTAGGATTTGGGTAATACAACATGATTTGTATAGATTTCGAGGAACTACACGAACCACATTTGTTTCTAACCTGACAAACGAGTGGCACCGACTGTTTTCAGCACGAGAACAGTTTTTTGTTGGATTCTTTCTCTTGGAAACCAATCTCATTTACATTGTAGATGAACCATGAAAAATTTCATGGCAATCCGGCACTGTCGGTCCGGACGGTAAAAGCCCCGTGTACCTATGATTTTCGGCCAAAAAAGGGCGTTTTTGCTAAAATTATCATAGTCTTTGCTAAGGATTTTCGTTCATGACCCATTACCAGTCAAATCGAAGCTAGGAATAAAGCACACACTACTTCAGTAGGATTTGGGTAATACAACATGATTTGTGTAGATTTCGAGGAACATCACGAACCACATTTGTTTCTAACCTGACAAACAAGTGGCACCAATTGTTTCGACACGAGAACAGTTTTTTGTTGGGTTCTTTCTCTTGGAAACCAATCTCATTTACATTGTAGATGAACCATGAAAAAATTCATGGCAATACGGCACTGTCGGTCCTGACGGAAAAAGCCCCATGTACCGCCGCCTATGAGTTTCGAGCAAAAATGGGCGTATTTGCAATACGATCATAGCCTTTTCTTCGATGCTCTATTCTAGGCCCAAGACCAGTCAAATCGAACCTAGGAAAAGGGATCACAATAAATCAGTATGATTTGTGGTAATACAACATGATTTGTGTGAATTTCGAGGAACTACACGAAGCACGTTTCTTTCCAACCGGGTAAATAAGTGGCACCGACAGTTTTTTGCACGAGAAGGATTTTCTGTTGAGTGCTTTCTCATGGAATCCATCTCATTTACATTGTAGATGAACCATGAAAAATTTCATGGCAATCCTGCTCGGTCGTCCGAACAGTAAAAGCGCCGTGTACCGCGGCCTATGAGTTTTGACCAAAATGGGAGTTTTTAATAAATCCACATAGTCTTTGCTAAGGATCTTCGTTCATGGACCATGACCAGTCAAATCGAAGCTAAGAATAAAGCACACACTATTTCATTTGGGGTAATACAACATGATTTGTGTGGATTTCGAGCAACTACACAAACCATGTTTGTTTCTAACCTGACAAACAAGTGGCACCGACAATTTTCAGCATGCCAACGATTTTTTGTTGAGTTCTTTCTCTTGGAAACCATCTCATTTACATTGTAGATGAACCATTAAAAATTTCATGGCAATCCGGCACTGTCGGTCCGGACGGTAAAAGCCCCGTGTACCGCCGCCTATGAGTTTCGACCAAAAATGGGCGTTTTTGCTAAATTGATCATAGTCTTTGCTAAGGATATTCGTTCATGGCCCATTACCAGTCAAATCGAAGTTAGGAATAAAGCACACACTATTTCAGTAGGATTTGGGTAATACAACATGATTTGTATAGATTTCGAGGAACTACACGAACCACATTTGTTTCTAACCTGACAAACGAGTGGCACCGACTGTTTTCAGCACGAGAACAGTTTTTTGTTGGGTTCTTTCTCTTGGAAACCAATCTCATTTACATTGTAGATGAACCATGAAAAATTTCATGGCAATCCGGCACTTGTCGGTCCCGGACGGTAAAAGCCCCGTGTATCGCCGCCTATGATTTTCGGCCAAAAAAGGGCGTTTTTGCTAAATTGATCATAGTCTTTGCTAAGGATTTTCGTTCATGGCCCATTACCAGTCAAATCGAAGTTAGGAATAAAGCACACGCTACTTCAGTAGGATTTGGGTAATACAACATGATTTGTGTAGATTTCGAGGAACATCACGAACCACATTTGTTTCTAACCTGACAAACAAGTGGCACCGACTGTTTTCAGCACGAGAACGATTTTTTGTTGGGTTCTTTCTCTTGGAAACCAATCTCATTTACATTGTAGATGAACCATGAAAAAATTCATGGCAATACGGCACTTGTCGGTCTGACGGAAAAAGCCCCGTGTACCGCCGCCTATGAGTTTCGACCCAAAAAGGGCGTATTTGCAATACGATCATAGCCTTTTCTTCGATGCTCTATTCTAGGCCCAAGACCAGTCAAATCGAACCTAGGAAAAGGGATCACAATAAATCAGTATGATTTGTGGTAATACAACATGATTTGTGTGAATTTCGAGGAACTACACGAAGCACGTTTCTTTCCAACCGGGTAAATAAGTGGCACCGACAGTTTTTTGCACGAGAAGGATTTTCTGTTGAGTGCTTTCTCATGGAATCCATCTCATTTACATTGTAGATGAACCATGAAAAATTTCATGGCAATCCGGCACTGTCGGTCCGGACGGTAAAAGCCCCGTGTACCGCCGCCTATGATTTTCGGCCAAAAAAGGGCGTTTTTGCTAAATTGATCATAGTCTTTGCTAAGGATTTTCGTTCATGGCCCATTACCAGTCAAATCGAAGCTAGGAATAAAGCACACGCTACTTCAGTAGGATTTGGGTAATACAACATGATTTGCGTAGATTTCGAGGAACATCACGAACCACATTTGTTTCTAACCTGACAAACAAGTGGCACCGACTGTTTTCAGCACGAGAACAGTTTTTTGTCGGGTTCTTTCTCTTGGAAACCAATCTCATTTACATTGTAGATGAACCATGAAAAAATTCATGGCAATACGGCAGTCGGTCCTGACGGTAAAAGCCCCATGTACCGCCGCCTATGAGTTTCGAGCAAAAATGGGCGTATTTGCAATACGATCATAGCCTTTTCTTCGATGCTCTATTCTAGGCCCAAGACCAACAAATCGAACCTAGGAAAAGGGATCACAATAAATCATGATTTGTGGTAATACAACATGATTTGTGTGAATTTCGAGGAACTACACGAAGCACGTTTCTTTCCAACCGGGTAAATGAGTGGCACCGACAGTTTTTTGCACGAGAAGGATTTTCTGTTGAGTGCTTTCTCATGGAATCCATCTCATTTACATTGTAGATGAACCATGAAAAATTTCATGGCAATCCTGCACGGTCGTCCGAACAGTAAAAGCGCCGTGTACCGCCGCCTATGAGTTTTGACCAAAATGGGAGTTTTTAATAAATCCACATAGTCTTTGCTAAGGATCTTCGTTCATGGACCATGACCAGTCAAATCGAAGCTAAGAATAAAGCACACACTATTTCATTTGGGGTAATACAACATGATTTGTGTGGATTTCGAGCAACTACACAAACCATGTTTGTTTCTAACCTGACAAACGAGTGGCACCGACAATTTTCAGCATGACAACGATTTTTTGTTGAGTTCTTTCTCTTGGAAACCATCTCATTTACATTGTAGATGAACCATGAAAAATTTCATGGCAATCCGGCACTGTCGGTCCGGACGGTAAAAGCCCCGTGTACCGCCGCCTATGAGTTTCGACCAAAAATGGGCGTTTTTGCTAAATTGATCATAGTCTTTGCTAAGGATATTCGTTCATGGCCCATTACCAGTCAAATCGAAGTTAGGAATAAAGCACACACTATTTCAGTAGGATTTGGGTAATACAACATGATTTGTATAGATTTCGAGGAACTACACGAACCACATTTGTTTCTATCTGACAAACGAGTGGCACCGACTGTTTTCAGCACGAGAACAGTTTTTTGTTGGGTTCTTTCTCTTGGAAACCAATCTCATTTACATTGTAGATGAACCATGAAAAATTTCATGGCAATCCGGCACTGTCGGTCCGGACGGTAAAAGCCCCGTGTACCGCCGCCTATGATTTTCGGCCAAAAAAGGGCGTTTTTGCTAAATTGATCATAGTCTTTGCTAAGGATTTTCGTTCATGGCCCATTACCAGTCAAATCGAAGCTAGGAATAAAGCACACGCTACTTCAGTAGGATTTGGGTAATACAACATGATTTGTGTAGATTTCGAGGAACATCACGAACCACATTTGTTTCTAACCTGACAAACAAGTGGCACCGACTGTTTTCAGCACGAGAACAGTTTTTTGTTGGGTTCTTTCTCTTGGAAACCAATCTCATTTACATTGTAGATGAACCATGAAAAAATTCATGGCAATACGGCACTGTCGGTCCTGACGGAAAAAGCCCCATGTACCGCCGCCTATGAGTTTCGAGCAAAAATGGGCGTATTTGCAATACGATCATAGCCTTTTCTTCGATGCTCTATTCTAGGCCCAAGACCAGTCAAATCGAACCTAGGAAAAGGGATCACAATAAATAAGTATGATTTGTGGTAATACAACATGATTTGTGTGAATTTCGAGGAACTACACGAAGCACGTTTCTTTCCAACCGGGTAAATGAGTGGCACCGACAGTTTTTTGCACGAGAAGGATTTTCTGTTGAGTGCTTTCTCATGGAATCCATCTCATTTACATTGTAGATGAACCATGAAAAATTTCATGGCAATCCTGCACGGTCGTCCGAACAGTAAAAGCGCCGTGTACCGCCGCCTATGAGTTTTGACCAAAAATGGGAGTTTTTACTAAATCCATCATAGTCTTTGCTAAGGATCTTCGTTCATGGACCATGACCAGTCAAATCGAAGCTAGGAATAAAGCACACACTATTTCATTTGGGGTAATACAACATGATTTGTGTGGATTTCGAGCAACTACACAAACCATGTTTGTTTCTAACCTGACAAACGAGTGGCAACGACAATTTTCAGCGTGACAACGATTTTTAGTTGAGTTCTTTCTTTTGGAAACCATCTCATTTACATTGTAGACAAACCATGAAAAATTTCATGGCAATCCGGCACTGTCGGTCCGGACGGTAAAAGCCCCGTGTACCGCCGCCTATGAGTTTCGACCCAAAAAGGGCGTTTTTGCTAAATTGATCATAGTCTTTGCTAAGGATTTTCGTTCATGGCCCATTACCAGTCAAATCGAAGCTAGGAATAAAGCACACACTATTTCAGTAGGATTTGGGTAATACAACATGATTTGTGTAGATTTCGAGGAACTACACGAACCACATTTGTTTCTAACCTGACAAACAAGTGGCACCGATAATTTTCGACACGAGAACGATTTTTTGTTGGATTCTTTCTCTTGGAAACCAATCTCATTTACATTGTAGATGAACCATGAAAAATTTCATGGCAATCCGGCCTTGTCGGTCCGGACGGTAAAAGCCCCGTGTACCGCCGCCTATGATTTTCGACCAAAAAAGGGCGTTTTTGCTAAATTTATCATAGTCTTTGCTAAGGATTTTCGTTCATGACCCATTACCCGGTCAAATCGAAGCTAGGAATAAAGCACACACTACTTCAGTAGGATTTGGGTAATACAACATGATTTGTGTAGATTTCGAGGAACTACACGAACCACATTTGTTTCTAACCTGACAAACAAGTGGCACCGACTGTTTTCAGCACGAGAACATTTTTTTGTTGGGTTCTTTCTCTTGGAAACCAATCTCATTTACATTGTAGATGAACCATGAAAAAATTCATGGCAATACGGCAAGTCGGTCTGACGGAAAAAGCCCCATGTACCGCCGCCTATGAGTTTCGAGCAAAAATGGGCGTATTTGCAATACGATCATAGCCTTTTCTTCGATGCTCTATTCTAGGCCCAAGACCAGTCAAATCGAACCTAGGAAAAGGGATCACAATAAATAAGTATGATTTGTGGTAATACAACATGATTTGTGTGAATTTCGAGGAACTACACGAAGCACGTTTCTTTCCAACCGGGTAAATGAGTGGCACCGAAGCGGTTTTTTGCACGAGAAGGATTTTACGTTGAGTGCTTTCTCATGGAATCCATCTCATTTACATTGTAGATGAACCATGAAAAATTTCATGGCAATCCCGCTCGGTCGTCCGAACGATAAAGCGCCGTGTACCGCCGCCTATGAGTTTTGACCAAAATGGGAGTTTTTAATAAATCCATCATAGTCTTTGCTAAGGATCTTCGTTCATGGACCATGACCAGTCAAATCGAAGCTAAGAATAAAGCACACACTATTTCATTTGGGGTAATACAACATGATTTGTGTGGATTTCGAGCAACTACACAAACCATGTTTGTTTCTAACCTGACAAACGAGTGGCACCGACAATTTTCAGCATGACAACGATTTTTTGTTGAGTTCTTTCTCTTGGAAACCATCTCATTTACATTGTAGATGAACCATCAAAAATTTCATGGCAATCCGGCACTGTCGGTCCGGACGGTAAAAGCCCCGTGTACCGCCGCCTATGAGTTTCGGCCAAAAAAGGGCGTTTTTGCTAAATTGATCATAGTCTTTGCTAAGGATTTTCGTTCATGGCCCATTACCAGTCAAATCGAAGCTAGGAATAAAGCACACACTATTTCAGTAGGATTTGGGTAATACAACATGATTTGTATAGATTTCGAGGAACTACACGAACCACATTTGTTTCTAACCTGACAAACGAGTGGCACCGACTGTTTTCAGCACGAGAACAGTTTTTTGTTGGGTTCTTTCTCTTGGAAACCAATCTCATTTACATTGTAGATGAACCATGAAAAATTTCATGGCAATCCGGCACTGTCGGTCCGGACGGTAAAAGCCCCGTGTACCTATGATTTTCGGCCAAAAAAGGGCGTTTTTGCTAAAATTATCATAGTCTTTGCTAAGGATTTTCGTTCATGACCCATTACCAGTCAAATCGAAGCTAGGAATAAAGCACACACTACTTCAGTAGGATTTGGGTAATACAACATGATTTGTGTAGATTTCGAGGAACATCACGAACCACATTTGTTTCTAACCTGACAAACAAGTGGCACCGACTGTTTTCAGCACGAGAACAGTTTTTTGTTGGGTTCTTTCTCTTGGAAACCAATCTCATTTACATTGTAGATGAACCATGAAAAAATTCATGGCAATACGGCACTGTCGGTCCTGACGGAAAAAGCCCCATGTACCGCCGCCTATGAGTTTCGAGCAAAAATGGGCGTATTTGCAATACGATCATAGCCTTTTCTTCGATGCTCTATTCTAGGCCCAAGACCAGTCAAATCGAACCTAGGAAAAGGGATCACAATAAATCAGTATGATTTGTGGTAATACAACATGATTTGTGTGAATTTCGAGGAACTACACGAAGCACGTTTCTTTCCAACCGGGTAAATAAGTGGCACCGACAGTTTTTTGCACGAGAAGGATTTTCTGTTGAGTGCTTTCTCATGGAATCCATCTCATTTACATTGTAGATGAACCATGAAAAATTTCATGGCAATCCGGCACTGTCGGTCCGGACGGTAAAAGCCCCGTGTACCTATGATTTTCGGCCAAAAAAGGGCGTTTTTGCTAAAATTATCATAGTCTTTGCTAAGGATTTTCGTTCATGACCCATTACCAGTCAAATCGAAGCTAGGAATAAAGCACACACTACTTCAGTAGGATTTGGGTAATACAACATGATTTGTGTAGATTTCGAGGAACATCACGAACCACATTTGTTTCTAACCTGACAAACAAGTGGCACCGACTGTTTTCAGCACGAGAACAGTTTTTTGTTGGGTTCTTTCTCTTGGAAACCAATCTCATTTACATTGTAGATGAACCATGAAAAAATTCATGGCAATACGGCACTGTCGGTCCTGACGGAAAAAGCCCCATGTACCGCCGCCTATGAGTTTCGAGCAAAAATGGGCGTATTTGCAATACGATCATAGCCTTTTCTTCGATGCTCTATTCTAGGCCCAAGACCAGTCAAATCGAACCTAGGAAAAGGGATCACAATAAATCAGTATGATTTGTGGTAATACAACATGATTTGTGTGAATTTCGAGGAACTACACGAAGCACGTTTCTTTCCAACCGGGTAATAAGTGGCACCGACAGTTTTTTGCACGAGAAGGATTTTCTGTTGAGTGCTTTCTCATGGAATCCATCTCATTTACATTGTAGATGAACCATGAAAAATTTCATGGCAATCCTGCACGGTCGTTCGAACAGTAAAAGCGCCGTGTACCGCCGCCTATGAGTTTTGACCAAAATGGGAGTTTTTAATAAATCCATCATAGTCTTTGCTAAGGATCTTCGTTCATGGACCATGACCAGTGAAATCGAAGCTAAGAATAAAGCACACACTATTTCATTTGGGGTAATACAACATGATTTGTGTGGATTTCGAGCAACTACACAAACCATGTTTGTTTCTAACCTGACAAACAAGTGGCACCGACAATTTTCAGCATGCCAACGATTTTTTGTTGAGTTCTTTCTCTTGGAAACCATCTCATTTACATTGTAGACAAACCATGAAAAATTTCATGGCAATCCGGCACTGTCGGTCCGGACGGTAAAAGCCCCGTGTACCGCCGCCTATGAGTTTCGACCAAAAATGGGCGTTTTTGCTAAATTGATCATAGTCTTTGCTAAGGATATTCGTTCATGGCCCATTACCAGTCAAATCGAAGTTAGGAATAAAGCACACACTATTTCAGTAGGATTTGGGTAATACAACATGATTTGTATAGATTTCGAGGAACTACACGAACCACATTTGTTTCTAACGACAAACGAGTGGCACCGACTTTTCGGCACGAGAACAGATTTTTTGTTGGGTTTTTTCTCTTGGAAACCAATCTCATTTACATTGTAGATGAACCATGAAAAATTTCATGGCAATCCGGCACTGTCGGTCCGGACGGTAAAAGCCCCGTGTACCGCCGCCTATGAGTTTCGAGCAAAAATGGGCGTATTTGCAATACGATCATAGTCTTTGCTAAGGATTTTCGTTCATGACCCATTACCAGTCAAATCGAAGCTAGGAATAAAGCACACACTACTTCAGTAGGATTTGGGTAATACAACATGATTTGTGTAGATCTCGAGGAACATCACGAACCACATTTGTTTCTAACACGACAAACAAGTGGCACCGACATTTTCGACACGAGAACAGATTTTTTGTTGGGTTCTTTCTCTTGGAAACCAATCTCATTTACATTGTAGATGAACCATGAAAAAATTCATGGCAATACGGCACGGTCCCGACGGAAAAAGCCCCATGTACCGCCGCCTATGAGTTTCGAGCAAAAATGGGCGTATTTGCAATACGAACATAGCCTTTTCTTCGATGCTCTATTCTAGGCCCAAGACCAACAAATCGAACCTAGGAAAAGGATCACAATAAATCGGTATGATTTGTGGTAATACAACATGATTTGTGTGAATTTCGAGGAACTACACGAAGCACGTTTCTTTCCAACCGGGTAAATAAGTGGCACGAGCTTTTACACGAGAAGGATTTTCTGTTGAGTGCTTTCTCATGGAATCCATCTCATTTACATTGTAGATGAACCATGAAAAATTTCATGGCAATCCGGCACTGTCGGTCCGGACGGTAAAAGCCCCGTGTACCGCCGCCTATGATTTTCGGCCAAAAAAGGGCGTTTTTGCTAAAATTGATCATAGTCTTTGCTAAGGATTTTCGTTCATGACCCATTACCAACAAATCGAAGCTAGGAATAAAGCACACACTACTTCGGTAGGATTTGGGTAATACAACATGATTTGCGTAGATTTCGAGGAACATCACGAACCACATTTGTTTCTAACCTGACAAACAAGTGGCACCGACTGTTTTCAGCACGAGAACAGTTTTTTGTTGGGTTCTTTCTCTTGGAAACCAATCTCATTTACATTGTAGATGAACCATGAAAAAATTCATGGCAATACGGCACTGTCGGTCCTGACGGAAAAAGCCCCATGTACCGCCGCCTATGAGTTTCGAGCAAAAATGGGCGTATTTGCAATACGATCATAGCCTTTTCTTCGATGCTCTATTCTAGGCCCAAGACCAGTCAAATCGAACCTAGGAAAAGGGATCACAATAAATCAGTATGATTTGTGGTAATACAACATGATTTGTGTGAATTTCGAGGAACTACACGAAGCACGTTTCTTTCCAACCGGGTAAATAAGTGGCACCGACAGTTTTTTGCACGAGAAGGATTTTCTGTTGAGTGCTTTCTCATGGAATCCATCTCATTTACATTGTAGATGAACCATGAAAAATTTCATGGCAATCCTGCACGGTCGTTCGAACAGTAAAAGCGCCGTGTACCGCGGCCTATGAGTTTTGACCAAAATGGGAGTTTTTAATAAATCCATCATAGTCTTTGCTAAGGATCTTCGTTCATGGACCATGACCAGTGAAATCGAAGCTAAGAATAAAGCACGCACTATTTCATTTGGGGTAATACAACATGATTTGTGTGGATTTCGAGCAACTACACAAACCATGTTTGTTTCTAACCTGACAAACAAGTGGCACCGACAATTTTCAGCATGCCAACGATTTTTTGTTGAGTTCTTTCTCTTGGAAACCATCTCATTTACATTGTAGATGAACCATGAAAAATTTCATGGCAATCCGGCACTGTCGGTCCGGACGGTAAAAGCCCCGTGTACCGCCGCCTATGAGTTTCGACCAAAAATGGGCGTTTTTGCTAAATTGATCATAGTCTTTGCTAAGGATATTCGTTCATGGCCCATTACCACCAAATCGAAGCTAGGAATAAAGCACACACTATTTCAGTAGGATTTGGGTAATACAACATGATTTGTATAGATTTCGAGGAACTACACGAACCACATTTGTTTCTAACCTGACAAACGAGTGGCACCGACTGTTTTCAGCACGAGAACAGTTTTTTGTTGGGTTCTTTCTCTTGGAAACCAATCTCATTTACATTGTAGATGAACCATGAAAAATTTCATGGCAATCCGGCACTGTCGGTCCGGACGGTAAAAGCCCCGTGTACCGCCGCCTATGATTTTCGGCCAAAAAAGGGCGTTTTTGCTAAAATTATCATAGTCTTTGCTAAGGATTTTCGTTCATGACCCATTACCAGTCAAATCGAAGCTAGGAATAAAGCACACACTACTTCAGTAGGATTTGGGTAATACAACATGATTTGTGTAGATTTCGAGGAACATCACGAACCACATTTGTTTCTAACCTGACAAACAAGTGGCACCGACTGTTTTCGACGAGAACAGTTTTTTGTTGGGTTCTTTCTCTTGGAAACCAATCTCATTTACATTGTAGATGAACCATGAAAAAATTCATGGCAATACGGCACTGTCGGTCCTGACGGAAAAAGCCCCATGTACCGCCGCCTATGAGTTTCGAGCAAAAATGGGCGTATTTGCAATACGATCATAGCCTTTTCTTCGATGCTCTATTCTAGGCCCAAGACCAGTCAAATCGAACCTAGGAAAAGGGATCACAATAAATAAGTATGATTTGTGGTAATACAACATGATTTGTGTGAATTTCGAGGAACTACACGAAGCACGTTTCTTTCCAACCGGGTAAATGAGTGGCACCGACAGTTTTTTGCACGAGAAGGATTTTCTGTTGAGTGCTTTCTCATGGAATCCATCTCATTTACATTGTAGATGAACCATGAAAAATTTCATGGCAATCCTGCACGGTCGTCCGAACAGTAAAAGCGCCGTGTACCCGGCCTATGAGTTTTGACCAAAATGGGAGTTTTTAATAAATCCATCATAGTCTTTGCTAAGGATCTTCGTTCATGGACCATGACCAAAAATCGAAGCTAGGAATAAAGCACACACTATTTCATTTGGGGTAATACAACATGATTTGTGTGGATTTCGAGCAACTACACAAACCATGTTTGTTTCTAACCTGACAAACGAGTGGCAACGACAATTTTCAGCGTGACAACGATTTTTAGTTGAGTTCTTTCTTTTGGAAACCATCTCATTTACATTGTAGACAAACCATGAAAAATTTCATGGCAATCCGGCACTGTCGGTCCGGACGGTAAAAGCCCCGTGTACCGCCGCCTATGAGTTTCGACCCAAAAAGGGCGTTTTTGCTAAATTGATCATAGTCTTTGCTAAGGATTTTCGTTCATGGCCCATTACCAGTCAAATCGAAGCTAGGAATAAAGCACACACTATTTCAGTAGGATTTGGGTAATACAACATGATTTGTGTAGATTTCGAGGAACTACACGAACCACATTTGTTTCTAACCTGACAAACAAGTGGCACCGACTGTTTTCAGCACGAGAACAGTTTTTTGTTGGGTTCTTTCTCTTGGAAACCAATCTCATTTACATTGTAGATGAACCATGAAAAAATTCATGGCAATCCGGCACTGTCGGTCCTGACGGTAAAAGCCCCATGTACCGCCGCCTATGAGTTTCGAGCAAAAATGGGCGTATTTGCAATACGATCATAGCCTTTTCTTCGATGCTCTATTCTAGGCCCAAGACCAGTCAAATCGAACCTAGGAAAAGGGATCACAATAAATAAGTATGATTTGTGGTAATACAACATGATTTGTGTGAATTTCGAGGAACTACACGAAGCACGTTTCTTTCCAACCGGGTAAATAAGTGGCACCGACAGTTTTTTGCACGAGAAGGATTTTCTGTTGAGTGCTTTCTCATGGAATCCATCTCATTTACATTGTAGATGAACCATGAAAAATTTCATGGCAATCCTGCTCGGTCGTCCGAACAGTAAAAGCGCCGTGTACCGCGGCCTATGAGTTTTGACCAAAATGGGAGTTTTTAATAAATCCACATAGTCTTTGCTAAGGATCTTCGTTCATGGACCATGACCAGTCAAATCGAAGCTAAGAATAAAGCACACACTATTTCATTTGGGGTAATACAACATGATTTGTGTGGATTTCGAGCAACTACACAAACCATGTTTGTTTCTAACCTGACAAACAAGTGGCACCGACAATTTTCAGCATGCCAACGATTTTTTGTTGAGTTCTTTCTCTTGGAAACCATCTCATTTACATTGTAGATGAACCATCAAAAATTTCATGGCAATCCGGCACTGTCGGTCCGGACGGTAAAAGCCCCGTGTACCGCCGCCTATGAGTTTCGACCAAAAATGGGCGTTTTTGCTAAATTGATCATAGCCTTTTATTCGATGCTCTGTTTTAGACCCAAGACCAGTCAAAATCGAACCTAATGATGTGAATTCAAAAGGAAATGCATATGAAGAGCCTATCACATTGTTGCTTAACTCAATGGGATTGGATTTGGACAAAAGAAATACATGGGTAACGAATCTGACTTGGAGAACAAGCAATGAGCATGGTGAAGAAGCCTAAGACTAGATTTCTTGGAGAACAAGCAATGCTTTAAGATGTTTTATTAAGTTTATTTCTTTCCTAGTTTACTTTGAGTTTTCCTTATTTTCACATTGTTTCCTTATTTACTAGGTTTCCTTATTTTCTATTTCCTTATTATCCATTATAAATAGGATCTATCATGTAATATCAATATTCATTCAATGAAGATTTCGTTTTATTAGATATTTCTTGTGCATCAAGCATAAGTTTTATTCTTCTTTTCTTTACTTCAATTACTGGATTGTTTTGAAGTTTAGAGTTGTCAAACACCTTAGTTTCTGGATTGATCTAAGTGTTTGGGATTCAAAGTACACGTTTCTGGATTGATCGTGTAGGGTTGAAATATCGGTTCGTTTTGAAGCTTAAGGTGCAAGAAAACATCAAGATCTTATCTTTATCTCAAAGTTCTTCAATTCTTCTCAAAGTTTTCACTTTAAAGAGGCTGAAATCCACATCAATTTGGTATCAGAGTTTGTATGCAGAGTTTGTATGAAGCTTAAGGTGCAAGAAAACATCAAGATCTTATCTTTATTTCAAAGTTCTTCAATTCTTCTCAAAGTTTTCACTTTAAAGAGGCTGAAATCCACATCAATTTGGCTATGGTGGATACTAGAGTTCTTGGTTTTGAACATATTCAAGGTTTGTATGCATCTGATATAGATTTTGCAGAAGAATTCAAGTTAGGGACTCGTAATTTCACAATACAAGATGGTTTTCTATTCAAGGGAAATAAGCTTTGTATCCCTAAATGTGGTGTTCGAGAACTACTTGTTCGTGAAGTGCATAGTGGTGCAATTGCTGGTCACTTTGGCATTCACAAAACTATGGATATACTAACTGAAAATTTCTTTTGGCCTAAAATGTTACAAGATGTCCAATCGGTGGTTTCTAGATGTGCCACATGTCAAAAGGCAAAAAGTACTTTTTCAAAAGGGTTGTACACTCCTTTGCCAGTTGCTAGTTCCCCATGGGATAGTGTGAGTATGGACTTCATTATTGGGCTACCAAGAACACAAAGGGGAAAGGACTCTATCATGGTTGTGGTTGATCGTTTTTCCAAGATGGCCCATTTCGTTCCGATGAATAAGACGGATGACGCACAACATGTTGCGCATCTCTATTTTCGAGAAATCGTTCGTTTGCATGGTGTGCCAAGAAGTATTGTGTCCGATCGAGATTCCAAGTTCTTGAGTCACTTTTGGAAGTGTATGTGGCGTTTGTTGGGGACGAAGTTAATGTTCAAGACGTCTCATCATCCACAAACGGATGGTCAAACAGAAGTCACTAATAGGACATTGGGTACGTTGCTTCGTGGATTGGTAAGTAAAACTCAAAAGGATTGGGATGTTAAGTTGTGTCATGCCGAATTTGCTTACAATCGATCTCATTCATCCACTACTTCTCGTTCTCCATTCGAGGTGGTCTATGGTGTCAATCCTTTCCTTCCAATTGATTTGCTTCCTTTACACAAAGATGATATCCATGTTGATGCACAAAAACGTTTGGAGGTGTTTAAAAAGACTTGCGAGCAAGTGAAAGAAAAGATTGAGAAAATGAATGCGTTTATAAGGCACGGGCAAACAAGAATCGTAGACAACCTGTTTTTAAGCCTGGAGATCTTGTTTGGGTTCATTTGAGGAAAGAGAGATTTCCAAGTAAAAGGAAAAATAAGCTTATGCCAAGGGCCGATGGTCCTTTTGAGGTACTTGAAACATACGGAGATAATGCTTATAAGATAGACTTGCCAAGTGATTTTGGAAATGTTAGTGCTACTTTCAATGTAGGTGATCTCTCTCCTTATTTGGATGATGTGAATTTGAGGGCAAATTCTTCTAAAGAGGGGGAGAATGATGTGAATTCAAAAGGAAATGCATATGAAGAGCCTATCACATTGTTGCTTAACTCAATGGGATTTGATTTGGACAAAAGAAATACATGGGTAACGAATCTGACTTGGAGAACAAGCAATGAGCATGGTGAAGAAGCCTAAGGCTAGATTTCTTGGAGAACAAGCAATGCTTTAAGATGTTTTATTAAGTTTATTTCTTTCCTAGTTTACTTTGAGTTTTCCTTATTTTCACATTGTTTCCTTATTTACTAGGTTTCCTTATTTTCTATTTCCTTATTATCCATTATAAATAGGATCTATCATGTAATATCAATATTCATTCAATGAAGATTTCGTTTTATTAGATATTTCTTGTGCATCAAGCATAAGTTTTATTCTTCTTTTCTTTACTTCAATTACTGGATTGTTTTGAAGTTTAGAGTTGTCAAACACCTTAGTTTACGGATTGATCTAAGTGTTTGGGATTCAAAGTACACGTTTCTGGATTGATCGTGTAGGGTTGAAATATCGGTTCGTTTTGAAGCTTAAGGTGCAAGAAAACATCAAGATCTTATCTTTATCTCAAAGTTCTTCAATTCTTCTCAAAGTTTTCACTTTAAAGAGGCTGAAATCCACATCACCTAGGAACATGGAACACAATAAATCAGTATGATTTGTTGTAATAGAACATGATTTGTGTGGGTTTCGAAGAACTACAGGAAGTAGGTTTCTTTCCAACCTGGCAAATGAGTGGCATCAGCAGTTTTTTGCACCAGAAGGATTTTCTGTTGAGTTCTTTCTCTTGGAAACCATCTCATTTACATAGTAGATGAACCATGAAAAATTTCATGGCAATTCGGCACTGTCGGTCCGGACGGTAAAAGCCCCGTGACCGACAATCGTTTCAGAGAAGTGAGAAAGCTTAAATAGGGCAAATGCAGGATCCCGAGTTTCAACCAAAAATGAGCGTATTTGCTGTACGATCATAGCCTTTTATTCGATGCTCTGTACGACAATCGAGTGGCACCGATAATTTTCAGCATGACAACGATTTTTTGTTGAGTTCTTTCTCTTGGAAACCATCTCATTTACATTGTAGATGAACCATGAAAAATTTCATGGCAATCCGGCACTGTCCGTCCGGACGGTAAAAGCCCCGTGTACCGCCGCCTATGACTTTCGACCAAAAATGGGCGTTTTTGCTCAATTGATCATAGTCTTTGCTAAGGATCTTCTTTCATAGCCCATTACCAGTCAAATTGAAGCTAGGAATAAAGCACACACTACTTCAGTAGGATTTGGGTAATACAACATGATTTGTGTAGATTTCGAGGAACTACACGAACCACATTTGTTTCTAACCTGACAAACGAGTGGCACCGACTGTTTTCAGCACGAGAACAGTTTTTTGTTGGGTTCTTTCTCTTGGAAACCAATCTCATTTACATTGTAGATGAACCATGAAAAAATTCATGGCAATCCGGCATTGTCGGTCCTGACGGTAAAAGCCCCATGTACCGCCGCCTATGAGTTTCGAGCAAAAATGGGCGTATTTGCAATACGATCATAGCCTTTTCTTCGATGCTCTATTCTAGGCCCAAGACCAGTCAAATCGAACCTAGGAAAAGGGATCACAATAAATCAGTATGATTTGTGGTAATACAACATGATTTGTGTGAATTTCGAGGAACTACACGAAGCACGTTTCTTTCCAACCGGGTAAATGAGTGGCACCGACAGTTTTTTGCACGAGAAGGATTTTCTGTTGAGTGCTTTCTCATGGAATCCATCTCATTTACATTGTAGATGAACCATGAAAAATTTCATGGCAATCCTGCACGGTCGTTCGAACAGTAAAAGCGCCGTGTACCGCCGCCTATGAGTTTTGACCAAAATGGGAGTTTTTAATAAATCCATCATAGTCTTTGCTAAGGATCTTCGTTCATGGACCATGACCAGTCAAATCGAAGCTAAGAATAAAGCACACACTATTTCATTTGGGGTAATACAACATGATTTGTGTGGATTTCGAGCAACTACACAAACCATGTTTGTTTCTAACCTGACAAACAAGTGGCACCGACAATTTTCAGCATGCCAACGTTTTTTTGTTGAGTTCTTTCTCTTGGAAACCATCTCATTTACATTGTAGATGAACCATGAAAAATTTCATGGCAATCCCAAGACTCGTCGATCCGGACGGTAAAAGCCCCGTGTACCGCCGCCTATGAGTTTCGACCAAAAATGGGCGTTTTTGCTAAATTGATCATAGTCTTTGCTAAGGATCTTCGTTCATGGCCCATTACCAGTCAAATCGAAGCTAGGAATAAAGCACACACTATTTCAGTAGGATTTGGGTAATACAACATGATTTGTATAGATTTCGAGGAACTACACGAACCACATTTGTTTCTAACCTGACAAACGAGTGGCACCGACTGTTTTCAGCACGAGAACAGTTTTTTGTTGGGTTCTTTCTCTTGGAAACCAATCTCATTTACATTGTAGATGAACCATGAAAAATTTCATGGCAATCCAGCACTGTCGGTCCGGACTGTAAAAGCCCCGTGTACCGCCGCCTATTCGAGCAAAAATGGGCGTATTTGCAATACGATCATAGCCTTTTCTTTGATGCTCTATTCTAGGCCCAAGACCAGTCAAATCGAACCATGGAAAAGGGATCACAATAAATCAGTATGATTTGTGGTAATACAACATGATTTGTGTGAATTTCGAGGAACTACACGAAGCACGTTTCTTTCCAACCGGGTAAATGAGTGGCACCGACAGTTTTTTGCACGAGAAGGATTTTCTGTTGAGTGCTTTCTCATGGAATCCATCTCATTTACATTGTAGATGAACCATGAAAAATTTCATGGCAATCCTGCACGGTCGGTCCGAACAGTAAAATCCCCGTGTACCGTCGCCTATGAGTTTTCACCAAAAATGGGAGTTTTTACTAAATCCATCATAGTCTTTGCTAAGGATCTTCGTTCATGGACCATGACCAGTCAAATCGAAGCTAGGAATAAAGCACACACTATTTCATTTGGGGTAATACAACATGATTTGTGTGGATTTCGAGCAACTACACAAACCATGTTTGTTTCTAACCTGACAAAAGAGTGGCACCGACAATTTTCAGCATGACAACGATTTTTTGTTGAGTTCTTTCTCTTGGAAACCAATCTCATTTACATTGTAGATGAACCATGAAAAAATTCATGGCAATCCGGCACTGTCGGTCCTGACGGTAAAAGCCCCATGTACTTTCGAGAAAAATGGGCGTATTTGCAATACGATCATAGCCTTTTCTTCGATGCTCTATTCTAGGCCCAAGACCAGTCAAATCGAACCTAGGAAAAGGGATCACAATAAATCAGTATGATTTGTGGTAATACAACATGATTTGTGTGAATTTCGAGGAACTACACGAAGCACGTTTCTTTCCAACCGGGTAAATGAGTGGCACCGACAGTTTTTTGCACGAGAAGGATTTTCTGTTGAGTGCTTTCTCATGGAATCCATCTCATTTACATTGTAGATGAACCATGAAAAATTTCATGGCAATCCTGCACGGTCGTCCGAACAGTAAAAGCGCCGTATACCGCCGCCTTTGAGTTTTGACCAAAATGGGAGTTTTTACTAAATCCATCATAGTCTTTGCTAAGGATCTTCGTTCATGGACCATGACCAGTCAAATCGAAGCTAAGAATAAAGCACATACTATTTCATTTGGGGTAATACAACATGATTTGTGTGGATTTCGAGCAACTACACAAACCACGTTTGTTTCTAACCTGACAAACAAGTGGCACCGACAATTTTCAGCATGCCAACGATTTTTTGTTGAGTTCTTTCTCTTGGAAACCATCTCATTTACATTGTAGATGAACCATCAAAAATTTCATGGCAATCCGGCACTGTCGGTCCGAACGGTAAAAGCCCCGTGTACCGCCGCCTATGAGTTTCGACCAAAAATGGGCGTTTTTGCTAAATTGATCATAGTCTTTGCTAAGGATATTCGTTCATGGCCCATTACCACTCAAATCGATTTTAGGAATAAAGCACACACTATTTCAGTAGGATTTGGGTAATACAACATGATTTGTATAGATTTCGAGGAACTACACGAACCACATTTGTTTCTAACCTGACAAACGAGTGGCACCGACTGTTTTCAGCACGAGAACAGTTTTTTGTTGGGTTGTTTCTCTTGGAAACCAATCTCATTTACATTGTAGATGAACCATGAAAAATTTCATGGCAATCCCAAGCCTTGTCGGTCGGACGGTAAAAGCCCGTGTACCGCCGCCTATGATTTTCGGCCAAAAAAGGGCGTTTTGCTAAATTGATCATAGTCTTTGCTAAGGATTTTCGTTCATGGCCCATTACCAGTCAAATCGAAGCTAGGAATAAAGCACACACTACTTCAGTAGGATTTGGGTAATACAACATGATTTGTGTAGATTTCGAGGAACATCACGAACCACATTTGTTTCTAACCTGACAAACAAGTGGCACCGACTGTTTTCAGCACGAGAACAGTTTTTTGTTGGGTTCTTTCTCTTGGAAACCAATCTCATTTACATTGTAGATGAACCATGAAAAAATTCATGGCAATACGGCACTGTCGGTCCTGACGGAAAAAGCCCCATGTACCGCCGCCTATGAGTTTCGAGCAAAAATGGGCGTATTTGCAATACGATCATAGCCTTTTCTTCGATGCTCTATTCTAGGCCCAAGACCAGTCAAATCGAACCTAGGAAAAGGGATCACAATAAATAAGTATGATTTGTGGTAATACAACATGATTTGTGTGAATTTCGAGGAACTACACGAAGCACGTTTCTTTCCAACCGGGTAAATGAGTGGCACCGACAGTTTTTTGCACGAGAAGGATTTTCTGTTGAGTGCTTTCTCATGGAATCCATCTCATTTACATTGTAGATGAACCATGAAAAATTTCATGGCAATCCTGCACGGTCGTCCGAACAGTAAAAGCGCCGTGTACCGCCGCCTATGAGTTTTGACCAAAAATGGGAGTTTTTACTAAATCCATCATAGTCTTTGCTAAGGATCTTCGTTCATGGACCATGACCAGTCAAATCGAAGCTAGGAATAAAGCACACACTATTTCATTTGGGGTAATACAACATGATTTGTGTGGATTTCGAGCAACTACACAAACCATGTTTGTTTCTAACCTGACAAACGAGTGGCAACGACAATTTTCAGCGTGACAACGATTTTTAGTTGAGTTCTTTCTCTTGGAAACCATCTCATTTACATTGTAGATGAACCATGAAATATTTCATGGCAATCCGGCACTATCGGTCCCGAAAGGGAAAACCCCCGTGTACCGCCACCTATGAGTTTCGACCAAAAATGGGCGTATTTGCTATACGATCATAGCCTTTTATTCGATGCTCTGTTTTAGACCCAAGACCAGTCAAAATCGAACCTAGGAACATGGAACACAATAAATCAGTATGATTTGTTGTAATAGAACATGATTTGTGTGGGTTTCGAAGAACTACAGGAAGTAGGTTTCTTTCCAACCTGGCAAATGAGTGGCACCTGCAGTTTTTTGCACCAGAAGGATTTTCTGTTGAGTTCTTTCTCTTGGAAACCATCTCATTTACATAGTAGATGAACCATGAAAAATTTCATGGCAATTCGGCACTGTCGGTCCGGACGGTAAAAGCCCCGTGACCGACAATCGTTTCAGAGAAGTGAGAAAGCTTAAATAGGGCAAATGCAGGATCCCGAGTTTCAACCAAAAATGAGCGTATTTGCTGTACGATCATAGCCTTTTATTCGATGCTCTGTACGACAAACGAGTGGCACCGATAATTTTCAGCATGACAACGATTTTTTGTTGAGTTCTATCTCTTGGAAACCATCTCATTTACATTGTAGATGAACCATGAAAAATTTCATGGCAATCCGGCACTGTCCGTCCGGACGGTAAAAGCCCCGTGTACCGCCGCCTATGACTTTCGACCAAAAAGGGGCGTTTTTGCTCAATTGATCATAGTCTTTGCTAAGGATCTTCTTTCATGGCCCATTACCAGTCAAATCGAAGCTAGGAATAAAGCACACACTACTTCAGTAGGATTTGGGTAATACAACATGATTTGTGTAGATTTCGAGGAACTACACGAACCACATTTGTTTCTAACCTGACAAACGAGTGGCACCGACTGTTTTCAGCACGAGAACAGTTTTTTGTTGGGTTCTTTCTCTTGGAAACCAATCTCCTTTACATTGTAGATGAACCATGAAAAATTCATGGCAATCCCAAGACCGTCGGTTCTGACGGTAAAAGCCCCATGTACCGCCGCCTATGAGTTTCGAGCAAAAATGGGCGAATTTGCAATACGATCATAGCCTTTTCTTCGATGCTCTATTCTAGGCCCAAGACCAGTCAAATCGAACCATGGAAAAGGGATCACAATAAATCAGTATGATTTGTGGTAATACAACATGATTTGTGTGAATTTCGAGGAACTACACGAAGCACGTTTCTTTCCAACTGGGTAAATGAGTGGCACCGAGTTTTTGCACGACAAGGATTTTCTTGTTGAGTGCCTTCTCATGGAATCCATCTCATTTACATTGTAGATGAACCATGAAAAATTTCATGGCAATCCTGCACGGTCGGTCCGAACAGTAAAATCCCCGTGTACCGTCGCCTATGAGTTTTGACCAAAAATGGGAGTTTTTACAAAATCGATCAAAGTCTTTGCTAAGGATCTTCGTTCATGGACCATGACCAGTCAAATCGAAGATAGGAATAAAGCCATACTATTTCATTTGGGGTAATACAACATGATTTGTGTGGATTTCGAGCAACTACACAAACCACGTTTGTTTCTAACCTGACAAACGAGTGGCACCGAGAGTTTTCAGCACGACAACGATTTTTTGTTGAGTTCTTTCTCTGGGAAACCATCTCATATACATTGTAGATGAACCATGAAAAATTTCATGGCAATCCGGCACTATCGGTCCCGAAAGGGAAAACCCCCGTGTACCACCACCTATGAGTTTCGACAAAAAATGGGCGTATTTGCTATACGATTATAGCCTTTTTCTTCGATGCTCCGTTTAAGGCCCAAGACCAGTCAAATCGAACCTAGGAACATGGAACACAATAAATCAGTATGATTTGTTGTAATAGAATATGATTTGTGTGGGTTTCGAAGAACTACAGGAAGCAGGTTTCTTTCCAACCTGGCAAATGAGTGGCACCTGCAGTTTTTTGCACCAGAAGGATTTTCTGTTGAGTTCTTTCTCTTGGAAACCATCTCATTTACATAGTAGATGAACCATGAAAAATTTCATGGCAATTCGGCACTGTCGGTCCGGACGGTAAAAGCCCCGTGACCGACAATCGTTTCAGAGAAGTGAGAAAGCTTAAATAGGGCAAATGCAGGATCCCGAGTTTCAACCAAAATGAGCGTATTTGCTGTACGATCATAGCCTTTTATTCGATGCTCTGTACGACAAACGAGTGGCACCGATAATTTTCAGCATGACAACGATTTTTTGTTGAGTTCTATCTCTTGGAAACCATCTCATTTACATTGTAGATGAACCATGAAAAATTTCATGGCAATCCGGCACTGTCCGTCCGGACGGTAAAAGCCCCGTGTACCGCCGCCTATGACTTTCGACCAAAAAAGGGGCGTTTTTGCTCAATTGATCATAGTCTTTGCTAAGTATCTTCTTTCATGGCCCATTACCAGTCAAATCGAAGCTAGGAATAAAGCACACACTACTTCAGTAGGATTTGGGTAATACAACATGATTTGTGTAGATTTCGAGGAACTACACGAACCACATTTGTTTCTAACCTGACAAACGAGTGGCACCGACTGTTTTCAGCACGAGAACAGTTTTTTGTTGGGTTCTTTCTCTTGGAAACCAATCTCCTTTACATTGTAGATGAACCATGAAAAAATTCATGGCAATCCGGCACTGTCGGTTCTGACGGTAAAAGCCCCATGTACCGCCGCCTATGAGTTTCGAGCAAAAATGGGCGAATTTGCAATACGATCATAGCCTTTTCTTCGATGCTCTATTCTAGGCCCAAGACCAGTCAAATCGAACCATGGAAAAGGGATCACAATAAATCAGTATGATTTGTGGTAATACAACATGATTTGTGTGAATTTCGAGGAACTACACGAAGCACGTTTCTTTCCAACTGGGTAAATGAGTGGCACCGACAGTTTTTTGCACGACAAGGATTTTCTGTTGAGTGCCTTCTCATGGAATCCATCTCATTTACATTGTAGATGAACCATGAAAAATTTCATGGCAATCCCGCACGGTCGGTCCGAACAGTAAAATCCCCGTGTACCGTCGCCTATGAGTTTTGACCAAAAATGGGAGTTTTTACAAAATCGATCAAAGTCTTTGCTAAGGATCTTCGTTCATGGACCATGACCAGTCAAATCGAAGATAGGAATAAAGCACATACTATTTCATTTGGGGTAATACAACATGATTTGTGTGGATTTCGAGCAACTACACAAACCACGTTTGTTTCTAACCTGACAAACGAGTGGCACCGACAGTTTTCAGCATGACAACGATTTTTTGTTGAGTTCTTTCTCTTGGAAACCATCTCATTTACATTGTAGATGAACCATGAAATATTTCATGGCAATCCCAAGATACTTCCGGTCCCGAAAGGGAAAACCCCCGTGTACCGCCACCTATGAGTTTCGACCAAAAATGGGCGTATTTGCTATACGATCATAGCCTTTTATTCGATGCTCTGTTTTAGACCCAAGACCAGTCAAAATCGAACCTAGGAACATGGAACACAATAAATCAGTATGATTTGTTGTAATAGAACATGATTTGTGTGGGTTTCGAAGAACTACAGGAAGTAGGTTTCTTTCCAACCTGGCAAATGAGTGGCACCTGCAGTTTTTTGCACCAGAAGGATTTTCTGTTGAGTTCTTTCTCTTGGAAACCATCTCATTTACATAGTAGATGAACCATGAAAAATTTCATGGCAATTCGGCACTGTCGGTCCGGACGGTAAAAGCCCCGTGACCGACAATCGTTTCAGAGAAGTGAGAAAGCTTAAATAGGGCAAATGCAGGATCCCGAGTTTCAACCAAAAATGAGCGTATTTGCTGTACGATCATAGCCTTTTATTCGATGCTCTGTACGACAAACGAGTGGCACCGATAATTTTCAGCATGACAACGATTTTTTGTTGAGTTCTATCTCTTGGAAACCATCTCATTTACATTGTAGATGAACCATGAAAAATTTCATGGCAATCCGGCACTGTCCGTCCGGACGGTAAAAGCCCCGTGTACCGCCGCCTATGACTTTCGACCAAAAAAGGGGCGTTTTTGCTCAATTGATCATAGTCTTTGCTAAGGATCTTCTTTCATGGCCCATTACCAGTCAAATCGAAGCTAGGAATAAAGCACACACTACTTCAGTAGGATTTGGGTAATACAACATGATTTGTGTAGATTTCGAGGAACTACACGAACCACATTTGTTTCTAACCTGACAAACGAGTGGCACCGACTGTTTTCAGCACGAGAACAGTTTTTTGTTGGGTTCTTTCTCTTGGAAACCAATCTCCTTTACATTGTAGATGAACCATGAAAAAATTCATGGCAATCCGGCACTGTCGGTTCTGACGGTAAAAGCCCCATGTACCGCCGCCTATGAGTTTCGAGCAAAAATGGGCGAATTTGCAATACGATCATAGCCTTTTCTTCGATGCTCTATTCTAGGCCCAAGACCAGTCAAATCGAACCATGGAAAAGGGATCACAATAAATCAGTATGATTTGTGGTAATACAACATGATTTGTGTGAATTTCGAGGAACTACACGAAGCACGTTTCTTTCCAACTGGGTAAATGAGTGGCACCGACAGTTTTTTGCACGACAAGGATTTTCTGTTGAGTGCCTTCTCATGGAATCCATCTCATTTACATTGTAGATGAACCATGAAAAATTTCATGGCAATCCTGCACGGTCGGTCCGAACAGTAAAATCCCCGTGTACCGTCGCCTATGAGTTTTGACCAAAAATGGGAGTTTTTACAAAATCGATCAAAGTCTTTGCTAAGGATCTTCGTTCATGGACCATGACCAGTCAAATCGAAGATAGGAATAAAGCCATACTATTTCATTTGGGGTAATACAACATGATTTGTGTGGATTTCGAGCAACTACACAAACCACGTTTGTTTCTAACCTGACAAACGAGTGGCAATCAGAACAGTTTTCGGCATGACAACGATTTTTTGTTGAGTTCTTTCTGATGGAAACCATCTCATTTACATTGTAGACTAACCATGAAATATTTCATGGCAATCTGGCACTATCGGTCCCGAAAGTGGAAAACCCCGTGTACCGCCACCTATGAGTTTCGACCAAAAATGGGCGTATTTGCTATACGATCATAGCCTTTTATTCGATGCTCTGTTTTAGACCCAAGACCAGTCAAATCGAACCTAGGAACATGGAACACAATAAATCAGTATGATTTGTTGTAATAGAATATGATTTGTGTGGGTTTCGAAGAACTACAGGAAGCAGGTTTCTTTCCAACCTGGCAAATGAGTGGCACCTGCAGTTTTTTGCACCAGAAGGATTTTCTGTTGAGTTCTTTCTCTTGGAAACCATCTCATTTACATAGTAGATGAACCATGAAAAATTTCATGGCAATTCGGCACTGTCGGTCCGGACGGTAAAAGCCCCGTGACCGACAATCGTTTCAGAGAAGTGAGAAAGCTTAAATAGGGCAAATGCAGGATCCCGAGTTTCAACCAAAAATGAGCGTATTTGCTGTACGATCATAGCCTTTTATTCGATGCTCTGTACGACAAACGAGTGGCACCGATAATTTTCAGCATGACAACGATTTTTTGTTGAGTTCTATCTCTTGGAAACCATCTCATTTACATTGTAGATGAACCATGAAAAATTTCATGGCAATCCCAAGATCGTCCGTCCGGACGGTAAAAGCCCCGTGTACCGCCGCCTATGACTTTCGACCAAAAAAGGGGCGTTTTTGCTCAATTGATCATAGTCTTTGCTAAGGATCTTCTTTCATGGCCCATTACCAGTCAAATCGAAGCTAGGAAATAAAGCACACACTACTTCAGTAGGATTTGGGTAATACAACATGATTTGTGTAGATTTCGAGGAACTACACGAACCACATTTGTTTCTAACCTGACAAACGAGTGGCACCGACTGTTTTCAAGCACGAGAACAAGCTTTTTGTTGGGTTCTTTCTCTTGGAAACCAATCTCCTTTACATTGTAGATGAACCATGAAAAAATTCATGGCAATCCCAAGACCGTCGGTTTCCGACGGTAAAAGCCCCATGTACCGCCGCCTATGAGTTTCGAGCAAAAATGGGCGAATTTGCAATACGATCATAGCCTTTTCTTCGATGCTCTATTCTAGGCCCAAGACCAGTCAAATCGAACCATGGAAAAGGGATCACAATAAATCAGTATAATTTGTGGTAATACAACATGATTTGTGTGAATTTCGAGGAACTACACGAAGCACGTTTCTTTCCAACTGGGTAAATGAGTGGCACCGACAGTTTTTTGCACGACAAGGATTTTCTGTTGAGTGCCTTCTCATGGAATCCATCTCATTTACATTGTAGATGAACCATGAAAAATTTCATGGCAATCCTGCACGGTCGGTCCGAACAAAGAAAATCCCCGTGTACCGTCGCCTATGAGTTTTGACCAAAAATGGGAGTTTTTACAAAATCGATCAAAGTCTTTGCTAAGGATCTTCGTTCATGGACCATGACCAGTCAAATCGAAGATAGGAATAAAGCACACACTATTTCATTTGGGGTAATACAACATGATTTGTGTGGATTTCAAGCAACTACACAAACCACGTTTGTTTCCAACCTGATAAACGAGTGGCACCGACAGTTTTCTGCACGACAACAATTTTTTGTTGAGTTCTTTCTCTTGGAAACCATCTCAGTTACATTGTTGATGAACCATGAAAATATTCATGGCAATCCGGCACTATCGGTCCCGAAAGGGAAAACCCCCGTGTACCGCCACCTATGAGTTTCGACCAAAAATGGGCGTATTTGCTATACGATCATAGCCTTTTATTCGATGCTCTGTTTTAGACCCAAGACCAGTCAAAATCGAACCTAGGAACATGGAACACAATAAATCAGTATGATTTGTTGTAATAGAACATGATTTGTGTGGGTTTCGAAGAACTACGGGAAGTAGGTTTCTTTCCAACCTGGCAAATGAGTGGCACCTGTAGTTTTTTGCACCAGAAGGATTTTCTGTTGAGTTCTTTCTCTTGGAAACCATCTCATTTACATAGTAGATGAACCATGAAAAATTTCATGGCAATTCGGCACTGTCGGTCCGGACGGTAAAAGCCCCGTGACCGACAATCGTTTCAGAGAAGTGAGAAAGCTTAAATAGGGCAAATGCAGGATCCCGAGTTTCAACCAAAAATGAGCGTATTTGCTGTACGATCATAGCCTTTTATTCGATGCTCTGTTCTAGGCCCAAGACCAGTCAAATCGAACCTAGAAACAAGGAACACAATAAATCAGTATGATTTGTGGTAATAGGACATGATTTGTGTGGGTTTCGAGGAACTACAGGAAGCACGTTTCTTTCCAACCTGGCAAATGAGTGGCACCGGCAGTTTTTTGCACGAGAAGGATTTTCTGTTGAGTTCTTTCTTATGGAAACCATCTCATTTACATTGTAGATGAACCATGAAAAATTTCATGGCAATCCTGCACGGTCGGTCCGGACGGTAAAAGCCCCGTGTACCGCCACCTATGAGTTTCGACCAAAAATGTGCGTTTTTGCTAAATTGATCATAGTCTTTGCTAAGGATCTTCGTTCATGGCCCATGACCAGTCAAATCGCAACTAGGAATAAATCACACACTATTTCAGTAGGATTTGGGTAACACAACATGATTTGTGTAGATTTCGAGGAACTACACGAACCACATTTGTTTCTAACCTGACAAACGAGCGGCACCGACTGTTTTCAGCACGAGAACAGTTTTTTGTTGGGTTCTTTCTCTTGGAAACCAATCTCATTTACATTGTAGATGAACCATGAAAAATTTCATGGCAATCCGGCACTGTCGGTCCGGACAGTAAAAGCCCCATGTACCGCCGCTTATGAGTTTCTAGCAAAAATGGGCGTATTTGCTATACGATCATAGCCTTTTCTTCGATACTCTATTCTAGGCCCTAGACCAGTCAAATCGAACCTAGGAAAAAGGATCACAATAAATCAGTATGATTTGTGGTAATACAACATGATTTGTGTGAATTTCGAGGAACTACACGAAGAACGTTTCTTTCCAACCGGGCAAATGAGTGGCACCGACAGTTTTTTGCACGACAAGGATTTTCTGTTGAGTGCCTTCTCATGGAATCCATCTCATTTACATTGTAGATGAACCATGAAAAATTTCATGGCAATCCTGCACGGTCGGTCCGAACAGTAAAATCCCCGTGTACCGTCGCCTATGAGTTTTGACCAAAAATGGGAGTTTTTACAAAATCGATCAAAGTCTTTGCTAAGGATCTTCGTTCATGGACCATGACCAGTCAAATCGAAGATAGGAATAAAGCCATACTATTTCATTTGGGGTAATACAACATGATTTGTGTGGATTTCGAGCAACTACACAAACCACGTTTGTTTCTAACCTGACAAACGAGTGGCACCGACAGTTTTCAGCATGACAACGATTTTTTGTTGAGTTCTTTCTCTTGGAAACCATCTCATTTACATTGTAGATGAACCATGAAATATTTCATGGCAATCCGGCACTATCGGTCCCGAAAGGGAAAACCCCCGTGTACCGCCACCTATGAGTTTCGACCAAAAATGGGCGTATTTGCTATACGATCATAGCCTTTTATTCGATGCTCTGTTTTAGACCCAAGACCAGTCAAAATCGAACCTAGGAACATGGAACACAATAAATCAGTATGATTTGTTGTAATAGAACATGATTTGTGTGGGTTTCGAAGAACTACGGGAAGTAGGTTTCTTTCCAACCTGGCAAATGAGTGGCACCTGTAGTTTTTTGCACCAGAAGGATTTTCTGTTGAGTTCTTTCTCTTGGAAACCATCTCATTTACATAGTAGATGAACCATGAAAAATTTCATGGCAATTCGGCACTGTCGGTCCGGACGGTAAAAGCCCCGTGACCGACAATCGTTTCAGAGAAGTGAGAAAGCTTAAATAGGGCAAATGCAGGATCCCGAGTTTCAACCAAAAATGAGCGTATTTGCTGTACGATCATAGCCTTTTATTCGATGCTCTGTTCTAGGCCCAAGACCAGTCAAATCGAACCTAGAAACAAGGAACACAATAAATCAGTATGATTTGTGGTAATAGGACATGATTTGTGTGGGTTTCGAGGAACTACAGGAAGCACGTTTCTTTCCAACATGGCAAATGAGTGGCACCGGCAGTTTTTTGCACGAGAAGGATTTTCTGTTGAGTTCTTTCTTATGGAAACCATCTCATTTACATTGTAGATGAACCATGAAAAATTTCATGGCAATCCTGCACGGTCGGTCCGGACGGTAAAAGCCCCGTGTACCGCCACCTATGAGTTTCGACCAAAAATGTGCGTTTTTGCTAAATTGATCATAGTCTTTGTTAAGGATCTTCGTTCATGGCCCATGACCAGTCAAATCGCAACTAGGAATAAATCACACACTATTTCAGTAGGATTTGGGTAACACAACATGATTTGTGTAGATTTCGAGGAACTACACGAACCACATTTGTTTCTAACCTGACAAACGAGTGGCACCGACTGTTTTCAGCACGAGAACAGTTTTTTGTTGGGTTCTTTCTCTTGGAAACCAATCTCATTTACATTGTAGATGAACCATGAAAAATTTCATGGCAATCCGGCACTGTCGGTCCGGACGGTAAAAGCCCCATGTACCGCCGCTTATGAGTTTCGAGCAAAAATGGGCGTATTTGCTATACGATCATAGCCTTTTCTTCGATACTCTATTCTAGGCCCTAGACCAGTCAAATCGAACCTAGGAAAAAGGATCACAATAAATCAGTATGATTTGTGGTAATACAACATGATTTGTGTGAATTTCGAGGAACTACACGAAGAACGTTTCTTTCCAACCGGGCAAATGAGTGGCACCGACAGTTTTTTGCACGAGAAGGATTTTCTGTTGAGTGCCTTCTCATGGAATCCATCTCATTTACATTGTAGATGAACCATGAAAAATTTCATGGCAATCCTGCACGGTCGGTCCGAACAGTAAAAGCCCCGTGTACCGCCGCCTATGAGTTTTGACCAAAAATGGGCGTTTTTACAAAATCGATCAAAGTCTTTGCTAAGGATCTTCGTTCATGGACTCGAAGATAGGAATAAAGCACATACTATTTCATTTGAGGTAATACAACATGATTTGTGTGGATTTCGAGCAACTACACAAACCACGTTTGTTTCTAACCTGACAAACGAGTGGCACCGACAGTTTTCAGCATGACAACGATTTTTTGTTGAGTTCTTTCTCTTGAAAACCATATCATTTACATTGTAGATGAACCATGAAATATTTCATGGCAATCCAACACTATCGGTCCCGAAAGGGAAAACCCCCGTGTACCGCCACCTATGAGTTTCGACCAAAAATGGGCGTATTTGCTATACGATCATAGCCTTTTATTCGATGCTCTGTTTTAGGCCCAAGACCAGTCAAATCGAACCTAGGAACATGGAACACAATAAATCAGTATGATTTGTTGTAATAGAACATGATTTGTGTGGGTTTCGAAGATCTACAGGAAGCAGGTTTCTTTCCAACCTGGCAAATGAGTGGAACCTGCAGTTTTTTGCAGCAGAAGGATTTAATGTTGAGTTCTTTCTTATGGAAACCATCTCATTTACATTGTAGATGAACCATGAAAAATTTTAGTGTCATTTGGACCTAATTTGACTCTTTTTGGACATATAGGAACATTATACAAATCGGACCCAAATGACTCAATATGTGCTAATATGGCTTAATATGATCCATTAAGCGTCATTTTGACTTAATTAGACTCTTTTTAAAGAGTTAGGACCATTGTGCCAATCGGACCCAAATGACTCAAAATGTGCTATTATGGCTCAATATGATCCATTTAGTGCCTTTTTGACCTAATTAGACTATTTTTAAAGAGATAGGACCATTGTGCCAATCGGACCCAAATGACTCAATATATGCTATTATGGCTCAATATGATTTATTTAGTGCCATTTTGACCTAATTAGACTATTTTTAAAGAGATAGGACCATTGTGCCAATCGGACCCAAATTACTCAATATGTGCTAATATTGCTTAATGTGACCCCATTTAGTGTCATTTGGACCTAATTTGACTCTTTTTGGACATATAGGAACATTGTACAAATCGGACCCAAATGACTCAATATGTGCTATTATGGCTCAATATGATCCTTTTGGTGCCTTTTTGACCTAATTAGACTCTTTTTAAAGAGTTAGGACCATTGTGCCAATCGGACCGAAATGACTCAATATGTGCTATTATGGCTCAATATGATCCATTTAGTGGGTTTTTGACCTAATTAGACTCTTTTTAAAGAGATAGGACCATTGTGCCAATCGGACCCAAATGACTCAATATATGCTATTATGGCTCAATATGATTTATTTAGTGCCATTTTGACCTAATTAGACTATTTTTAAAGAGATAGGACCATTGTGCCAATCGGACGCAAATGATTCAATATGTGCTAATATTGCTTAATGTGACCCCATTTAGTGTCATTTGGACCTATATTGACTCTTTTTGGACTTATAGGAACATTGTACAAATTGGACCCAAATGACTCAATATGTGCTATTATGGCTCAATATGATTTATTTAGTGCCATTTTGACCTAATTAGACTATTTTTAAAGAGATAGGGTCATTGTGCGAATCGGACCCAAATGACTCAATATGTGCTATTATTGCTCAATATGATCCATTTAGTGCCTTTTTGACCTAATTAGACTCTTTTTAAAGAGATAGGACCATTGTGCCAATCGGACCCAAATGACTCAATATGTGCTATTATGGCTCAATATGATCCACTTAGTGCCTTTTTGACCTAATTGGACTCTTTTTAAAGAGATAGGACCAATGTGCCAATCGGACCCAAATGACTCAATATGTGCTAATATCGCTTAATATGACCCCATTTAGTGCCATTTTGACCTAATTAGACTCTTTTTGGACATATACACATTGTACCAATCGGACCCAAATGACTCGATATGTATTACTATGGCTCAATATGACCCATTTAGTGCAATTTTGACCTAATTAGACTATTTTTTGAGAGATAGGAGGATTGTACCAATCGGACCAGAGATAGGAGGATTGTACCAATGGACCCAAATGAGTCGGTATGTGCTAATATGGCTCAATATGATCCACTTAGTGCCATTTTGACCTAATTGGACTCTTTTTAAAGAGAGAGGACCATTGTGCCAATCGGACCCAAATCACTCAATATGTGCTAGGATGGCTCAATATGACCCATTTACTGCCATTTTGACCTAATTAGACTCTTTTTGGACATATAGAAATATTGTACCAATCGGACCCAAATGACTCAATATGTGTTACTATGGCTCAATATGACCCATTTAGTGCCATTTTGACCAAATTAGACTATTTTTTGAGAGATACGAGGATTGTACCAATCGGACCAGAGATAGGAGGATTGTACCAATCGGACCCAAATCACTCAATATCTGCTAATATGGCTTAATATGACCCATTTAGTGTCATTTTGACCTAATTAGAGTCTTTTTAAAGAGATAGGACCATTGTGCCAATCGGACCCAAATCACTCAATCTGCTAATATGGCTTAATATGACCCATTTAGTGTCATTTTGACCTAATTAGACTCTTTTTGGAGAGATAAAACGAACATTGTGCCAATCGGACCCAAATGACTCAATATGTGCTATTATGGCTCAATATGATCCACTTAGTGCCTTTTTCTAATTAGACTCTTTTTAAAGAGATAAAACCAATGTGCCAATCTGACCCAAATGACTCAATATGTGCTAATATTGCTTAATATGACCCCATTTAGTGCCATTTTGACCTAATTAGACTCTTTTTGGACATATACATATTGTACCAATCGGACCCAAATGATTCAATATGTGTTACTATGGCACAATATGACCCATTTAGTGCCATCTTGCCCTAATTAGACTCTTTTTGGAGAGATAGGACGATTGTTCCAATCGGACCCAAATGACTCAATATGTGCTATTATGGCTCAATATGATTCATTTAGTGCCATTTTGACCTAATTAGACTCTTTTTAAAGAGATAGGACCATTGTACCAATCGGACCTAAATTAGTCGATATGTGCTATTATGGCTCAATATGATCCATTTGGTGCCATTTTGACTTAATTAGACTCTTGTTTAAGAGATAGGACCATTGTGCCAATCGGACCTAAATGACTCAATATGTGCTATTATGGCTCAATATGATTCATATAGTGCCATTTTGACCTAATTAGACTCTTTTTAAAGAGATAGGACCATTGTGCCAATCGGACACAAATGACTCAATATGTGGTAATATTGCTTAATATGACCCCATTTAGTGTCATTTTGACCTAATTAGACTCATTTTGGACATATAGGAACATTGTGCCAATCGGACACAAATGACTCAATATGTGGTAATATTGCTTAATATGACCCCATTTAGTGTCATTTTGACCTAATTAGACTCTTTTTAAGGAGTTAGGACCATTGTGTCAATCGGACCCAATGACTCAATAATATGTGCTATTATGGCTCAATATGATCCATTTGGTGCCATTTTGACCTAATTAGACTTTTTTTAAAGAGATAGGACCATTGTGCCAATCGGACCCAAATGACTCAATATGTGCTATTATGGCTCAATATGATTTATTTAGTGCCATTTTGACCTAATTAGACTATTTTTAAAGAGATAGGACCATTGTGCCAATCGGACCCAGATGACTCAATATGTGCAAATATTGCTTAATGTGACCCCATTTAGTGTCATTTGGACCTAATTTGACTCTTTTTGGACATATAGGAACATTGTACAAATCGGACCCAAATGACTCAATATGTGCTAATATGGCTTAATATGATCCATGTAGTGTCATTTTGACCTAATTAGACTCTTTTTAAAGAGTTAGGACCATTGTGCCAATCGGACCCAAATGACTCAATATGTGCTATTATGGCTCAATATGATCCATTTAGTGCCTTTTTGACCTAATTAGACTCTTTTTAAAGAGATAGGACCGTTGTGCCAATCGGACCCAAATGACTCAATATGTGCTATTATGGCTCAATGTGATTTATTTAGTGTCATTTTGACCTAATTAGACTATTTTTAAAGAGATAGGACCGGTGTGCCAATCGGACCCAAATGACTCAATATGTGCTAATATTGCTTGATGTGACCCCATTTAGTATCATTTGGACTTAATTTGACTCTTTTTGGACTTATAGGAACATTGTACAAATTGGACCCAAATGACTCAATATGTGCTAATATGGCTTAATATGATCCATTTAGTGCCATTTTGACCTAATTAGACTCTTTTTAAAGAGATAGGACCATTGTGCCAATCGGACCCAAATGACTCAATATGTGCTATTATGGCTCAATATGGTCCATTTAGTGCCTTTTTGACCTAATTAGACTCTTTTAAAGAGATAGGACCGTTGTGCCAATCGGACCCAAATGACTCAATATGTGCTATTATGGCTCAATATGATTTATTTAGTGTCATTTTGACCTAATTAGACTATTTTTAAAGAGATAGGACCAGTGTGCCAATCGGACCCAAATGACTCAATATGTGCTAATATTGCTTAATGTGACCGCATTTAGTGTCATTTGGACCTATATTGACTCTTTTTGGACTTATAGGAACATTGTACAAATTGGACCCAAATGACTCAATATGTGCTATTATGGCTCAATATGATTTATTTAGTGCCATTTTGACCTAACTAGACTATTTTTAAAGAGATAGAACCATTGTGCCAATCGGACCCAAATGACTCAATATGTGCTATTATGGCTCAATATGATCCATTTAGTGCCTTTTTGACCTAATTAGACTCTTTTTAAAGAGATAGGACCGTTGTGCCAATCGGACCCAAATGACTCAATATGTGCTATTATGGCTCAATATGATTTATTTAGTGCCATTTTGACCTAATTAGACTCTTTTTAAAGAGATAAAACCAATGTGCCAATCTGACCCAAATGATTCAATATGTGTTACTATGGCTCAATGTGATTTATTTAGTGTCATTTTGACCTAATTAGACTATTTTTAAAGAGATAAGACCGGTGTGCCAATCGGACCCAAATGACTCAATATGTGTTAATATTGCTTGATGTGACCCCATTTAGTATCATTTGGACTTAATTTGACTCTTTTTGGACTTATAGGAACATTGTACAAATTGGACCCAAATGACTCAATATGTGCTAATATGGCGTAATATGATCCATTTAGTGTCATTTTGACCTAATTAGACTCTTTTTAAAGATTTAGGACCATTGTGCCAATCGGACCCAAATGACTCAATATGTGCTATTATGGCTCAATATGATCCATTTAGTGGCTTTTTGACCTAATTAGACTCTTTTTTAAAGAGATAGGACCATTGTGCCAATCGGACCCAAATGACTCAATATGTGCTATTATGGCTCAATATGATCCACTTAGTGCCTTTTTGACCTAATTAGACTCTTTTTAAAGAGATAAAACCAATGTGCCAATCGGACCCAAATGACTCAATATGTGCTAATATTGCTTAATATGACCCCATTTAGTGCCATTTTGACCTAATTAGACTCTTTCTAAAGAAATAGGACCATTGTGCCAATCGGACCCAAATGACTCAATATGTGCTATTATGGCTCAATATGATTTATTTAGTGCCATTTTGACCTAATTAGACTCTTTTTAAAGAGATAAAACCAATGTGCCAATCTGACCCAAATGATTCAATATGTGTTACTATGGCTCAATGTGATTTATTTAGTGTCATTTTGACCTAATTAGACTATTTTTAAAGAGATAAGACCGGTGTGCCAATCGGACCCAAATGACTCAATATGTGTTAATATTGCTTGATGTGACCCCATTTAGTATCATTTGGACTTAATTTGACTCTTTTTGGACTTACGGCTGACGTCACGGACTTGAGGGCTGGCGTAGGCGAGAATAGGGCTGATGTCAACGTGACATCAGCGGCTGACGATAGAAAAGAGGCTGACGCAGGTACCCCTAGGGCTGACGTAAGCCCTAACGTCGACGGTAAGTTGATTGGGGCAGTTAAGGAGCGTGTTTCGGTGTGGGATAGGCTAAATCCGAAAGTTCTAAATGGTGATGGCACGAAATCGTTTGCTGCTATAGTGGGATGTGTTCCACAGCCGGAGCTGGAGTTTTTTCCGGTTGAGAAAGATAAAGATTCACGTGTTCGTATCCCGATGGCATTGACAAAAGGTATGGCTCATGAATTTAGTACGGTTCTGCTGGGTTATTTTTTAGGTCCTCGTATGCCTTTCCCAAATGTTCTTAGAGCTGTAAAAAATGCTTGGGGTAAATTTGGTTTTCGTGATGCTTCGGTAAATGCCAATGGGTACTTCTTTTTTCGGTTTAATGATAAAGGTGGTTGTATGCATGTTGCCTGACTCATCTCCATTAATGATTAATGGAGTTCCCCGTTTGTCACTCAATGGGATCCATCGAAGGGATCTGTTCAAACCGGTACACACCACGTGTCCGTTATGGGTAAAGCTTTACAATGTCCCTCTTGTTGCTTTCAACAAAGAGGGTATTAGTAGAATTGCTAGTGCAATTGGGGTTCCGTTGAGAATGGATGCGTGTACGGCTAGTACTTGTGACAATCTTTGGGGACGAACTTCATTTGCTAAGGTTTTGGTCAATGTATGGGCTACAGGTGATCTGAAAAAGGAAATTGAGGTAGTTATACCTCGGCTTTCGAGTGATGGTGAAGATGTGGTAAAAGTCGTGGTTGATTATGACTGGGAACCATCCCAATGTTCCATTTGCAAAATCTTTGGACATAGGGATTCGGTCCGTAGTAAAAGGGTAATCCGGAACGAGAAAGAGAAACCAGTGATTACAGTTGATAGTGATGGTTTTCAACGACCTAAACGAAAGCAATGGCGACCGAAACCTTATAATCTCAATAAGGCCGAAACTTCTAAAACTAATAATGTTGGGTGTATGAATTCAGATACTTTGGTGGGTGTGGGAACTATACGGCAGGTCGTTATGGAATCAAAGCGAGGAGGCCGTGGCTAAGCAACAGGAATCAAATCACGACTCTAATACCACAGGTGGAGGTCCTCAAAATGAGGGTAGTAAGAGTAAGGCGGAGGTGGTTAGGGAGGGTGAATACTGTACAGTCAATGCCGGGAGGACACCAAAGGGTAAGGAGACTAATGTTAATACGAAACAGACCCAGACTAGTGGCCCAGAACTAATAAAATCTGTTGTTCAAACTTTCAAACAACGGTGAAACCTAGAAGAGGTATTGTGATTTCTACTCACGATACTAATAGATTCTCACCTTTGAGTAGTGTGGAATCTAGTGATTCGGATGATATGGAGATTATTGAAACTTCACTGTCGATGGGGGAGGCTAAGGATGGTAATCCAGTTCTAAAGCAGGATGTGATACAGGGTGGAAGCGCTGATTTGGGGGCTGCCCCTACCTCTTTGTCTCAATGATTAAATTAGCAGCTTGGAATATTAGAGGCTTAAATGCCCTAATCAAGCAGCGGGAGGTACGTGAGTTTATCCATTTGCATGGTTTATCTTTATGTTGTGTAATTGAATCTAAATTACAACATAGTAGTATGGTTGATATTTGTGGACGAGTTTTTGGACGATGGAGTTGGGTCTCGAATGCTATGGCTTCGGATCGAGTACTAGGCTTATTTGTGCTTGGGATCCATCTATTTTGTCGCTTATGGTTATTGATTCAGATCCACAATTTCTGAATTGTGAGATCCGGTTTGTTGGGGTTGTGGATCCTATATTTATTTCTTTTGTCTACGGCCGTAACAAGGGAGTGGAAAGGCGCGACTTGTGGAGTGGCTGCGTAAATTCAAGGTTTTCATTCATGATAAACCTTGGATAGTGCTTGGCGACTTTAATTCGATGCTTTTTCCGCATGATGGTCCGGGGAGGGTCTTCAAGGCGTAGTACGGATATGGAGGACTTTCATTCTTTCCTGGAGGATGTCGAACTGTTTGATATCACTTATCAAGTATGTCAATTTACCCGGGTACAGAAACCGTCGGGTGATGGTGGGATTATGAGGAAACTAGACCGTATCTTGGGTAACTCGCTCTCATTGATCGATTTGGTGATGCTAGTGCCAATTTTCTACCTCGAGGTATCTCTGATCATTCTCCGGGAATGCTTTCTTTTAAGGCAGGCATTCGGAAGAGAAAGCGGGGGTTTAAATTTGATAATTTTCTGACAACACATGAGTCCTTTTTGCATATGGTTGAGGAAATTTGGAAGACTGAAAAGCATGGCACTTATATGAAGAAAGTTTTGCTGAAACTTATAGACCTAAAGTGTGGTTTCCGGAAATTGAGAAACACCTATGGTAATTTGGATAAAAGGGTAATGTTTTTAAAGGAGGAGCTTGATTTGGCACAAGGGGCTTGTGATGCGGACCCGTTTAATGAGGCACGCGAAGGAGGATATAGCTCATTTATTGCTGGCTTATCAACAGGCCAGATCCGATCGGCTTGAGATGGTTAGACAAAAAGCGAAAATAAAGTGGCTAAATGAAGGGGATGGTAACACAAAATTTTTCTTTCACTCTATGAGAGAAAATCGGAATAGGAACCATATTGCTGCTATTTCGGATCCTACGAGGCTTGGTTTATGAGCAAGAAGATGTTGTAAACGCCTTTGTAGAACACTTTTCTGGCATCCTGGGCACGTGTGATATGATGGTGTCTCCGTCTATGGAAGATATTGTTTTTGACCGAAAGTTGACGCTTTCGGAATCGCTAGGCCTTATTCGCCCTATTTCAGATACCGAAATCAAAGATGCAATGTTTAATATTGGTGATGATAAAGCCCCGGGATCAGATGGGTATTCGGCCAAGTTCTTTAAAGCGGCTTGGAAAATCATTGGGAGAGATGTACGGGTTGCAATCCATAACTTCTTCTACTCGGGGAATATTGAATATCGGTTGAATCATACCTTATTGTGTCTCATTCCGAAAGTTCCTAATGCGTCTTGTGTGATCGACTTTCGGCCGATCTCTTGCTGCAATGTTCTTCTTAAATGTATCAGTAAAATTGTGGCGAGATCGTATGAAAGGTTCTCTAGATGGGTTAGTAAGCAAAGCCCAATCGGCGTTTATTCCGGGGAGGCTTATTGCGATAACATCATGATGGCTCACGAACTGGTGGCGGGGTATCAAAAGAATGAAGGTGAGCCGAAGTGTGCTTTTAAAATTGATATCCGGAAGGCCTATGATACTGTTGATTGGAAGTATCTTATGGGAATGTTAAAGGGGATGGGCTTCCACCCGGTTATGATTAAGCGGGTAAACTCATTAGTCACGACACCTACCTTCTCTATTTGCATCAATGGGGCTACGGAAGGATTTTTTCATGGAAAACGTGGGCTAAGGCAAGGAGATCCAATCTCACCGTACTTATTTACGGTGGTAATGGAGGGGTTATCCATGATTCTGAAGAAATGCATTGATGAGGAAGTTGATTTTGCTTACCATCAAGGTTGTGAAGGTATTAAACTTACTCATTTATGTTTTGCGGATGACTTGTTCATTTTTTCGAAAGGTGATATGAAATCGATTGAAGTCATCAAAAGGGCTTTACAACTCTTTCAGGATAGATCTGGTTTGACACCAAGTCTTGAAAAGAGTGAAGTGTTCTTTGGGAATGTAGATGTTGATATGAGAGAAGCAATTCGGAATTGCCTGCCGTTTCGTCCTGGAGTGTTTCCAATTCGTTATTTAGGTGTTCCCCTTTCCCCGGTTAGATCGCATGTTCGCGATTTTAACCCTCTTGTGGTTAATCTAAAAAATCGCTTAATGAATTGGAAAAATAAATTCTTATCTTATGGGGGTAGAAGGCAGCTTATTATCTCTGTATTACACTCCATGCAAATCTATTGGATGTCTGTATTCTTGATTCCGGCGGCTACGATTCATGAAATCGAACAGTATGTGTCGTAATTTTCTTTGGGATAAGGCTGAAGGACAAATGGGGAAATGTCGTGTTTCTTGGGACATGGTGTGTTCGCCAAGGAAATGTGGTGGCCTAGGTATGAAGAGACCTGGCTTTATGGAACCGATGTTTGCTATTTAAACACATTTGGGATATTCTTACGAAAAGAAATTCCATGTGGGTTAATTGGATTCATTCCAATTGCATTAAGGGGCGAAACTTCTGGGTGATCAAAAGGAGAAATGAATGGTCGTGGTTGGTTCGTTCTCTCTTGGACCTTCGGCCTCACCTTTGTAGACGATACTTCATTTCTAATGTTGGTAATGGTATTTTCACTCATGCTTGGGAGGACACTTGGAGTGAGTATGGCCCATTAATCCAAATGATTTCTTATAGGTTCATAAATGGTAATGGGTTTCATAATGCGTCTACGGTTTATGATCTTATGATGAAATTTGGTAATGGGTGGCCGGTGGAATGGATACAAAGATACCCTCAGTTGCAGCATATTTCTATCCCAACGCCCAAGGTTTATGAAGACGAGTTCTTATGGTTGGGTACTAATCGGGTACGACAATTCTTTCTTGTGAAAGAAGCACGGAATACTTTGGAAGAACGGCGGCCTCTTGTGCATTGGTACAAAGTGGTATGGCACAAAGCTTTCATTCCAAAACACGCCCTTTGTATGTGGATGGCTTGTCGGAAAAGGCTGCCTACTCAAGATAGGCTCATACGGTGGAAGTACGAACCCGGATATAAAGTGTGTTTTACGTAAGCTTACGGTTGAAACTCATGATCATCTTTTTTTCCAATGTACCTATTCGAGGTGCATTTGGAATATGGTCAAAAAGGAAACGGGAATTCAGTATTGTCCGGACAATTGGACGGATATTATTGATTTATGGTCGACGGGCCAATGGAGACGATGGTCAACGGTTCAAAAGCTGGCTATTTCGGCCGTGGTATACCATGTGTGGATGGAAAGGAATCGAACTTTTTTTGATAATCAGAATAAAAGCTCAAAACAGGTTGTTGATGAGATAAAGAGGGAGATTCTCTTGAGAATGGCTTGGAAGACAAAGAAAAGACAGTTAGAGTTCAATGTGGAGTGATCAAGGCGTCTTTTGGTTGGTGTTAATTTGGGAGCTTTTGGTGGTTTACACCTTTTTGCTTTCTATTTTTTCCTTGATTTATTTTTGGTGTATGTCGCTTTGTTTGTTTTGGCTTCTTATGGCATGGTTTGTATGCCAAAGTTGCCGTTGTAGCTCGTGCTAACTTTTGGGCGTTTTGCTCTTTTTACTGTCCTTTATAATATTGCCTGGAGTAATCTCCTTTCCGTAGACTCTTTTTAAAGATTTAGGACCATTGTGCCAATCGGACCCAAATGACTCAATATGTGCTATTATGGCTCAATATGATCCACTTAGTGCCTTTTTGACCTAATTAGACTCTTTTTAAAGAGATAAAACCAATGTGCCAATCGGACCCAAATGACTCAATATGTGCTAATATTGCTTAATATGACCCCATTTAGTGCCATTTTGACCTAATTAGACTCTTTTTGGACATATACACACTGTACCAATCGGACCCAAATGACTCAATATGTGTTACTATGGCTCAATATGAACCATTTAGTGCCATTTTGACCTAATTAGACTATTTTTTTAGAGATAGGAGGATTGTACCAATCGGACCAGAGATAGGAGGATTGTACCAATGGACCCAAATGAATCGGTATGTGCTAATATGGCTCAATATGATCCATTTAGTGCCATTTTGACCTAATTAGACTCTTTTTAAAGAGATAGGACCATTGTGCCAATCGGACCCAAATCACTCAATCTGCTAATATGGCTTAATATGACCCATTTAGTGTCATTTTGACCTAATTAGACTCTTTTTGGAGAGATAAAACGAACATTGTACCAATCGGACCCAAATGAGTCAATATGTGCTAATATGGCTCAATATGATCCATTTAGTGCCTTTTTGACCTAATTAGACTCTTTTTAAAGAGATAAAACCAATGTGCCAATCGGACCCAAATGACTCAATATGTGCTAATATTGCTTAATATGACCCCATTTAGTGCCATTTTGACCTAATTAGACTCTTTTTGGACATATACATATTGTACCAATCGGACCCAAATGATTCAATATGTGTTACTATGGCACAATATGACCCATTTAGTGCCATCTTGCCCTAATTAGACTCTTTTTGGAGAGATAGAACGTTTGTACCAATCGGACCCAAATGACTCAATATGTGCTAGGATGGCTTAATATGATCCCATTTAGTGTCATTTCGACCTAATTTGACTCTTTTTGGACATATAGGAACATTGTACCAATCGGACCCAAATGACTCAATATGTGCTAATATGGCGTAATATGATCCATTTAGTGTCATTTTGACCTAATTAGACTCTTTTTAAAGAGTTAGGACCATTGTGCCAATCGGACCCAAATGACTCAATATGTGCTATTATGGCTCAATATGATCCATTTAGTGGCTTTTTGACCTAATTAGACTCTTTTTAAAGAGATAGGACCATTGTGCCAATCGGACCCAAATGACTCAATATGTGCTATTATGGCTCAATATGATCCACTTAGTGCCTTTTTGACCTAATTAGACTCTTTTTAAAGAGATAAAACCAATGTGCCAATCGGACCCAAATGACTCAATATGTGCTAATATTGCTTAATATGACCCCATTTAGTGCCATTTTGACCTAATTAGACTCTTTTTGGACATATACATATTGTACCAATCGGACCCAAATGACTCAATATGTGTTACTATGGCTCAATATGACCCATTTAGTGCCATCTTGCCCTAATTAGACTCTTTTAGGAGAGATAGAACGTTTGTACCAATCAGACCCAAATGACTCAATATGTACTAAGATGGCTTAATATGATCCCGTTTAGTGCCATTTCGACCTAATTAGACTCTTTTTGGACATATAGGAACATTGTACCAATCGGACCCAAATGACTCAATATGTGCTATTATGGCTCAATATGACCCATTTAGTGCCATTTTGACCTAATTAGACTATTTTTTGAGAGATAGAAGGATTGTACCAATCGGACCAGAGATAGGAGGATTGTACCAATCGGACCCAAATGAGTCGGTATATGCTAATATGGCTCAATATGATCCATTTAGTTCCATTTTGACCTAATTAGACTCTTTCTAAAGAAATAGGACCATTGTGCCAATCGGACCCAAATGACTCAATATGTGCTATTATGGCTCAATATGATTTATTTAGTGCCATTTTGACCTAATTAGACTCTTTTTAAAGAGATAAAACCAATGTGCCAATCTGACCCAAATGATTCAATATGTGTTACTATGGCTCAATGTGATTTATTTAGTGTCATTTTGACCTAATTAGACTATTTTTAAAGAGATAAGACCGGTGTGCCAATCGGACCCAAATGACTCAATATGTGTTAATATTGCTTGATGTGACCCCATTTAGTATCATTTGGACTTAATTTGACTCTTTTTGGACTTATAGGAACATTGTACAAATTGGACCCAAATGACTCAATATGTGCTAATATGGCGTAATATGATCCATTTAGTGTCATTTTGACCTAATTAGACTCTTTTTAAAGATTTAGGACCATTGTGCCAATCGGACCCAAATGACTCAATATGTGCTATTATGGCTCAATATGATCCATTTAGTGGCTTTTTGACCTAATTAGACTCTTTTTTAAAGAGATAGGACCATTGTGCCAATCGGACCCAAATGACTCAATATGTGCTATTATGGCTCAATATGATCCACTTAGTGCCTTTTTGACCTAATTAGACTCTTTTTAAAGAGATAAAACCAATGTGCCAATCGGACCCAAATGACTCAATATGTGCTAATATTGCTTAATATGACCCCATTTAGTGCCATTTTGACCTAATTAGACTCTTTTTGGACATATACACACTGTACCAATCGGACCCAAATGACTCAATATGTGTTACTATGGCTCAATATGAACCATTTAGTGCCATTTTGACCTAATTAGACTATTTTTTGAGAGATAGGAGGATTGTACCAATCGGACCAGAGATAGGAGGATTGTACCAATGGACCCAAATGAATCGGTATGTGCTAATATGGCTCAATATGATCCATTTAGTGCCATTTTGACCTAATTAGACTCTTTTTAAAGAGATAGGACCATTGTGCCAATCGGACCCAAATCACTCAATCTGCTAATATGGCTTAATATGACCCATTTAGTGTCATTTTGACCTAATTAGACTCTTTTGGAGAGATAAAACGAACATTGTACCAATCGGACCCAAATGAGTCAATATGTGCTAATATGGCTCAATATGATCCATTTAGTGCCTTTTTGACCTAATTAGACTCTTTTTAAAGAGATAAAACCAATGTGCCAATCGGACCCAAATGACTCAATATGTGCTAATATTGCTTAATATGACCCCATTTAGTGCCATTTTGACCTAATTAGACTCTTTTTGGACATATACATATTGTACCAATCGGACCCAAATGATTCAATATGTGTTACTATGGCACAATATGACCCATTTAGTGCCATCTTGCCCTAATTAGACTCTTTTTGGAGAGATAGAACGTTTGTACCAATCGGACCCAAATGACTCAATATGTGCTAGGATGGCTTAATATGATCCCATTTAGTGTCATTTCGACCTAATTTGACTCTTTTTGGACATATAGGAACATTGTACCAATCGGACCCAAATGACTCAATATGTGCTAATATGGCGTAATATGATCCATTTAGTGTCATTTTGACCTAATTAGACTCTTTTTAAAGAGTTAGGACCATTGTGCCAATCGGACCCAAATGACTCAATATGTGCTATTATGGCTCAATATGATCCATTTAGTGGCTTTTTGACCTAATTAGACTCTTTTTTAAAGAGATAGGACCATTGTGTCAATCGGACCCAAATGACTCAATATGTGCTATTATGGCTCAATATGATCCACTTAGTGCCTTTTTGACCTAATTAGACTCTTTTTAAAGAGATAAAACCAATGTGCCAATCGGACCCAAATGACTCAATATGTGCTAATATTGCTTAATATGACCCCATTTAGTGCCATTTTGACCTAATTAGACTCTTTTTGGACGTATACACATTGTACCAATCGGACCCAAATGACTCAATATGTGTTACTATGGCTCAATATGACCCATTTAGTGCCATCTTGCCCTAATTAGACTCTTTTAGGAGAGATAGAACGTTTGTACCAATCAGACCCAAATGACTCAATATGTACTAAGATGGCTTAATATGATCCCGTTTAGTGCCATTTTGACCTAATTAGACTCTTTTTGGACATATAGGAACATTGTACCAATCGGACCCAAATGACTCAATATGTGTAACTATGGCTCAAGATGACCCATTTAGTACCATTTTGACCTAATTAGACTATTTTTTGAGAGATAGGAGGATTGTACCAATCGGACCAGAGATAGGAGGATTGTACCAATCGGACCCAAATGAGTCGGTATATGCTAATATGGCTCAATATGATCCATTTAGTTCCATTTTGACCTAATTAGACTCTTTCTAAAGAAATAGGACCATTGTGCCAATCGGACCCAAATGACTCAATATGTGCTATTATGGCTCAATATGATTTATTTAGTGCCATTTTGACCTAATTAGACTCTTTTTAAAGAGATAAAACCAATGTGCCAATCTGACCCAAATGATTCAATATGTGTTACTATGGCTCAATGTGATTTATTTAGTGTCATTTTGACCTAATTAGACTATTTTTAAAGAGATAAGACCGGTGTGCCAATCGGACCCAAATGACTCAATATGTGTTAATATTGCTTGATGTGACCCCATTTAGTATCATTTGGACTTAATTTGACTCTTTTTGGACTTATAGGAACATTGTACAAATTGGACCCAAATGACTCAATATGTGCTAATATGGCGTAATATGATCCATTTAGTGTCATTTTGACCTAATTAGACTCTTTTTAAAGATTTAGGACCATTGTGCCAATCGGACCCAAATGACTCAATATGTGCTATTATGGCTCAATATGATCCATTTAGTGGCTTTTTGACCTAATTAGACTCTTTTTTAAAGAGATAGGACCATTGTGCCAATCGGATCCAAATGACTCAATATGTGCTATTATGGCTCAATATGATCCACTTAGTGCCTTTTTGACCTAATTAGACTCTTTTTAAAGAGATAAAACCAATGTGCCAATCGGACCCAAATGACTCAATATGTGCTAATATTGCTTAATATGACCCCATTTAGTGCCATTTTGACCTAATTAGACTCTTTTTGGACATATACACACTGTACCAATCGGACCCAAATGACTCAATATGTGCTATTATGGCTCAATATGACCCATTTAGTGCCATTTTGACCTAATTAGACTATTTTTTGAGAGATAGAAGGATTGTACCAATCGGGATAGGAGGATTGTACCAATGGACCCAAATGAATCGGTATGTGCTAATATGGCTCAATATGATCCATTTAGTGCCATTTTGACCTAATTAGACTCTTTTTAAAGAGATAGGACCATTGTGCCAATCGGACCCAAATCACTCAATCTGCTAATATGGCTTAATATGACCCATTTAGTGTCATTTTGACCTAATTAGACTCTTTTTGGAGAGATAAAACGAACATTGTACCAATCGGACCCAAATGAGTCAATATGTGCTAATATGGCTCAATATGATCCATTTAGTGCCTTTTTGACCTAATTAGACTCTTTTTAAAGAGATAAAACCAATGTGCCAATCGGACCCAAATGACTCAATATGTGCTAATATTGCTTAATATGACCCCATTTAGTGCCATTTTGACCTAATTAGACTCTTTTTGGACATATACATATTGTACCAATCGGACCCAAATGATTCAATATGTGTTACTATGGCACAATATGACCCATTTAGTGCCATCTTGCCCTAATTAGACTCTTTTTGGAGAGATAGAACGTTTGTACCAATCGGACCCAAATGACTCAATATGTGCTAGGATGGCTTAATATGATCCCATTTAGTGTCATTTCGACCTAATTTGACTCTTTTTGGACATATAGGAACATTGTACCAATCGGACCCAAATGACTCAATATGTGCTAATATGGCGTAATATGATCCATTTAGTGTCATTTTGACCTAATTAGACTCTTTTTAAAGAGTTAGGACCATTGTGCCAATCGGACCCAAATGACTCAATATGTGCTATTATGGCTCAATATGATCCATTTAGTGGCTTTTTGACCTAATTAGACTCTTTTTTAAAGAGATAGGACCATTGTGCCAATCGGACCCAAATGACTCAATATGTGCTATTATGGCTCAATATGATCCACTTAGTGCCTTTTTGACCTAATTAGACTCTTTTTAAAGAGATAAAACCAATGTGCCAATCGGACCCAAATGACTCAATATGTGCTAATATTGCTTAATATGACCCCATTTAGTGCCATTTTGACCTAATTAGACTCTTTTTGGACGTATACACATTGTACCAATCGGACCCAAATGACTCAATATGTGTTACTATGGCTCAATATGACCCATTTAGTGCCATCTTGCCCTAATTAGACTCTTTTAGGAGAGATAGAACGTTTGTACCAATCAGACCCAAATGACTCAATATGTGCTAAGATGGCTTAATATGATCCCGTTTAGTGCCATTTTGACCTAATTAGACTCTTTTTGGACATATAGGAACATTGTACCAATCGGACCCAAATGACTCAATATGTGTAACTATGGCTCAAGATGACCCATTTAGTGCCATTTTGACCTAATTAGACTATTTTTTGAGAGATAGGAGGATTGTACCAATCGGACCAGAGATAGGAGGATTGTACCAATCGGACCCAAATGAGTCGGTATATGCTAATATGGCTCAATATGATCCATTTAGTTCCATTTTGACCTAATTAGACTCTTTTTGGACATATAGGAACATTGTACCAATCGGACCCAAATGACTCAATATGTGCTATTATGGCTCAATATGACCCATTTAGTGCCATTTTGACCTAATTAGACTATTTTTTGAGAGATAGAAGGATTGTACCAATCGGACCAGAGATAGGAGGATTGTACCAATCGGACCCAAATGACTCAATATGTGCTATTATGGCTCAATATGATTTATTTAGTGCCATTTTGACCTAATTAGACTCTTTTTAAAGAGATAAAACCAATGTGCCAATCTGACCCAAATGATTCAATATGTGTTACTATGGCACAATATGACCCATTTAGTGCCATCTTGCCCTAATTAGACTCTTTTTGGAGAGATAGAACGTTTGTACCAATCGGACCCAAATGACTCAATATGTGCTAGGATGGCTTAATATGATCCCATTTAGTGTCATTTCGACCTAATTTGACTCTTTTTGGACATATAGGAACATTGTACCAATCGGACCCAAATGACTCAATATGTGCTAATATGGCGTAATATGATCCATTTAGTGTCATTTTGACCTAATTAGACTCTTTTTAAAGATTTAGGACCATTGTGCCAATCGGACCCAAATGACTCAATATGTGCTATTATGGCTCAATATGATCCATTTAGTGGCTTTTTGACCTAATTAGACTCTTTTTTAAAGAGATAGGACCATTGTGCCAATCGGACCCAAATGACTCAATATGTGCTATTATGGCTCAATATGATCCACTTAGTGCCTTTTTGACCTAATTAGACTCTTTTTAAAGAGATAAAACCAATGTGCCAATCGGACCCAAATGACTCAATATGTGCTAATATTGCTTAATATGACCCCATTTAGTGCCATTTTGACCTAATTAGACTCTTTTTGGACATATACACACTGTACCAATCGGACCCAAATGACTCAATATGTGTTACTATGGCTCAATATGAACCATTTAGTGCCATTTTGACCTAATTAGACTATTTTTTGAGAGATAGGAGGATTGTACCAATCGGACCAGAGATAGGAGGATTGTACCAATGGACCCAAATGAATCGGTATGTGCTAATATGGCTCAATATGATCCATTTAGTGCCATTTTGACCTAATTAGACTCTTTTTAAGAGATAGGACCATTGTGCCAATCGGACCCAAATCACTCAATCTGCTAATATGGCTTAATATGACCCATTTAGTGTCATTTTGACCTAATTAGACTCTTTTTGGAGAGATAAAACGAACATTGTGCCAATCGGACCCAAATGACTCAATATGTGCTATTATGGCTCAATATGATCCACTTAGTGCCTTTTTCTAATTAGACTCTTTTTAAAGAGATAAAACCAATGTGCCAATCTGACCCAAATGACTCAATATGTGCTAATATTGCTTAATATGACCCCATTTAGTGCCATTTTGACCTAATTAGACTCTTTTTGGACATATACATATTGTACCAATCGGACCCAAATGATTCAATATGTGTTACTATGGCACAATATGACCCATTTAGTGCCATCTGGCCCTAATTAGACTCTTTTTGGAGAGATAGAACGTTTGTACCAATCGGACCCAAATGACTTAATATGTGCTAGGATGGCTTAATATGATCCCATTTAGTGTCATTTCGACCTAATTAGACTCTTTTTGGACATATAGGAACATTGTACCAATCGGACCCAAATGACTCAATATGTGCTATTATGGCTCAATATGACCCATTTAGTGCCATTTTGACCTAATTAGACTCTTGTTTAAGAGATAGGACCATTGTGCCAATCGGACCTAAATGACTCAATATGTGCTATTATGGCTCAATATGATTCATATAGTGCCATTTTGACCTAATTAGACTCTTTTTAAGGAGTTAGGGCCATTGTGTCAATCGGACCCAATGACTCAATAATATGTGCTATTATGGCTCAATATGATCCATTTGGTGCCATTTTGACCTAATTAGACTTTTTTTAAAGAGATAGGACCATTGTGCCAATCGGACCCAAATGACTCAATATGTGCTATTATGGCTCAATATGATTTATTTAGTGCCATTTTGACCTAATTAGACTATTTTTAAAGAGATAGGACCATTGTGCCAATCGGACCCAAATGACTCAATATGTGCAAATATTGCTTAATGTGACCCCATTTAGTGTCATTTGGACCTAATTTGACTCTTTTTGGACATATACACATTGTACCAATCGGACCCAAATGACTCAATATGTGTTACTATGGCTCAATATGACCCATTTAGTGCCATTTTGACCTAATTAGACTCTTTTTGGAGAGATAGAACGTTTGTACCAATCCGACCCAAATGACTCAATATGTGCTATTATGGCTCAATATGATCCATTTAGTGCCTTTTTGACCTAATTAGACTCTTTTTAAAGAGATAGGACCGTTGTGCCAATCGGACCCAAATGACTCAATATGTTCTATTATGGCTCAATATGATTTATTTAGTGCCATTTTGACCTAATTAGACTATTTTTAAAGAGATAGGACCATTGTGCCAATCGGACCCAAATGACTCAATATGTGCTAATATTGCTTAATGTGACCCCATTTAGTGTCATTTGGACCTAATTTGACTCTTTTTGGACTTATAGGAACATTGTACAAATCGGACCCAAATGACTCAATATGTGCTAATATGGCTTAATATGATCCATTTAGTGCCATTTTGACCTAATTAGACTCTTTTTAAAGAGATAGGACCATTGTCCCAATCGGACCCAAATGACTCAATATGTGCTATTATGGCTCAATATGATCCATTTAGTGCCTTTTTGACCTAATTAGACTCTTTTTAAAGAGATAGGACCGTTGTGCCAATCGGACCCAAATGACTCAATATGTGCTATTATGGCTCAATATGATTTATTTAGTGCCATTTTGACCTAATTAGAGTATTTTTAAAGAGATAGGACCATTGTGCCAATCGGACCCAAATGACTCAATATGTGCTAATATTGCTTAATGTGACCCCATTTAGTGTCATTTGGACCTAATTTGACTCTTTTTGGACTTATAGAAACATTGTACAAATCGGACCCAAATGACTCAATATTTGCTAATATGGCTTACTATGATCCATTTAGTGCCATTTTGACCTAATTAGACTCTTTTTGGAGAGATAGGACCATTGTGCCAATCGGACCCAAATCACTCAATCTGCTAATATGGCTTAATATGACCCATTTAGTGTCATCTTGACCTAATTAGACTCTTTTTGGAGAGATAGAACGAACATTGTACCAATCGGACCCAAATGAGTCAATATGTGCTAATATGGCTCAATATGATCCATTTAGTGCCTTTTTGACCTAATTAGACTCTTTTTAAAGAGATAAAACCAATGTGCCAATCGGACCCAAATGACTCAATATGTGCTAATATTGCTTAATATGACCCCATTTAGTGCCATTTTGACCTAATTAGACTCTTTTTGGACATATACATATTGTACCAATCGGACCCAATGATGTGAATTCAAAAGGATATACATGGGTGTCAAATCTGAGAGATGTACAGGTTGCAATCCATAACTTCTTCTACTCAGGGAATATTGAATATCAGTTGAATCATACCTTATTGTGTCTCATTCCGAAAGTTCCTAATGCGTCTTGTGTGACTGACTTTCGGCCGATCTCTTGCTGCAATGTTCTTCTTAAATGTATCGGTAAAATTGTGGCGAGATCGTATGAAAGGTTCTCTAGATGGGTTAGTAAGCAAAGCCCAATCAGCGTTTATTCCGGGAGGCTTATTACCGATAACATCATGATGGCTCACTGAAACCGGTGGCGGGGTATCAAAAGAATGAAGGTGAGCCGAAGTGTGCTTTTAAAATTGATATCCGGAAGGCCTATGATACTGTTGATTGGAAGTATCTTATGGGAATGTTAAAGGGGATGGGCTTCCACCCGGTTATGATTAACTGGGTAAACTCATTAGTCACGACACCTACCTTCTCTATTTGCATCAATGGGGCTACGGAAGGACTTTTACATGGAAAACGTGGGCTAAGGCAAGGAGATCCAATCTCACCGTACTTATTTACGGTGGTAATGGAGGGGTTATCCATGATTCTGAAGAAATGCATTGATGAGGAAGTTGATTTTGCTTACCATCAAGGTTGTGAAGGTATTAAACTTACTCATTTATGTTTTGCGGATGACTTGTTCATTTTTTCGAAAGGTGATATGAAATCGATTGAAGTCATCAAAAGGGCTTTACAACTCTTTCGGGATAGATCTGGTTTGACACCAAGTCTTGAAAAGAGTGAAGTGTTCTTTGGGAATGTAGATGTTGATATGAGAGAAGCAATTCGGAATTGCCTGCCGTTTCGTCTTTGAGTGTTTCCAATTCGTTATTTAGGTGTTCCCCTTTCCCCGGTTAGGATCGCATGTTCGCGATTTTAACCCTCTTGTGGTTAATCTTAAAAATCGCCTAATGAATTGGAAAAAATAAATTCTTATCTTATGGGGGTAGAAGGCAGCTTATTATCTCTGTATTACACTCCATGCAAATCTATTGGATGTCCGTATTCTTGATTCCGGCGGCTACGATTCATGAAATCGAACGGATGTGTCGTAATTTTCTTTGGGATAAGGCTGAAGGACAAATGGGGAAATGTCATGTTTCTTGGGACATGGTGTGTTCGCCAAGGAAATGTGGTGGCCTAGGTATGAAGAGACTGGCTTTATGGAACCGATGTTTGCTATTTAAACACATTTGGGATATTCTTACGAAAAGAAATTCCATGTGGGTTAATTGGATTCATTCCAATTGCATTAAGGGGCGAAACACGGGTGATCAAAAGGAGAAATGAATGGTCGTGGTTGGTTCGTTCTCTCTTGGACCTTCGGCCTCACCGTAGACGATACTTCATTTCTAATGTTGGTAATGGTATTTTCACTCATGCTTGGGAGGACACTTGGAGTGAGTATGGCCCATTAATCCAAATGATTTCTTATAGGTTCATAAATGGTAATGGGTTTCATAATGCGTCTACGGTTTATGATCTTATGATGAAATTTGGTAATGGGTGGCCGGTGGAATGGATACAAAGATACCCTCAGTTGCAGCATATTTCTATCCCAACGCCCAAGGTTTATGAAGACGAGTTCTTATGGTTGGGTACTAATCGGAGTACGACAATTCTTTCTTGTGAAAGAAGCCCGGAATACTTTGGAAGAACGGCGGCCTCTTGTGCATTGGTACAAAGTGGTATGGCACAAAGCTTTCATTCCAAAACACGCCCTTTGTATGTGGATGGCGTGTCGAGAAAAAGGCTGCCTACTCAAGATAGGCTCATACGGTGGAAGTCCGAACCCCGGATATAAAGTGTGTTTTACGTAAGCTTACGGTTGAAACTCATGATCATCTTTTTTTCCAATGTACCTATTCGAGGTGCATTTGGAATATGGTCAAAAAGGAAACGGGAATTCAGTATTGTCCGGACAATTGGACGGATATTATTGATTTATGGTCGACGGGCCAATGGAGACGATGGTCAACGGTTCAAAAGCTGGCTATTTCGGCCGTGGTATACCATGTGTGGATGGAAAGGAATAGAACTTTTTTGATAATCGGTAATAAAAGCTCAAAACAGGTTGTTGATGAGATAAAGAGGGAGATTCTCTTGAGAATGGCTTGGAAGACAAAGAAAAGACAGTTAGAGTTCAATGCGGAGTGATCAAGGCGTCTTTTGGTTGGTGTTAGTTTGGGAGCTTTTGGCGGTTTACACCTTTTTGCTTTCTATTTTTTCCTTGATTTATTTTTGGTGTATGTCGCTTTGTTTGTTTTGGCTTCTTATGGCATGGTTTGTATGCCAAAGTTGCCGTTGTAGCTCGTGCTAACTTTTGGGCGTTTTGCTCTTTTTACTGTCCTTTATAATATTGCCTGGAGTAATCTCCTTTCCGTAGACTCTTTTTAAAGAGTTAGGACCATTGTGCCAATCCGACCCAAATGACTCAATATGTGGCTATTATGGCTCAATATGATCCATTTAGTGGCTTTTTGACCTAATTAGACTCTTTTTTAAAGAGATAGGACCATTGTGCCAATCGGACCCAAATGACTCAATATGTGCTATTATGGCTCAATATGATTTATTTAGTGCCATTTTGACCTAATTAGACTATTTTTAAAGAGATAGGACCATTGTGCCAATCGGACCCAGATGACTCAATATGTGCAAATATTGCTTAATGTGACCCCATTTAGTGTCATTTGGACCTAATTTGACTCTTTTTGGACATATAGGAACATTGTACAAATCGGACCCAAATGACTCAATATGTGCTAATATGGCTTAATATGATCCATGTAGTGTCATTTTGACCTAATTAGACTCTTTTTAAAGAGTTAGGACCATTGTGCCAATCGGACCCAAATGACTCAATATGTGCTATTATAGCTCAATATGATTTATTTACTGTCATTTTGACCTAATTAGACTATTTTTAAAGAGATAGGACCAGTGTGCCAATCGGACCCAAATGACTCAATATGTGCTAATATTGCTTGATGTGACCCCATTTAGTATCATTTGGACTTAATTTGACTCTTTTTGGACTTATAGGAACATTGTACAAATTGGACCCAAATGACTCAATATGTGCTAATATGGCTTAATATGATCCATTTAGTGCCATTTTGACCTAATTAGACTCTTTTTAAAGAGATAGGACCATTGTGCCAATCGGACCCAAATGACTCAATATGTGCTATTATGGCTCAATATGATCCATTTAGTGCCTTTTTGACCTAATTAGACTCTTTTTAAAGAGATAGGACCGTTGTGCCAATCGGACCCAAATGACTCAATATGTGCTATTATGGCTCAATATGATTTATTTAGTGTCATTTTGACCTAATTAGACTATTTTTAAAGAGATAGGACCAGTGTGCCAATCGGACCCAAATGACTCAATATGTGCTAATATTGCTTAATGTGACCGCATTTAGTGTCATTTGGACCTATATTGACTCTTTTTGGACTTATAGGAACATTGTACAAATTGGACCCAAATGACTCAATATGTGCTATTATGGCTCAATATGATTTATTTAGTGCCATTTTGACCTAATTAGACTATTTTTAAAGAGATAGAACCATTGTGCCAATCGGACCCAAATGACTCAATATGTGCTATTATGGCTCAATATGATCCATTTAGTGCCTTTTTGACCTAATTAGACTCTTTTTAAAGAGATAGGACCATTGTGCCAATCGGACCCAAATGACTCAATATGTGCTATTATGGCTCAATATGATCCACTTAGTGCCTTTTTGACCTAATTAGACTCTTTTTAAAGAGATAAAACCAATGTGCCAATCTGACCCAAATGACTCAATATGTGCTAATATTGCTTAATATGACCCCATTTAGTGCCATTTTGACCTAATTAGACTCTTTTTGGACATATACACATTGTACCAATCGGACCCAAATGACTCAATATGTGTTACTATGGCTCAATATGACCCATTTAGTGCCATCTTGCCCTAATTAGACTCTTTTTGGAGAGATAGAACGTTTGTACCAATCGGACCCAAATGACTCAATATGTGCTAGGATGGCTTAATATGATCCCATTTAGCGTCATTTCGACCTAATTTGACTCTTTTTGGACATATAGGAACATTGTACCAATCGGACCCAAATGACTCAATATGTGCTAAATGGATCATATTGAACCATATTAGTACATACCGACTCATTTGAGAGATAGGAGGATTGTACCAATCGGACCAGAGATAGGAGGATTGTACCAATGGACCCAAATGAGTAGGTATGTGCTAATATGGTTCAATATGATCCATTTAGTGCCATTTTGACCTAATTAGACTCTTTTTAAAGAGATAGGACCATTGTGCCAATCGGACCCAAATCACTCAATCTGCTAATATGGCTTAATATGACCCATTTAGTGTCATTTTGACCTAATTAGACTCTTTTTGGAGAGATAGAACGAACATTGTACCAATTGGACCCAAATGAGTCAATATGTGCTAATATGGCTCAATATGATCCATTTAGTGCCTTTTTGACCTAATTAGACTCTTTTTAAAGAGATAAAACCAATGTGCCAATCGGACCCAAATGACTCAATATGTGCTAATATTGCTTAATATGACCCCATTTAGTGCCATTTTGACCTAATTAGACTCTTTTTGGACATATACATATTGTACCAATCGGACCCAAATGATTCAATATGTGTTACTATGGCACAATATGACCCATTTAGTGCCATCTTGCCCTAATTAGACTCTTTTTGGAGAGATAGAACGTTTGTACCAATCGGACCCAAATGACTCAATATGTGCTAGGATGGCTTAATATGATCCCATTTAGTGTCATTTCGACCTAATTTGACTCTTTTTGGACATATAGGAACATTGTACCAATCGGACCCAAATGACTCAATATGTGCTAATATGGCGTAATATGATCCATTTAGTGTCATTTTGACCTAATTAGACTCTTTTTAAAGAGTTAGGACCATTGTGCCAATCCGACCCAAATGACTCAATATGTGGCTATTATGGCTCAATATGATCCATTTAGTGGCTTTTTGACCTAATTAGACTCTTTTTTAAAGAGATAGGACCATTGTGCCAATCGGACCCAAATGACTCAATATGTGCTATTATGGCTCAATATGATTTATTTAGTGCCATTTTGACCTAATTAGACTATTTTTAAAGAGATAGGACCATTGTGCCAATCGGACCCAGATGACTCAATATGTGCAAATATTGCTTAATGTGACCCCATTTAGTGTCATTTGGACCTAATTTGACTCTTTTTGGACATATAGGAACATTGTACAAATCGGACCCAAATGACTCAATATGTGCTAATATGGCTTAATATGATCCATGTAGTGTCATTTTGACCTAATTAGACTCTTTTTAAAGAGTTAGGACCATTGTGCCAATCGGACCCAAATGACTCAATATGTGCTATTATAGCTCAATATGATTTATTTACTGTCATTTTGACCTAATTAGACTATTTTTAAAGAGATAGGACCAGTGTGCCAATCGGACCCAAATGACTCAATATGTGCTAATATTGCTTGATGTGACCCCATTTAGTATCATTTGGACTTAATTTGACTCTTTTTGGACTTATAGGAACATTGTACAAATTGGACCCAAATGACTCAATATGTGCTAATATGGCTTAATATGATCCATTTAGTGCCATTTTGACCTAATTAGACTCTTTTTAAAGAGATAGGACCATTGTGCCAATCGGACCCAAATGACTCAATATGTGCTATTATGGCTCAATATGATCCATTTAGTGCCTTTTTGACCTAATTAGACTCTTTTTAAAGAGATAGGACCGTTGTGCCAATCGGACCCAAATGACTCAATATGTGCTATTATGGCTCAATATGATTTATTTAGTGTCATTTTGACCTAATTAGACTATTTTTAAAGAGATAGGACCAGTGTGCCAATCGGACCCAAATGACTCAATACGTGCTAATATTGCTTAATGTGACCGCATTTAGTGTCATTTGGACCTATATTGACTCTTTTTGGACTTATAGGAACATTGTACAAATTGGACCCAAATGACTCAATATGTGCTATTATGGCTCAATATGATTTATTTAGTGCCATTTTGACCTAATTAGACTATTTTTAAAGAGATAGAACCATTGTGCCAATCGGACCCAAATGACTCAATATGTGCTATTATGGCTCAATATGATCCATTTAGTGCCTTTTTGACCTAATTAGACTCTTTTTAAAGAGATAGGACCATTGTGCCAATCGGACCCAAATGACTCAATATGTGCTATTATGGCTCAATATGATCCACTTAGTGCCTTTTTGACCTAATTAGACTCTTTTTAAAGAGATAAAACCAATGTGCCAATCTGACCCAAATGACTCAATATGTGCTAATATTGCTTAATATGACCCCATTTAGTGCCATTTTGACCTAATTAGACTCTTTTTGGACATATACACATTGTACCAATCGGACCCAAATGACTCAATATGTGTTACTATGGCTCAATATGACCCATTTAGTGCCATTTTGACCTAATTAGACTCTTTTTGGAGAGATAGAACGTTTGTACCAATCGGACCCAAATGACTCAATATGTGCTAAATGGATCATATTGAACCATATTAGCACATACCGACTCATTTGAGAGATAGGAGGATTGTACCAATCGGACCAGAGATAGGAGGATTGTACCAATGGACCCAAATGAGTCGGTATGTGCTAATATGGTTCAATATGATCCATTTAGTGCCATTTTGACCTAATTAGACTCTTTTTAAAGAGATAGGACCATTGTGCCAATCGGACCCAAATCACTCAATCTGCTAATATGGCTTAATATGACCCATTTAGTGTCATCTTGACCTAATTAGACTCTTTTTGGAGAGATAGAACGAACATTGTACCAATCGGACCCAAATGAGTCAATATGTGCTAATATGGCTCAATATGATCCATTTAGTGCCTTTTTGACCTAATTAGACTCTTTTTAAAGAGATAAAACCAATGTGCCAATCGGACCCAAATGACTCAATATGTGCTAATATTGCTTAATATGACCCCATTTAGTGCCATTTTGACCTAATTAGACTCTTTTTGGACATATACATATTGTACCAATCGGACCCAAATGATTCAATATGTGTTACTATGGCACAATATGACCCATTTAGTGCCATCTGGCCCTAATTAGACTCTTTTTGGAGAGATAGAACGTTTGTACCAATCGGACCCAAATGACTTAATATGTGCTAGGATGGCTTAATATGATCCCATTTAGTGTCATTTCGACCTAATTAGACTCTTTTTGGACATATAGGAACATTGTACCAATCGGACCCAAATGACTCAATATGTGCTAAATGGATCATATTGAACCATATTACATACCGACTCATTTGAGAGATAGGAGGATTGTACCAATCGGACCAGAGATAGGAGGATTGTACCAATGGACCCAAATGAGTAGGTATGTGCTAATATGGTTCAATATGATCCATTTAGTGCCATTTTGACCAAATTAGACTCTTTTTAAAGAGATAGGACCATTGTGCCAATCGGACCCAAATCACTCAATCTGCTAATATGGCTTAATATGACCCATTTAGTGTCATTTTGACCTAATTAGACTCTTTTTGGAGAGATAGAACGAACATTGTACCAATCGGACCCAAATGAGTCAATATGTGCTAATATGGCTCAATATGATCCATTTAGTGCCTTTTTGACCTAATTAGACTCTTTTTAAAGAGATAAAACCAATGTGCCAATCGGACCCAAATGACTCAATATGTGCTAATATTGCTTAATATGACCCCATTTAGTGTCATTTTGACCTAATTAGACTCTTTTTGGACATATACATATTGTACCAATCGGACCCAAATGATTCATATGTGTTACTATGGCACAATATGACCCATTTAGTGCCATCTTGCCCTAATTAGACTCTTTTTGGAGAGATAGAACGTTTGTACCAATCGGACCCAAATGACTCAATATGTGCTAGGATGGCTTAATATGATCCCATTTAGTGTCATTTCGACCTAATTTGACTCTTTTTGGACATATAGGAACATTGTACCAATCGGACCCAAATGACTCAATATGTGCTAATATGGCGTAATATGATCCATTTAGTGTCATTTTGACCTAATTAGACTCTTTTTAAAGAGTTAGGACCATTGTGCCAATCGGACCCAAATGACTCAATATGTGCTATTATGGCTCAATATGATCCATTTAGTGGCTTTTTGACCTAATTAGACTATTTTTTTAAGAGATAGGACCATTGTGCCAATCGGACCCAAATGACTCAATATGTGCTATTATGGCTCAATATGATCCACTTGGTGCCTTTTTGACCTAATTAGACTCTTTTTAAAGAGATAAAACCAATGTGCCAATCGGACCCAAATGACTCAATATGTGCTATTATGGCTCAATATGATTTATTTAGTGTCATTTTGACCTAATTAGACTATTTTTAAAGAGATAGGACCAGTGTGCCAATCGGACCCAAATGACTCGATATGTGCTAATATTGCTTAATGTGACCGCATTTAGTGTCGTTTGGACCTATATTGACTCTTTTTGGACTTATAGGAACATTGTACAAATTGGACCCAAATGACTCAATATGTGCTATTATGGCTCAATATGATTTATTTAGTGCCATTTTGACCTAATTAGACTATTTTTAAAGAGATAGAACCATTGTGCCAATCGGACCCAAATGACTCAATATGTGCTATTATGGCTCAATATGATCCATTTAGTGCCTTTTTGACCTAATTAGACTCTTTTTAAAGAGATAGGACCATTGTGCCAATCGGACCCAAATGACTCAATATGTGCTATTATGGCTCAATATGATCCACTTAGTGCCTTTTTGACCTAATTAGACTCTTTTTAAAGAGATAAAACCAATGTGCCAATCTGACCCAAATGACTCAATATGTGCTAAATGGCTTAATATGACCCCATTTAGTGCCATTTTGACCTAATTAGACTCTTTTTGGACATATACATATTGTACCAATCGGACCCAAATGATTCAATATGTGTTACTATGGCACAATATGACCCATTTAGTGCCATCTGGCCCTAATTAGACTCTTTTTGGAGAGATAGAACGTTTGTACCAATCGGACCCAAATGACTCAATATGTGCTAGGATGGCTTAATATGATCCCATTTAGCGTCATTTCGACCTAATTTGACTCTTTTTGGACATATAGGAACATTGTACCAATCGGACCCAAATGACTCAATATGTGCTAAATGGATCATATTGAACCATATTAGTACATACCGACTCATTTGAGAGATAGGAGGATTGTACCAATCGGACCAGAGATAGGAGGATTGTACCAATGGACCCAAATGAGTAGGTATGTGCTAATATGGTTCAATATGATCCATTTAGTGCCATTTTGACCTAATTAGACTCTTTTTAAAGAGATAGGACCATTGTGCCAATCGGACCCAAATCACTCAATCTGCTAATATGGCTTAATATGACCCATTTAGTGTCATTTTGACCTAATTAGACTCTTTTTGGAGAGATAGAACGAACATTGTACCAATCGGACCCAAATGAGTCAATATGTGCTAATATGGCTCAATATGATCCATTTAGTGCCTTTTTGACCTAATTAGACTCTTTTTAAAGAGATAAAACCAATGTGCCAATCGGACCCAAATGACTCAATATGTGCTAATATTGCTTAATATGACCCCATTTAGTGCCATTTTGACCTAATTAGACTCTTTTTGGACATATACATATTGTACCAATCGGACCCAAATGATTCAATATGTGTTACTATGGCACAATATGACCCATTTAGTGCCATCTTGCCCTAATTAGACTCTTTTTGGAGAGATAGAACGTTTGTACCAATCGGACCCAAATGACTCAATATGTGCTAGGATGGCTTAATATGATCCCATTTAGTGTCATTTCGACCTAATTTGACTCTTTTTGGACATATAGGAACATTGTACCAATCGGACCCAAATGACTCAATATGTGCTAATATGGCGTAATATGATCCATTTAGTGTCATTTTGACCTAATTAGACTCTTTTTAAAGAGTTAGGACCATTGTGCCAATCCGACCCAAATGACTCAATATGTGGCTATTATGGCTCAATATGATCCATTTAGTGGCTTTTTGATCTAATTAGACTCTTTTTTAAAGAGATAGGACCATTGTGCCAATCGGACCCAAATGACTCAATATGTGCTATTATGGCTCAATATGATTTATTTAGTGCCATTTTGACCTAATTAGACTATTTTTAAAGAGATAGGACCATTGTGCCAATCGGACCCAGATGACTCAATATGTGCAAATATTGCTTAATGTGACCCCATTTAGTGTCATTTGGACCTAATTTGACTCTTTTTGGACATATAGGAACATTGTACAAATCGGACCCAAATGACTCAATATGTGCTAATATGGCTTAATATGATCCATGTAGTGTCATTTTGACCTAATTAGACTCTTTTTAAAGAGTTAGGACCATTGTGCCAATCGGACCCAAATGACTCAATATGTGCTATTATAGCTCAATATGATTTATTTACTGTCATTTTGACCTAATTAGACTATTTTTAAAGAGATAGGACCAGTGTGCCAATCGGACCCAAATGACTCAATATGTGCTAATATTGCTTGATGTGACCCCATTTAGTATCATTTGGACTTAATTTGACTCTTTTTGGACTTATAGGAACATTGTACAAATTGGACCCAAATGACTCAATATGTGCTAATATGGCTTAATATGATCCATTTAGTGCCATTTTGACCTAATTAGACTCTTTTTAAAGAGATAGGACCATTGTGCCAATCGGACCCAAATGACTCAATATGTGCTATTATGGCTCAATATGATCCATTTAGTGCCTTTTTGACCTAATTACAGGCTTGGTTTATGAGCAAGAAGATGTTGTAAACGCCTTTGTAGAACACTTTTCTGGCATCCTGGGCACGTGTGATATGATGGTGTCTCCGTCTATGGAAGATATTGTTTTTGACCGAAAGTTGACGCTTTCGGAATCGCTAGGCCTTATTCGCCCTATTTCAGATACCGAAATCAAAGATGCAATGTTTAATATTGGTGATGATACAGCCCCGGGATCAGATGGGTATTCGGCCAAGTTCTTTAAAGCGGCTTGGAAAATCATTGGGAGAGATGTACAGGTTGCAATCCATAACTTCTTCTACTCAGGGAATATTGAATATCAGTTGAATCATACCTTATTGTGTCTCATTCCGAAAGTTCCTAATGCGTCTTGTGTGGTGACTTTCGGCCGATCTCTTGCTGCAATGTTCTTCTTAAATGTATCGGTAAAATTGTGGCGAGATCGTATGAAAGGTTCTCTAGATGGGTTAGTAAGCAAAGCCCAATCGGCGTTTATTCCGGGAGGCTTATTACCGATAACATCATGATGGCTCACGAACCGGTGGCGGGGTATCAAAAGAATGAAGGTGAGCCGAAGTGTGCTTTTAAAATTGATATCCGGAAGGCCTATGATACTGTTGATTGGAAGTATCTTATGGGAATGTTAAAGGGGATGGGCTTCCACCCGGTTATGATTAACTGGGTAAACTCATTAGTCACGACACCTACCTTCTCTATTTGCATCAATGGGGCTACGGAAGGATTTTTTCATGGAAAACGTGGGCTAAGGCAAGGAGATCCAATCTCACCGTACTTATTTACGGTGGTAATGGAGGGGTTATCCATGATTCTGAAGAAATGCATTGATGAGGAAGTTGATTTTGCTTACCATCAAGGTTGTGAAGGTATTAAACTTACTCATTTATGTTTTGCGGATGACTTGTTCATTTTTTCGAAAGGTGATATGAAATCGATTGAAGTCATCAAAAGGGCTTTACAACTCTTTCGGGATAGATCTGGTTTGACACCAAGTCTTGAAAAGAGTGAAGTGTTCTTTGGGAATGTAGATGTTGATATGAGAGAAGCAATTCGGAATTGCCTGCCGTTTCGTGCTGGAGTGTTTCCAATTCGTTATTTAGGTGTTCCCCTTTCCCCGGTTAGACTGCATGTTCGCGATTTTAACCCTCTTGTGGTTAATCTTAAAAATCGCTTAATGAATTGGAAAAATAAATTCTTATCTTATGGGGGTAGAAGGCAGCTTATTATCTCTGTATTACACTCCATGCAAATCTATTGGATGTCTGTATTCTTGATTCCGGCGGCTACGATTCATGAAATCGAACAGATGTGTCGTAATTTTCTTTGGGATAAGGCTGAAGGACAAATGGGGAAATGTCGTGTTTCTTGGGACATGGTGTGTTCGCCAAGGAAATGTGGTAGCCTAGGTATGAAGAGACTGGCTTTATGGAACCGATGTTTGCTATTTAAACACATTTGGGATATTCTTACGAAAAGAAATTCCATGTGGGTTAATTGGATTCATTCCAATTGCATTAAGATGCGAAACTTCTGGGTGATCAAAAGGAGAAATGAATGGTCGTGGTTGGTTCGTTCTCTCTTGGACCTTCGGCCTCACTGTAGACGATACTTCATTTCTAATGTTGGTAATGGTATTTTCACTCATGCTTGGGAGGACACTTGGAGTGAGTATGGCCCATTAATCCAAATGATTTCTTATAGGTTCATAAATGGTAATGGGTTTCATAATGCGTCTACGGTTTATGATCTTATGATGAAATTTGGTAATGGGTGGCCGGTGGAATGGATACAAAGATACCCTCAGTTGCAGCATATTTCTATCCCAACGCCCAAGGTTTATGAAGACGAGTTCTTATGGTTGGGTACTAATCGTGTACGACAATTCTTTACTGTGAAAGAAGCCTGGAATACTTTGGAAGAACGGCGGCCTCTTGTGCATTGGTACAAAGTGGTATGGCACAAAGCTTTCATTCCAAAACACGCCCTTTGTATGTGGATGGCGTGTCAGAAAAGGCTGCCTACTCAAGATAGGCTCATACAGTGGAAGTACGAACCCCGGATATAAAGTGTGTTTTCTGTAAGCTTACGGTTGAAACTCATGATCATCTTTTTTTCCAATGTACCTATTCGAGGTGCATTTGGAATATGGTCAAAAAGGAAACGGGAATTCAGTATTGTCCGGACAATTGGACGGATATTATTGATTTATGGTCGACGGGCCAATGGAGACGATGGTCAACGGTTCAAAAGCTGGCTATTTCGGCCGTGGTATACCATGTGTGGATGGAAAGGAATCGAACTTTTTTTGATAATCAGAATAAAAGCTCAAAACAGGTTGTTGATGAGATAAAGAGGGAGATTCTCTTGAGAATGGCTTGGAAGACAAAGAAAAGACAGTTAGAGTTCAATGCGGAGTGATCAAGGCGTCTTTTGGTTGGTGTTAGTTTGGGAGCTTTTGGCGGTTTACACCTTTTTGCTTTCTATTTTTTCCTTGATTTATTTTTGGTGTATGTCGCTTTGTTTGTTTTGGCTTCTTATGGCATGGTTTGTATGCCAAAGTTGCCGTTGTAGCTCGTGCTAACTTTTGGGCGTTTTGCTCTTTTTACTGTCCTTTATAATATTGCCTGGAGTAATCTCCTTTCCGTAGACTCTTTTTAAAGAGATAGGACCGTTGTGCCAATCGGACCCAAATGACTCAATATGTGCTATTATGGCTCAATATGATTTATTTAGTGTCATTTTGACCTAATTAGACTATTTTTAAAGAGATAGGACCAGTGTGCCAATCGGACCCAAATGACTCAATACGTGCTAATATTGCTTAATGTGACCGCATTTAGTGTCATTTGGACCTATATTGACTCTTTTTGGACTTATAGGAACATTGTACAAATTGGACCCAAATGACTCAATATGTGCTATTATGGCTCAATATGATTTATTTAGTGCCATTTTGACCTAATTAGACTATTTTTAAAGAGATAGAACCATTGTGCCAATCGGACCCAAATGACTCAATATGTGCTATTATGGCTCAATATGATCCATTTAGTGCCTTTTTGACCTAATTAGACTCTTTTTAAAGAGATAGGACCATTGTGCCAATCGGACCCAAATGACTCAATATGTGCTATTATGGCTCAATATGATCCACTTAGTGCCTTTTTGACCTAATTAGACTCTTTTTAAAGAGATAAAACCAATGTGCCAATCTGACCCAAATGACTCAATATGTGCTAATATTGCTTAATATGACCCCATTTAGTGCCATTTTGACCTAATTAGACTCTTTTTGGACATATACACATTGTACCAATCGGACCCAAATGACTCAATATGTGTTACTATGGCTCAATATGACCCATTTAGTGCCATTTTGACCTAATTAGACTCTTTTTGGAGAGATAGAACGTTTGTACCAATCGGACCCAAATGACTCAATATGTGCTAAATGGATCATATTGAACCATATTAGCACATACCGACTCATTTGAGAGATAGGAGGATTGTACCAATCGGACCAGAGATAGGAGGATTGTACCAATGGACCCAAATGAGTCGGTATGTGCTAATATGGTTCAATATGATCCATTTAGTGCCATTTTGACCTAATTAGACTCTTTTTAAAAGCTGGCTATTTATGGTCAACGGTTCAAAAGCTGGCTATTTCGGCCGTGGTATACCATGTGTGGATGGAAAGGAATCGAACTTTTTTTGATAATCAGAATAAAAGCTCAAAACAGGTTGTTGATGAGATAAAGAGGGAGATTCTCTTGAGAATGGCTTGGAAGACAAAGAAAAGACAGTTAGAGTTCAATGTGGAGTGATCAAGGCGTCTTTTGGTTGGTGTTAATTTGGGAGCTTTTGGTGGTTTACACCTTTTTGCTTTCTATTTTTTCCTTGATTTATTTTTGGTGTATGTCGCTTTGTTTGTTTTGGCTTCTTATGGCATGGTTTGTATGCCAAAGTTGCCGTTGTAGCTCGTGCTAACTTTTGGGCGTTTTGCTCTTTTTACTGTCCTTTATAATATTGCCTGGAGTAATCTCCTTTCCGTAGACTCTTTTTAAAGAGATAGGACCATTGTGCCAATCGGACCCAAATCACTCAATCTGCTAATATGGCTTAATATGACCCATTTAGTGTCATTTTGACCTAATTAGACTCTTTTTGGAGAGATAGAACGAACATTGTACCAATCGGACCCAAATGAGTCTATATGTGCTAATATGGCTCAATATGATCCATTTAGTGCCTTTTTGACCTAATTAGACTCTTTTTAAAGAGATAAAACCAATGTGCCAATCGGACCCAAATGACTCAATATGTGCTAATATTGCTTAATATGACCCCATTTAGTGCCATTTTGACCTAATTAGACTCTTTTTGGACATATACATATTGTACCAATCGGACCCAAATGATTCAATATGTGTTACTATGGCACAATATGACCCATTTAGTGCCATCTGGCCCTAATTAGACTCTTTTTGGAGAGATAGAACGTTTGTACCAATCGGACCCAAATGACTTAATATGTGCTAGGATGGCTTAATATGATCCCATTTAGTGTCATTTCGACCTAATTAGACTCTTTTTGGACATATAGGAACATTGTACCAATCGGACCCAAATGACTCAATATGTGCTAAATGGATCATATTGAACCATATTACATACCGACTCATTTGAGAGATAGGAGGATTGTACCAATCGGACCAGAGATAGGAGGATTGTACCAATGGACCCAAATGAGTAGGTATGTGCTAATATGGTTCAATATGATCCATTTAGTGCCATTTTGACCAAATTAGACTCTTTTTAAAGAGATAGGACCATTGTGCCAATCGGACCCAAATCACTCAATCTGCTAATATGGCTTAATATGACCCATTTAGTGTCATTTTGACCTAATTAGACTCTTTTTGGAGAGATAGAACGAACATTGTACCAATTGGACCCAAATGAGTCAATATGTGCTAATATGGCTCAATATGATCCATTTAGTGCCTTTTTGACCTAATTAGACTCTTTTTAAAGAGATAAAACCAATGTGCCAATCGGACCCAAATGACTCAATATGTGCTAATATTGCTTAATATGACCCCATTTAGTGTCATTTTGACCTAATTAGACTCTTTTTGGACATATACATATTGTACCAATCGGACCCAAATGATTCATATGTGTTACTATGGCACAATATGACCCATTTAGTGCCATCTTGCCCTAATTAGCCTCTTTTTGGAGAGATAGAACGTTTGTACCAATCGGACCCAAATGACTCAATATGTGCTAGGATGGCTCAATATGATCCATTTAGTGGCTTTTTGACCTAATTAGACTATTTTTTTAAGAGATAGGACCATTGTGCCAATCGGACCCAAATGACTCAATATGTGCTATTATGGCTCAATATGATCCACTTGGTGCCTTTTTGACCTAATTAGACTCTTTTTAAAGAGATAAAACCAATGTGCCAATCGGACCCAAATGACTCAATATGTGCTAATATTGCTTAATATGACCCCATTTAGTGCCATTTTGACCTAATTAGACTCTTTTTGGACGTATACACATTGTACCAATCGGACCCAAATGACTCAATATGTGTTACTATGGCTCAATATGACCCATTTAGTGCCATCTTGCCCTAATTAGACTCTTTTTGGAGAGATAGAACGTTTGTACCAATCGGACCCAAATGACTCAATATGTGCTAATATGGCTTAATATGATCCATTTAGTGCCATTTTGACCTAATTAGACTCTTTTTAAAGAGATAGGACCATTGTGCCAATCGGACCCAAATGACTCAATATGTGCTATTATGGCTCAATATAATCCATTTAGTGCCTTTTTGACCTAATTAGACTCTTTTAAAGAGATAGGACCGTTGTGCCAATCGGACCCAAATGACTCAATATGTGCTATTATGGCTCAATATGATTTATTTAGTGTCATTTTGACCTAATTAGACTATTTTTAAAGAGATAGGACCAGTGTGCCAATCGGACCCAAATGACTCAATATGTGCTAATATTGCTTAATGTGGCCGCATTTAGTGTCGTTTGGAGCTATATTGACTCTTTTTGGACTTATAGGAACATTGTACAAATTGGACCCAAATGACTCAATATGTGCTATTATGGCTCAATATGATTTATTTAGTGCCATTTTGACCTAATTAGACTATTTTTAAAGAGATAGAACCATTGTGCCAATCGGACCCAAATGACTCAATATGTGCTATTATGGCTCAATATGATCCATTTAGTGCCTTTTTGACCTAATTAGACTCTTTTTAAAGAGATAGGACCATTGTGCCAATCGGACCCAAATGACTCAATATGTGCTATTATGGCTCAATATGATCCACTTAGTGCCTTTTTGACCTAATTAGACTCTTTTTAAAGAGATAAAACCAATGTGCCAATCTGACCCAAATGACTCAATATGTGCTAATATTGCTTAATATGACCCATTTAGTGCCATCTTGCCCTAATTAGACTCTTTTTGGAGAGATAGAACGTTTGTACCAATCGGACCCAAATGACTCAATATGTGCTAGGATGGCTTAATATGATCCCATTTAGTGTCATTTCGACCTAATTTGACTCTTTTTGGACATATAGGAACATTGTACCAATCGGACCCAAATGACTCAATATGTGCTAATATTGCTTAATATGACCCCATTTAGTGCCATTTTGACCTAATTAGACTCTTTTTGGACATATACACATTGTACCAATCGGACCCAAATGACTCAATATGTGTTACTATGGCTCAATATGACCCATTTAGTGCCATTTTGACCTAATTAGACCCTTTTTGGAGAGATAGAACGTTTGTACCAATCGGACCCAAATTACTCAATATGTGCTAAATGGATCATATTGAACCATATTAGCACATACCGACTCATTTGAGAGATAGGAGGATTGTACCAATCGGACCAGAGATAGGAGGATTGTACCAATGGACCCAAATGAGTCGGTATGTGCTAATATGGTTCAATATGATCCATTTAGTGCCATTTTGACCTAATTAGACTCTTTTTAAAGAGATAGGACCATTGTGCCAATCGGACCCAAATCACTCAATCTGCTAATATGGCTTAATATGACCCATTTAGTGTCATTTTGACCTAATTAGACTCTTTTTGGAGAGATAGAACAAACATTGTACCAATCGGACCCAAATGAGTCAATATGTGCTAATATGGCTCAATATGATCCATTTAGTGCCTTTTTGACCTAATTAGACTCTTTTTAAAGAGATAAAACCAATGTGCCAATCGGACCCAAATGACTCAATATGTGCTAATATTGCTTAATATGACCCCATTTAGTGCCATTTTGACCTAATTAGACTCTTTTTGGACATATACATATTGTACCAATCGGACCCAAATGATTCAATATGTGTTACTATGGCACAATATGACCCATTTAGTGCCATCTGGCCCTAATTAGACTCTTTTTGGAGAGATAGAACGTTTGTACCAATCGGACCCAAATGACTTAATATGTGCTAGGATGGCTTAATATGATCCCATTTAGTGTCATTTCGACCTAATTTGACTCTTTTTGGACATATAGGAACATTGTACCAATCGGACCCAAATGACTCAATATGTGCTAAATGGATCATATTGAACCATATTAGTACATACCGACTCATTTGAGAGATAGGAGGATTGTACCAATTGGACCAGAGATAGAAGGATTGTACCAATCGGACCCAAATGAGTCGGTATGTGCTAATATGGCTCAATATGATCCATTTAGTGCCATTTTGACCTAATTAGACTCTTTTTAAGAGATAGGACCATTGTGCCAATCGGACCCAAATCACTCAATCTGCTAATATGGCTTAATATGACCCATTTAGTGTCATTTTGACCTAATTAGACTCTTTTTGGAGAGATAGAACGAACATTGTACCAATTGGACCCAAATGAGTCAATATGTGCTAATATGGCTCAATATGATCCATTTAGTGCCTTTTTGACCTAATTAGACTCTTTTTAAAGAGATAAAACCAATGTGCCAATCGGACCCAAATGACTCAATATGTGCTAATATTGCTTAATATGACCCCATTTAGTGCCATTTTGACCTAATTAGACTCTTTTTGGACATATACATATTGTACCAATCGGACCCAAATGATTCAATATGTGTTACTATGGCACAATATGACCCATTTAGTGCCATCTTGCCCTAATTAGACTCTTTTTGGAGAGATAGAACGTTTGTACCAATCGGACCCAAATGACTCAATATGTGCTAGGATGGCTTAATATGATCCCATTTAGTGTCATTTCGACCTAATTTGACTCTTTTTGGACATATAGGAACATTGTACCAAGATAGGCTCATACAGTGGAAGTCTGAACCCCCGGATATAAAGTGTGTTTTCTGTAAGCTTACGGTTGAAACTCATGATCATCTTTTTTTCCAATGTACCTATTCGAGGTGCATTTGGAATATGGTCAAAAAGGAAACGGGAATTCAGTATTGTCCGGACAATTGGACGGATATTATTGATTTATGGTCGACGGGCCAATGGAGACGATGGTCAACGGTTCAAAAGCTGGCTATTTCGGCCGTGGTATACCATGTGTGGATGGAAAGGAATCGAACTTTTTTTGATAATCAGAATAAAAGCTCAAAACAGGTTGTTGATGAGATAAAGAGGGAGATTCTCTTGAGAATGGCTTGGAAGACAAAGAAAAGACAGTTAGAGTTCAATGCGGAGTGATCAAGGCGTCTTTTGGTTGGTGTTAGTTTGGGAGCTTTTGGCGGTTTACACCTTTTTGCTTTCTATTTTTTCCTTGATTTATTTTTGGTGTATGTCGCTTTGTTTGTTTTGGCTTCTTATGGCATGGTTTGTATGCCAAAGTTGCCGTTGTAGCTCGTGCTAACTTTTGGGCGTTTTGCTCTTTTTACTGTCCTTTATAATATTGCCTGGAGTAATCTCCTTTCCGTAGACTATTTTTTAAAGAGATAGGACCATTGTGCCAATCGGACCCAAATGACTCAATATGTGCTATTATGGCTCAATATGATCCACTTAGTGCCTTTTTGACCTAATTAGACTCTTTTTAAAGAGATAAAACCAATGTGCCAATCGGACCCAAATGACTCAATATGTGCTAATATTGCTTAATTTGACCCCATTTAGTGCCATTTTGACTTAATTAGACTCTTTTTGGACGTATACACATTGTACCAATCGGACCCAAATGACTCAATATGTGTTACTATGGCTCAATATGACCCATTTAGTGCCATCTTGCCCTAATTAGACTCTTTTTGGAGAGATAGAACGTTTGTACCAATCGGACCCAAATGACTCAATATCTGCTAATATGGCTTAATATGATCCATTTAGTGCCATTTTGACCTAATTAGACTATTTTTAAAGAGATAGGACCATTGTGCCAATCGGACCCAAATGACTCAGTATGTGTTACTATGGCTCAATATGACCCATTTAGTGTCATCTTACCCTAATTAGACTCTTTTTGGAGAGATAGAACGTTTGTACCAATCGGACCCAAATGACTCAATATGTGCTAGGATGGCTTAATATGATCCCATTTAGTGTCATTTCGACCTAATTTGACTCTTTTTGGACATATAGGAACATTGTACCAATCGGACCCAAATGACTCAATATGTGTTACTATGGCTCAATATGACCCATTTAGTGCCACTTTGACCTAATTAGACTCTTTTAGGAGAGATAGAACGTTTGTACCAATCAGACCCAAATGACTCAATATGTGCTAAGATGGCTTAATATGATCCCGTTTAGTGCCATTTGACCTAATTAGAGTCTTTTTGGACATATAGGAACATTGTACCAATCGGACCCAAATGACTCAATATGTGTAACTATGGCTCAAGATGACCCATTTAGTGCCATTTTGACCTAATTAGACTATTTTTTTAGAGATAGGAGGATTGTATCAATCGGACCAGAGATAGGAGGATTGTACCAATGGACCCAAATGAGTCGGTATGTGCTAATATGGCTCAATATGATCCAATTAGTGCCATTTTGACCTAATTAGACTCTTTTTAAAGAGATAGGACCATTGTGCCAATCGGACCCAAATCACTCAATATCTGCTAATATGGCTTAATATGACCCATTTGGTGTCATTTTGACCTAATTAGACTCTTTTTGGAAAGATGGAACGAACATTGTACCAATCGGACCCAAATGAGTCGATATGTGCTAATATGGCTCAATTTGATCCATTTAGTTCCATTTTGACCTAATCAGACTCTTTCTAAAGAAATAGGACCATTGTGCCAATCGGACCCAAATAACTCAATATGTGCTATTATGGCTCAATATGATTTATTTAGTGCCATTTTTACCTAACTAGACTATTTTTAAAGAGATAGGACCATTGTGCCAATCGGACTCAAATGACTCAATATGTGCTAATATTGCTTAATGTGACCCCATTTAGTGTCATTTGGACCTAATTTGACTCTTTTTGGATATATAGGAACATTGTACAAATCGGACCCAAATGACTCAATATGTGCTAATATGGCTTAATATGATCCATTTAGTGTAATTTTGACCTAATTAGACTCTTTTTAAAGAGTTAGGACCATTGTGCCAATCGGACCCAAATGACTCAATATGTGCTATTATGGCTCAATATGATCCATTTAGTGCCATTTTGACCTAATTAGACTCTTTTTAAATAGAGTGGCAATTGCTGCCACGGTGTACCATGTGTGGAGAGAAAGAAATCGGAAATACTTTGATAATCATAATCAAGATGCGGCTAGAGTGGTGGCGGAAATAAAAAGGGAGATCCTCTTGCGGATGGCTTGGAAGACTAAAAGAAAATTACAGCAGATTAATGACACGTGATTGTGTTGCTTGGGTTTGGGCTCGGTTTTGGAAGACTTCGGCGTTTTACACTTATGGTGTTTTTGTTGTTTGTTTACTTTTTTGGTGTAGTTCGCTTTGTTTGTTTTGGCTGCTTGTGGCTTGGTTTGTGAGCCATAGCTGCCGTAGTGGCTCGGACTGACTTTGTTTTTGGCGTTTTTTCTTTGCCTTTTTCTGCTTATAATATTGCCTGGAGTACTATCTCCTTTCAGTAAACTCTTTTTGAAGAGATAGGACCGGTGTGCCAATCGGACCCAAATGACTCAATATGTGCTATTATGGCTCAATATGCACTTAGTGCCTTTTTGACCTAATTAGACTCTTTTTAAAGAGATAAAACCATTGTGCCAATGGGACCGAAATGACTCAATATATGCTAATATTGCTTAATATGACCCCATTTATTGCCATATTGACCTAATTAGACTCTTTTTGGACATATACACATTGTACCAATCGGACCCAAATGACTCAATATGTGTTACTATGGCTCAATATGACCTATTTAGTGCCATTTTGATCTAATTAGACTCTTTTTGGAGAGATAGAACGTTTGTACCAATCGGACCCAAATGACTCAATATGTGCTAAGATGGCTTAATATGATCCCATTTAGTGCCATTTTTACCTAATTAGACTCTTTTTGGACATATAGGAACGTTGTACCAATCGGACCCAAATGACTCAATATGTGTTACTATGGCTCAATATGACCCATTTAGTGCCATCTTGCCCTAATTAGACTCTTTTTGGAGAGATAGAACGTTTGTACCAATCGGACCCAAATGACTCAATATGTGCTAGGATGGCTTAATATGATCCCATTTAGTGTCATTTCGACCTAATTTGACTCTTTTTGGACATATAGGAACATTGTACCAATCGGACCCAAATGACTCAATATGTGCTAAATGGATCATATTGAACCATATTAGTACATACCGACTCATTTGAGAGATAGGAGGATTGTACCAATTGGACCAGAGATAGGAGGATTGTACCAATGGACCCAAATGAGTAGGTATGTGCTAATATGGCTCAATATGATCCATTTAGTGCCATTTTGACCTAATTAGACTCTTTTTAGAGAGATAGGACCATTGTGCCAATCGGACCCAAATCACTCAATCTGCTAATATGGCTTAATATGACCCATTTAGTGTCATTTTGACCTAATTAGACTCTTTTTGGAGAGATAGAACGAACATTGTACCAATTGGACCCAAATGAGTCAATATGTGCTAATATGGCTCAATATGATCCATTTAGTGCCTTTTTGACCTAATTAGACTCTTTTTAAAGAGATAAAACCAATGTGCCAATCGGACCCAAATGACTCAATATGTGCTAATATTGCTTAATATGACCCCATTTAGTGCCATTTTGACCTAATTAGACTCTTTTTGGACATATACATATTGTACCAATCGGACCCAAATGATTCAATATGTGTTACTATGGCACAATATGACCCATTTAGTGCCATCTTGCCCTAATTAGACTCTTTTTGGAGAGATAGAACGTTTGTACCAATCGGACCCAAATGACTCAATATGTGCTAGGATGGCTTAATATGATCCCATTTAGTGTCATTTCGACCTAATTTGACTCTTTTTGGACATATAGGAACATTGTACCAAGATAGGCTCATACAGTGGAAGTACTGAACCCCCGGATATAAAGTGTGTTTTACGTAAGCTTACGGTTGAAACTCATGATCATCTTTTTTTCCAATGTACCTATTCGAGGTGCATTTGGAATATGGTCAAAAAGGAAACGGGAATTCAGTATTGTCCGGACCTAATTGGACGGATATTATTGATTTATGGACCATTGTGCCAATGGAGACGATGGTCAACGGTTCAAAAGCTGGCTATTTCGGCCGTGGTATACCATGTGTGGATGGAAAGGAATCGAACTTTTTTTGATAATCGAATAAAAGCTCAAAACAGGTTGTTGATGAGATAAAGAGGGAGATTCTCTTGAGAATGGCTTGGAAGACAAAGAAAAGACAGTTAGAGTTCAATGCGGAGTGATCAAGGCGTCTTTTGGTTGGTGTTAGTTTGGGAGCTTTTGGCGGTTTACACCTTTTTGCTTTCTATTTTTTCCTTGATTTATTTTTGGTGTATGTCGCTTTGTTTGTTTTGGCTTCTTATGGCATGGTTTGTATGCCAAAGTTGCCGTTGTAGCTCGTGCTAACTTTTGGGCGTTTTGCTCTTTTTCTTGTCCTTTATAATATTGCACGGAGTAATCTCCTTTCCGTAGACTATTTTTTAAAGAGATAGGACCATTGTGCCAATCGGACCCAAATGACTCAATATGTGCTATTATGGCTCAATATGATCCACTTAGTGCCTTTTTGACCTAATTAGACTCTTTTTAAAGAGATAAAACCAATGTGCCAATCGGACCCAAATGACTCAATATGTGCTAATATTGCTTAATTTGACCCCATTTAGTGCCATTTTGACTTAATTAGACTCTTTTTGGACGTATACACATTGTACCAATCGGACCCAAATGACTCAATATGTGTTACTATGGCTCAATATGACCCATTTAGTGCCATCTTGCCCTAATTAGACTCTTTTTGGAGAGATAGAACGTTTGTACCAATCGGACCCAAATGACTCAATATCTGCTAATATGGCTTAATATGATCCATTTAGTGCCATTTTTTGACCTAATTAGACTATTTTTAAAGAGATAGGACCATTGTGCCAATCGGACCCAAATGAATCAGTATGTGTTACTATGGCTCAATATGACCCATTTAGTGTCATCTTACCCTAATTAGACTCTTTTTGGAGAGATAGAACGTTTGTACCAATCGGACCCAAATGACTCAATATGTGCTAGGATGGCTTAATATGAACCCATTTAGTGTCATTTCGACCTAATTTGACTCTTTTTGGACATATAGGAACATTGTACCAATCGGACCCAAATGACTCAATATGTGTTACTATGGCTCAATATGACCCATTTAGTGCCACTTTGACCTAATTAGACTCTTTTAGGAGAGATAGAACGTTTGTACCAATCAGACCCAAATGACTCAATATGTGCTAAGATGGCTTAATATGATCCCGTTTAGTGCCATTTTGACCTAATTAGAGTCTTTTTGGACATATAGGAACATTGTACCAATCGGACCCAAATGACTCAATATGTGTAACTATGGCTCAAGATGACCCATTTAGTGCCATTTTGACCTAATTAGACTATTTTTTGAGAGATAGGAGGATTGTATCAATCGGACCAGAGATAGGAGGATTGTACCAATCGGACCCAAATGAGTCGGTATGTGCTAATATGGCTCAATATGATCCATTTAGTGCCATTTTGACCTAATTAGACTCTTTTTAAGAGATAGGACCATTGTGCCAATCGGACCCAAATCACTCAATATCTGCTAATATGGCTTAATATGACCCATTTGGTGTCATTTTGACCTAATTAGACTCTTTTTGGAAAGATGGAACGAACATTGTACCAATCGGACCCAAATGAGTCGATATGTGCTAATATGGCTCAATTTGATCCATTTAGTTCCATTTTGACCTAATCAGACTCTTTCTAAAGAAATAGGACCATTGTGCCAATCGGACCCAAATGACTCAATATGTGCTATTATGGCTCAATATGATTTATTTAGTGCCATTTTAACCTAATTAGACTCTTTTTAAAGAGATAGGACAATTGTGCCAATCGGACCTAAATGACTAAATATGTGCTATTATGGCTCAATATGATTTATTTAGTGTCATTTTGACCTAATTAGACTATTTTTAAAGAGATAGGACCATTGTGCCAATCGGACCCAAATGACTCAATATGTGCTAATATTGCTTAATATGACCCCATTTAGTGTCATTTGGACCTAATTAGACTCTTTTTGGAGAGATAGGACCATTGTGCCTATCGGACCCAAATCACTCAATCTGCTAATATGGCTTAATATGACCCATTTAGTGTCATTTTGACCTAAGGGCTGACGTCATCGAGTGGCGACAGCAAAAAGACAGATGCGAAGGCTGACGTAAACCCTAATGTTGACGGTAAGTCGCATGGGGAGATCAAGGAGCGTGTTTCAGTATGGGACAGGCTCAATCCGAAGGTCTTTAATGGTGATGGAAAGAAATCTTTTGCTGCTATTGTGGGATGTGTTCCACAACCGGAGCTGGAGTTTTTCCCGGTTGATAAAAAGGAAGATCCAAGGGTGCGTATTCCGATGGCGATGACAAAAGATATGGCTCATGAACTTAGTACGGTTTTGCTGGGTTATTTTTTAGGTCCTCGTATCCCTTTCCCAAGTGTTCTTAGAGCTGTAAAAAATGCTTGGGGTAAATTTGGTTTTCGTGATGCTTCGATAACTGCCAATGGGTACTTTTTTTTCGGTTTAATGATAAAGGTGGTTGTATGCATGTTGCTGACTCATCTCCATTGATGATTAATGGAGTTCCCCTGTTTGTCGCTCAATGGGATCCATCGAAGGGATTGTCCAAACTGGTACAAACCACGTGTCCGTTATGGGTAAGGCTTTACAATGTCCCTCTTGTTGCTTTCAACAAGGAGGGTATTAGTAGAATTGCTAGTGCGACTAGTACTTGTGACAATCTTTGGGGACGAACTTCATTTGCTAAGGTTATGGTCAATGTATGGGCTATAGGTGAACTGAAAAAGGAAATTGAAGTAGTTATACCTCGGCTTTCAGGTGATGGAGAAGATGTGGTAAAAGTGGTGGTGGAATATGATTGGGAACCATCCCAATGTTCACTCTGCAAAAAATTTGGACATAGGGATTGATGTGAATTCAAAAGGAAATGCATATGAAGAGCCTATCACATTGTTGCTTAACTCAATGGGATTTGATTTGGACAAAAGAAATACATTGGTGACGAATCTAACTTGGAGAACAAGCAATGAGCATGGTGAAGAAGCCTAAGACTAGATTTCTTGGAGAACAAGCAATGCTTTAAGATGTTTTATTAAGTTTATTTCTTTCCTAGTTTACTTTGAGGTTTCCTTATTTTCACATTGTTTCCTTATTTACTAGGTTTCCTTATTTTCTATTTCCTTATTATCCATTATAAATAGGATCAATCATGTAATATCAATATTCATTCAATGAAAATTTCGTTTTATTAGATATTTCTTGTGCATCAAGCATAAGTTTTATTCTTCTTTTCTTTACTTCAATTACTGGATTGTTTTGAAGTTTAGAGTTGTCAAACACCTTAGTTTCTGGATTGATCTAAGTGTTTGGGATTCAAAGTACACGTTTCTGGATTGATCGTGTAGGGTTGAAATATCGGTTCGTTTTGAAGCTTAAGGTGCAAGAAAACATCAAGATCTTATCTTTATCTCAAAGTTCTTCAATTCTTCTCAAAGTTTTCACTTAAAAGAGGCTGAAATCCACATCAGGGATTCATTTTGTAGTAAAAGGGTGGTCAGGGATGAGAAGAAGGAAACCACGGTCCAGGTTGATAGAGATGGTTTTCAAAGACCTAAAAGAAAGCAATGGAGACCGAAAAATACAAAGCCTACACCTGTCACTCATAAAGCCGAATCTTCAAATGTTAATAAAGATAATCTAGCCTCGGATACTATGATTGGTGTGGGTAGCATAAAGCAGGTGAATGTGGAACCTAAGCAACAGGAGAAGGTTCATCAAGAGGCAACTGGTATGACTCCTATTACGAAACCAATTAACCAGACGGGAGAAGGGGAGTTTTGTACGGTTAATGCGGGAAGGACACCTGGGGGTAAGGATGGTGTTGGGCAATTCTCGCAAGTGAAGGAATCGGGTCCGGAATTGGTAAAATCGGTTGTCCAATCGTTTAAGCAGCATTTGAAGCCAAGAGGAGGAGTGGTACTTTTTGAATCTTCTAATCGCTTCTCTCCTGTAACTAGTGAGGAAGCAAGCGATGACGATGATATGACGATTATTGATACATCGAGGTTTCATGCGCGAGGGGACTTGGAAAATAATGGCTCTTTGGATACTTTGGGTTTGGGGACTGCCCCTACTTCTTTACCTCAATGATAAAAGTAGCCGCATGGAATATTAGAGGCTTAAATGCCCTAATAAAGCAGCGGGAGGTACGTGAGTTTTTACATGTAAATAGCATTTCTTTGTGTTGTGTTATTGAGTCGAAAACTACAAATAGTAGTTTCGATGAAGTGTGTGGCCGTGTGTTTGGTAGGTGGAATTGGGCTTCGAATGCTTCAGTGAGTGATCAAGGTGCACGCCTAATATGTGCATGGGATCCGAATATTCTCTCTTTAATGGTTATTGAGTCACACCCTCAGTATCTAAATTGTGAAATTCGATTTATTGGTGTTCCAGAGCCGATTTTTATTACCTTTGTCTATGGTAGAAATAAGGGGGTGGAAAGGCGTGATCTTTGGAGTGGTTTACGAAAATCCAAGGTTTTTGTTCATAATAAACCTTGGATTGTTCTTGGTTACTTTAATTCTATGCTATTCCCGCATGATGGGATAGGGGGTTCATCTAGAAGGAATATTGATACGGAAGACTTTCACTTGTGCTTGGAAGACGTGGAATTATTCGATGTCTCCTATCAGGGATGTCAGTTCACGTGGACCCAAAAGCCAACAGGTGAGGGTGGAATCATGAGGAAACTGGATCGAATTTTGGCAAACTCGGAATTCTTGAATCGATTTGGGGAGGCTTCGGTTTTCTTTCATCCGAGGGGTGTCTCGTACCATTCACCGGGTGTCCTTTCTTTTAAAGTGGGAATCAAAAGAAGAAAGCGTGGTTTCAAATTCGACAACTTCTTGACTAATCATGATGATTTTAATCGAGTGGTTGAAGAAGTATGGCAAAAATCGAGTGGTTGAAGCAAGGGTCTTATATGAAAAAAGTCTTATTAAGACTTAAAGATCTCAAATTGCCTTTTCGTAAATTAAGAAATTCGTACGGTAACCTTGATAAGAGAGTTGCTAGTTTGAAGCGGGAACTTGATGAGGCTCAATTAGCATGTGACTTGGATCCGTTCAATGTAAGTATCAAGGAAGATATGCACATCTTTTGCTTGCGTACCAACAGGCGAGAAATGATCAACTAGAAGCGGTAAGACAGAAAGCTAAGGTCAATTGGTTGAATGAAGGAGATAGCAATACAAAATTTTTCTTTCATTCCGTGAGAGAAAACCGAAATAGGAACCATATTGCTGTTATTACCGACTCTTCAGGTACGGTCTTTGATCAAGAGAATGTTGCAAAAACTTTTATTGATCATTTTAACCAATCGGACCAGAGATACGAGGATTGAACCAATCGGACCCAAATGAGTCGGTATGTGCTAATATGGCTCAATATGATCCATTTAGTGCCATTTTAACCTAATTAGACTCTTTTTAAAGAGATAGGACCATTGTGCCAATCGGACCCAAATCACTCAATATATGCTAATATGGCTTAATATGACCCATTTAGTGTCTTTTTGACCTAATTAGACTCTTTTTGGAGAGATAGAACGAACATTGTTCCAATCGGACCCAAATGAGTCGATATGTGCTAATATGGCTCAATTTGATCCATTTAGTGCCTTTTTGACCTAATTAGACTATTTTTAAAGAGATAGGACCATTGTGCCAATCGAACCCAAAAGACTCAATATGTGCTAATATTGCTTAATGTGACCCCATTTAGTGTCATTTGGACCTAATTTGACTCTTTTTGGACATATAGGAACATTGTACAAATCGGACCCAAATGACTCAATATTTGCTAATATGGCTTAATATAATCCATTTAGTGTCATTTTGACCTAATTAGACTCTTTTTAAAGAGTTAGGTCCATTGTGCCAATCGGACCCAAATGACTCAATATGTGCTATTATGGCTCAATATGATCCATTTAGTGCCTTTTTGACCTAATTAGACTCTTTTTAAAGAGATAGGACCATTGTGCCAATCGGACCCAAATGACTCAATATGTGCTATTATGGCTCAATATGATTTATTTAGTGCCATTTTGACCTAATTAGACTCTTTTTAAAGAGATAGGACCATTGTGCCAATCGGACCCAAATGACTCAATATGTGCTAATATTGCTTAATGTGACCCCATTTAGTGTCATTTGGACCTAATTTGACTCTTTTTAGACATATAAGAACATTGTACAAATCGGACCCAAATGACTCAATATGAGACAATATGGCTTAATATGATCCATTTAGTGTCATTTTGACCTAATTAGACTCTTTTTAAAGAGTTAGGACCATTGTGCAAATCGGACCCAAATCACTCAATATCTGCTAATATGGCTTAATATGACCCATTTAGTGTCATTTTGACCTAATTAGACTCTTTTTGGAGAGATAGAACGAACATTGTTCCAATCGGACCCAAATGAGTCGATATGTGCTAATATGGCTCAATTTGATCCATTTAGTGCCTTTTTGAACTACTTAGACCCTTTTTGAAGCGATAGATTCATGGTACCAATCGGATTCAAATGACTCAATATGTGTTACTATGACTCAATATGACCCATTTAGTGTCATTTTGACCTAATTAGCCTATTTTTGGAGAGATAGGACGATTGTACCAATCGGACCCAAATGAGTCGATATGTGCTAATATGGCTCAAGTTGATCCATTTAGTGCCATTTTGACCTAATTAGACTCTTGTTTAAGAGATAGGACCATTGTGCCAATCGGACCTAAATGACTCAATATGTGCTATTATGGCTCAATATGACCCATTTAGTGCCATTTTGACTTAATTAGACTATTTTTTGAGAGATAGGACCATTGTGCCAATCGGACACAAATGACTCAATATGTGGTAATATTGCTTAATATGACCCCATTTAGTGTCATTTTGACCTAATTAGACTCTTTTTAAGGAGTTAGGACCATTGTGTCAATCGGACCCAATGACTCAATAATATGTGCTATTATGGCTCAATATGATCCATTTGGTGCCATTTTGACCTAATTAGACTTTTTTTAAAGAGATAGGACCATTGTGCCAATCGGACCCAAATGACTCAATATGTGCTATTATGGCTCAATATGATTTATTTAGTGCCATTTTTACCTAACTAGACTATTTTTAAAGAGATAGGACCATTGTGCCAATCGGACTCAAATGACTCAATATGTGCTAATATTGCTTAATGTGACCCCATTTAGTGTCATTTGGACCTAATTTGACTCTTTTTGGATATATAGGAACATTGTATAAATCGGACCCAAATGACTCAATATGTGCTAATATGGCTTAATATGATCCATTTAGTGTAATTTTGACCTAATTAGACTCTTTTTAAAGAGTTAGGACCATTGTGCCAATCGGACCCAAATGACTCAATATGTGCTATTATGGCTCAATATGATCCATTTAGTGCCATTTTGACCTAATTAGACTCTTTTTAAATAGAGTGGCAATTGCTGCCACGGTGTACCATGTGTGGAGAGAAAGAAATCGGAAATACTTTGATAATCATAATCAAGATGCGGCTAGAGTGGTGGCGGAAATAAAAAGGGAGATCCTCTTGCGGATGGCTTGGAAGACTAAAAGAAAATTACAGCAGATTAATGACACGTGATTGTGTTGCTTGGGTTTGGGCTCGGTTTTGGAAGACTTCGGCGTTTTACACTTATGCTGTTTTTGTTGTTTGTTTACTTTTTTGGTGTAGTTCGCTTTGTTTGTTTTGGCTGCTTGTGGCTTGGTTTGTGTGCCATAGCTGCCGTAGTGGCTCGGACTGACTATGTTTTGGCGCTTTTCTTTGCCGTTTTCTGCTTATAATATTGCCTGGAGTACTATCTCCTTTCAGTAGACTCTTTTTAAAGAGATAGGACCGGTGTGCCAATCGGACCCAAATGACTCAATATGTGCTATTATGGCTCAATATGCACTTAGTGCCTTTTTGACCTAATTAGACTCTTTTTAAAGAGATAAAACCATTGTGCCAATGGGACCGAAATGACTCAATATATGCTAATATTGCTTAATATGACCCCATTTATTGCCATATTGACCTAATTAGACTCTTTTTGGACATATACACATTGTACCAATCGGACCCAAATGACTCAATATGTGTTACTATGGCTCAATATGACCTATTTAGTGCCATTTTGATCTAATTAGACTCTTTTTGGAGAGATAGAACGTTTGTACCAATCGGACCCAAATGACTCAATATGTGCTAAGATGGCTTAATATGATCCCATTTAGTGCCATTTTTACCTAATTAGACTCTTTTTGGACATATAGGAACGTTGTACCAATCGGACCCAAATGACTCAATATGTGTTACTATGGCTCAATATGACCCATTTAGTGCCATTTTGACCTAATTAGACTATTTTTTGAGGCGATGGAATTCTCTCTAGGAGGCGATTAGGGTTTCGTGCCTAGGGATTCGTGAAGTTTGTGGATCGTGGCTGCTGTCGTGGATTGTCTCGTGGATCGTGTTTGCCATAGTGAGTATATTCTGCTTTATTTCGGTTTCGCTGTTGTTCGGTGATCGTTTTGTGATCCCGATCGACGTGTTGATTTTTTCTCGTGGAATCCTATTGTGTTCTTTAGTTTCTCGTGTTTCTTTGATCTTCGTTGATTCATTAGAGATCGAACTAGGGCTTCAGCTTCACGATTTATCGAGAACTTCGTTGCTCACCCTATGGTTGTTAGGGATCCTCGATTTCTAATGTTACCAGCAGCATCAAAGCTTCGTTAAACTATCAAGAACATTCTAGGGTTCCAGGTGGCCGTCGCCTAGGGTTTCATTTTTTTCGGGTGGTTTTGTCAGGTAATTAGGATTTCCTTGTGGGTTCTTGTCGGGTATCACGTGGCATTTTTTGTCGGGTGATACGGTTGAGTGCTCTTCTCGGGCGCCTTTTTATCGGGTCCTCTCCTCGGGTCTTCTCGGGTGCCTTTTTTATCGGGTCTTCTTTCGCGAGGTTTTTATCGGGTGGGTCTTCAAGATTTTGAGCGGTTCTCGAGTCCATTTTATCGGGCTTGTGTTGTTTGGGTAGTTGTTATCGGGTGTATCTCCTCGGGTCTCTTTTATCGGCCTTTTATCGGGTCTTTTTAATCGGGTCCTGTTGGTTCAGGTTTAAGGTTTTTTGTCGGGTGGTCCGTGTCGACATCTTTTTCTCGGGTGCACTTTTTGGGTGTTACGCGATATGTCGGACTTTGCGGATGAAATTTTGAAGGAGGGTGTTTGTATGCATGACTTTGCTGACGTCATCATGACGCCGGATCTTATTCCCATGCATGCAAAGGTTGATCGTACACCTCTTAGGGCTGACGTCAACTTGGTTAAATCTGATGCTTCTAGGGTGTCGGTGTTTGAACGTCTTGATCCTAAGGTTGGGCGTCCTCCAAATGCTGGGGAAATTGTGGAGCCGGTGGGTATCAAGAGTTCTCAAAAGGTTGATTTTGTCTCGGCTGTGGGGAAAATTATGGACCCGAAGCTGAATTTCTTTCCGGTGGAGAATAAGGAGAAGCCGAGAGTGTCTTTCCCGCTGGCTCTGACTAGGAACACGGCAAGGAAGTTTAATACGATCCTTTATGGGTATTTCTTGGGTCCGCGTATCCCGTTTCCTATCGTCCAGAGGTATGTGCAGAATGCTTGGGGTAAGTTTGGGCTCCGGAATGCTCAAGTTAACGACAATGGAATATTCTTCTTCCGCTTCAATGATGAAGGTGGATGCTCACAAGTTATGGAGCAGTCCCCAATAATTATAAAAGGCGTTCCGTTGTTTGTATTCCCGTGGGACCCTTCAAAAGGCCTACGTAAACCTGAACATAAATACTTTCCTTTATGGATAAGATTTTATAATGTCCCCCTAGTCGCCTTTACTAAGGAAGGAATTAGTAGGATTGCTAGTGCGGTGGGGATCCCTTTACGAATGGATGCTTGTAAGACAGCCACGTGCGAAAAAGAATGGGAAAGGTCAAGTTTCGCCAAGGTGTTGGTAGATGTTTGGGCTTTGGGAGCTTTACACAGGGAAGTGGAGGTGGCAATACCACACCTTCGAGTGAAGGGGAGGATGTGATCAAAGTAGTTCTAGAATACGAATGGGAACCTAGTCAATGCTCTGAATGTAAAGTGTTTGGCCACAAATCTTCATCTTGTGTGAAGGCATGCGCAAATCAACCAAAGGAAAACGTGAAGACAAAAGTGGACTCGGAAGTAGAAAAGGGGGACACTCTAGTCGGTGTGGGAACCATAACAAAGGTGATAGACAACCCTGAGCGTGAAGGGGAAGTAGTGGGTGCTGAAAAAAGGGGTAATCAGGAAACGAAGGGAACACAAAAGAAGGACAATCAGGATAACAAAGCCGATGGGCAAGCTAATAATGTTGGGAGTCCGAATTCAGATACTTTAGTTGGTGTGGGAACTATACAACAGGTTGTTTTGGAATCTAAGATGGAAGCCGTGGCTAAGCAACAGGAAATAAATCATGATACTAATACTACAGTTGGAGGACCTCAAAATGAGGGTAGTAAGATTACGGCGGAGGTGGGTAGGGAGGGTGAATACTGTACAGTCAATGCAGGGAGGACACCAAAGGGTAAGGAGACTAGTGTTAATGTGAAGCCGACCCAGACTAGTGGCCCAGAACTAACAAAATCTGTTGTTCAAACTTTCAAGCAACAGCTGAAACCGAGAAGAGGTATTGTGATTTCTACTCCTGATACTAATAGATTCTCACCTTTGAGTAGTGTGGAATCCAGTGATTCGGATGATATGGAGATTATTGACTCTTCACGGTCGATGGGGGATGGTAAGGATGGTAATTCGGTTCTAAACCAGGATGTGACACGGGGTGGAAGCGCTGATTTGGGGGCTGCCCCTACCTCATTGTCTCAATGATTAAATTAGCAGCTTGGAATATTAGAGGCTTAAATGCCCTAATCAAGCAGCGGGAGGTACGTGAGTTTATTCATTTGCATGGTTTATCTTTATGTTGTGTAATTGAATCTAAATTACAACATAATAGTATGGTTGATATTTGTGGACGAGTTTTTGGAAGATGGAGTTGGTTCTCGAATGCTATGGCTTCGGATCAGAGTACTTGGCTTATTTGTGCTTGGGATCCATCTATTTTGTCGCTTATGGTTATTGATTCAGATCCTCAATTTCTGAATTGTGAGATCCGGTTTGTTGGGGTTGTGGATCCTATATTTATTTCTTTTGTCTACGGCCGTAATAAGGGAGTGGAAAGGCGTGACTTGTGGAGTGGCTTGCGTAAATTCAAGGTTTTCATTCATGATAAACCTTGGATAGTGCTTGGCGACTTTAATTCTATGCTTTTTCCGCATGATGGTCTGGGAGGGTCTTCAAGGCGTAGTACGGACATGGAGGACTTTCATTTTTTCCTGGAGGATGTCGAACTGTTTGATATCTCTTATCAAGGATGTAAATTTACCTGGATACAGAAACCGTCGGGTGAAGGTAGGATTATGAGGAAACTAGACCGTATCTTGGGTAACTCTGCTCTCATTGATCGATTTGGAGATGCTAGTGCCAATTTTCTACCTCGGGGTATTTCTGATCACTCTCCGGGAATGCTTTCTTTTAAGGCAGGTATTCGGAAGAGAAAGCGGGGGTTTAAATTTGATAATTTTCTAACAACACATGAGTCATTTTTGCATACGGTTGAGGAAATTTGGAAGACTGAAAGGCATGGCACTTATATGAAGAAAGTTTTGCTGAAACTTATAGACCTAAAGTGTGTATTCCGGAAATTGAGAAACACTTATGGTAATTTGGATAAAAGGGTAATGCTTTTAAAGGAGGAGCTTGATTTGGGACAAAGGGCTTGTGATGCGGACCCGTTTAATGTGTCTCTAAAGGAGGATATAACTCATTTATTGCTGGCTTACCAACAGGCCAGATCTGATCAGTTTGAGATGGTGAGACAAAAAGCGAAAGTAAAGTGGCTAAATGAAGGGGATGGTAACACAAAATTTTTCTTTCACTCTATGAGAGAAAATCGGAATAGGAATCATATAGCTGCTATTTCGGATTCTACAGGCTTGGTTTATGAGCAAGAAGAGGTTGTTAACGCCTTTGTAGATCACTTTTCTGGCATCCTGGGCACGTGTGATATGATGGTGTCTCCGTCTATGGAAGATTTGGTTTTTGACCGATAGTTGACACTTTCGGAATCGCTAGCCCTTATTTGCCCTATTTCAGATAAAGAAATCAAAGATGCAATGTTTAATATTGGTGATGATAAAGCCCCGGGATCAGATGGGTATTCGGCCAAGTTCTTTAAAGCGGCTTGGAAAATCATTGGGAGAGATGTACAGGTTGCAATCCATAACTTCTTCTACTCAGGGAAACTTGAATATCAGTTGAATCATACCTTATTGTGCCTCATCCCGAAAGTTCCTAATGCGTCTTGTGTGACTGCCTTTCGGCCGATCTCTTGCTGCAACGTTCTTCTTAAATGTATCAGTAAAATTGTAGCAGATCGTATGAAAGGTTCTCTGGATGGTTTAGTAAGCAAAGCCCAATCAGCGTTTATTCCGGGGAGGCTCATTACTGATAACATCATGATGGCTCACGAACTGGTGGCGGGGTATCAAAAGAATGAAGGTGAGCCGAAGTGTGCTTTTAAAATTGATATCCGGAAGGCCTATGATACTGTAGATTGAAAGTATCTTATGGGAATGTTAAAAGAGATGGGCTTCCATCCGGTTATGATTAACTGGGTAAACTCATTAGTCAGGACACCTACCTTCTCTATTTGCATCAATGGGGCTACGGAAGGATTTTTTCATGGAAAACGTGGGCTTAGGCAAGGTGATCCAATCTCACCATACTTATTTACGGTGGTAATGGAGGGGTTATCCATGATTCTGAAGAAATGCATTGATGAGGAAGTTGATTTTGCTTACCATCAAGGATGTGAAGGTATTAAACTTACTCATTTATGTTTTGCAGATGACTTGTTCATTTTTTCAAAAGGTGATATGAAATCAATTGAAGTCATCAAAAGGGCTCTACAACTCTTTAAGGATAGATCTGGTTTGACACCAAGTCTTGAAAAGAGTGAAGTGTTCTTTGGGAATGTAGATGTCGATATGAGAGAAGCAATTCGGAATTGCCTGCCGTTTCGTGCTGGAGTTTTTCCAATTCGTTATTTGGGTGTTCCCCTCTCGGGTTAGACTGCATGTTCGCGACTTTAACCCTCTTGTAGTTAATCTTAAAAATCGCTTAATGAATTGGAAAAATAAATTCTTATCTTATGGGGGTAGAAGGCAACTGATTATCTCTGTATTACACTCCATGCAAATCTATTGGATGTTTGTATTCTTGATTCCGGCAGCTACGATTCATGAAATTGAACAGTTGTGTCGTAATTTTCTTTGGGATAAGGCTGAAGGAAAAATGGGTAAATGTCGTCTTTCTTGGGATATGGTGTGTTTGCCAAGGAAATGTGGTGGTCTAGGTATGAAGAGACTGGCTTTATGGAACCGATGTTTGCTATTTAAACACATTTGGGATATTCTTAAGAAAAGAAATTCCATGTGGGTCAATTGGATTCATGACAATTGCATTAAGGGGCGAAACTTCTGGGTGATCAAAATGAGAAATGAATGGTCGTGGTTGGTTCGTTCTCTCTTGGACCTTCGGCCTCACTGTAGACGATAGTTCATTTTTAATGTTGGTAATGGTATCTTTACTCATGCATGGGAGGACACTTGGAGTGAGCATGGCCCATTAATCCAAATGATTTCTTATAGGTTCATAAATGGTAATGTCTTTCATAATGCGTCTACGGTTTATGATCTTATGATGAAATTTGGTAACATGTGGCCGGCTGATTGGATACAAAGATACCCTCAGTTGCAGCTTATTTCTATCCCAAACCCCACGGCTGCTGAAGATGAGTTCTTATGGTTGGGTACTAATCAGGTGCGATAATTCCTTACTGTGAAAGAAGCCTGGAATACTTTGGAAGAACGGCGGCCGCTTGTGCATTGGTACAAAGTGGTGTGGAACAAAGCTTTCATTCCAAAACACGCCCTTTGTATGTGGATGGCGTGTCAGAAAAGGCTGCCTACTCAAGATCGGCTCATACAGTGGAAGTCTGAACCTCCGGATATAAAGTGTGTTTTCTGTAAGCTTACGGTTGAAACTCATGATCATCTTTTTTTTCCAATGTACCTATTCGAGGTGCATTTGGAATATGGTCAAAAAGGAAACGGGCCTTCATAATTGTCCGGACAATTGGACGGATATTATTGATTTATGGTAGACGGGCCAATGGAGACGATGGTCAACGGTTCAAAAGCTGGCTATTTCGGCTGTGGTGTACCATGTGTGGATGGAAAGGAATAGAAAATTTTTTGATAATCAGAATCAAAGCTCGAAACAGGTTGTTGATGAGATAAAAAGGGAGATTCTCCTGAGAATGGCTTGGAAGACTACGAAAAGACAGTTAGAGTTCAATGCGGAGTGATCAAGGCGTTTTTCGGATGGTGTTAGTTTGGGAACTTTTGGCGGTATCCTCCTTTATGCTTTCGATTTTTCTCTTGATCTATTTTTGGTGTTTGTCGCTTTGTTTGTTTTGGCTGCTTATGGCATGGTTTGTGTGCCAAAGTTGCCGTTGTAGCTCGTGCTAACTTTTGGGCATTTTGCTCTCTTTTTCTGTCTTTTATAAAATTGCCTGGAGTAATCTCCTTTCCATAGACTATTTTTTGAGAGATAGGAGGATTGTACCAATCGGACCCAAATGACTCGGTATGTGCTAATATGGCTCAATATGATCCATTTAGTGCCATTTTGACCTAATTAGACTCTTTTAAAAGAGATAGGACCATTGTGCCAATCGGACCTAAATGACTCAATATGTGCTATTATGGCTCAATATGATTCATATAGTGCCATTTTGACCTAATTAGACTCTTTTTAAAGAGATAGGACCATTGTGCCAATCGGACACAAATGACTCAATATGTGGTAATATTGCTTAATATGACCCCATTTAGTGTCATTTCGACCTAATTTGACTCTTTTTGGACATATAGGAACATTGTACCAATCGGACCCAAATGACTCAATATGTGCTAATATGGCTTAATATGATCCATTTAGTGTCATTTTGACCTAATTAGACTCATTTTAAAGAGTTAGAACCATTATGTCAATCGGACCCAATGACTCAATAATATGTGCTATTATGGCTCAATATGATCCATTTGGTGCCATTTTGACCTAATTAGACTCTTTTTAAAGAGATAGGACCATTGTGCCAATCAGACCCATATGACTCAATATGTGCTATTATGGCTCAATATGATTTATTTAGTGCCATTTTGACCTAATTAGACTATTTTTAGAGAGATAGGACCATTGTGCCAATCGGACCCAAATGACTCAATATGTGCTAATATTGCTTAATGTGACCCCATTTAGGGTCATTTGGACCTAATTTGACTCTTTTTGGACATATAGGAACATTGTACAAATCGGACCCAAATGACTCAATATGTGCTAATATGGCTTAATATGATCCATTTAGTGTAATTTTGACCTAATTAGACTCTTTTTAAAGAGTTAGGACCATTGTGCCAATCGGACCCAAATGACTCAATATGTGCTATTATGGCTCAATATGATCCATTTAGTGCCATTTTGACCTAATTAGACTCTTTTTAAAGAGATAGGACCGTTGTGCCAATCGGACCCAAATGACTCAATATGTGCTATTATGGCTCAATATGATCCACTTAGTGCCTTTTTGACCTAATTAGATTCTTTTTAAGGAGATAAACCATTGTGCCAATCGGACCCAAATGACTCAATATATGCTAATATTGCTTAATATGACCCCATTTAGTGCCATTTTGACCTAAGGAATCGAAAATTTTTTGATAATCAGAATCAAAGCTCAAAACAGGTTGTTGATGAGATAAAGAGGGAGATTCTCCTGAGAATGGCTTGGAAGACAAAGAAAAGACAGTTAGAGTTCAATGCGGAGTGATCAAGGTGTATTTTGGTTGGTGTTAGTTTGGGAGCTTTTGGCGGTTTACACTTTTATGCTTTCGATTTTTTCCTTGATTTATTTTTGGTGTATGTCGCTTTGTTTGTTTTGGCTTCTTATGGCATGGTTTGTGTGCCAAAGCTGCCGTTGTAGCTCGTGCTAACTTTTGGGCGTTTTGCTCTTTTTTCTGTCCTTTTTAATATTGCCTGGAGAAATCTTATTTCCGTAGACTATTTTTGGGATAAGTCACAAAAGAGGATGGTTTAGTTCCCCTGTCAAGCCGACCATAAGGTAAGCTTACGATCAAATAAGTTTTCCTCCATATATGGTTCCAGGCTGGTATCCACTTCCCCAAGGATTGAGGCAAAATAATCAATGAACATCTTCGGCACCTCCTCATCATAAGTACAAACCAACCTTGAGCATTGATAACCATAGACACTCTAGAGGAAGCCTTCCTCTCCCGAACTGCATGATGGAAAAACTTAGTATTGCCATCACCCTCATTCTACCATTTTATTTGGCTCTCTGCTTCACTAGCTCTTCCTCCATACGGAGGGCTTGCTGATAGAGATGAATGTGAGCAAAATCCTCGTGTAGCTCAGTATTTGAAGGGTCCGATTCAAATGCCACTTGAATTAAGTCTAATTCATCTTTCAGGGCCTTTAAATGCTTCCCAATATCACCCATCCTAGATCGCAGCTTTCTTAAATGCTGCTTTAGCAGTTTCTGCTTTTTCAAGACCTGATACATAAAGAATCCCTGAACAGGGACATTCCATGTGTCGGCCACCACCTGGATAAAAGTTGGGTGAGAAGCAACAACATTATCAAACTTGTAACCCTTTACCTGCCTCCTGCTGCCCCCTTGAAACTTACTATGCCAGGGCAATGATCAGAAAGACCCCTAGGACGAAAGATGGCTGAAGAATCCTGAAACCCATTTGTAAAGGCATTGTTTACAAGAAGACGGTCCAGTTTTCTCATAATGCCACCGTCACCTTTTGGCTTTTGATACCAAGTATATTGACATCCCGTATAAGGCAAATCATATAAGTCTACATCCTCAATGCAGGAATTAAAATCATCCATTTCACCATTCCTTTTAGAGGGCCCTCCATAACCATCATGAGGGAATAACATAGAGTTGAAGTCCCCCATTATCAACCAAGGCTTGTTCCCCATAAGAACCTTAAACTTACGGATACCCGACCAAAGCTCTTTTCTGGAAGTGCCACTAGCGGCCCCATAAGTTATAGTAAGGAAAACCGGAGCATTCTCCCCTCGAATAAGCAGCTCACAATGAACAAATTGAAGGTGAGATTCAAGAACCACAACATTCATAACATTGGGGTCCCAAGCACAGACAATACGTGTGACATTGTCACAATTATTAGTGTTAGAAAGCCAATCCCAACGACCAAAAACCTTAGAGCGAACATGAGAAACATTTTTACGAATTAAGTGAGTTTCTAGAATAGAGCAAAAGACTAACTAACCCATTAGTGTGGACCAGAGATTTAACCTCCCGTTGTTTTGTCGGAGCATTAAGGCCCCGGCCGTTCCAGAAGGCCATCTAAATCATGAGGAACAGAAATCACACCCCCTGCGGGCTTAGTAACTACCTTCTTTGGTCCCGATACCGGCACACCATGCACCTTGTTTCCAACAGGACCATCTTCTCCAACAACCTTTTCATCACCAGTAGCAGATTTATTAGTCAGAGCAGAGAACCGGCTTGAAGAGTTTGGATTCTTTAGAATACCCTTGATTGGTTTAGTGGAATTCACAGACGAACTTTGAACTGCTTTTTTCCGCGGTCCGAACCACCTGTATTGTTCTTCATTGCTTGGACCACTGGGTCAATTATTCCCACTTGAGGTGACCTTTGGCTCTCTTCCTTGTCAGGCTGGTGCTTAACCACCTAAGGATCCTCCAATGTATCAGCGTCAGTCGACCCAGATCCCTGATCGTGTACCATCTCAGGCTCAGCAGGCCGAACTTCAACTACCTCTTCCACTGGGTTCTCCTTATCAACCACCTGTTCTTGACTCTAGGTTTGGGATTGATTCGAGCTTTGTCCCAAATCCTTGGAGGTTGTGTTATTTGGATTCCCCTTTCCCTGTCCCTTTGGCTTCCATTGTTTCCTCTCCACCCTTATCCAACCCCCTTCATCCACCTTTCTCTTCTCCTTCTGATTAGAACTTCTTTCAAGCACAGAAGAAGAGATTTTGTGGCCAAAAACTTTGCATTTTTCACGCTGAGTTGGCTCCCATAAGTATTCAACCTGAACCTTTACTGATTCAGCCTTACTCCCCGTCAGGCTCGGAATTCTAACTTTAATGTCCCTTTTCAGCTTACCGACTGCCCAAACATCCACAAGCACCTTAGCAAAGCTAGGTCTGACCCAAGCCTTTTCACACATATCTGCAGTACAAGCATCCATCCTCTTTGGAACCCCCAACACACTAGCAATTCTACTAACACCTTCTCTATTAAATGCCACAAGAGGAATATTGTGGATTTTAACCCATAGAGGACATGTGGTATGTTCCGTTTTGTGCCTATATGGCTATGTCTGACACTTGTTGTATTTATCTATGTATGACATGAAACTCAAGTGTATGCGATTATTTGTTTGAGCTCGGTATGCAATCCTATGAAATAATTTTCATTTAAGCTTCGCATGTTCGTTTGAGATTTAGTTAGCAATATTTGTTTTGATTTGACACTTTTGATCTGTGATAATATTTATTGTTGTGAAATAATAAATTAAGACATATATTCATGTTATTACGGTTTTGTCAAGCTTGTTAAAATTGATTTGTTCAGTCTAGTCTTCTTTTAGATTTGTTTCCTTTTTTCCGAGTATTTGATATGTTGGAGTTTGAGTGTGGTATTTTCTTTTGAACACGAGTTTCCTGTTAAAAGTATGTTCCTTGTCCAAATTTAGACTTTTGTTTCATTCACGTTTGGTTCGATTATTTGTCTTGTTATTTTTGTATCCGCCCACTGAGCGTTTGGCTCAGTCACATTTCTTTCTTCGCGGCAGGTATTCAAGGAAGCTAAGAAGTGTGTGATTCAGACTATCATCCTATATAAGAGGTTCGTTGATACTATTATAGACTTATGGTTATTATTATCTTATGTAAGAGGTTTTTTGTTGACATTTGTAGGCTTGTTTTTATAGTGAAGTTATATAAAAGGATTGAGGTATCATTATTGGCTATTGTTGTTCGTTAGTGTTTATTTTTAAATATGGTTTATTAGGACTCTGTATGTTCTGTTGGCAGTTTGTCTAAGTTTGGAAGTAACCTTCTTTCCCGTCCCGGGAAGGGGGTGTTACAAATGGTATCAGAGCTCTAGGTTTTATCTTGTAGAAAATCAAATAGGTTTGACCTGTGAGTTTGGGTAGATTAGAAGAGGATATTTGAATGTGTGTAGCGGAAGCGTGGTGGTTGAATTATTGTTCACACCCTTAAATGGCTCCCTAGTTGGTTCAAGGATCAAGGATTTATGGAATTGGATATTTGGATTAGCTTATTGGTTGATGAATTCCATGGTCGAAATTGTGTTAGGTGGTGGGTGAATAATTTTTAAGCAATTTTTTTTGTTGATTTGTTGAGAGTGAAAATATGTGGATGTTTTTTCTAATGATAAAGGAAATCTAATTCAGATTAGTTTGCTAAGCCAATAATCTTAGGTGGTTCAATTTAAGAATCTTTGAATGGATTCTATAGTTGTGAGCATTGACCTTGATTATCCATAACGAGAGTTGCGGATTGATATACTTAGAAAATAGCGGTATTAATGAAACATTTATTTGTTATAGGACGATTATGAAAAGTACGTGAATATCTTGTAAGGATTAGTTCGAAGGCCGGGTAACCTATATTTGTGGTACTATATAGCCGTGTAAAAAAAATTATGCTTAGCGTTTTCAATATTGATTTTATAGATGTTTTGAGATGACAATTATGGTTTGCAACTCAAACAGTTTTGAAGACATTAAACTGGGGATATCAGATTGATCAAGTCAATTGTTCAAGTTAGGAATTGATTTCCAAAATGATATTGAGTGTTCAAGTTTATAAGAAATCGGTGGTCTTTGGTGAGATATTAGCTACTTCACTGAAGTGATTTTTGGGTTTTCATCTTGTGTACCAATATTGAATGGTGACTTGAGTACCGATTTGTTAAGACTTCAGGTGATAAACTTGGATGACCAATTTCCTTTTAAGTGGAGTGAGTCGTAACACCCAAGGTTAATTAGATAATTTTAAGCATGATACTTTATCGAGAAATTAGTTGACCCTTGTCATATATTAATTTATAGGAGCGCCTCTTATGAGAATTAGCGTATGCGTTACTAAGCCATTATGTGATATAAGAATCCATTTTAGTACCTTTGTCTCTTGAATTCCGAGGACGGAAATTTTTTAAGGAGAGTAGATTGTAACATCCCGTAATTTTATGAAAGTAATATACATGTGTATATGTATTAAGTTTGGAAATCTTATAAAATTAAAGGGGTTAGTTTGTTGATATCTAAAAGTTGGAAGATTTTTGATAATCCTTTTTTTTGTTGTGATCGGCCATAGTGGTACCATATCAATAGGAATTTTAGTTTGATATTTATCCTATTTGTTTGAGAAATTAAATCCATGGAAAAATAAATAAATATGGATATCTCCTAAGGTTTTGACCGCAGTAGGTTTGTTTTACAATTAGGATGTTGAATTGGTATCAATTGATATGAACCATTATATCTTCCATAGAAAGAGATGAAAGTTCGTTTTTAGAAAGGAAAAAAAACGAGGCTTAGGTTCAAATCCTTGGAGCTTCAAGTATTAATTTTAGGGTTTGAAGTTGTTCGTGTTTGAAGTATTAATGGTGATTTATAGACTTATTGAAGAAGTTTGGTGGAGCTTTCGTTATCGATTTTCAGATTTTGATTAAGGTACGGATTCTTTATCTCCTTCTGTAATCTCGTTTATATTTATTTGATTCGTAATATATATATATATGTGTGTGTGTATGTGTGTGTGTGTGTACGAGTTCTTCCTTTCCGTCGATTCTTTTCGTTCGATTTGGGTTTATAATGTGATCTTCTTCCAATTGATTGTCTATTTCGTTTAATTAGCTGTTCCTATTGATCATGCTTAGTCTTGGGTGATTTTTATTTTGGTTTTACGTATGATAAATCGAGATTTCTATAAGTTAGAAACCTTAAATCCTACTTTTAAATTTGCTGAATTTTTATCTGAAAATTTCGTGTTATTTGTAAAAATCATAAAAGATCGCTCGTTTATCGGATTAAGGCATACGATATATTTTTGGAAACCTGGAGAAGTCTTCTACAAATTATTGTCACACGACAAAACTATGATTTTCGATCTAAGTTGGTTAAAATCTGCGTTTTCCGAAATTGGTCTCATTTTGGACGAGAATAGCGCAACTGCTTTCAAAATTTGGTATAAAATCCGTTTTAAACCCGATTCAGTTCATTCTTGATTCTTTGGAATCACAAGACATTAATATAAAACTTTTGTTTTGGAATACTTTTCTAAAACCTTCTTGAAGTATGAGAAAATATTGGATTTTTAAACGTGAAAAATTCTGAAAACGGTATGCCTTGATTTAGATAAGTTGTAAGTGTGAGATTCTTAGTCGATGTCGGATTTTATTCCGCTAAATGCTTTTATTCCAAACCTTTTATAAGATTTCTTACACGAAGTTATGTCAACGGTTTATTAAATTCGTGTCATTTAAACTCCCTTTCGATTCGTAAGTCGTTTGATAAAGTGTGTTCGGAATTATGAAGCTTTTTAGGGGTTGGTCAATATTTTTATAGTCAATTTTCGTTTTGACTCGTTTTGTTGTAATAAGTATCATTTGTTATTCATTTAAGTATAATTACATGTTTTATGACATACTTTCGTAGTTTATGCATTTTGGAATATCGAGCTACTATAACCACCTATGGGGGTACCATAGGCACGTCATCGTGGCACCGATGATGTGACACCACCGTGGCGATGTGATCTGTCCATGGCGTCTCCTTTTTTGTGCTCGTAAGAGGGCTATTTTGGTGTGAAGGGATTTGATTTAGGAGCATAGGTCGACCGTAGATATGATTTGTTTTTAGGGTGGGTGACGGTGTAGTGTCCAACACTGCATCTCACATTATGTAGTACAGTTGGACGTGCATGTCCAATGTACGTGCCTATATGACTATGTATGACACTTGTTGTATCTGTCTATGTATGACATGAAACTCAAGTGTATGCGATTATTTGTTTGAGCTCAGTATGCAATCCTATGAAATGATTTTCAGTTAGGCTTCGCATGTTCGTTTGAGATTTAGTTAGCAATATTTGTTTTGATTTGACACTTTTGATCTGTGACAACATTTATTGTTGTGAAATAATAAATTAAGATATATATTCATGTTATTACGGTTTTGTCAAGCTTGTTAAAATTGATTTGTTCAGTCTAGTCTTCTTTTAGATTTGTTTCCTTTGTTTCCGAGTATTTTGATATGTTGGAGTTTGAGTGTGGTATTTTCTTTTGAACACGAGTTTCCTGTTAAAAGTATGTTCTTTCCAAATTTAGACTTTTGTTTCATTCACGTTTGATTCGATTATTTGTCTTGTTATTTTTGTATCCGCCCACTGAGCGTTTGGCTCAGCCGCATTTCTTTCTTCGCGGCAGGTATTCAAGGAAGCTAAGAAGTGTGAGATTCAGACTATCATCCTCTATAAGAGGTTCGTTGATACTATTATAGGCTTATGGTTATTATTATCTTATGTAACAGGATTGTTGTTGGCATTTGTAGGCTGGTTTTATAGTGAAGTTATATAAAAAGATTGAGGTATCATTATTGGCTATTGTTGTTCGTTAGTGTTTATTCTTAAATATGGTTTATTAGCGCTCTGTATGTTCTGTTGACAGTTTGTCTAAGTTTGGAAGTAACCTTCTTTCCCGTCTCGGGAAGGGGGTGTTACAGTAGTTGATGAATCACCTTTACACAAAAAGATAAAAAAAAATTGAAGTTGATTGACAATGTTATGTAATCGTGTTATGTGACACATGAATCAATACACATTTTGATCCAAAATGCCAAAAAAAGTTAAAATCAATGAATTGTCGAAGAAGAATAAAATATTGGAATAAAAGGTAATTTCTTAGAATTTAACGCTTCTACATTAATTTTCTAAAAATAATAATATTGATAAGTACAAACAATCTATTACATTTTATTATGTGTTGTCGTATTTTTTAAAAGATGATTATAATTTTAAAAAAGATCATATTATTTGTTTTTTAATATGAAGATTATTTAAATTATCTATTTTGATGATAATATAAATATATGAAAAATAATTTCTTGGAATTTAAAGACTTCTAGAATTTTTTAGTAAAAGTAATAATAATATTGATAAATTTAAATAAACTGTTTACATTTTGTCATGTGTGTTATCGTATTTTTTTAAAGATGATTGTACTTTTATAAAAGATCATATTATTTGGTTTTAAATAAGAAGATTATTTAAATTGTATATTTTAATGATCATATAAATATTTGATGATGTAATCTTATTCAATAATTATGGATACATTTTGTATATATATGTTGTTTTGTTTCTATTTAAAAAAAATTAGTGTTGCGTATTGGTTATCCAAAATCTTCCGCAATGTTGGTGATTGTTGATTTATTTTACGTACTGATTTATTTTAATATATAAATATTTAAACTATGATTATTACTGATAATTTTCAGGGTGGATTCAGCTGCAGAAACGTTCGAATATGATCAATTTTTCGTTAACTCTATTAATTGAATACGCTCAAACCCAATCTTTATCTAAAATAAATTGTTATATATGGAGTTGCAACATATTTCATATATATATATAGAAAAGGTAAATAAAACAAATTTTACATTTTTTGTTAACATAAAGTTTTGATCATCGCACAACGCGCGATTTCAAACACTAGTCTATATATATATAATAAATGAACAACCTCAAAGTATGATGTGGAATAATGGTAGAGTAGGAATTGAGGCTATGAATTTTCTCAAAATTTTGATTTTCTAAATTGTTTAATATGTAAATGACTTATTTACCCCTAAATGAAATATGTGTGTTTTATTATTAGACTTAGTTTTTTTGTAATTTCTCATTCATGTTTTTAACCTATGACTATTCATTTGCTCCCTCCATTAAATCCTTTTTAATTCTCTCTTTATTGAAATCCTAAGAATTAACTTTGTATGAATGTATAAAAGGCAAGAGATTATTGAGGAATAACATGGAAGAGGTGCTTTCAAGAGTGGGTATATCAAAAAATTCTTAATCAAGAAGAAAAATGCCTTCAAGATAATATTTTTTAACAGGGTCAAGAAGTTCATGTAATCTTTTTGTTATGTTGAAGTTCATTTAGTCTTTTTGTTATGTAGAAGTTCATATATATATATATATATAATAAATGAACAACCTCAAAGTATGATGTGGAATAATGGTAGAGTAGGAATTGAGGCTATGAATTTTCTCAAAATTTTGATTTTCTAAATTGTTTAATATGTAAATGACTTATTTACCCCTAAATGAAATATGTGTGTTTTATTATTAGACTTAGTTTTTTTTGTAATTTCTCATTCATGTTTTTAACCTATGACTATTCATTTGCTCCCTCCATTAAATCCTTTTTAATTCTCTCTTTATTGAAATCCTTGGAATTAACTTTGTATGAATGTATAATAGGCAAGAGATTATTGAGGAATAACATGGAAGAGGTGCTTTCAAGAGTGGGTATATCAAAAAATTCTCAATCAAGAAGAAAAATGCCTTCAAGGTAATATTTTTTAACAGGGTCAAGAAGTTCATGTAATCTTTTTGTTATGTTGAAGTTCATTTAGTCTTTTTGTTATGTAGAAGTTCATGTAATCTTTTTGTTATGTACCATTCCAATGTCATTGATTAAATGTATATAAAGGAGTACAAGTAAATGTCACAATGTTATATTTTGTTCATTTGACTTGAGTATAAAATGAAAGATTTCAACAATAGATACCACTTTTGTGGAAGTTTATGGCTATCAATGTTGAATTATTTATTTGAGCTTTTTAGACATGAAATTGTTTTCTAGTATGGAGTTATAATTTGATTATTAAAGTTGTAGAGTTATGGTTAAATTGAATTTTTATTACTACTTAGAGTTAAATTATCCTTCTAACGGATTGTATTTATTATTATCTATGATTATACTGCCCTAACGCATAATAATGTCTTAGGTGCATATGGGAAATCTAAATAGACCCATATTACAAAGTTGAATCCAAAGATCTTTGCAAGAAAAGAAAATGGTATTTGATGTTTATATTTGTAGATATAATCACCCAATTTCATGACTTTGGTTCTCTCTATAATTTGGAGGGAGGTGAATTGATATTTATTGAATGGAGAAAGTTAGAAGGTTAGTTGTTAGAAAAATGAGACACCATAGTGAATTTGTATGTATATTCAAGGTGAATCACCAACAATGTTCTTTTAAATTATTTTACAGGACTCTAAATTTTTTTATTTACATAACAGTTAATGATATAGCTAATCATAAATTTAAAAACTCATTATGTAAATGAAATTGTTCTCAATATGTAAAAATTTATTTATGTCATACTGAATATAATGATATTTATATTTCTATTTACATATTAATAAACTAATTATAACGAATATAAATAAATAAAATGAAGATAACGATTAATCAGGTCAATACAATAATATTTTTTAGTTTACATATAAAAACTCTTTATTGCAATCAATATACATAAATGCAATACTTATGATAATTGAATATAATATAAGTAAATAAACATTATGATTAATTATTATAACACGATACTCTTTGTTTTTTTATATATAAATAAGTAGCCATTGTCATAAACGTTAATGTTAATCCATTTTTTTTCATTTTACAACTTTATTTTTTAACAAAATTTATATATAAAGACGATGTTTGTCCATATAATTTGTTAATGGTTTCGATTTCCGTTCCTATGGTTTGTGATTTGTTGCTACTTTCGTCCTTGATTAAATTTTTAATGAAAGTACAAGCAACCAAAACAGTAAAAAAATAGGAAAAATTACAAACCACAGGGACGAAAACAACAATTTCTAAACCACAAGGAAGAAAATTGCAATTTTTAACAAACCATAGGGGCAAAAATACATAATTTACTCTTATAGTGCATTAGTTAAATTATAATTTTTACGATATAGATACAGTTTTAATTTAGCAACTTAGTTTTAACCACTTTTTAGCCACATTCATCGGATTATCTTAATCTAACGGTTTGAATGAGATCTTTGTGTCTTTTATTTTCTTTATTTTCATAGTTCGTATAGAGGTTCCTTCATTTAGAAACTCTACAAAAAGTAGAAATTTGGAAACCAAGAGGAAAACCAATATAAAATAAAAAGGTTCAAAAAAAATTTCCATCAAATGTTATAATTTTAGATATTGTTTCAGATATGTTTGTGTTCATAAAAAAATATTATATGTGACAAAAAAGTTGATTTACTTTCATATATGAAACAAAATGCAAACGATGAAATAAATAAGTGAACCTTCGTTTTGTTATTCACATATAATATTTTTTTTCTATTAACAAAAACATATGTGAAACAATATCTTAATTATAACATTTGATAAAAAAAATTATTTTATATTGGTTTTCCACTTGGTTTCCATAGTTTCTACTTTTCGTAGAGTTTCTAAAATATTTGCAAACTATTCAATATTTGCAAACTTACCATTATCCAATAGAAATAATATTGTTTTAATATTTTATTAATATTTTTAATATTTTATTAATTTTTTTAATAATTTATTAATTCATTGAGGGTGTCATCATCATTTTATAATTTAACCATTTTTAATTAATATTTACTAATTTGCTGCCATGAACACACTTTCCGACGACTTCGTCTTCTCCGGCGAGTTTTCCGGCAAGTTTTGTCATTCATGAATATACTTTCGCCATTCGTGAATACACTTTCACCATTCGTGAACACTTTCAACATTCATTAATATCCAATTGGTGTTTTATCATTGTGTTCACTACGAGTTTGCACAGTTTACAAAAATCGATTAGTTTGCAACGGATACCATCCCACTATATATATATATATATATATATATATATATATATATATATATATATATATATATAAGAAGAACAAAAGGTCTTGAGCGCGACACCATGAGAATTAAATATTCTCAAATGACGAATTGTGGTTGAGTTTCAACTATCCAGATCGGTCCTATATATACACTATGTATGTATGTATGTATGTATGTATGTATGTATGTATGTATGTATGTATGTATGTATGTATGTATGTATGTATGTATGTATGTATGTATGTATATATATAAAAGAAGAACAAAAGGTCTTAAGTGCGACACCATGAGAATTAAATATTCCCAAATGATGAATTGTGGTTGAGTTTCAACTATCCACACGGGTGAGAGATTGAAATATTGGAATAAAGGGTCTATAAAATAGTTTAAGATGAGTGATGTATTTGTTGTGACAATTATAGAGTTCATATTAATCCTATACTTTTAAAAATAATTACTATAATAGTTTGTTACCGTGATTTTCAATGCGATATGCCTTACATGTTGATCAACTAATTTGCATTGTGTTATATATATTCAATAATAGTAATATGGCTGTGAGACATATCGTTTGAGTTTTAAATAATATAATACAAACTATTGCTGGGATATCACAAAGTCATCGTAATAACAAACGGTTAAGAATATATATGCAGGTTAACAACTTATGAAAGTATGTTTATTTTTCACACTATATTTCATTAATTGTTAACTGAAAAATACGCTTCATTTTAACTCTTTTTAATACTTCAATAAAAAAAACTATTGTCACATCGTGCAACGCACGGGCCCAACACTAGTATTTATTAAAGGAGAAATCAAGGTTGATGACTTGGCTTCTCCTAAAGGCCATTAACCAATTTATCCTTTTTCATATTCATTCTTTTTTTAACCTTATTTTTTTAATTCTCATTTAACTTCTATAAACATTGATTGTTCATTAGCGGTACCGGGGTTTTTACATCATCCACAAGGTCTCGGGTTCGAGCCTTGGGAGTGGTGGTTTTCCTAAAAATGGTGGAGGAGTGGGGGTTTATCCCTTAAGGTGAAGGTTCGGGTCCTGCATACTGGCCATATGGATGTTACTGTGTGTCCGAATCACTAACTACTAACTTGCCGTTCAAAAAAAAAAAATTATGTTTTCATTTAACACCATCTTTTCATTTTCCTTAATCTCTTTTTCTTTTCCCTAACTCCTCTTCATATTGTTCATCATTCAATCTCTTTTTCTTCATCTCCATCACTTGATTTGTTTTTCATTTCTAAAGCGTTATTATTCAACAAACCCATTTCAAGTTTATTTTGAGAAGATTAATTCGGATATATATTCTTTTTTATTTTTGTTTGGATTTTAGAGTTTTTTTTTTCTCTTTTATATTTTCCTTAAGTTTTCTCGGATGAAACCAAGAGATTATTCTTGATAATATTTTTAGAGTTTTGATGACAATATGATGTAGCCTCAACAAACTTCAACATGTTTTTTTAGTGGTTTATTTTTCAACAAATCTATTTCAAGTTTATTTCGAGAAGACTAATCCGAGTATGCTTTCTTTTTTATTTTTGTTTGAATTTTAGAGTTTTTTTTTACTTTCTCTTCTATATTTTTCTTAAGTTTTCTCTGATGAAACCGAGAGTTTACTCTTGACAATTCTTTTAGAGTTTTGATGGCAACATGATGTAGCTTCAACAAACTTCAATATGTCTTTTTTTAATGGTTATATTTTTTTGTATACTCTTGACTCCAATACTTTTTCTTATATTTTTTTTTGTCAATGATAGAACCGGGAGATTATATATATTTTTTGAGGTTACTTCGAGACGACTAATCCGAGTATGCATTTTTTCTGAATTTTGTTGGGATTTTAAAGTTTTTTTTTTAATTAATATCTTCTATGTATTTCCTAAGTTTTTCCCGATAGAACCAACAATATGTTTTTAGTAATTAGATGGTAACAACCATTCCTCATGGAATTTTGAGAAACCAAGTGCAATAAGAAACCATCTTTCATATTTATCTTTTATTCTTTGAGTTTTATTTTACATTAAAATGTTTTCTAACATACTAATTGCTGATTTTTTGTTCATTCTTTTCAAATATTTTCAACACTAATTTTTTAAACTTTTCATTTTTTTAATGAAATTATCAATACAAATCATTTCAAACAAAATAAAAATAAAAATATATTATTAAAAGCCCTTAATATATTAAATCATTTTCTTTTATTACTTAATAAAGATTTCATTTTACTTAATTTGCAAATTATTAATATATATAGTTTTTTTCATTTTCATATATGAATCTAAAAAAACTTATTACAATCATTCATATATATATATCCAAGTTTTTTTCATTTTCATTTTCATATTATTAAAAGCCCTTAAAATCAGTTTATCTTAGTTTTTTAATTTATATTATCCACAATTTCTTTTTTTTCTCTTTATAATTTAAAATTTGACGATGATAAATATTACTAGTTGATTTAATGTTTATTTACGTTGTTTCAACTTATAAAAAAGCAAACACCCCTCTCTCTCTCCCCGTCTCTCTCTCTCTCTCTCTCTCTCTCTCTCTCTCTATATATATATATATATATATATAGGGGTGAGCATTTGACCCGTAAGAACCGGCCCGGATTGGGACTGAACCGGAACCGGCACCGGCACCGCACCGGTATGGTCCAACCGGTCCGGTTTTCGGTCCTTCAAATCCTCCATTTTCGGTTCCGGTTCCAAACTGGGTTCGGTGCCAATTTTTCGGGTAATTAACCGAGACCGGCACGGAATTTTAAGTGACAATCTAATCTTAATTTAATCAAGTTATTATGTTTTCTAATATCTCAAATAACCTTTCAAAGTTTAACAAATATATCTTTCGTAACAAAAAAAGCCGATAATAAACGACATCGACGACATCTTGAAGGACGATGATATAGCTTTGGGTTTTTTTTTTTGAATTTTTGTTCTATTCTGAAACGAGTATTACTTTTTATTAAATAATAACAATCTTTTCAGTTTTGTATTTATATAGAGATTGCACAAGCTTTAAACAAAGTAGATGACAAAGCAATGGGGAAGAGGGCAATCGGAAGTTAGAGTATGATTTTGTTGGTTGATTTGATATTAAACTTTGAATATTTTGAGATTACTTTACACTTGATTTGGTATTAAACTATGAATATTTTGGGATTACTTTACACTTGATTTGGTATTAAACTATGAATATTTTGGGATTACTTTACACTTGATTTGGTATTAAACTATGAATATTGTGAGATTGCTATAAATAATAAACTATGAATATTTTGGAAAATTAGAGTATGATTTTTGTTGGTTGATTTGGTATTAAAGCAAATGAATTAATAATCGATTCCAACCGGGTTTTTGACCGGAAAACCGGGACCGAACCGGGACCGGGGACCGGTATTGTTTATACGGTCCCGGTTATCGGTCCTAAGAATCTTGCATTTCCGGTTCCGGTTCCAAAACGGTTCGGTGCTGGCTCGGGCCAAATGCTCACCCCTATATATATATATATATATATATATATTATATATATATATAGAGAGAGAGAGAGGAAGGTTCAAATGAGAATTTTGCATTTTTAAAGGAACAAAGGGATAATTGTGGATCACATAAATCATTTATGATTTAATATAATTTAATATTAAATCATAAATGATTTAATATTATGTGGGACCCACATCATATGTGGTCCACAATTTGTTCTTTTGTTCCTTTAAGGAGGGGTGGTTCTCATTTGATCCCTCCCCTATATATATATATATATATATATATAATAAAATTAGCATCAAGATAAAAATTAAAATGTTAATGATAATAAATAACATTCATTGATTAGTTTTAAAAATATTATTTACATTGATATCTAACTTTGAAATTTGTATTAATACAAATTTAATATTTTTGAATGTTACTTATACACATAATTAAATTTTTTTACAATTGATTAGAAATTTATACGTATTAATTATCAGTTAATATATTTGCATATTGTTTATTGACTAAGGGGGCTTGATTTTTTATTCATTAAGTTCCAAATCTATTAAGTTGTATCTAAACATTAATCTATCTGTATAAATTAAGATAAATTTTTGGTTGAATTTTTAACCTGAGTATATATATAGTCTGCACAACCAAAAAAATACCATTTTAACCTTATGTATACATAAGAGTTGGATGAAAAATAAACTGTTTGGTAAATATTAAAATGACAATTACTAAAAACATATTGTTGGTTCTATTGGGAAAAACTTAGGAAATACATAGAAGATATTAATAAAAAAAAACTCTAAAATCCCAACAAAATTAAAAAAAAATGCATACTCGGATTAGTCATCTCGAAGTAACCCTCAAAAAAATATAAAAGGACATGTTGAAGTTTAGTGAGGCTACATCAAAGATTGTAATACTTTCCAGGTTTTATCATTTAAGCGTTGTTGTTAGCACAACTTTAAAACAACTACCAAAAACAATCTCGTGGTTCTATCATTGACAAAAATACTTAAGAAAAAGTATTGGAGTCCTTGTAAACAAAAAAATATAACCATTAAAAACAGACTTGTTGAAGTTTATTGATATATTTATGTTATGGAAATAAAAACATTATAAATAATAAAGAATTTGAAAGATTATAGGTAAGTTACACTCATTTAATGAGAACCTTTTGATTTAAAAAAATACAAAATAATGCGAAAATAGAAAAATACTTGTAACACCCCCCTTCCCGAGACGGGAAAAGGAGGTTACTTTCAAACTTCAAATAAACTACCAACAGAAACATACAGAGCACTTATAAACCTTATAATAATAAAAACATGTAAAGTATAATAATTGCCTCGAACAATACATTTTTTTTCTCTTAACAAAGCTTGCTCTACAACAATAATGAACTTACAACACCAACAACGAACCTCTTATATAAGATGATAGTCTGAATCCCATATTCCTTAGTCTCCTTGAATACCTGCCGCGAAGAAAGAAATGCGGCTGAGCCAAACGCTCAGTGTGCGGATAGAAGATAACAAAACAAATAATCGAACCAAACGTGAATAAAGCAAAAGTCTAATTTTGGACAAGGAATATACTTTTAAAATGAAGCTGAATTTCTAAGACATATCACAACCAACATATTGAGGACTCACAAACCAAGTTACGAGAATTAGGCCCAAAAACATTGCTTAATCAAAACATAACCAAAATAAATATATCTAAAACTCGTGAGATCAAAATAGAATTATTGTCAAAGATCAAAACCGTCAAATCAAAACAAATATTACTAACTAAATCTCAAACGAACGTGAGAAGCTTAACGAAAATCATGTCATAGGATTGCATACCGAGCTCAAACGAATAATCGCATACACTTGAGTTTCATGTCATACATAGACAGATACAACAAGTGTCAGACATAGCCATATAAGCACGTACATTGGATATGCACGTCCAACTGTACTACATAATGTGAGATGCGGTGTTGGACACTACACCATCATCCACTGATATGTGTTGATTATTCAACACATTAGTACTCTTTTGTAGTGTCTTTTAGATAGTTATTTTACATTTCATCCCAACTTTGAGTCTTTTATTATATTATTTTATCATTTATTGAGTCATGAAGTTAAGTTAGATGAATTTCCTGTTTTATGTGCTTTATAGTTAATATTAGTTGAAAACTGCAGTTTCTGGAGCATTGCTGGAGCAATGGAGGGCAGCTATGTGCAGCTGATGGAAGAGCTTAACGGATAAGCAAATTTGGGCAAAAAGATTTTCAGATCTTTTCTTTTGAACAAATATATATTTTTATTAATATTGTAATAGTTAAATATGGTAGGAAGCTTCTATCAAGACAACTTAGGGAGCAAGTTGTGCTTGGTTGGCTTTTTGTTGACTTTATGGTCTCCCTTGTAATGACCAATCTACCCTCCCTTACTAGTATAAACAAGGGACTAGTGTTTAGTTTAGAATCATCCCTTATTGCCTATCATCTATTATCATACCCCATCATCTAGAGAATTGACATCCTCTAGATGATTTCTCTCTAATCTAGTAATCTTTGAAGTTCTTCTACTCTCCAATTTAATTGCTTTATTTACTGCTTTATTTACTACTTTATTTAATCGCTTTATTTACTACTTTATTTAATCGCTTTATTTACTGTTTTATTTATATTAATGTCCTATATTTATATTTATTGCACTTTCATCTCCGCTATGAATAGCTAATTTTCTTAGCTTGGGGTGTAAGATGAAAGGGTGAGATTTTAAATTAAATAAAGATGGACTTTTGTTAGCAAAATAATATTTCATTATTTCATTCAAGTTTTATAAATCCAAATGCACTTCTTGACGGGTTGATCACTTTGAGGGTGTTTAAGTGCCGTAGACTCAGGAATGAGCCACGATATGCACGTCAGCTCGAATGACATAGGAAGTAGACTTGGAAGAGTTGCTCTCTATATTTTTCTAACTGATTATTCTCGAAGAATTGGTTGCTTTTCAAAGTGTAAAGTGTGGTGGACTCAGGAATGAACCACTTATGGCACACCCAGCTTGGATGATATAGGATTATGCTCGGAAGAGCGATTTTTAGACAAATGAATTTGCTAGTCCATTGGAAGGAGAAACGCAAGAGGAGAAGCTGATTATGATGTCCTTTTCTACTTGGCCATGGGTGAGGAGGTTATTGGAAGTGCGTTGGAAGAGTCGAGCCTTGTCGTTTATTGTTTGTATGTTTATCTGGCTTATTAGTCTTTGTTTCTTTTGGCTTATGGTTGCTTGGTTTTGTTTTTCCAAGCTGTGGACTTGTTAATTTCTTTTCTTTTGTACATCTTTTTCTCGTTTTTTATAGAATTTGCTAATCCATACACCTTGAGGAAACTGTTTGTTACAATCACTGGTCCGGATACTACATAGGAATATGGGCTGAAAGCTAAATACTAGTAACAATGGTCAAGTCCGGAAGGAATACCCTCAAGGTGGATGGTGAAATTTATTACTGCTAACTAAATTGCCCACCAAAATTTGTATTTAGGTCTCACCTCAAAGTCTTACACCCATGCTATCTGCTTTATTATGTTATAATAAACTGTTAACTCACCACAATCAATCAATTATTTCCCAATTCGCCATCTGAAGTTAGTTTCTAATCTCGAGATCTTGCAACTTAAGATACCTATCCCTGTGGAACGATACTTGGTACTTACCATTTTATTACTTGAAAGGCGATAGTAGGGTCAAAAGTATACTTGCTTTTGATCTTATTTCTTACATATCTAAGGTATATAAAATCTCCTGTCATCCACCCTACAACAAATCACATATATCTAGGGTCGACCCATACGCCTCCTAAATCAAATCCCGTCACACCAAAATAACTCTCCCACGAGCACAAAAGAGGAGACGCCGTGGACAGATCACACCGTCACAGTGTGTCACGTCATTGGTGCCACAATGGCGTGCCTATGGTACCCCCATAGGTGGTTAGTAGCTCGGTATTCCAAAATACATAAACTACAAAAATATGTCACAAAATATATAATTATATTTAAATGAATAACAAATCACACTTATTACAAAACGAATCAAAACGACAATTGACTATAAAAATATTGACCAATCCTTTAAAAGCTTCATAATTTCAAACACACTTTTTCGAACGGCTTATGAATCGAAAGGGAGTTTAAATGATACGAATTTAGTAAAACCATTGACATAACTTCGTGTAAGAAATCTTATAAAATATTTAGAATAAAATGAATAGCGAATAAAATCCGACATAGACTAAGAATCTTGCACTTACAACTTATCTAAATCAAGGCATACGGTTTTTAGAACTTTCACGTTTAAAAAATCCAATATTTTCTCATACTTCAAAAAGGTTTTAGAAAAACATGTCAAAACAGAAGTTTTAGATGAATGTCTTGTGGTTCCAAAGAATCAAGAATGAACTGAATCGGATTTAAAATGGATTTTATATGAATTTTCGAAAACAGTGTCGCTGTTCTCGTCTAAAACGAGACCAGTTCTCAAAAATCACGATTTTAGCCAACTTAGATAAAAAATTACAGTTTTATCGTGTGATGACAGTTTGTAGAAGACTTTCAAGGTTTTCAAAAACATATTGTATGCCTTATTCCGATAAACGAGCAATTCATTATGATTTTTACAAATAACACGAAATTTTCAGAATTAAATTCAGCAGATTTAAAAGTGGAATTCGAGGTTTCTAACATATATAAATCTCGATTTATCATATGTAAAACTAAAACAAAAATACCCAAACACATAAATAATCAAACGAATGGAACACAATCAACTTGACAAAAGAAGGAACATCGTATACACCGAATCGAACGAAAAGATGTGAAAGAAATAACGAAAATCGTATACATATCTAATGAATCAAATAAACGTAAACGAATTTCTCACATATGATTAAATTAATACAAGAGAGGGAGTAAGGAATCCGTACTTTAGGTAACGTCCCAAAAACGCTAACGAAAATTTCATCATATTTCTTCAACGAGTTTTTAAAATCACCACTAAAACTTCAACCGCAAACAACTTCAAACCCTAAAATTGATATTTGAAACCCCATTGATTTCAAAACGTCAATTCACGTTTTCTTTGATTTGTTTTTGTTTTTCCTCTCAAAGGGATTTAACTAATAAAAACAAAGATGATAAAATCAATACGGCCGCCGACTGCCTAGGTGATTATCCCCATTTTTTAACTTTCCTCCATTGACAAAACTAGTCCCTTTAGTTTATTAAATTTCCAAACTTAAATCCATAAATTTATTTCTATAATAATTCCACCTAAATTACGGGATATTACAATACCCGTGAATGATTCTCACTGATTTAGGGTTTTGTATCTTTATGTACATATATATTGATCGATGATTATTATTAATTAATATTATTTTGAATTTTATGTATTAATTTTAATTGTAATTATGAATTAATATTATTCTCTATTAATTAATTGTAATCATGAATTAATATTATTTTTTATTAATTAATTATTAATCATTAAATTAATTATTAATTTGTTTTAATTTTAAATTATTCACTAATATTAATTAATTATTATTTAGAAGTATTAGTTATACTTTTTGAAAAAATTACTAATTAATTAGAATGTGGTTGACTAATTATTCATATATTATGTAATTTTTTCTAAACTTTATTTTAACAAATCCAAAATTTATAATATATTTGATAATCAATTTAATTTTTTTAAATAAACACATTATATTATTTATTTTTTACTATCTTGTTTGAATTAATATACAATTTTATTAAATACTTATTTTAATTGTATTAAAAGTGACTATTATTTCAAAATATCATTTTTGGTTATTTTACATGTTTATCAGTTAGTTTCTACGAAACATGATTTGTTCATCAGTTACCTTATAAGTCACCAGCTAGTTTATCAGTTATCACCTAATATGCTAAACATAACCTTAAAAAAACTTTTTTAAGTGAAGTTAGTAAGAGAATGAAAACCGAAACAAATTACAAATCATGGGGTAAAAACCGTAAATTTAAAACTATGGGGACAAAAAAAAACAATTATTGGTAAACCATAAGTACGAAAACCGTAGTTTACCCTAAAAGTTAACAAAGAACGGTTTCTTCGCACCGTGAGTTACCTCAGTGAAAAAACACGGACGGCCTCTGCCCGTCGCCGGACTGAAACAGAAGCCGCCATCGCCACTCGTCAGCCGCCGTCGTCGTCACGCGTCAACCGCCGTCGCCACTCGTCAACCGCCGTCGCCACTCGTCTTTCTCTCTTTAAGTGTCTCTGTGAGTTTCTATTACTCGGTCTCAGTTTTGGAACCGAAAACCCTAACTCAAAATAGGTATTAATTCCACAAACTGTATTGCTTCATTTGTCATAATATGATTTGATTTCATTATTGATTTGCCCTAAGTTATAGATTTCCGCTTTTGATTTGTAATCTGTTGATTCACACTTGTTATTTGTTAGTTTATTATTGTCTTATTGATTTGTATCTGTGTTGAAATCTTTCCATTGCGCCCAAGAAAAGGAATCAGAAGGCATCGCCCTTCTCTCCATGTACGGTGACGAAGACGTTGACGATATGGAAGAATATATACAGCCGTAAGAGAATAAGGAACAGAACGAAACTGTGAATATGGAATAAGTTATCGATGGGCAGAAGGAGTGGCTCCTTTAGGCAAGTTTCTCCCCCACCACCAAGGACAAAGTGTCCTCATGAACTGCAAGTCAGTTCCTCTAATAAATCTATCTGTGTATAGTGTATTTGTATATATACATATTTTGTCTCTAAAATTTACTGATCAATGTTCTTAAATTTGGTGCAGGAAAAGATTAGAACGTTTCTGGGGGTTTAGAGAAATACTCGGAGAAGCTTTAGTCCGGAAGTGCACAAAAGGAAAGAATATCGCAACCCAGACTTGTTGCTACATGCTGTGACTTACCAAATAGGATATTACCTCGGTAAAGATGTTTTTGATCCCCATGTTATGACAAAAGTGATTACTATGATGAGATAGGTTTGTGTTTTTTCTTCAATCTCTTTCTTTTCTATGCTTGATTTGTGTTGTCTATCCATTGAGACTTCTGTTAAATGAATCTTCTTTAAGATAATTGATTCTCATTGAGGTATAAAGGGTCTTAGTGGTGCATTGGACCCGAATGGATCTAATTGAGGTATAATGGGTCTTAGTGGTCCTAAATGAGTGCTTCTGGTCTAATTAGGTATATAGGGACTTAATCCTTTAACGAGTCAAAGTTGGTAATGATGGGACTAAGTACACCTTAATGTGGCAAATTAGACCTAAATGGATTTGATTTAAGGTATGTTAGGTCTTAGGCGTCCTTAATCGGCCGTGTTGGTATAAATGGGTAATAATAGGTCTTTTTCTCCTTAATGAGTCCAATTGTGTCATTATTTGTCTAATTAGACCTAAATGGAGCTAATTAAGGTATAACGGGTCTTAATGGTCCTAAATGAGTCGTTTTGGAGTAATTGGGTATAATGGGTCGTGTTCTCATTAACGAGTCAAACTGGGTCATGATGTGTCATATTAAAGCTAAATGGATTCTATTAAGGTATAACGAGTCTTAGCTGTCCTAAATGCGTCAATTTGGTGTAATTAGGTGTACTAGGTCTTATTCTCCTTAACTAGTCTATGTGGGTCATAATGGGACAAAAATATCATAATTTGTCTAATTAGACCTAAATGGATCAAATTGAGAAATAACGGGTCTTAATGGTCCTAAATGGGCCATGTTGTGGTTAGAGGGTATAACGGGTCTTAATCTCCTTAACGAGTATAAGGATGTCATAATGGGACTAAGTGGTTCATAATGTGTCTAATTTGACCACAATGAATTTAGTTTAGGTATAATGGGTAAGTGGTCCTAAATTGGTCGTTTGCTTTTTTGTGTAAGTGGGCATAATGGGTCTTTTTTATGTAAGTAGGTATAATGTAACTTATTCTCCTTAATTCCTCTAATGGGTCATAATGTGTCTAATGAGACCTAGATGGATGTAATTGAGGTATATTGGATGCGAGTCATCCTAAATGTCTTTTTGGTATAAGTAGGTATAATTGGTCTTATTCTCCTTATGAGTCAAAGTGGGTCATTATATGTCTTAGACCTAAATAGAATTAATTAAGGTATAACGCATCTTAGTGGTCATAAATGAATCGTTTTGGTGTAAGTGCGTATAATGGGTCTTACATTCCTTAACGAGTCAAAGTGGGTTGTAATGGGAGTATGGGACTATGTGAGTCATAATGGGACTATGTGAGTCATAATGGGACTGAATAGGTTATAATGGATTCTATAGAGGTATAACGTGTCATAGCGGTCCTAAATGTGTCGTTTTGGTATAAGTGGGTATAATGGGTTTTATTAGACCTAAATGGATCTAATTGAGGAGTAACGGGTATTGGTGGTCCTAAATGGGTCGTTTTTGGTGTTATTGGCTATAATGGGTCTTATTCTCCTTAATGGGTCAAAGTGGGTCACAATGTGTCTAATTAGACCTAGATGGATCTAATTGAGGTATATTGGGTGCGAGTCGTTCTGAATATGTCTTTTTGGTATGAGTGGGTATAATTGGTCTTATTCTCCTTAATGAGTTGAATTGTGTCATTATTTGTTTAATTAGACCTAAATGGAGCTAATTAAGGTATAACAGGTCTTTTTTTAGTAAGGGTATCTTAGGCATTTGCCTAGACTAATCCCCGGCAATTTTAAGACTACTAAAGCATGCAGCACTGAGATAATTTCCCAGTGGCCACAAGTTGTTTGCGGCGAAAATGGGGCAGATGGGTTATCTAGCCTCATCCCCCACAAGTCTTAACAACTACGCCACAAGCCTTGTGGTTATAACAGGTCTTAATGGTCCTAAATGAGTCGTTTTGGAGTAATTGGGTATAATGGGTTGTGTTCTCGTTAACGAGTCAAATTGGGTCATAATGTGTCAAATTAAAGCTAAACAAATTCTATTAAAGTATAACGGGTCTTAGTTGCCCTAAATGGGTCGTTTTGGTGTAAGTAGGTATAATAGGTCTTATTCTGCTTAACGAGTCTAACTGTCATAATCGGACAAAGTAGTCATAATTTGTCTAACTAGACCTAAATGGATCCCTTCTAAATCTCCATGTTCAATCTGAATTGGGCTTTGACCCCATAATTTCAGATTTTGTGTGCAGTGTAGGATAACTATCATTCATCGAACCCTGCTTATCCAGATTTGGTTGAGCAATGAAGTGATATCAAGATCAAGTTGATTCCAGAAGAATCAAAGCCGATTTGTGTTCGTATTCTTTCGTTGATTAAGGTTAGTTTTCTTTGTCGTTTCGATCATGTCTTTGCATTTGGTTTCTTTCATCTATTATTCTTCTGATATTGTGGGTTAGGGCTTTAAATCGAAGAAGCAAAGAAATTCTCCTTTCAAACTGGTGTCAAAGGTGATGTTGCTTATGGAGGTGCACCTATTATATCATGTTTACATATTGTTTAAAGTTTGTTAGACTTTTTGTAATCTTGAATGTATTTGTTCGAGTCTAATTAGGCTGGTTGTTAATATTCTCCATTTATGCTGTCCAATTTTGATCTCTTGAAAAACTTGTGGTCGTGTGGGTATAATGTGATTGAAAGACAAGTTTCTCTTAAAAGGGTCAAGTATTTGGCTCTTGAACCCCAAATCAGAAAGTTCTTCAAGTGTTTGAATATTTCTATACATGTTGCCATTCATTACCATGGACGTTTAGATGCTAAGCAGGATGACGCTTTGATTCAACATATGATCACAAAGTGAATCTGTTTAGGTTCACTCTTGGTTCAGGCAAAGTAAGGGGTTGGTTATCCTTTTTTCCTGTTATCCAGTATGTCTGTATGGAATTAGATAAATTGCTGTTTGATTTTTGTGCTGAATAGACCAATGAATCATTTTACTCCCCTGTCATTGAAAAATCATAAGAGTATCAATATGCTTCTATTTTCATGGCTTGTATATTTGCTTGGATGATGTAATCCCAAATCTAAGCATCATTAGATTGGTTACAGATTGCAACAATTATGTTATATCTGTGCAATTAATGTCCAAAACATGTTGCTTGTGAAGAGAGATTTACTGAAGGAATTGGTCAAGTGTCGTATTGTTAGTTCATGATTGCTTTGTGTTTTATTTGTTCATTTAGTCATTGAAGAAGCAGTTAGATCGATGAAAGTTGGAGGCATTCGTTGAGTCATCATCCCGCCATCTCAAGGATATCAAAACATGTACAGGAGCCCATTCCACCAAATGTAAGTAAGCTCTTAAAACTATCATATGCCATTTATACCATTTTCCCTTATCTAATATCTAACCTAGTAATACTTTGAGTCATCATCCCCAATCGTCACCGGTTCAAGTCCCCTCGGGATTTGCTTCTTGGTGGTCACCCGTTCAAGCCCCCTCGTGTTGAGCCGGTAACCTTAGGGCCTCATGGGATTATTCCCTAAAAAGGTTCTTCTTGAAAACCACCTCTTAGGGCCCCGTTGGTTTGTGGGATTCTAAGGGTGCGTTTAGTACATGGGACAACACAAGACGGGACAGAACTCACTGTCCCACGTTTGGCGCAACATGGGACATAACAGGAATTCATTGTCCCACGTTTGGCGCAGCATGGGACAGGGACAGGAACTGGGATAAGGTGGGACAAAGTGGGACAAAAGAAGCTTTTTCTTGCTCCACCAAAATAGGTGGAACAAGAATGGGCCAGGAACTCAAATGTCACTAATCTACCGTCATTTGATATATAACCTTAATATGGTACTTGTTTTAACGGTCACCACCACTAGTCACGACCGCCAGTACCGTCGGCGACTACCGGTAGCAGCAGTCGGACACCAACCACCATCATCCATTGCCACCACCACCACTACCACCGTTGGCCATCTCCACCTTCTCCTCTAGAACAACATCCTCTACCACTTCTACAACCACCGTTGGCCACCAACCACCCCTGTTCATCGCTACCGCCGCCACCACCACCCCTGTTCATCGCTACCGCCGCCACCACCACTGTGGCCACCTCACCTCCACCATAACCACTACCACCGTCAACCACCATGGCCACCGCTATCTACCATTTTCACCTCCTTCACAACCACCATCGATCGCCACCAACACTACCACCGTCGGCCACCTTCACCTCCACCTCCTCTTCCACCTCCACAACCATCGTTGGCCACCGACCACCACCGTCCATCTCCACCACCACCACCACCACCGTGGGCCACCGTACCTCCACCATAACCACCATCTTAACGTCATGTATAATCAACGCCGACTACTGATCACCACCGCCCATCGCCGCCACCAATAGTACCATCAACCACTACCACATCCTCCACCATTGTCGACCACCACCACCACCGCTATCCATCATCTTCACGTTCTCCACAACCACAACCACCACCACCACTATTATATATGTATTATATATATAATATATATATATACATATATATATAGATGGTGGTTCATTTACAATCTAGACCAATCCTACAAACTCGTACAAACCAAGTTAAAAATAATTTTTTCATGATTTTTTTTCATCAAATGCTATGATTTAAAATGTTATTACATATATGTTTGTTTCATCTTGTGAAAAAAATACATGTGAAAAAAATACATGAAAAAAATACATTATGAAACAAATGCATGTGAAACTTTGAACTTATGAAAACAAATACATGTGAAACTTTTACATTACGAAACAAACATATATGTAATAACATTTTAAGTCATAGCATTTGATAAAAAATCATGAAAAAAATATTTTTAACTTGGTTTGTACGAGTTTGTAGGATTGGTCTAGTTTGTATATATATAGAGGCGGTTCAAACGAGAACTCAAATTTGGTTGTGAACGTGAGAACAAATGAGAGCGCGACACGTGTCATATTCAGACTGAATATTTTACTCATATATAGTAATTGAAAGCACAAAATAACATTTTGTCCTGATTGTTCAACACCACTTTTTGCATAATTCTTATATTAGGCTGAATATTTTACTCATAAGTTTCATTGGATCCGAAATTATACTCGCTATGAGGAGCAGGACCGTTGTTCAAATTTTGATCATAAAGACCAAATAGACACATCAAAACTGGAAGCATAAAGATGTGGACGCACCTTAAAACATTCCATTTAATTATCATAAGTAATTTACATATAAAGCCGAAGGTGAGCTAATTATATACATTCTCGATATTTATTTATGCACTTACGTTGTCCATATTATATATGTTACTAAGCACGGTCAGTGAGAAAATCGTCCACTCGACCGTTTAAATTAATCTTCAGTTTTGATTCGAGTCGTTTAAACTAGACCTGGCAAACGTGTCGTGTCGGGTCGGGTTCGTGTCGGGTTCAAGGGTTAAACGGGTTGAGAGTGCCTAACCCTAACCCGACCCGTTTAATTTTCGTGTCGTGTCGTGTCGTGTCAACCCGTTTAATTTTCGTGTCGTGTCGTGTCAACCCGTTTAATTTTCGTGTCGTTTTCGTGTCATTTTCGTGCAACCCGTTTACTTAAACTGGTTGAAATATATTACCAAAATCCATTTCATTCGTATCGAGTTTGTGTCTAGTTAGTATGTTGTGCCAGTTTTTGTCAGGTATACATGAAATGTACAATCACTTTTTATTATTATTTAGTATATATTTTGTTAAAAAAAACTATAAAATGTGAGTTGTTGACGTTATTTGCCTAGGGCTAAAGGGGCCTAATATAAACGGGTTATTCGGGTCATTTTCGAGTTGAAAATTTTGACCCTGACCTTACCCGTTTAATTTTCGTGTCGTGTCGTGTCAACCCGTTTACTTAGACGGGCCGAAATGTATTACCCAAACCCGTTTAATTCGTGTCGGGTTAGCGTGTTGTGTCAGTTTTTGCCAGGTCTAGTTTAAACTCTATTTTGCAGTTATGGTCGGTCCAACCCTTTCTCTGCATACCTTTCCGATTTCTCTCCCACGTCTAGCTCTCTCCTTTCATGCTTTGTCCGGTTAGCATCACATCACAACTTTACCTCCCCAACTGCTAATTTTAACAAATTATAGGTTAAAGCATAACCCTTTTCAGAGATGAAATTCAAAAAGGGGACTATGTTTTAGGATGGAAGAAGTTAGCATTTTGCAACACCTAACATCCAATTTAATTGTTTGTTTGTATAGCCGTTTCATTTGCTGTAATATTCATGAAGACTTTGCTGATTCTATGTGCTCTTTTTCCCTTAATATTAAAAAAGACCAACATAAAATGGTTAGCATAGTCTGAGGGTTGTTCATTGGAGAATGTTGTGATAAGCAATATATCATGTTATGGAATATAAATCACCTCTCATCTGTTGATGTATGATGTAAATAATGATCCTTATTGTGACCGAGGCTATTGTTTCTCAAATTTATTTCCATGTTTCAGTGTCGTATGGTGAAACAATAGATGTACAACGAGGAGCTTCATTGTTTCGCCCAAGGTTTTAAAGAACGGAAACGAGCCTCAAGGCGTTTTCCTGTTAGGTACGTGAGGCGTAAGCCTCGAGACGGTTGAGGCGTAAGCCCCAAAAATTAAAAGAATAAAGTTCATAAATCCATAAAACGTACAAAAAAACATAATCTTATATTTCCATACCAAATAAGTAAACCATAATTCAATAAAACCACTTATTATAAATAAAATATGTACATAAATCAAGATATATTCATATATTATATTATAATATATATATATATATAACGGATTATACAGAATTTATATTCATATATATATATATACACATTACACAATCAGATTGTACGTAATATACTTATATATATATATATATATATAAAAACAAATATGAACATAAAACAGAATATTTATCTATATATATATATAAGTTTGAAATAATTCAGAATATATGTATCTTTATGAAGCAGAAAACATAAATAAATTCAGAATATATATATATATACTATTATGCATCAGATAGTCCACACAGTCCACACAGACACAGTTGGGTTCCAACAATAAGTGGGAGAAGAAAAAAAAGGTGTATTATATTCCAGAACTGAGTAGAGAAAAAAAAAGAATATATACATGTAATTTTATGATTGTGATTGTGTGAGAAGAGAACATAGAAATAAGTATCAGTGGTGCTGATGATGTCTAACTTTTGGACATCCGTACTCCATTATGTACTTAAATTATAAAAAATAGACCCACATGACTATTTAACAGAGAATGCGCCTCTGCTTAGTATCACCGTCTTACCCTTTGACCATCGCCTTACCCATCTAACACGTACGCACCATCATAAGAGAAGGAGGCGCAGCCTCAGAAACGAGATTTTGACGTCTCGTCTCAAGGCGCGTTTTAAAGCGCACGCCTCTTAACGTTTTTTAAAACAATGGTTTCGCCATGCTTGCATCAGATGTCATGATGCAGGTGGAAACATAATACAACCATTGAGTTTCTGCAAACAATACATCAAACATTAATGCATTATCTATCATAGCTGAATTTTGTTTTATTATCTAGGAGAAAGTCCTAACAAACATTGAAATAGATGGTGGGCTCACATGGTGCCTACAGGGCTTTGGAGAGATGTGTACTCCAAGGGGTCGATGCACATTTGCCAGCTAAACATATGAAATAGTGGAGATTGATCATATTCATCCTGTAATCAGATGTGAGGATAGTTTATTTACTTCAAAAGTTGCTAAGTCATGCTAGGTAATGTAGTAATCCGTACAATATGTACTATCCCGTTCTAGGGTTATATTAGACACTATGATTCAATGAGTGGAATTTGGCTAAATCATCTTCCCTGGGAAGTTCATCCAAAACCCGCGAAGCTGGATTTAGTGCAAGATGAGTTCTCATGGCCTCAATTTCTTCTCTATTTGTGATTTTTTTTTGTGCCCATCTTTTTGTTTTACAAAAACCCAATTAGATTTACGGTTCATTAAAATCTTCATATTCTGAAATTTTTAACAACAATTGAGCGAGAAGATTTAGGTCAAATGTAACTAAGTGGGTCATAATGTGTCTAGTTAGACCAAAATAAATTTAGTTAAGGTATAATAGGTATTAGTGGTCCTAAATTGGTCGTTTGCTTTTTTGTGTAAGTGGGCATAATGGGTCTTATTCTCCTTAATGAGTCGAAGTGTCTCTTAATGGGTCTTTTTTGAGTAAGTAGGTATAATAGGACTTGTACTCCTTAACTCTAAGTGGGTCATAACGTGTCTAATTAGACCTAGATGGATCTAATTGAGATATATTGGGTGTGAGTCGTCCTATATATGTCTTTTTGTTATAAGTGGGTATAATTGGACTTATTTTTCTTAACAAGTCAAAGTGGGTTATTATAAGTGGGTATAATAGGTCTTATTTTTCTTAACTAGTCTAATGAGGTCATATTGAGACTAAGTGGGTCATAACATGTCTAATTAGACCTAAATGGATCTAGATGTGGTATAGTTGGTCTTCGTGGTCCTTAATGGGTCATTTTGTTAATAGTTGGTATTATGAGTTTTGTTCTCCTTAACGAGTAGAAGTGGTTCAAATTGGGAGTAAGTGGGTCATAATGTGTTTGATTGGACCTAAATGGATCTTATACCTCGTCTTTCTTAATAGGTTTTATTCTTCTTAACGAGTCTAAGTAGGTCATAAAGGGACATAACTAGGTCATAATTAGGCCTAAAGGATCTAAGTGTTGTATAATGGGTCTTAGTTGTCCTTAATGGATCCTTTTGGTAAAAGTTGGTATAATGAGCTTCATTCTCCTTAACAAGTCTAAGTGGGTCATAAAGGGACAAACATGGTCATAATTTATCTAATTGGACCTAAATGGATGTTATAGAGGTATAGCGGGTTTTTGTGGTTGTTAATGGCCCGTTAATTGGTGGTTGTTTTTATGTATAAGTGGATATAATTGGTCATAATGTGTCTAATTGGACCTAAATGAACTAAGGTATGACGGGTCTTAGCGGTCTTTACAATGTGGGTTTGGTGTAACTGGATATAAACTAAGTGGTTCAAATTGTTAGTAAGTGTGTCCTAATGTGTTTGATTGGACCTAAAAGGATCTTATACCCCGTCTTCCTTAATGGGTTTTATTCTTCTTAACAAGTCTAAGTAGGTCATAAAGGGACACAACTAAGTCATACTTGGGCCTAAACGGATCCAAGTGTTATGAAATGTATCTAGGTGGTGATAATGAGTCTTATTCTCCTCAGTGAGTGTAACTGAGACATTTTGTGTGTAATTTCACCTAAATGGATTTAATTGAGGTATAAAGGGTCTTAGTTGTCTTAAGTGGGTCGTGTTGTCGTATACCGGGTTTTTGAGGTATAACGGGTTTTTGTGGTTCTTATTTGCTCGTTAATTGTTGTTGTTTGTGTATTAGTAGATATAATTGGTCACAATGTGTCTAATTGGACCTAACTGAGGTATTACGGGTCCTAGTGGTCTTTAATGGGTCGTTTTGGTATATGTGGAAATAATGTGTCTATTCTCATTTACAAGTCTTAAGTGGGTCATACCGGGACTAAGTGGGTCATAATCTGTCTAATTGGATTTAAATTGTGGTATAAACTATAAAGGGTCTTAGTGGTCTTTAATGGGTAGTTTATGTATAAGTCGGTATAATTGGTTTGATTTTCTTTAAAAACTCGAAGTGGGTCATAATTTGTCTAATTGGACCTAAATGAATCTAATTGAGGTATAATGGGTCTTAGCAGTCCTTTGTGAGTCGTTTTGGTATAAGTGGATATAATAGGAATATTCTCCTTAACATGTGTTAAGTTGGTTATGGCAGGTACTTATTAGGGGTGTCTTTTTCCAATCACTTACCTAATCAGCTATTCAGTTTTTGAGAAGGTTTGATGTATTTCTTGTTGGTCTATAAAAATCGTATATGCCAACTATATTCAACTTTCTTATGTATGTATACTTTTATCTTGAGTTTTACAATCTGCTTGTTTCAAAATGTCCTAAACTGAGCTTGTTTTGGACTTCAATACTTCAGGAGCAGAACATAAAGAAAGGCCTCTACATGATGGGATTGAAGGATGACATATTCCATCTTTCTTGGTTTACTACATACGCTTTACAGGTGATTTGATTTCAAAAGGAATTACTGTTGTTCCCGTGTTTGTGCATAACATGAGTTAAGTCTATTGAGGGTCCATTTATGCAAGCCTTAATTGAGTATATCTGGTGACAACCATGCTGGTCCTTAATGGTTGTTTTGGAATAAATAAGAATAATAGGTCTTATTTTTCTTAACTAGTCTAACGAAGTCATAATGGGACAAAGTGGGTCATAATAACCCTACCCTCTCTGATCCATTCAACACGTGCTATTTCTTTTTCGTCAATACGTCCTGCAATTTGCTCTTGAATTCCTTTTGTTCATGTCTAAATAGACCTAAATGGATCTGGGTGTGGTATAATTGGTCTTCGTGGTCCTTAATGGGTCGTTTTGGTAACAATTGGTATGATGAGTTTTGTTCTCTTTATCGAGTAGAAGTGGTTCAATTGGGAGTAAGTGGGTCATAATGTGTTTGATTGAACCTAAATGGATCTTATACCTCGTCTTCCTTAATGGGTTTTATTCTTCTTAACGAGTCTAAGTTGGTCATAAAGGGACATAACTAGGTCATAATTAGGCCTAAATGGATCTAAGTGTTGTATAATGGTTCTTAGTTGTCCTTAATGGATCGTGTTGGTAAAAGTTGTTATAATGAGCTTCATTCTCCTTAAGGAGTCTAAGTGGTCTATAAAGGGAAAAACTTGGTCATAATTTATCTAATTGGACCTAAATGGATCTTATAGAGGTATAGCGGGTTTTTGTGGTCATTAATAGCCCATGAATGGGTTGTTTTTTTTGTATAAGTGGATATAATTGGTCATAATGTGTCTAATTGGACCTAAATGAACTAAGGTATGACGGGTCTTAGCGGTCTTTACAATGTCGGTTTGGTGTAACTGGATATAAACTAAGTGGTTCAAATTGTTAGTAAGTGTGTCCTAATGTGTTTGATTGGACCTAAATGGATCTTATACCCCGTTTTTGCTTAATGGGTTTTATTCTTCTTAACAAGTCTAAGCAGGTGATAAAGGAACATAACGAGGTCATAATTGGGCCTAAACGGATCCAAGTGTTGTTTAATGTATCTAAGTGGGGATAATGGGTCTTATTCTCCTTAGTGAGTCTATGGGGCTGTTCACCAAATTTTCTATTAAGTTCTGTATGGATAAATGTGTCTGTCTGAATAAAATTGTCTGTCTCGATAAAAATGTGTTGTTGTTTACTTTATTAACTGAATCAAGAGTCAGAATGATAGAAATGACCGATATGCCCCTCAAACAAAACTATTGTTCATCAAAGCAAAAAAACAATCATCAAACCGAAAAAACAATCGGCAAACCAAAAACTACCATTCATCAAACTCTTTGAACATAAAAACCAAAAAACTATTATCAAACCAAAAAGCTACTGAATCAAAATCTAACATAAAAACTGAAAACACCTAAACGAGCAACTTGAAATCGATACAGATCTTGGAATCAAAAACTTAAGACACCTACCTAAACGAGCAACTTGAAATCGATATAGATCTTGGAATTAGAAACATAAAACACCTACCTAAACGAGCAGCTTGAAGAGAGAGGTGAGGAGTAAGGATGTCAATTTTTTCGCTGAATCTTGACATGAGCCCTCTACCATCTGTATGAACATGAGTTAAATCTGTTGAGGGTCCATTTATACAAGCCTTAATTGAGTATATCAGGTGACAACCATGCTGGTCCTTAATGGTTGCTTTGGAATAAATAAGAATAATAGGTATTATTTTTCTGAACTAGTCTTACGAGGTCATAATGGGACTAAGTGGGTCATAAAATGTTTAAATAGACCTAAATGGATCTAGGTGTGGTATAATTCGTCTTCGTTGACCTTAATGGGTCGTTTCGGTAACAGTTGGTATTATGAGTTTTGTTCTCCTTAACGAGTAGAAATGGTTCAAATTGGGAGTAACTGGGTCATAATGTGTTTGATTGCACCTAAATGGATATTATACCTCGTCTTCCTTAATGGGTTTTATTTTTCTTAACGAGTCTATGTTGGTCATAATTGGGCCTAGAGACCTAAGTGTTGTATAATGGGTCTTAGTTGTCCTTAATGGATCGTTTTGGTAAAAGTTGGTATAATGAGCTTCATTCTTCTTAACGAGTCTAAGTGGGTCATAGAGGGACAAACGTGGTCATAATTTATCTAATTGCACCTAAATGATCTTATATAGGTATAGCGGGTTTTTGTGGTCATTTATAGCCCGTTAATTGGTTTTGTTTTTTTGTATAAGTGGATATAATTGGTCATAATGTGTCTAGTTGGACCTAAATGGATCTAACTAAGGTATAACGGGTCTTATCGGTCTTTAATGCGTCGTTTTGGTGTAACTGGATATAAACTAAGTGGTTCAAACTGTGAGTAAGTGGGTCATAATGTGTTTGATTGGACCTAAATGGATCTTATACCTTGTCTTCCATAATGGGTTTTATTCTTCTTAACAAGTCTAAGTAGGTCATAAAGGGACAAAACTAGGTCATAATTGCGCCATAACGGATCCAAGTGTTGTTTAATGTATCCAAGTAAGGATAATAGGTTTATTCTCCTTAGTGAGTCTAAGTGAGACATTTTGTGTGTAATTTCAACCAAATGGATTTAATTGAGGTATAAAGGGTCTTAGGTGTTCTAAGTGGGTCGTGTTGTCGTATAATGGGTTTTTGAGGTATAACTTGTTTTTGTGGTCCTTATTTGCTCGTTATTTGTTGTTGTTTATGTATTAGTAGATATACTGAAAGGAGAGATTTCTCCAGGTAATTTTATAAAGGCGAAAAACCATCCAAACGTAGATATAATTGGTCATAACGTGCCTAATTGTACCTAACTGAGGTATAAGGTCCTAGTAGTCTTTAATGGGTCGTTTTGGTATATGTGGAATAATGTGTCTATTCTAATTTATAAGTCTTGGGTGGGTCATACCGGGACTAAGTGGGTCATAATCTGTCTGATTGATTTTAAATTGTGGTATAATTTATAAAGGTTTTTAGTAGTCCTTAATGGGTAGTTTATGTATAAGTGGGTATAATTGGTTTGATTTTCTTTAAAGACAAAGTGGGTCATAATTTGTTTAATTGGACCTAAATGAATCTAATTGAAGTATAACAGGTCTTAGCGGTCTTTTGTGAGTCATTTTGGTATAAGTGGATATAATAGGTATATTCTCTTTGACATGTTTTAAGTTGGTAATGACAGGTACTTATTGGGGGTGTTTTTTTCCAATCTCTTACCTAATCAGCTATTCAGTTTTTGAGAAGGTTTATTGTATTTCTTATTGGTCTATAAAAAGCGTATATGCCAACTAAATTCGACTTTCTTATGTATGTAAACTTCTATCTTGAGTTTTGTAATTTGCTTGTTGTTTCAAAATGTTCTAAACTGAGCTTGTTTTGGACTTCAATACTTCAGGAGGAGCAGAACATAAAGAGAGGCCTCTACACGGTGGGATTGAAGGATGACGTATTCCATCTTTCTTGGTTTACTACATACGTTTAACAGGTGATTTACTTTCAAAAGGAATTGCTGATGTTCTCGTTGTTGTGCATAACATAAGTTAAGTCTGTAGAGGGTCCATTTATACAAGCCTCAATTGAGTATATCAGGTGACAACCATGCTGGTACTTAATGGTCGTTTTGGAATAAATAAGAATAATAGGTCTTATTTTTCTTAACTAGTCTAACGAGGTCATAATGGGACTAAGTGGGTCATAACATGTCTAAATAGACCTAAATGGATCTAGGTGTGGTATAATTGGTCTTCGTGGTCCTTAATGGTTCGTTTTGGTAACAGTTGGTATTATGAGTTTTGTTCTCCTTAACAAGTAAAAGTGGTTCAAATTGGGAGTAAGTGGGTCATAATGTGTTTGATTGAACCTAAATGGATCTTATACCTCGTTTTCCTTAATGGGTTTTATTCTTCTTAACGAGTCTAAGTTGCTCATAAAGGGACATAACTAGGTCATAATTGGGCCTAAATGGATCTAAGTGTTGTATAATGGTTCTTAGTTGTCCTTAATGGATTGTGTTGGTAAAAGTTGGTATAATGAGCTTCATTCTCCTTACGAGTCTAAGTGGGTCATAAAGGGAAAAACTTGGTCATAATTTATCTAATTGGACCTAAATGGATCTTATAGAGATATAGCGGGTTTTTGTGGTCATTAATAGCCCATTAATGGGTTGTTTTTTTTTGTATAAGTGGATATAATTGGTCATAATGTGTCTAATTGGACCTAAATGAACTAAGGTATGACGGGTCTTAGCGGTCTTTAATTGGTCGGTTTGGTGTAATTGGATATAAACTAAGTGGTTGAAATTGTTAGTAAGTGGGTCATAACGTGTTTGATTGGACCTAAATGGATCTTATACCTTGTCTTCCTTAATGGGTTTTATTCTTCTTAACGAGTCTTAGTAGGTCATAAAGGAACATAATGTAACACCTTCAAATCTGGAAAGAACGACTAATTTAAAATTTCTAATATTTTATCAATAAATAACTTTCCTCAAACCACAATTAGTAATAAGCCTCTACAACAAACAAATCAAGTCCTATACAAGACCTACTTACGGTTGGGTGTTACTAAACCAATAAGAGTCGCTATCTCCGAATGCGGAAAACGTCACCAAGAGTCTTTATCGTGCCACTTCCTAGCACTCAAGTCCATACGTGTCACTAGTACCAACCCCCACGATAACCTGATGCACATGCCGACAAAGAAAATGGGTTAGGCTTAACGCCTAGTGAGCTCAAGAGTTTTTAACATATTTATGATTGATTTGAAACCAAAAGATGTGCTTGAAAAAAATATAATTCTCAAAGGAAATAACCTTATTATAAAAGCAACGTCTTTCCCCAAATTCACTAGTCCCATAATAAAAGCTTTAGACCAAAATGACATTAGAAGAGAATACTTTAAAATAGAAATATTCTTTTAACGACATACCAATTCCAATACTCACACGACTATGATTGAGTTTATAAACGTGGAGATAGAAAACATACTTTTAACCATGTTTTGTAAAACGTTAACTCACGCGGACCTTTAAAGGGATAGAAATATCCAAAGTTCACGGCGGATTCCCGATCATACCATCTTTGGTGACGGATACAAAAGTAGGTCACTACTCGATGTTGAGCAACCATAGGAGTCAATGGCAATCGGTCAACAACCGATTATGCACCTTAGTACACGGCCCCCGATGGCTCCTACGAAAGCTCGCGCAATGGTCACTGGCAACCGGTCTATAACCGATTATGCACCTTAGTACACGGCCCCCTGATGACCCCAAATTGCGCATGCATAGAGTCAATGGCATCCGGTAATGATCCGACATTATACCCAACGGTAAGAGGCCCTATGACTTCTATGCGACCAAAAAGGGATAACAATCCCGCCTTTAAACCGACTATATGCCTATGGATCCATTACATACTAGTCCTACTACCGAATACGTCAACGAGACGTATTACTAGTTTTCCAACCTTGAAAATTCTTTTCAACAAACCATCTTCTTTCAAGTCCAAGTTTTACCAAAAATTAGGTCAAATCATTTTGAGTTTCAAAACCAAAGATTATTTCATTTTATAACCTTTCCAAGTATTTTAAACCAGTAATGATGCTCAACTCATCATTTACAACAAAATACTCAAAATCCTCATTTTGACCCAAAACCTCCAAACTTACCCAAATACACAACCACTTGAAATTAAGTTTAGGAATCAGTAAAATACTACATTCACAACAAGTATTTGAGTTTATAAGTTTAGATTTGAACTCATACTTATGCATTTACAAAATGACCCATAATGTAATAATCTGTATTTTTCAATGATTTATAAGTTCCAAAACTCCAAAGATGCAAAACCAAATGGTTTTCATTTAAAGATATTGCACCCAAACAACCCACACTTATACTTCATTTGTCAAAATGTCTAAAAATCAAGTATAAGCCTCTTTCATGATTTATAAATCCTTTTATACCAAATATGCAAACTTACACAAATACTCATACATTTGATAAATAACAAGTGAAGCATGTTAATACTTTAAAATGGACGTTTTTGGTATGTACAAAGTTTTCACAAAGTATCTTGAACTCACCTTGCTAGATTTAGGCTAAATCTAGGTTTTACCCCAATACCGAGTTCCATATGGTGAAGACTTTAGATCCTTGAGCTATCACTCTAGATCCATGGTTCAATCCTTCCAAGAACACCTACATGACTTCCAAAACATACACAAAACAAACCCAAGAGAGAATGAGAGTTGTTGGTGAAAAACCCAAACCCTAGATTTGAGATTTCGTAGAGGGGATCTTACCTTCCACCCTATGAGCTCTAAAATCATCAGTAGCCTCTAGCCATACTTGTTTCCATGTTGTAGAGCTTCAAAAGACGAATGCATAGCAACTTGAATCACCCAAATCGGAGCATTATTGAGAGAGATATGGTTCAAATGAGAAAGATCCCGCTTTTCGGTCTTTAAAACGCTGACAGAGGCTGACGCCAGATATGGACGCCAGTTACGTTTCGAATCGGCATTGGTAACTCACGCGGCTCCCTCTAGACCAAACAGACTCTGACGCTAGTTGTGAAGCTAGTTACATTTCGTAACTGGCATTTTAACTCACGCTAAGCACAAATCAAGTAAAAAGAGCTTAGGGCTACTTGTAAAGTTAGTTACGATTTGCTAACTGGCTTTGTAACTCACGCTAAGCATAATTGAGTGCAAAAGTGCCTAGGCTAGTTATCAAGCTAGTTTCAACTCTGAAACTCACCTCGTAACCAGCTTCCATCCTAACCCACATGAAAACTAGCCTTAGACGATGTTTTACCCATATTTGCTTCGTCTTAGCTCCAAATTGACTCCGAAAAATATCGTTGGACTCCTTTAATTCTCCAACCAAATATGATATAAATACTTGAAAATAGGCCTGAAATACCAGAATTCTTGTATCAGTCTTTTCCAAAGTTTCATAAACTTAACTAAAATTTCCGGGTGGTACAATCCTCCCAACCTTAAAAGGAGATTTCGTCCTCGAAATCTATAAACAGCCAAACATCCAAATAACCTTATTTCACAAATCCGAATGGCTCCCTTCCCAAGAGAGTGTCACTAAAATGAATCAACTCTAAAAGGGTTCAAAAATATTTTATCGAGATTACTATGACGATTTACACGCTGATTCCCACATTTAATCATTGACTTAACATGCTACACCACCCTCAGGGTGAACACTGAGCATTGTTGGAAAACTTTATAGCAATACGATTGCAATTGGCTCCCAAGGGTAACTATTAATTTCGACTTCTCAATTCTGCGAAAGTTTCCATAAAAGAATTTACTCTTAGCACTTTCTAACAACTTTTAGCCAACTAGAATACGGTTCCTATATGTAAACAACCCTTCGATAATATTCCAAAACTTTATTTGAACAAAATCACACATACATCTTTCAAATCGGAGTACTCGTTACAATGTCGACCTTACCTGGGTGGTAAGGGAATCCTGCAAAACATCCCGAAATATACCATCTGTTGACGCCCACGGTAAATCTTATACTTCGACAATTAAAGTCTCCTCGATAAAGCGACTTCCACTCAATGACTGCATTAACTTTCTTACTAAAATTCCCCAGTATTCAATATCATACAAGATTTATCGTCCCTTCAATGACGAAACTCTTATTCAAAAATTTGGTCCAAATCCAGACCCAAACTTTCGCCAAACACAAAACTCCAAAGGACTATCAGACTTCCTTAGCAACTCAAATGATCCTTATCAAATCACCATTCACTAAAATCTATTCTCCTCAAGTTCACCGCATCAAGCTTTCGAACACTTACTAAGATTCAATTTAGGTACCCCAAATACAACAATGCTTCTTGACCTCAAGAAAATCATAAGTTGACACCCAAGTTTGTAAAGGTCAGTACCACAAATATGCATCGACCGATGATGTCATCTCAAGTTGACACTTAATATGAGAAGTCGAATCCCGTAATTACCACCCTCTAGTACTTGATCCCGTGATTCTTTTCAGTCGCGCTGAACATCAAAACTATACTTCCCAATGGACAACCCAACAATTCGTCCCCATTCACTAAACTCAACAAGATGAAACATCCTTAACACACAAACACCAACCAAACAACTCTTTGAAGCAATCAATCCCATAAACTTCGACCCGAAGGTTGATAAAACAAGAAGACTTATCACATAAAATAATCCGGAATGCTTCAAAGTCTAATATTTCTAACAGCTCATATACACCGATCGTTCAAACCAACTTCCCAAAATTCAAAGCCATCCACAAGCCATGCAATCATTACTAAATTCATGGAGCCTCATCGTCCCACATGTGCAATACCCACCACAACATGACGTTTACCCCCAAATGTTTCTAATGAGTTCAAGGTTTTACAAGTATATGACTAAGCAAATATGCCAATTTTATTTATCAAAAATTTAACAAATATGAAATCTTTATAACCATTTCACACATGTATTGCCATCATGTATGCAAGAGAAATTCATGCACTAAAATAGAGTGCTACAAAATGTTTGTACCAAGTTCTACAAATGTTTTCTTCTTTTAGCCTTAAGAAGGCACAAAGTAAAGTTTCTCAACAATAATAGCATGCATCCGTTTACTTTTAAAAAACTATCCAAACGTTATATGCATGCATCTGGGTCACCTTATGAAATCAACTTGATTTGGGTTTCAAATTTGAAGCCAATTAATAAAATTCTTATGCTTTTCCAGAATGTTGGCTACCTAAATTAAGATGCTACAATTAGAATGTATGCAAACTCTATGCAACAAGAGGTTCCCATAAAGTTAAAATAATACCGATGGGAACTTTATATTTTTGACGACATCAAAATATTTATACCCAACATAGATGACGTGGAATAAAATTCTCAACAAACTCTCATACCCCAAAACCGACACTAAAACAAATCCAAAAATTCCAAAATCTCAAAATTGACTCGTGAATAGTACGCATCCAAAATTTAACTGAAACTCGTAAACGACCGTAGGAGGTACGATAGTTCATGCATTTCAATCTTGACCCAAAACTCACGTAGACCAAATAAGCGGGTTATTATAAGTGGGTATAGTAGGTCTTATTTTTCTTAACTAGTCTAATGAGGTCATATTGAGACTAAGTGGGTCATAACATGTCTAATTAGACCTAAATGGATCTAGATGTGGTATAGTTGGTCTTCGTGGTCCTTAATGGGTCATTTTGTTAATAGTTTGTATTATGAGTTTTGTTCTCCTTAACGAGTAGAAGTGGTTCAAATTGGGAGTAAGTGGGTCATAATGTGTTTGATTGGACCTAAATGGATCTTATACCTCGTCTTTCTTAATAGGTTTTATTCTTCTTAACGAGTCTAAGTAGGTCATAAAGGGACATAACTAGGTCATAATTAGGCCTAAAGGATCTAAGTGTTGTATAATGGGTCTTAGTTGTCCTTAATGGATCCTTTTGGTAAAAGTTGGTATAATGAGCTTCATTCTCCTTAACAAGTCTAAGTGGGTCATAAAGGGACAAACATGGTCATAATTTATCTAATTGGACCTAAATGGATGTTATAGAGATATAGCGGGTTTTTGTGGTTGTTAATGGCCCGTTAATTGGTGGTTGTTTTTATGTATAAGTGGATATAATTGGTCATAATGTGTCTAATTGGACCTAAATGAACTAAGGTATGACGGGTCTTAGCGGTCTTTACAATGTGGGTTTGGTGTAACTGGATATAAACTAAGTGGTTCAAATTGTTAGTAAGTGTGTCCTAATGTGTTTGATTGGACCTAAAAGGATCTTATACCCCGTCTTCCGTAATGGGTTTTATTCTTCTTAACAAGTCTAAGTAGGTCATAAAGGGACATAACTAAGTCATACTTGGGCCTAAACAGATCCAAGTGTTGTGAAATGTATCTAGATGGTGATAATGAGTCTTATTCTCCTCAGTGAGTGTAACTGAGACATTTTGTGTGTAATTTCACCTAAATGGATTTAATTGAGGTATAAAGGGTCTTAGTTGTCCTAAGTGGGTCGTGTTGTCGTATACCGGGTTTTTGAGGTATAACGGGTTTTTGTGGTTCTTATTTGCTCGTTAATTGTTGTTGTTTGTGTATTAGTAGATATAATTGGTCACAATGTGTCTAATTGGACCTAACTGAGGTATTACGGGTCCTAGTGGTCTTTAATGGGTCGTTTTGGTATATGTGGAAATAATGTGTCTATTCTCATTTACAAGTCTTAAGTGGGTCATACCGGGACTAAGTGGGTCATAATCTGTCTAATTGGATTTAAATTGTGGTATAAACTATAAAGGGTCTTAGTGGTCTTTAATGGGTAGTTTATGTATAAGTCGGTATAATTGGTTTGATTTTCTTTAAAAACTCGAAGTGGGTCATAATTTGTCTAATTGGACCTAAATGAATCTAATTGAGGTATAATGGGTCTTAGCAAATTTTCATGTGAGTCGTTTTGGTATAAGTGGATATAATAGGAATATTCTCCTTAACATGTGTTAAGTTGGTTATGGCAGGTACTTATTAGGGGTGTCTTTTTCCAATCACTTACCTAATCAGCTATTCAGTTTTTGAGAAGGTTTGATGTATTTCTTGTTGGTCTATAAAAATCGTATATGCCAACTATATTCAACTTTCTTATGTATGTATACTTTTATCTTGAGTTTTCCAATTTGCTTGTTTCAAAATGTCCTAAACTGAGCTTGTTTTGGACTTCAATACTTCAGGAGCAGAACATAAAGAAAGGCCTCTACATGATGGGATTGAAGGATGACATATTCCATCTTTCTTGGTTTACTACATACGCTTTACAGGTGATTTGATTTCAAAAGGAATTACTGTTGTTCCCGTGTTTGTGCATAACATGAGTTAAGTCTGTTGAGGGTCCATTTATGCAAGCCTTAATTGAGTATATCTGGTGACAACCATGCTGGTCCTTAATGGTTGTTTTGGAATAAATAAGAATAATAGGTCTTATTTTTCTTAACTAGTCTAACGAAGTCATAATGGGACAAAGTGGGTCATAATAACCCTACCCTCTCTGATCCATTCAACACGTGCTATTTCTTTTTCGTCAATACGTCCTGCAATTTGCTCTTGAATTCCTTTTGTTCATGTCTAAATAGACCTAAATGGATCTAGGTGTGGTATAATTGGTCTTCGTGGTCCTTAATGGGTCGTTTTGGTAACAATTGGTATGATGAGTTTTGTTCTCTTTATCGAGTAGAAGTGGTTCAATTGGGAGTAAGTGGGTCATAATGTGTTTGATTGAACCTAAATGGATCTTATACCTCGTCTTCCTTAATGGGTTTTATTCTTCTTAACGAGTCTAAGTTGGTCATAAAGGGACATAACTAGGTCATAATTAGGCCTAAATGGATCTAAGTGTTGTATAATGGTTCTTAGTTGTCCTTAATGGATCGTGTTGGTAAAAGTTGTTATAATGAGCTTCATTCTCCTTAAGGAGTCTAAGTGGTCTATAAAGGGAAAAACTTGGTCATAATTTATCTAATTGGGCCTAAACGGATCCAAGTGTTGTTTAATGTATCTAAGTGGGGATAATGGGTCTTATTCTCCTTAGTGAGTCTATGGGGCTGTTCACCAAATTTTCTATTAAGTTCTGTATGGATAAATGTGTCTGTCTGAATAAAATTGTCTGTCTCGATAAAAATGTGTTGTTGTTTACTTATTTAACTGAATCAAGAGTCAGAATGATAGAAATGACCGATATGCCCCTCAAACAAAACTATTGTTCATCAAAGCAAAAAAATAATCATCAAACCAAAAAAACAATCGGCAAACCAAAAACTACCATTCATCAAACTCTTTGAACATAAAAACCAAAAAACTATTATCAAACCAAAAAGCTACTGAATCAAAATCTAACATAAAAACTGAAAACACCTAAACGAGCAACTTGAAATCGATACAGATCTTGGAATCAAAAACTTAAAACACCTACCTAAACGAGCAACTTGAAATCGATATAGATCTTGGAATCAGAAACATAAAACACCTACCTAAACGAGCAGCTTGAAGAGAGAGGTGAGGAGTAAGGATGTCAATTTTTTCGCTGAATCTTGACATGAGCCCTCTACCATCTGTACGAACATGAGTTAAATCTGTTGAGGGTCCATTTATACAAGCCTTAATTGAGTATATCAGGTGACAACCATGCTGGTCCTTAATGGTTGCTTTGGAATAAATAAGAATAATAGGTCACTGCCATAAGAACTCATTCACTACCCCCATCGATCCCCATGACAATGCGTCTCAAGCACACACACGTAACTGTAAATTCCTATTATCACCGGCTGGATAATAATACAAATTTACCTTACATGCGGATCCTTGTTACCATCATCATGTTTCTCGATTCTAGTGCATCTATTAACCTCCAAACATCCTATCTTACAGTGTCTAATTGTGAAATCTCACATCTGCTCACTTAATCAATACGCTAGTTTGAGTCTAGGCATCTAAATCAATACCTAAATCTCTCAAACTTATGCTCTGATACCAACTTGTAACACCCTCAAATCTGGAAAGAGCGACTAATTTAAAATTTCTAATATTTCATCAATAAATAACTTTCCTCAAACCACAATTAGTAATAAGCTTCTACAACAAACAAATCAAGTCCTATACAAGACCTACTTACGGTTGGGTGTTACTAAACCAATAAGAGTCCCTATCTCCGAATGCGGAAAACGTCACCAAGAGTCTTTATCGTGTCACTTCCTAGCACTCAAGTCCACACGTGTCACTAGTACCAACCCCCACGATAACCTGATGCACATGCCGACAAAGAAAATGGGTTAGGCTTAACGCCTAGTGAGCTCAAGAGTTTTTAACATATTTATGATTGATTTGAAACCAAAAGATGTGCTTGAAAAAAATATAATTCTCAAAGGAAATAACCTTATTATAAAAGCAACGTCTTTCCCCAAATTCACTAGTCCCATAATAAAAGCTTTAGACCAAAATGACATTAGAAGAGAATACTTTAAAATATAAATATTCTTTTAACGACATACCAATTCCATTACTCACACGACTATGATTGAGTTTATAAACGTGGAGATAGAAAACATACTTTTAACCATGTTTTATAAAACGTTAACTCACGCGGACCTAAAGGGATAGAAATATCCAAAGTTCACGGGGGATTCCCGATCATACCATATTTGGTGACGGATACGAAAAGTGAGTCCTTTACTCGATGTTGAGCAACCATAGGAGTCGATGGCAATCGGTCGACAACCGATTATGCACGCAATACGCGGCCCCCGATGGCTCACTCGAAAGCCCGCGCAATGGTCGGCAGCTTAGCCGATGCATAACCGATTTTGCACCTTAGTACGCGGCCCACGATGACCCCCAATTGCGCGTACATAGAGTCGATGGCATCCGTGTAATGATGCGGCATTATACCCGACGGTAAGAGGCCCCCATGGCTTATGCGACCAAAAAGGGACAACAATCCCGCCTTTAAACCAACTATATGCCTATGGATCCATTACATACTAGTCCTACTACCAAATACGTCAACGAGACGTATTACTAGTTTTCCAACCTTGAAAACTCTTTTCAGTAGCCTCTAGCCATACTTGTTTCCATGTTGTAGAGCTTCAAGAGACGAATCCATAGCAACTTGAATCACCCAAATCGGAGCATTATTGAGAGCGATATAGTTCAAATGAGCAAGATCCCGATTTTCGCTCTTTAAAACGCGCGGTGGCCGCCGGATATGGACGCCGATTACGTTCGTAGCGGCATTAGTAACTCACGCGGCTCCCTCTTGACCAAACAGACTCTGACGCTAGTTGTGAAGCTAGTTACATTTCATAACTGGCATTGTAACTCACGCTAAGCACAAATCAAGTAAAAAGAGCTTAGGGTTACTTGTGACTGGCTTTGTAACTCACCATAAGCATAATTGAGTGCAAAAGTGCCTAGGCTAGTTATCAAGCTATTTTCAACTCTGAAACTCACCTCGTAACCAGCTTCCATCCTAACCCACATGAAAACTAGCCGTAGACGATGTTTTACCCATATTTGCTTCGTCTTAGCTCCAATTGACTCGAAAAATATCGTTGGACTCATGCTAATTCTCGACCAAATATGATATAAATACTTGAAAATAGGCCTGAAATACCAGAATTCTTGTATCAGTCTTTTCCAAAGTTTCATAAACTTAACTAAAATTTCCGGGTGTTACACATAATGTGTCTAATTGGACCTAAGTGAGGTATAACGAGTCCTAGTGGTCTTTAATGGGTCGTTTTGGTATATTTGGAAATAATGTGTCTATTCTCATTTACAAGTCTTAAGTGGGTCATACCGGGACTAAGTGGGTGATAATCTTGTCTAATCGGATTTAAATTGTGGTATAAACTATAAAGGGTCTTAGTGGTCCTTAATGGGTCGTTTATGTATAAGTGGGTATAATTGGTTTGATTTTCTTTAAAAGCTCTAAGTGGGTCACAATCAATGTTTTAAAACCGGGTTACCGTAGGTCGAAACCAGGTTGGGTGGGACCGGATTAGCGACCGAGTTATGCATATGACCGGCTTGTTTCAACCGGCCGGGTTTCTCAAAAGCTTAGGTTAAGCAGTGGTAACCGTTTCTCGAACCGGTGAACCCGCTTTTATTTTGAAGTTCAATTTTTTTTTTTAAATGTGTGTTATGTGTGTTTTTTAATGTATTTGGATTGATGTTAAACTTGTTGTGTTTGTGTTTTTTATGTTGGAACTTGTAGACATCAAATTATTCTTTTATATATATGAGTTAAGTCTGTAGAGGGTCCATTTATACAAGCCTTAATTGAGTATATCAGGTGACAACCATGTTGGACCTTAATGGTTGTTTTGGTCATAATGTGTAAGTGGGTCATAACGTGTTTGATTGGACCTAAATGGATCTTATACCTATTCTTCCTTAATGGGTTTTATTCTTCTTAACGAGTCTATGTAGGTCATAAAGGGACATAACTAGGTCATAATTGGGCCTAGATGGATCTAAGTGTTGTATAATGGGTCTTAGTTGTCCTTAATGGATCGTTTTGGTAAAAGTTGGTATAATGAAGCTTCATTATCCCAACGTGTCTAAGTGGGTCATAAAGGGACAAACGTGGTCATAATTTATCTAATTGGACCTAAATGATCTTATAGAGGTATAGCGGGTTTTTGTGGTCATTAATAGCTAGTTAATTGGAGTTGTTTTTAATAAGTGGATATAATTGGTCATAATGTGTCTAATTAGACCTAAATGGATCTAACTAAGGTATGACGGGTCTTATCGGTCTTTAATTGGTCGTTTTGGTGTAGTTGGATATAATCTAAGTGGTTAATTATGTGTAAGTGGGTCATAATGTGTTTGATTGGACCTAAATGGATCTTATACCTCGTCTTCCTTAATGGATTTTATTCTTCTTAACAAGTCTAAGTAGGTCATAAAGGGACATAACTAGGTCGTAATTGAGCCTTAACGGATCCATGTGTTGTTTAATGTATCTAAGTGAGGATAATAGGTTTATTCTCCTCAGTGAGTCTAAGTGAGATATTTTGTTTGTAATTTCAACCAAATGGATTTAATTGAGGTATAAAGGGTCTATGGTGTTCTAAGTGGGTTTTTCAGGTACAATTGGTTTTTGTGGTCCTTATTTGCTCGTTATTTGTTGTTGTTTGTGTATTAGTAGATATAATTGGTCATAATGTGTCTAATTGGACCTAAGTGAGGTATAACGAGTCCTAGTGGTCTTTAATGGGTCGTTTTGGTATATGTGGAAATAATGTGTCTATTCTCATTTACAAGTCTTAAGTGGGTCATACCGGGACTAAGTGGGTGATAATCTGTCTAATTGGATTTAAATTGTGGTATAAACTATAAAGGGTCTTAGTGGTCCTTAATGGGTCGTTTATGTATAAGTGGGTATAATTGGTTTGATTTTCTTTAAAAACTCTAAGTGGGTCACAATCAATGTTTTAAAACCCGGGTTACCGGCAGTCGGCTTAGGTTGGACGGGACCGGATTAGCGGCCAGAGTTATGCATATGACCGCCGTTTCAACCGTAGGGTTTCTCGAAAAACCGGTTAAGCGTGATGGCTTAGTTTCTCGAACCGGTGAACCCGCTTTTATTTTGAAGTTCAATTTTTTTTTAAAAATGTGTGTTATGTGTGTTTTTTAATGTATTTGGATTGATGTTAAACTTGTTGTGTTTGTGTTTTTTATGTTGGAACTTGTAGACATCAAATTATTCTTTTATATATATGAGTTAGGTCTGTAGAGGGTCCATTTATACAAGCCTTAATTGAGTATATCAGGTGACAACTACCATGTGACAACCATGTTGGACCTTAATGGTTGTTTTGGTCATAATGTGTAAGTGGGTCATAACGTGTTTGATTGGACCTAAATGGATCTTATACCTATTCTTCCTTAATGGGTTTTATTCTTCTTAACGAGTCTATGTAGGTCATAAAGGGACATAACTAGGTCATAATTGGGCCTAGATGGATCTAAGTGTTGTATAATGGGTCTTAGTTGTCCTTAATGGATCGTTTTGGTAAAAGTTGGTATAATGAGCTTCATTCTCCTTAACGTGTCTAAGTGGGTCATAAAGGGACAAACGTGGTCATAATTTATCTAATTGGACCTAAATGATCTTATAGAGGTATAGCGGGTTTTTGTGGTCATTAATAGCCCGTTAATTGGAGGTTGTTTTTTTTAATAAGTGGATATAATTGGTCATAATGTGTCTAATTAGACCTAAATGGATCTAACTAAGGTATGACGGGTCTTATCGGTCTTTAATTGGTCGTTTTGGTGTAACTGGATATAATCTAAGTGGTTCAAATTGTGAGTAAGTGGGTCATAATGTGTTTGATTGGACCTAAATGGATCTTATACCTCGTCTTCCTTAATGGATTTTATTCTTATGTAACAAGTCTAAGTAGGTCGCCATAAAGGGACATAACTAGGTCATATTTGAGCCTTAACGGATCCAAGTGTTGTTTAATGTATCTAAGTGAGGATAATAGGTTTATTCTCCTCAGTGAGTCTAAGTGAGATATTTTGTTTGTAATTTCAACCAAATGGATTTAATTGGGGTATAAAGGGTCTTAGGTGTTCTAAGTGGGTTTTTGAGGTACAACTGGTTTTTGTGGTCCTTATTTGCTCGTTATTTGTTGTTGTTTGTGTATTAGTAGATATAATTGGTCATAATGTGTCTAATTGGACCTAAGTGAGGTATAACGAGTCTAGTGGTCTTTAATGGGTCGTTTTGGTATATGTGGAAATAATGTGTCTATTCTCGTTTACAAGTCTTAAGTGGGTCATCAGGGACTAAGTGGGTGATAATGTCTGTCTAATTGGATTTAAATTGTGGTATAAACTATAAAGGGTCTTAGTGGTCCTTAATGGGTCGTTTATGTATAAGTGGGTATAATTGGTTTGATTTTCTTTAAAAACTCTAAGTGGGTGCAATCAATGTTTTAAAACCGGGTTACCGACGGTCGAACGGTTGGTGGGACCCGGATTAGCGACAAGTTATGCATATGACCGCCGATTTCAAGCCGTGAGGTTTCTCAGCTTCGGTTAAGCGGTGGTAAACCCGTTTCTGGAAACCGGTGAACCGCTTTTATTTTGAAGTTCAATTTTTTTTAAAAATGTGTGTTATGTGTGTTTTTTAATGTATTTGGATTGATGTTAAACTTGTTGTGTTTGTGTTTTTTATGTTGGAACTTGTAGACATCAAATTATTCTTTATATATATGAGTTAGGTATGCAGCAGAAGGTCCATTTATACAAGCCTTAATTGAGTATATCAGGTGACAACTACCATGTGACAACCATGTTGGACCTTAATGGTTGTTTTGGTCATAATGTGTAAGTGGGTCATAACGTGTTTGATTGGACCTAAATGGATCTTATACCTATTCTTCCTTAATGGGTTTTATTCTTCTTAACGAGTCTATGTAGGTCATAAAGGGACATAACTAGGTCATAATTGGGCCTAGATGGATCTAAGTGTTGTATAATGGGTCTTAGTTGTCCTTAATGGATCGTTTTGGTAAAAGTTGGTATAATGAGCTTCATTCTCCTTAACGTGTCTAAGTGGGTCATAAAGGGACAAACGTGGTCATAATTTATCTAATTGGACCTAAATGATCTTATAGAGGTATAGCGGGTTTTTGTGGTCATTAATAGCCCGTTAATTGGAGGTTGTTTTTTTTAATAAGTGGATATAATTGGTCATAATGTGTCTAATTAGACCTAAATGGATCTAACTAAGGTATGACGGGTCTTATCGGTCTTTAATTGGTCGTTTTGGTGTATGCTTGGATATAATCTAAGTGGTTCAAATTGTGAGTAAGTGGGTCATAATGTGTTTGATTGGACCTAAATGGATCTTATACCTCGTCTTCCTTAATGGATTTTATTCTTCTTAACAAGTCTAAGTAGGTCATAAAGGGACATAACTAGGTCATATTTGAGCCTTAACGGATCCAAGTGTTGTTTAATGTATCTAAGTGAGGATAATAGGTTTATTCTCCTCAGTGAGTCTAAGTGAGATATTTTGTTTGTAATTTCAACGAATGGATTTAATTGGGGTATAAAGGGTCTTAGGTGTTCTAAGTGGGTTTTTGGTCTGTTGGTTTTTGTGGTCCTTATTTGCTCGTTATTTGTTGTTGTTTGTGTATTAGTAGATATAATTGGTCATAATGTGTCTAATTGGACCTAAGTGAGGTATAACGAGTCTAGTGGTCTTTAATGGGTCGTTTTGGTATATGTGGAAATAATGTGTCTATTCTCATTTACAAGTCTTAAGTGGGTCATACCGGGACTAAGTGGGTGATAATCTGTCTAATTGGATTTAAATTGTGGTATAAACTATAAAGGGTCTTAGTGGTCCTTAATGGGTCGTTTATGTATAAGTGGGTATAATTGGTTTGATTTTCTATAAAAACTCTAAGTGGGTCACAATCAATGTTTTAAAACCCGGGTTACCGTAGGTCGAGCTTAGGTTGGTGCCAGGACCGGATTAGCGACGAGTTATGCATATGACCGCCGTTTCAACCGGCTTGGGGTTTCTCAAAAACCCGGTTAAGCGGTGGTAACCCGTTTCTCGAGCCGGTGAACCCGCTTTTATTTTGAAGTTCAATTTTTTTTTTAAAAATGTGTGTTATGTGTGTTTTTTAATGTATTTGGATTGATGTTAAACTTGTTGTGTTTGTGTTTTTTATGTTGGAACTTGTAGACATCAAATTATTCTTTTATATATATGAGTTAGGTCTGTAGAGGGTCCATTTATACAAGCCTTAATTGAGTATATCAGGTGACAACTACCATGTGACAACCATGTTGGACCTTAATGGTTGTTTTGGTCATAATGTGTAAGTGGGTCATAACGTGTTTGATTGGACCTAAATGGATCTTATACCTATTCTTCCTTAATGGGTTTTATTAACTGTAACGAGTCTATGTAGGTCATAAAGGGACATAACTAGGTCATAATTGGGCCTAGATGGATCTAAGTGTTGTATAATGGGTCTTAGTTGTCCTTAATGGATCGTTTTGGTAAAAGTTGGTATAATGAGCTTCATTCTCCTTAACGTGTCTAAGTGGGTCATAAAGGGACAAACGTGGTCATAATTTATCTAATTGGACCTAAATGATCTTATAGAGGTATAGCGGGTTTTTGTGGTCATTAATAGCCCGTTAATTGGAGGTTGTTTTTTTTAATAAGTGGATATAATTGGTCATAATGTGTCTAATTAGACCTAAATGGATCTAACTAAGGTATGACGGGTCTTATCGGTCTTTAATTGGTCGTTTTGGTGTAACTGGATATAATCTAAGTGGTTCAAATTGTGAGTAAGTGGGTCATAATGTGTTTGATTGGACCTAAATGGATCTTATACCTCGTCTTCCTTAATGGATTTTATTCTTCTTAACAAGTCTAAGTAGGTCATAAAGGGACATAACTAGGTCATATTTGAGCCTTAACGGATCCAAGTGTTGTTTAATGTATCTAAGTGAGGATAATAGGTTTATTCTCCTCAGTGAGTCTAAGTGAGATATTTTGTTTGTAATTTCAACCAAATGGATTTAATTGGGGTATAAAGGGTCTTAGGTGTTCTAAGTGGGTTTTTGAGGTACAACTGGTTTTTGTGGTCCTTATTTGCTCGTTATTTGTTGTTGTTTGTGTATTAGTAGATATAATTGGTCATAATGTGTCTAATTGGACCTAAGTGAGGTATAACGAGTCCTAGTGGTCTTTAATGGGTCGTTTTGGTATATGTGGAAATAATGTGTCTATTCTCATTTACAAGTCTTAAGTGGGTCATACCGGGACTAAGTGGGTGATAATCTGTCTAATTGGATTTAAATTGTGGTATAAACTATAAAGGGTCTTAGTGGTCCTTAATGGGTCGTTTATGTATAAGTGGGTATAATTGGTTTGATTTTCTTTAAAAACTCTAAGTGGGTCACAATCAATGTTTTAAAACCCGGGTTACCCGGCCGGTCGAACCGGTTGGACTGGGACCCGGATTAGCGACCGAGTTATGCATATGACCGGCCCGTTTCAACCCGGCCGGGTTTCTCAAAAACCCGGTTAAACTGGTGGTAAACCCGTTTCTCAAACCCGGTGAACCCGCTTTTATTTTGAAGTTCAATTTTTTTTTAAAAATGTGTGTTATGTGTGTTTTTTAATGTATTTGGATTGATGTTAAACTTGTTGTGTTTGTGTTTTTTATGTTGGAACTTGTAGACATCAAATTATTCTTTTATATATATGAGTTAGGTCTGTAGAGGGTCCATTTATACAAGCCTTAATTGAGTATATCAGGTGACAACTATCATGTGACAACCATGTTGGACCTTAATGGTTGTTTTGGTCATAATGTGTAAGTGGGTCATAACGTGTTTGATTGGACCTAAATGGATCTTATACCTATTCTTCCTTAATGGGTTTTATTCTTCTTAACGAGTCTATGTAGGTCATAAAGGGACATAACTAGGTCATAATTGGGCCTAGATGGATCTAAGTGTTGTATAATGGGTCTTAGTTGTCCTTAATGGATCGTTTTGGTAAAAGTTGGTATAATGAGCTTCATTCTCCTTAACGTGTCTAAGTGGGTCATAAAGGGACAAACGTGGTCATAATTTATCAAATTGGACCTAAATGATCTTATAGAGGTATAGCGGGTTTTTGTGGTCATTAATAGCCCGTTAATTGGAGGTTGTTTTTTTTAATAAGTGCATATAATTGGTCATAATGTGTCTAATTAGACCTAAATGGATCTAACTAAGGTATGACGGGTCTTATCGGTCTTTAATTGGTCGTTTTGGTGTAACCGGATATAATCTAAGTGGTTCAAATTGTGAGTAAGTGGGTCATAATGTGTTTGATTGGACGTAAATGGATCTTATACCTCGTCTTCCTTAATGGATTTTATTTTTCTTAACAAGTCTAAGTAGGTCATAAAGGGACATAACTAGGTCATAGTTGGGCGTTAACGGATCCATGTGTTGTTTAATGTATCTAAGTGAGGATAATAGGTTTATTCTCCTCAATGAGTCTAAGTGAGATATTTTGTTTGTAATTTCAACCAAATGGATTTAATTGAGGTATAAAGGGTCTATGGTGTTCTAAGTGGGTTTTTGAGGTACAACTGGTTTTTGTGGTCCTTATTTGCTCGTTATTTGTTGTTGCTTGTGTATTAGTAGATATAATTGGTCATAATGTGTCTAATTGGACCTAACTGAGGTATAAGAGGTCCTAGTGGTCTTTAATGGGTCGTTTTGGTATATGTGGAAATAATGTGTCTACTCTAATTTATAAGTCTTAAGTGGGTCATACCGGGACTAAGTGCGTCATAATCTGTCCGATTGGATTTAAATTGTGGTATAAATTATAAAGGGTCTTAGTGGTCCTTAATGGGTCGTTTATGTATAAGTGGGTATAATTGGTTTGATTTTCTTTAAAAACTCTAAGTGGGTCATATTTTGTCTAGTTGGACCTAAATGAATCTAATTGAGGTATAACGGGTCTTAGCGGTCCTTTGTGAGTCGTTTTGGTATAAGTGGATATAATAGGTATATTCTCTTTGACATGTTCTAAGTGGGATTGAAGGATGACGTATTCCATCTTTCTTGGTTTACTACATACGTTTTACAGGTGATTTGCTTTCAAAAGGAATTACTGATGTTCCCGTGTTTGTGCATAACATGAGTTAAGTCTGTAGAGGGTCCATTTATACAAGCCTTAATTGAGTATATCAGGTGACAACTATCATGTTACAACCATGTTGGACCTTAATGGTCGTTTTGGTCATAATGTGTAAGTGGGTCATAACGTGTTTGATTGGACCTAAATGGATCTTATACCTCGTATTCCTTAATGGGTTTTCTTCTTCTTAACGAGTCTATGTAGGTCATAAAGGGACATAACTAGGTCATAATTGGAGAGCAAATCAAGGTCTTGGCATTTTTGGAGAGCAAATCAATATCTTTTGTAAACTCAAGAAATCGCTTTACGGGTTAAAGCAATCCCGAGACAATGGTACAAACGTTTTGACAGCTTTATGGTGAGTCATGGCTTTAGTAGAAGTCCTTATGATTGTTGTATATATCATAAGAGAGGTGTTGATGGGTCACATGTGTATCTTCTACTCTATGTGGATGATATGTTGGTAGCGGCACGTGACATGGCCGAAATTAAGAAGTTAAAAAGTCTTCTTAATTCTGAGTTTGACATGAAAGATTTGGGGGCTGCTCAAAAGATTCTTGGGATGGAGATTATCCGAGATAGATCTAGACGAAAACTTTTCTTGTCACAGAAAAGTTACATTTTGAAGATTCTTTCTCGGTTTGGAATGCTTTCGGCAAAGCCGGTGAACACACCGTCATCGGCAAATTTCTGATTATCGGTAGAGATGGCTCCTCAAACCGAGGCTGAGGTGGAGTACATGAGCAAAGTTCCTTATTCAAGTGCGGTAGGAAGTCTTATGTATGTCATGGTCTGCACTAGGCCGGACATAGCTCATGCTGTTAGTGTTGTTTCACGCTACATGTCCTATCCGGGGAAAGAGCATTGGGCTGCGGTGAAACGAATATTTCGTTACCTAAAAGGGACAGCTGATGTGGGTCTCATTTATGGAGGAGAAAGAGAGACTTTTGTGGCTGGATTTTCTCATCCAGATTACGCAGCTGACCTTGACTCGCGGAGGTCATTAACGGGGTATGTGTTCACTGTTGGAGATGCGTTAGTGAGCTGGAAAGCGACATTATAGCCGTTTGTTGCTTTGTCCACAACAGAGGCTGAATATATGGCTCTTACGGAGGCTGCCAAAGAAGGTATTTGTCTGAAAGGTTTGCTTAGGCTGCCAAAGAAGGTATTTGTCTTAAAGGTTTGCTTGAAGATATGGGTTTTCATCAAGATCAGGCTGTGGTGTTTTGTGATAGCCTAAGTGCTATATGTCTTGCTAAAGATCAAGTGCATCATGAGAGAACGAAGCATATAGATGTTGATATCACTTTATACGTTCGGAAAGGAGAATTAAAGTGAAGAAAGTAAGGACTGAGGACAATCCGGCCGATGCACTTACGAAACCCGTTCCTTTGAACAAGTTTAGGCATTGTTTAGATATTCTAAACAATGATAGTTGGAAGTAAAGTTTTTGTTTTGGAATTAAAGCCAAGGTGGAGATTTGTTAGTTGTGGCTTTAATTGAAGTTGGTTAGAAGTTAGGTTGTTAGACTTTTCTTGATTAGCTTTCTTGATTAGCTTGTCTTGTACTTCCAAATAAATAGTTGGAATATCTTTTGTATTTTTCATTCATTCAATAATAAGAGTAGAACAATCCTCTTCCTAAATTCTACTTTTCTCTCTTCAATTTATTAACAGTGATAAATGATAATTGCGCAAGGAGTGATCTAAGTAGGGGGTGAAAAGTAGTTTCTCCATAAAAAGAAATAGATCAGAACATGCAAGCATTTAACTTTATTTTCAGGTGCTTGAATCAGGATTAATCTCAAACTATGTACTTCAGTCAAAATATACTTGTTGAAATGACTTCACAAGTATAGATTTAATCTCTTTTTTCTTTTTTTGAGAATTGAAGAAAAGCTCAAAAAACTAGAGGCTTCATTAGATAATGTCGAAACCAACAGAAGTCTCATTCTAGTATGTTCACAAATGCATATGACATGAATTGAAGTAATAACGAAGAGAAAAAGCTTATACAGGGTAGTCGGTCACAAATTGATTACTACAGGCCCAAGATTTAAGATATATGGTTACAAACCAAGTGAGCAATAAGACTAAGGCCTTGTTTGTTTTTTCATTTTAAGCTCTTAATCACCACTTATGTCTGATCCGTTTAGGCATTTCATAACCATTTCCGAACTGAAATCAGACTTCAGACTTTGGACCTCTTAAAAAACAAACGCCACCTAACTAAAGTTCAAATTCATTTTAGGGGGTACCTGAATAATCATTGTTCTCGGTCGTGCAGATATTGACTTTCCGGTAGGTGACATGGTCAGTACTTGCTGGCAAAGTACTTGATTCTCAGACTCCATATTGGAGAGCTTTTCTTCAAGTGTACACAATTAAAAAGATAGTTATCGATGGGGCATTATACACATGAACTATAATAAATCAAACATTTATCTTTTAATATGAACGCGCTAACATAAAATCAATCAAATAGCTTATTCTTTCTAATCCGGAAAATAAAACTTCCTACTCATGGCTATTCTCATACCAAAATGAAAATCATTTTCTTCCATCCACGAAAAACCGGATGATCTAAGATATAAATCACTTACTTATATAATAATGTTATATATAACCAAAATCCAACTTCGGATAAACCGTGCTTAAAAGACCAATCATAGCACCGTTGAACTTAATAATTAATTATTATATAGCAGTCCTAGAGTGTGATACAGAAAAGTGAATGTAATTCACTAGAATTAAGTATTTTGGTTATTGATGCCACCATCTAAAGAAATGGCTCAGGTGGAGATACAAGGGAGGGCCTGTATCATGTCTTTTCGGGTTGTGTACATCTGCAAGTGCGACAAGAGCTTATGGAAAACAGTCTCTCTAAGCCCTTCCCCATTTTCTGTCACGAATGATAGATAGTTGTTATCGATATAGATCATATTCACAGCAAACCCAATAAACCCACCCTGCTGGTGATTCCCTATTTGGTAACTTTGGTTTCAGAAGAGTGAGGCTCCTCTATGGATCATTGGCCATAAACTCACCACCATATGTCCTGATCGATCAGAAACACAAATTATATATGAATATATATGTATGTATAGGATGACAAATTAATTTAAATTAAATACATACATGACATGACATGAAATCTTCCTTCAAGATTTCTTTCGTGGAAGCTCCAAGGCCCTAAAGACTGGTTGTTGTATTAATAAGCCCATCTTCATCATAAGTCTCAAGAGTTTTAATACCATCATATGTCCTACAAACTAATGCCAGCATGGTATCCAATCCCAGATACTCTAATAGAACCTTGCAAGTAGGTATCAAATTGAAGAATTCATCCACCAAATTAATCAACAATATACTGATTTTGATCGGTTAAAGTTGGGGTTAATCCTCTAATGCAATATTGATTAATACAAGGGTCTGGAAGAAATATGTGCATATGAAAGGGACTATTAAAGTTGGGGTTAATAGCATAAAAAAGAAGATGGATTGGAGAAGCAAGAACCAGTCCTTGTATCCCAATGATTCTAAGCAGAAACTATACCACGTGAGCCATGTTTAGAAATTGGCATCAAATCATGCTTCTAAAAGATATAATGATACCCAAATACTTTCGTACTATTTTCCCCTATACATCATAGAAATTTTGTCAAAGATATAAAAACCCATCAGATTTTACGCAGTAAATCAAATCAGCAAAATATATGCTTTTATCATCAATATTTGTAAAAATATTTTGCTTTCCTAGTAACGCGCTACTAATCAGCTTGTATGTAGGGTATCTAATGAGAATTTCTCAAAGAGAAGACAAACTTTTTCCCTTAAAATCTCGAGTTTGTCAGAAATGTTGAAGATGAACAAATTCAGAACTTGAATTCAGAGAAGAATCCAGACATATGAGGAACAATCAACCCTGGATTTTGAGAAGAGAAGAGGCTAGAAATATAACCTAGTACTGCTCATGATGGGCATGCCACGCATATGTGCTTTGAATATCATCGTGCAGGTTGAGGGATAAATTTCACAAATAGGTCGAATCGACAAAGAGGAATCATCATAGAGACATAGAGCGACAGAGCGTGAATCCTCCTATTAGCTCCCTCTTTTGCCTTATCCTTCTGTCAAAAATAAAACCCTAATTATCCGATTTGTTCAATTTGTTACTTTATACAGTGACACCAACGATTAGGGATTGTTTCTCTAAAAAATAAAAACCATAACCTCCACCTCCTTCGATTGAGAAGTAATTTGCCTACGACGAAAAGGGATTGGAGATTGAGTTGCACAATATGGTAGATTTTGCTTGTGTATTCTTTGGAGTCAATAGTTGAGGGAGGGAATAGAGGGGAGTGGGCGAGCGGGAACCAGGAAGAGGGTTACGGGGGGTTTGGTTTGCAGGATTCCGACGGAATTGGAATAATCAATTCCATTGACCAAATTCTATTTAGTTGTTTGGTTTACCTATGGAATGGAATTGAATTCCACACATTCCACCATCCATGGATTTGGTCATTCCATCACAATTGAGGAGGAATTCAATTCCATTCCATCCCATATTCTCAAAAAGACAAAATTATCCCCATCTTCCCTACTTGATCTGAACCACCACCGGTTTGAACCACCGTCGAACGTCGACCACCGCCTGTCTGAACCATTGTTGACAACCACCGCCGACCATCTCCCGTCTGAACCAACGTTGACAACTGTGGACCACCGCCGTCAACCACCTCCAGTCTGAACCACCGTTGACGACCATCGTCGACGACTGCCGCCGAGCACCACCGTTGACGACAGTCGACCACCACCGCCGACCACAAATTTGAACCATTGCCGACCACCACCAACTTGAACCACCGCCAACCATCACCAATCTGAACCAGCGATTTGAACCATTGTCGATCACCGCCAATCTGAACCACCGCCAACCATCACCAATTTGAACCACCATCAACCACCGTCGATCTGAACCACCGTCGACCATTACCGACCACTGATGTGAACCACCGTCGACCACCGTCGATCTGAACCACCGTCGACCGCCGCCGATCTGAACCACCACCAACCACCGCCGATCTGAAACACCGTCGACCACCATCGGCCGCCGCCAACCACCACCGATTTGAACCACCACCGACCACCGCTTATCGGGACCACCACCGACCACCGCTTATCGGAACCACCATTGCAACTGCCATACCAACCACCATCGATCTGAACCGTAGTTGTTGGATTTCGGTTTCAAATATTCAAAAAGGGTATTTTGGTCATTTACCAATATTTCATTCCAATTCCAAAGCTACATTATGTGAACCAAACAGACAAATTCCAATTCTTTTAAAAGATTCCATTACAATGTTTGTCAACCAAACAGGTGGTCAAACCTGATAACATTCCATTCCAATTCCTTCAAAGTCAAATTCCTTTGACAGATTCTATTCCATGCAAAAACATTCTGCGAACCGAACGCCTCCTTAGAGTACGTAAGAGAGAGGTTAGCAGTTGTACATCATCGATCATAACCGTAAAATTAAGAGTTTAAACGGTCCAGATCAAATATTAGAATAAATTTAAACAGTCCAGATTTGATTGGCGGTTTTTAGACTGACTGTCATCAGTAATATGTATAATTTGTTTGATTTTTTTTTGAACTTATGTTGGTCTAACATCTTATGGGCTCTCTAGAACATATTTACACATTCTTGACGGTTTCTATGTCAACTTATTATTTATCTACAGGCTACAGCTAACATAAGGTCAACTGAGTTACTGCAATGTCCAGAAAATTACAGCTACATTTATTTAAAGAACCGCAAATAATTTTAGTGTTGAGTACAAACTTGGAGGAGGGTGTTTGGTGAAGTATAAAAGGTAATAATTTTAGTGTTGAGTACAAACTGTTATCATCTTGACTATACATTCCATATTCTTATGGTCAACAACACCAAGGTGTTTATGATTAAGCCATATTCTTGTGGTCAACAAGACCAAGGTCTTTGTGATTAAGCCATATTCTTGTGATCAACAAGACCAAGGTCTTTATGATTAAGCCATAAAGATCCGTGAATTCTTATTTTTCTATCGTGGATTGATTTCTATCAAGTTTAATTGTTTTTTTATTGTTGCTGCTAAGGAATAAGTAATCAGGCCATTGTCGATGATCTGAACTCGATGCATTCAACGCCTTGTGATTGGTTCATATGCGATGATGATGAAAGTAGCACGGAATACTTTCTGATTCAGGTACATTTTTTGTGTTTTCTTGATTTACAAATGATGTCAGTTGACAGATTGATAACATATATGATGGTTATTTCATTTTTTGAAGTTTGAGGCTGTTAAAAGAATTATACATTGATCTGCATTGCTCAAATTTTGTGTTTCGGGTTTTTTATCCATACCATTATGCACCATTTGCTTCTGATCTTAGGGATCTTGAAGAATTAAGTATCAACTTTGAACTAGGTTCACCATTCAAACCATTTAATCGGCTGATGGGCGTTTTCTTGCTAATTTTACATACAGGTTACAATTTAGGGTTAACATCCCAACCTCTCCATGTGCTCCCGGTATGTGGTCTTCTTTTCCATCTCTCAATCTCCATTATAAATCTTTATTCTTCAATTTTCATCGTAAATTGCAGGTAGACCGCATCAAAAGGAGGTAACCCCCCCCCCCCCATTCTCACGTCTTCAAGCTTATTTCTCCGTATGAAGTCATTAAAATCCTCCATCCCTTTACTTCCTGATGAAGTGTTCAGCCTTTAACGGTTGCTCCTTACCTCGTTGAAATCTCCAAATAAGATCCAATTCACCTCTTCCTTCCGGCATAGATTGTCCAAATTCTTCCAAAGCTCACATCTCTCTCTTTGGTCGCAAGGTCCATATACATTCACGAACCCAACTACTCCCTCCACCCTCTCCCATTTTCCGATTGTTGCCACTACATTGACCTCTTTCACCACAAATTCACATTTGAACTTACGATCATTCCATATTAACAATAGACCCTCTGATCTTCCTATTGCAGGCGTAAAAATAAAGTCCCTATCTTCAGCCCCTACATTCTTGATACTAACTATGCTGATATCTCCTTTAATTTAGTTTCCTGAATCCCAAATATGCTCGGTTTCTCGATTTTACATGATTCCTTTATCCATTCCCTTTTATTATTTGTCCCTAATCCTCTTATGTTTAACGAAATTACCTTCATTTAACAAGTTATCTAATCGAAACATACAGTGAATTGTGGCTCAGATTCTCCTTTCTACCTGGTTGACGTCCGCTCCTCCATCCTCCCCCATTGTACTCCAATCTTCTCCCCAAATTCTTTGAGCTCCGACGTAGTCCATATATTTGATTTCACTCCATAACGATATTTGGCTCTTGGGAATTTGTTCATCACTTTTACTACTCCCACTATTTGGAATTCCACCATCTCCATCTTTTGCAGATTTTCTTTTCGCATTTCCGGTTCTTTGTCTGATGTAGTGGAAGCTAATTCTTCCCTTCCCAATAGAAAAATTATCTGTTTTTTTTATCCTACCTTTGCTCCCTGCATTTGATGTTTGCTTACCTCTCCCTTCCATCGCTTCCTTCCCATGACGAGAGTTGGTCGCTTTCTGTGAATTCTCTGATTGCACGTCTAGATCGTTAAGATGATGGGGTTCCGATCCATTAGACGTGGTGTCTTTGGCGGTCCTGCATTGGGCTTGTGCCTAGGTTCCTCTTTTTCCTGGTCCAAGCCCTTGTTCTTCTTTTTGGTCGGCCCATCATTTATTTTTTGTTGAGACCCATCAACATTTTTGGAAATTGGTCCCTGACCGTTGGAAGTCTCCGCCATCATTGCGTCTCTCCCTGTCAGAAACTCTTCGTCTTCCCCTTCGAACATAGGGTTAGCAGGTCCTCGTCGGCCGGTCGCCGGCGTCATCTCCAGTTGTGACTTCTCCGGTTCTTTCCTATCTCCTGCAACACCATGCGAAGAAGATGATTGACTATCCAACCTCTTAATATCGGTACCATCTTCTCCATTCTCCTTCTTTTTCTTTCCGTCGTTGATTCTTGCCTCCCACTCCCAGTCATCTTCGCTTTCTTCCCCCCTCATTGACCCTTGCCACGAGTTTGCTCTATCCTCCTCTTCTTCATCTGATTGCTCTTCTGTGTACTCCCGATCCTCTTCTTTAATTTGACTATCGATAATACTTCTGTCTTCTTCCTCCACTTTGACTACATAAAATAAATCCTCTACCTTCAAGCATCTGATCTCGTTGATTCTTGTAAGCAAATTAGAACTAATTAAAACCCTCCCCCACATTAGATTCGCACTATCTGTTAGTCTGCAATTTTAAGTGAATAGAACCTTCCCCCAATTTCCGGCAATGCCCTTAAAAACCTCCTCATTCCAACCGTGTAGTAGTACTCCTTCAATCCTCAACCAGACAAGCCTCTCCGACGAACGGTACCCTATCGACCACCCTCTCATATTTTTTATCCAGTGATGTAAGTTGTGTACTTTATTTTTTAACACCTTTTCCTTAGATTCTTGTGAATTAAATTTAATAAGAACATTTATGCCTCCTATTATTTTCAGTTCACACCCTTCCATCATGTTGGAGGATAGCAATGCCTGTGCCGCTCCCACGTGCTCCATCTTCTCCACATTCCCTACCACGCAGGTTTGCAAGTACTCCAAGCCTTTCTTACAATATTAAGGCTTTATATGTTGGACCTAGACACTATTATTCTTACTTTTTTGGATTTGGACACCATCGCTTCGACCTCGTTTCAAATAAAAGTATTCACATGGTTCAACTAATTTATTTGGACTTGAATCATTATTCTTATATATTTTTTATTGATGCATATAATATGTTGAGTTATGAATAGATTTATAGTTATGTATATAGGGTTGGGTTCGGTGAGAAGGGTAAGAAGGGATCTCGACCCTTAGATCAACACTAATGAGATACACTGAGATGTGTCAGATCAATTCCCTTCTAAATCGCAATTCATGGATTGGCATAGAAGTGATCAAGGGTGGAGATCCCTTGTTACATTTATCAACTTCACTCCACTTCTCACATGATTCCTTATTTACGTTTACCATCGCGATGACCGCTATTTTAAATCACGGTCCTAACCGCAATTTAATATTTTGAATGTTGTAAGAGCGTAGTCCATGACTATTGTTGGCATCCTGATTTGGGAATCACAAAAGATTTGTGAGGTCTTAAAAGGTTCTATAGCTCGCTGAAGTATAGTTGCCCGTTTTGTAGGACATTGCTTACAATGTTGCCAATTTTGATCAAGAGTGTACTTGCTCGCGAGGATGGTCTTTTTGTTCCGGTTGGATATTTACATTTTGTTTTTGCGGTTTTAAGTTTGCCTTGCTTAGGGAGTCTCTACTAACCAATTTGAAAGTTTTGATTTCAAATTGGAATATTATCATAATTCCTCCTATACTTTCTATCACGGTTTTTGCTTTTATGAGACATTGTTACGTATGAATCTCTCATATTTACTTCAAAAATTGTTTATTGATAATGGGTTGTTTATTTCAACGTTCGGTGATTAGATCTTCGAGCATAATTGTTGTTATTGTTATAGACTTGATTCTAAGTGGTTGCGTTGAGTTTTCCGCTGCCGATGGTATAGAATTGCAGAATAAGAACTATTTGAAGAGATGTAGGTAGTGTTTGTTTTTTAAGAGGTGTTGAAGTCTGAAGTCTGATTTCATTTCTGATTTATAAGAGGTGGTGCTGAAGTCTGAAATCTGAATCAGAAGTGAAATCAGACTTCAGACTTTAGCATCTCTTAAAAAACAAACGCCACCTTAGACTATTTGTTTATACGTCTGAAATCTGAATCAATCATTGATTTATAAATCAATAATGCGGGTGTACGCGAATTAGAGGAATTAAGTGGTGAGGTTACCACTTTTTTGTCAGGTGATTTTCAGACTTAAAGAGGGTCTGAAAAAAAACAAAAAAAACAAACGGTCTAAACTTAAAAACATCTGAACGGATAAGTGATAAGTGGTCATTAAGAGGTAAAATTGAAAAAACAAACAAGGCCATAGTGTTGGTCTTGATATTGTTCTCGGGTGATGAATTTGAATTGCAGGTAAGCTTTCTGTGCTATGCTTCTAAGTTTTAAAGGCAATATGGGCCATATGTAGACCTCTTAAAGATTTTCATTTGTTAGTTTACTCACTAGGCTTGTCTTTTTGCATTGGATCCAAATATTGAAAACCAGAGTTTACCCCAGCAATTTTGGGTTATTCTACCAACGTTGGTCTAGTTTGAGTTATATTTTAAAGGTAAATATGGTGTTGATTTATGTTTAACATACTATAGAAATGAAGGCTGATGAGAATAGTTGGTTTTTAAAGATTTTTGAGTTAGAATAGTGATAAGTCTCTTTCTAAATATATTTTTCTATTGATAATTTTGAATTCTGGTGGGCATGCCCACCTTATTTTTCGTAAAATTCTTGAAATAAATCTTTCCCTTGGGTTTCATTTCATCAAACAAAATATAAGACAAATAGAGAAGAAATTTTTAGTTATGTTTTATTCATAAAATCATTTTGCAAATCTACTCTTGAAGTGACTTTGGTCGTATTTGTGGATATCTTCGGATTCAAAGAAAGAATTAATGAATTTTATTAGGAGAGGTATAAAAAATAATTTTTTACCGTAGGTTGTCCCATTGTACCTAGATCTTGGGATCTCTAGTCAACTAGGTTGGGTTTCCTTTGCACAACTTTCTCATGGGCTTCAAGACAAATACCCTTACAAAACTTACTCACCAACTCATTAGTTTACTTAGCGGATCTGCAATGTTACCTGTTGGACTCAATTGAGTACAAATTGGTAATATTAGTTGAGAGTATTCGTCTAATGATGTTAAGTCTTTTATGTATGTCTAGACTTTGTATTTCACCATTTTATTATTGATGGCTCCGGTCGTTTTCTGAATGTAGCCATTCATATTCTTCTTAGATTTTCCTTTTTCCCCATGTCTATGAAATCATACTCCATGGCTATCGAGGAGATAACCGAGTAGTTTAGGGATCTCCAGATCATAACTTTACTTCCAACTGTGATCACATACCAACTGGTTGCTTGGAGTCCTTATTATCTTAAATCCATCATTACTTTCTATTAATCGTTAGATATCTGCAATAAAACAAGATTGTCTTAGATATCTTGCGGCTTGGATTGTATGAGCATCTCGTTAGATATCTCCTCACTTCGCTTACCACATAAATTGATTTTGGTAAGGTTTTTAACAAGCAATCCTGAATGGATATGTAGGCTACAACATACTTAATTTGGTCATCACTCCATTCGCGAGTCGATAAGGTATCATGTATGTATTAGTGGATTCACAAATATATCGGCCAGATGTATTTGTGAACATACCATACAAGAGTTTTCCTAATCTCTTTCTCGTAGGTTTTCCATAGATTATCAACGAATCTATTTGAGTTCAAAGTTTCCCTTTTTTTTTTCTTTTTCCGTTTAAATATGGTGTATCCATTAAAAGGTTTTATCAAAGTGGACGCCCCCACATTTCCAATCAACTAAATGATTTCATTTTGCTTGTAGTTGCCCCACTAACATTTTTCATAAAGAATGACACATTCTTTATTCTTTTGTTGTGTTCTTACAGAATGGTAAATGGGCCACATTTTGTGAACCAATTTCCATTTGCAGAACCCCCCCCCCCCACACACACACACACACACTTATGGGCTTCATTAAAAGAGTTCAAAGACTCCTCCTTAACTCTTTATTTTCCCTTTATGTAGGATTGAAATCACTGAGTGAAAGTCAATTTGGTTCGTATCGCCATACATGACGACTATCCATATTAAAACCAAACTACATCAATCAAGGTGTTTGACACTTCCATCCATTAATTCATTAATAGATGTATAACATATATTTCACATCATAGTTTAGGCATAAAGGGTTACAAGATAAACTCCATCCACCAATCCATAATGCAAGTACTTAATGCACTATGAATTTATTTATTTTTTCTTTCCAAGGATCCATAAACGAGCATGTAGCATCTTATTTTACTTCATGTAGGACTCATTCCGAACACGAGCAACATCATATTTGTAAGACGTGGTATGTTATGAGATATCATGTATATCTTCCTAGATGTATCTTTAAGTATAAATAAGTTAAACATTTGTTGAAAATATCAATTTTGAAATAGCATAGTTATACATGGTAATCAAAGAAAATTTCAACACAATAATTTTTTAATATTGTCAAGACAAGATACATCAAAGATAAACTAAATTGAGTTGTTGGCTCCAGAACCCTCACTATCTGATATCTCAATAACATCGTTGAGCTCCAACCAGAATATATCATCTACCTTCTCTGCCCAATTTACCACCTCGCCCAAATATCACGGCTCGATTGGAATGGAATCCCATCATATATCCTTCACTAGTCAGTTTTCCCACGGATACAAAACTTTTGGATATGTTGGGAACATTAAGCACCTCTTTCAATGTTCCCATGTCGGTATTCAACAAAATCATATGGGAGTCTTAGTATTACGGTTCCCATGTCGGTAACCCTTAAATTTTTCCCGTGATATTTTGATATTCAACAAAATCATATGGGAGTTAGTTACATGACTTACGGCCACCGTATCAAAAAACCATCCTCGGGAAGCGAATATTCTTGTTTCTCGGATTAAGAAACCAGTTGTCCCAAGGACTTGGTCCCGAGATCTTCTTTCATGAATTCTTTGCGTGGAACTATTCGCAGTTCTCGTCATTTCAATCTCTGAAATTTGATGACACCGCTAACTAAGAAGAATGTGGTTTCAAGAGCAAATTGGATCAATTTTAAAACTTAAACCCAATCCCATCTTCTCAAAATTTAAATCAAACTTGTATAAATTAAAACCCATAACTATATTATATTTTCCTCCAATAGACCAATATTGAACAACCGAAGATTCTTTACAACTAGAAGACGTACCCGCTGCAACGCAGCGGAATTTAAATATTTTATCAACATTAACTTTAGAATTCTCGAACCCTTTCAAAATATCAAATTGTCTATCGTTATAAACTTATAAATCGGCATCCATTATTTCTACAAAACTCAAGTACAATCTTAATTCAAAAAGAACAAAGTAGCACATTTAGGACCCATTTGATTTGACGAAATGTTTTTTTTTTAATAATTTGGATTTTGTGGGAAATTTTGGAATCTTTGGTATGTTTGGTTTGTAGGATTTGAAATAAAAATTGGATTTCATTGTTAATTATTTTTACAAAACAAGTATTTTAAACATTTGTAACTCTTAAAAATGTAAACAATAATCACTATTTATACCATAGATATAGATAGATAAGGGCCGTAAGCGTGTAAATTGAAAAACTAAAAATGAAAAATTAAGATGTTAAATTAAGTTTTAAAAATAATTCGGTACGTATTTATCATTTTTAATACTAGTATTAAATCAAAAAAATCAATATTGGACTCTTTTAAAGGAATCGAAGAACGAATATAATCGTATCCTATTACTTCTAGTAAATAAGTAACAAATGAGACACGTGAGCCGTTTTTAGTCTTTTTCCCACTTAGCTTTTAATCTTTTCCCTCTTAGCTTTTAGTCTTTTCCCACTATTTTCCACCAATTTTATTTTTTAAAATACATGTATTTGATGTTAACAAGAAGACTCGTTTTACATGGCCGTTGTTTGCCACCACAACCTTCTGCCGCCCGGCGACTAAGCCTCCACCACCGATCTACCACCACCACCTTCTGCCACCTCCACCGATCTGCAGCCACCAACGATCTACCACCACCACCGATTTACAGCCGACGAACTCCACCTATCTGCAGCCGACTACAAGAAATACATAGAGATACCTGTATTACTTGGAAAGAAGAAGGAAAGAAAAAAATTTGGCGGCGGACGGTGTACGAGATCGGCGGTTGGCGGTCGGCGGTCGACAGTCAATGAGATCGGTGGCCGGCATTGAAGGAGATCGCCGGAAAAACGTGCTTGGAGGTAAAATCGACGGCTTGCTTCTTAGGGATGGGTGGATGGTTGTCTGATTGATTTTAGGGTCAGTGGGCATTTCTTTTTAGGGTTAGTGGGCATTTCTTAGTGAGAGGACCAAAATTAATTAAAAATACTTTTAATTGTTTTTGACTTCGTGTACTTTCCAAGTTATTTTTCTTTTTTTTTTATATAAGTTTCCTGAAAACTATTATAAAAAAATCACATATGTTTATGATGATGATGATGATAAAATAAAACATCATTTTCATATGTTTGCAAGATTTAATTGTGATAATTTCATACTTTTTATAGATGAAAACTGTTATAAAAATCATATCTTTTATATGATTCGTTTTATTGAATTAACAAATCCACCTTAAAAATGAATCATCTTTGCTATCTTTGAAATATTACTATAACGTTATATCTAACATCCGTTTAATTCATTTCTAATTTTAAAAACTTTATTTGTTCAAATCAACTTAAATGTATCTCTACTAATTTCGTAAGGTTATGTGGAACAAGTTAGAAATTCTTTAATGATTTTAAAGGGACTCGAACCGATTATGTATGAGAAGTCTTTAAATTCTAAATTTTAATTATCGGTTAATTTAAACTTCCTGACATGATTTAATTTTTTTCAATTTACCCCGTATAATACGCGGGATTTAATCTAGTAATTTATAAAAAAGAAAACGTTTTTTTAATATATTTTTGTTAATATACGATTATGTATGTTATTTGAAAAATGTGTTTAATAAAAAATGAAAAATGAATAGCTCTAAAGTAACTATAATAAATTATATAGGTGTAAAATATAATTTAAAAATAAAAATTAATTATCATGCTGAATCGTGGAAGTTGTACAGCTTCAAAAATTGTACATAATGCATCAACAATTGTACCTCTTAAAAATCTAAATCAACAATCGTTTAAAACACTTTATATTTTACATGTGATGAAAAAGGATGAAGGCCTTTATTGGCTGCAAAACAAGCTATAAGATTTCAAAAAATAAAACTATGCATCGTCAATGGGATTCATAATCCTATAATTTTGTGTGGATTTTCTCTTTCAAAGGGTTTGGGCTGGTTTGTGAGCACACGTTTACATATATTTGGAAGCCTGAAACTTGTAGTTCATAATTTGTAGAAGGAAACTTGGGTATTTTTTTTGCGTTGTGATGATTTCATTGGAACAGAGAATAAAATAAAATTAGTTAAACTACTCAAAGTGTTGGTTTTCTTAAAGTTCTTTATAGATATGGTGATTGTAATTTAATTGAATATTGAAATATAATAGAAGAATGTTGAACCACATCAAAAAAAAAATTCTGCTTTGTTGGTCTCAAGCTTTGTTTGAGGTCTGTTTTAGGGACGTTTAGAATCCGTTAAAAGTTATATCGAGTACCCGACCAACGGACGGGGTATAATATTAGTTATTGATAATTTACGCTTAGGTTCAGATTACAATTGTTTAGATTTAGTCCATTTTTGTGTTTAACATATATCTAATTTAATCAAAAGATTTATGATATAACAGGACCTCCAAAAAGATTGGAACATCCGTGTGTAATTGATAACTCTCATTTTGAGTGTTATTTACACTTCATTTGTGTGTTGTTTTATTGCTTTTTAGTATGTGTTTTTCCTTTATGTGTTTATGTTTCCCCTTTTTATTTATTTATTTTCATTTGGAGTTGTTGAGGATAAAAATTTGTATTTTGATTAGTGTATGTGTCATTTTGGAGCTGGTTCGTTGGAGTGGCAAGTCACCACTGTGGTGAGCAACGTCTAGAGCTGTTGGAGCTGCAGAAAACCCTTATGGATTTATTGCCAAAAATGTGTTAGAAGATGCAGGTTTCAGTTTGGTCAAGGGCTGGAGATATCATGAAAATGAAGAACAAAATTGACAAAGGGAACATGACAAAATAGAGGAAGAGGACACCATTGAGAGGTCCCTCTCCTCTCTCAAGTCTCTTTCATGGAGAAGAAGACAACCATGATATATCACTTTCTCCTCTCAAGTCCCTTTCAATTCTCTCTCCTTCTCCAACTATATAAAGAGAGCTCTTGGGACTTCAATCCATCCATCCATAACTTAGAATCTCAACTGATAATTTAGTTCTTTTATTTGCTTTGTAGTTAGTTTATTTCTGCATTTTAATTTCTGTAATTTACTTTCCCATCGGCCACAGTGGTCACTGACCACTGTGGCCAGTTACGTTTAATGCAATTTCTGTTTTCGTATTTCTACTTCTGCAGTATTTCTTTACTTATGTATCGTAGCTAAACCCCCCTTTGGGTGTGGGTGTGGGTGTAAGCCGAACCCGAGAGTCCAAAATGTAACACTTGGGTGTTACTACTTTTTGCTAACTCTTCGGTTTGGTCATTCGAGTCGAAGCTTCAACTCAACGCGGACAAGCTGATCACTTTAAGTGTTAATATTAGATCTTAGACCTCGAGAGGGGCGGATCCGAAATACGGCTTGAATGATGCAAGGAGGTTTGAGAAAATCTTCAATAATCGCATAGAGATATGGGTTTTTGCATAATCGTACTAAGGTTCAGATGTCGGTCGAGTGGGTGTGTCATAGAGATATGCGCATCCCTCCACATCCGCGGAGCTAAGATCTTCGAGATCTACTTATGTACGATTGGCAAACCGAAGGTTAGCATTTGTGGCGACTTTATAATAAAACCGTTTTTACAACCTATATGACGTAGCTTCGAGAGGAGGAAATTATATGGGACCACATTGTGACCGGCTTTATTAACCATTTAAGTTATTAAAATACTTTCGGGGGAAAACTTACACTCATACCCGCTTTTTATTTAATTGTTATTTTTAAAAGTTATTAAATATTCCAACAACAAATCAAATTTTATAACTCTAAACTTTGCACCGGAAGCTCGTAAGAAAATCTCCGATTCTTAGTCGGCCAATCCTTGGAACGAACTTGGTATTTACCATTATATTACTTGTTAAGCGAACGCAATAGTGGTGTACACTTGCACTATTATTGTGACACATTTCACTTGTGTTATTTTGCTATCAGTAATAACATGCATATTTAACAATTGAATATAACAATAAATTGGTTATAATTAATATGAATAAATAAAATGAAGATGATAATTACTCGTGTCAATTTAATAACTTTTAGTTTACAAGTAAAAAAAACTTATTGCAATCATTATACATCAATGAAATACTTATGATAATTGAATATAGCATAACTTATCAATCATATAATAATGACCCATTATCAATTATCATTATTTACGTAACATTCTTTATATGTATGTAAAATTAGAATTAATATAGAAAACTGAAGATACCATATAAAATTTAAAAATCTGACTAATTATTTAAAATCTTATTAAAATCAATATTCTATGTAAACAATTAGAATCAATATATATGATTAAGTTCAAAGGAAAACGTCAAAAAAGGGAAAACAAAATAACACCCTGGGAGCCCTCCATCTGAACGCACTAATGCATATTGGTAATTTGTAGCATACATTTGTGCATATGCACTAATGTGAATGTAATTATAGAAGAATTGGCGTATAGAAAAAAATGCTTGTATGCATTAGTGCATACCGTCCGGATGGAGGGCTCCCGGGTGTTTTTCAGTTTTCTTGAAAAAAATTATTTTCAAAAAAATAATAATAGAAACTAGACTAAAGGTAGAAACTATAAAAACTTCGGCAAATCAATATAAAAAAAAATTCATGATTTTTTTCATCAAATGCTATGATTTAAGATATTATTTCACATATGTTTGTTTCACGTGTAAAAGTTTCTCATATATTTTTTATGAAAATTTCATATGTTTTTGTTTCATAGCGTAAAAGTTTCACACGTAATTTTTTCACAAGGTGAAACAAACATATGTGCAATAATATCTTAAATCATAGCATTTGATGAAAAAAAATCATGGAAAAAATTATTTTTTATATTGATTTGTCGAAGTTTCTATAGTTTCTACCCTTAGTTTAGTTTCTAAATGAACCAACATTTATATATATATATATATATATATATATGTGGGCGGGTTCAAATGAGAACTTAAATTTGATTGTGGACGTGAGGCGTGAGAACAAATGAGTGCGCGACACGTGTGTGTCTGGATGTAGATTATTCTGAATAATCAAAGAAATACTCAAACTGAATAAATACTATATATTTAGTCTGAATAATCTAAATACAGACACGTGTCACGTTCTCATTATTCTTACGTTCACAACCAAATTTGAGTGACATTTAAACTTTCTTATATAATTCAATATATAATCAAATATTTATTATTAACCCTCACATTAACATATGAATACTTATTATATTTAATATCACTTAGAATAGTAATTAAAATAAATCAGTATTATATACACACATACATAATAAAAACTAGAAGGATACTCGCGCAATGCACCGAGATACATCTCGATTTTAAGTTTCATTTTAAAACATCAACAACAAAAAAACTTATCTCACAAAACAGCAAACAAAACAGATACCCAGAAATCGATCAAGAGTCTTGTGTTATGCCTTGTGCGTGTGCCAAATAGAATAATAACAGATTAACAGAGGGAAGCTCAGAATTCATTGCATATGAAATTATGGAATATGGAGAGGTAGACCGTACTGTAGTTGGATTATAGAGAGGCCGACCAATGTATTCATATTTATAAGGAAGGGAAAAGAAAATCAGTATCAATTAAAATCAAAATAATTTAGGAATAGATATGTGTATAAAAGTATATAGGATAATCAATAATTAAAATCAAAATAATTTAGGAATAGATATGTGTATAAAAGTATAAAAAATAATCAATAATTCAATATCAATTACTTAATTAGAAGATTAAACATATCTGTTGGGATTTAGTTAAAAAAGGAATGATTCTGGCCCCAAAAATAAAGAGTTTTAAGAGTTTTTAAGTAATTAGCATTAAACAACAGTATGTATGGCTTAAAATGTTGTTTTTAAGAGTTTTTGGCCAAACGCTTTATAATATAGTATAGATTAGTACATAAAATAAAAAACTACTACAAATTATATACAAAATTAAAATTAAAATCAATATAGTGATATAGTAACATGTATAGAAAAACTATAAAAACAATATATTAAATATAAATTAGAAGAACCAATGTATACATTTAAAAAAAATTACTACAATCATTAATATGTATAGGTGATTTTAATTTCAATTTCAATCTTTAAATTAAACTTAAACTGCATATGTAAATAAAATTATAATATTGATATAATACTTTTCATTTATGTAAGATCAATAAAACCTAAGAGCATCTTCGATGCATATTTGAAGATACGTTGAAGAGGGGTTGAAGAGAGGTTGAAGAAGGGTTGAGCATTGGAGAGAATGGGTTGAGAATGACTTGATGAACCAATGACTTGAGGTTTCTCAAGTCTTTGAAGACAATAGTGTGAGAGGCAAAGAGGCCAGGAATTGGAAACGCGACAATGGAAGCCAAAAACTCAATCTCGCCAGCAAGTTCAGAGGCCAGGAATTGTCAAGGAAGTTGTGAATTCTTCAAGAGTGGAATCGAGTGGAAAGAATACTAGTACACAGGAATGAAAATGATTAATTTGGAATAGCACCAGAGAAAAGAAAGGAACAAGGGGAACATAATCGTTCCCCTTCAAAGGGTGGCTTTACTTATTCGACGCCATTAAATCGTTCAGTATCCAAACTTTCCAGTAACTTTTCTTCTCAACCGTCTACTTCAAATAGATTTGAACTTTTTGGAAACATGATGGGAGGAGAAGACAATTTAGAAATGCTGATGTCGGGAGATAGGATGGAACAACCGGATGTGACTGCTAATGATCATCAATGATAAAGATAGACTATTCGAGCAACATACGTGACATGAGGAAGACATTTGGTTTCTGGATTGACAAGATGTTGTGGCGCCACCCGGAGAACACGGAGCTTGACAAGATGAAGGTGCACTACTGCGCCGACGGGTCGAAGCCATGGCAGTTCACCGGAAAAGAGAAGGATATGGATATAGAAGATATCAAGACGCTGGTGGATAAGTGGTGGGATATTTACAACGATGAGACGAACAAGATTTCTTGAACATGTTTTTTCGAGATATATACAAGCCACTCCCGTCAAAAGCTAAATCTTTTGACATCCAAGATATCGTCACATTTTTATGGGATTCATATCACCTTCTTGTTCAATCTCAATTCGAGGCATTTAATCTCGAAAAATCAACGATTTTGAATCTTAATGGCAGAGATTCACCCTCTGTTATCATCGATACAACACCGTATGGGTCTGTTCATGTCTCTCATGGTAGCAAAATCACATATTTTGACTGGTCTTTGCAAAAAAAGTCGACGATTTTAACCCAATTCAGGGCTATTTGGTTAAATTAATTTGGTTTTAATTGATAATTACCATTTTTGCCATCGGATAATCTAAACCATAGATTAAATGAATTAAGGGTCAAGATCAGTTTATACAGTTTGTAACCGATACCAACCATATATATATATATAGGGGAGGTTTCAATTGCAAACTCATCAATTTGTACAAACTTTGCAAACAATTATGTTAGGAAACATTGAGATATTTATGGACATTTATCATAATTGACTTTCAGCTACAAAAGGCGTGGCGAGACGGCAAGGTCAAGCCTTAAGCCTTAGAAGCCACGACGAACCATGACGTTTTTCAAGGCGTGTCTTATGACGACAAATTTATATATCATATATAATATTATACATATATAAACCTTTGAGTTCTACCATTACTTAATGAGTTAATGAATAATAAAAAATTTAAATTAGGTTATATATTAAAAAAAAGACAAAACAAAAAGGTAAGAAAAATCAAATATTGTGAAGGAGTTTTAAGCTTGGTTCTCACTAATATCCACACAATGAGATTGTTAGACTGTGTTTGGGGTTGGTTATGTGTGGACTTAGATTTCTATGGGTTTGGATTTAGTTGTCTCACCAACTGTCGCTTAATATAAGGGTATAAGGGAAGGGAGCTAGGGGTGATAACTCGTATATGTGGAAAATTAGATGAAATAGTAAAAAGACCAAAATATTCTGATTTAAAGCAACTTTTTTAACTGAAGTTGGTAAGAGAATGAAAAACCGAAACAAATTGCAAATCATGAGGACAAAAACCGAAAATTTAAAAACCATGGGGACGAAAAAAGCAATTATTGGTAAAGCATAAGGACGAACCGTGGTTTACCCTAAAAGTTAACAAAAGACCGGTTGCTTCGCATAATGAGTTACCTCAAAAAAAAAAAAAAAACACGGAGGGCCTCTGCCGACGGGCCATTAGCCGCTCGCCGGACTGAAGCAGAAGCCGCCATCGCCACTAGTCTGCCGCCATCGCCACTCGTCTGCCGCCATCGCCACTCGTCTTTCTTTTTAAGTGTCTCTGTGAGTTTCTATTACTCGGTCTCAGTTTTTGAACCGAAAACCCAAACTCAAAATAGGTACCAATTCCACATACTCGATTGCTTCATTTGTTCTAATATGACTTGATTTCATTATTGATTTGTAATCTGTTAATTCACACTTGTTATTTGTTAGTTTATTGTTGTCTTATTAATTTGTATCCGTGTTGAAATCTTTCCATGGCGTCCAAGAAGAAGGAATCAGAAGGCATCGCCCTTCTCTCCATGTAAGGCGACAAAGACGATGACGATATGGAAGAAGATAACGATGGGCAGAAGGAGATGGCTCCTTTAGACAAGTTTCTCCCCACCATCAACGAGAAAGTGTCCTCATGAACTGCAAGTAAGTTCCTCTAATACATGTATATGTGTTTAGTGTATTTGTATATGTACATATTTGGTCTCTAAATGTACTGATCAATGCTGTTTAAATAAATTTGGCAGGAAAAGATTAGAACGTTTCTGGGGGTTAGAGAAATACTCGGAGAAGCTTTAATTTGGAAGTGCACAAAAGGAAAGAATATCGCAACCCAGACTTGTTCACATGCTGTGACTTATCAAATAGGATCTTGCTTCGGTAAAGATGTTTTTGATCCCCATGGTTATGACAAAAGTGATTACTATGATGAGACAGGTTTGTGTTTTTTCTTTAATCTCTTTCTTTTCTATGCTTGATTTGTGTTCTGTGTCCATTGAGACTTCTGTTAAATGAATCTTCTTTTAGATAATTGATGCATCCTTGAGACAAGAACTATCTGTATTATCTATATTCCTTTATATATAACCCACCCCTTCTTTCACGATTGTGTATAACCCACAAAAATTTATTTGTTTGCGATTTGTTTCAAATGAAAAACAATCAAATAAATTGGATAGATAATAATGTATAGCACAATGAGTAAAGGGTCAACAACAAAGAAGATGAAGAAGAATCGCTCGCTCTATCAGATTCAACCCTCTTCATGTGCTCCATCTTTTCTAATCCTTTTCCCTTAGTAGTGGGTTCTGCGTTGCAACCATTAAGCTCCTTCTCTAGGTTAGGATTGGGATGATGATAATTATAAATTAAAGGTTCAAAGAGAAAGGGAAAAAAACGGTTCTTTTCTCTGTTTATTCTTTCAATTCAAGATAAGGATAAGTTCATTGAATTTTCTATTGACTACTTAAAAGGGCTTTGTAATTTCTATGAAATCTTAGCCTATGAAATTTTACAGGAAGAAAAGTGGTCACAAGCCCGATTTAAATGGTAAAGGCCGATGGATTTTCTTCTATTTCAGACTTGCTCCACATCAAAGGTACTGCCCATCTTGGCAACATATGGAGTAAGATCGTTATTGAGCATTCAATATTGTTACTAGGATTTTGATTTACTTTTAGTTTCTTATCATGTAATTTCCAATTTTTCCATCATATTGCTTTGTTTTTTTTGTTCTTGTTCTTCAAGGAATGACCCTTGAACACATCAAATTTCTGCAGAAATTCATTGTACACTCAAAGGAACTGAGCTTATACACGTTGATGCTGTCGGTGAATGTGAACCAAAAGCTTGAGTCTAGAATTTAATCATGGATATGCCATGGTCCATTAAAGGTCAGTTTGATTCTAAAATTTAATCAAAGTTATTAATTATTATTAGCATTTTACATGAAAAAAGTCATGAAATGGATAAATTCATATAAATAGGAGCCTTAATAACATTTATGAAGGCATGATTGGTTTTATTCTCCATAACGAGTCGTTTTTGTATAAGTGGCTATAATTGGTTTTATCTCCATAACAAGCCTAAGTATGTCATAAAGCGACAAATTGGGTCATAATTTGTCTAGTTGGACGTAAATGAATCTAATTGAGGTACAACTTGTCTTAGTTAGTGGTCCTTAATGCGTTGTTTTCTTGTAAGTGGGTATAATTGGTTTTATTCTTCTTAATGAGTCTAAGTGCGTTATAATGGGATTAAGTGGGTCATAGTTTGTCGAATTGGACCTAAGTGGATGTAAGTGTGTAATGGGTCTTAGTTGTCCTTAATGGTTCGTTTTGGTAAAAGTTGGTATGACGAGTTTCATCCTCTTTAACGAGTTTAAGTGGGTCATAAAGGGACAAATTGGGTCATAATTTGTCTAATTGGATCTAAATGGATCTTATAGAGGTATAACGGGTTTTATTCTCCTTAACAAGCCTAAGAGGGTCATATTGGGACTAAATCGGTCATAATATTTGGAATAAAATGGATCTAATTGAGTTACATCGGGCGTTGTTTTAGAAAACGTTTGAGACGTGCGCCTCAAGGCGTGCCTTGAGGCTAGACGGCCAAAATCCTTTTTTGAGGCGTCGCCTCTTATGGCTTTAATAACGTACGCCTTGATGGGTGAGTAGAGGATGAGTAGGCAAGGCGGTTGAGACGAGACAGAGGCAGATGCCTCTACACTGTTATTCATGTGGGCTTCTGAGGTGATTTTTATGTAGGTTACTAGGTTAGTGGTGGTGGGCCTATTTTCTATTTATTTATTTATATGATGTTAGTGGAATAATGGGTTTACCTATTTTCTATTTAAATAACTCAAAATCTAGAAAACGAAAGCTTCTCCTTATTCTTTTTATATTGACAGTGTTCTCTACACTCAACTTCTCTTCTCCCTCTCTCTTCTCCCTCTCTCACACCTGTCCAGCTTCTCTTCTCCCTCTCTCACACCTGTCCAGCTTCTTTTCTCTCTCTCACACCTGTCATAGTTGACCTGGACTGAAAGTTTTTACCCATTGCATTATGTATATATTACACATAATATTTTGTGTGTATATATATATATTTATATAGTATATAGTTTCTATTTTTGGAAAGGGTATCCTAGGCATTTGCATATAGTATATAGTTCAGTTGTATATACATACATTTATATATAGTGCATATATTTTATTTGTATATTATGTTGGTAAATACAAAATTACAGAGTATATATATTGTTTTTGTATATTATGCTATCACATGTGTAACTATATACATATATATATATATGTGTGTGTATATATATATTTTGTTTTTGTTGTACTAATGCATCTATCAAATTATGTTTGCTTTGTTAAGTGTTATGCATTTATGCATTTTGTTGTTTTACTTTTTGGGGCTTACGCCTCGACCGCTTCGAGGCTTACACCTCATTTACCTAATAGGAAAACGCCTCGAGGCTCGTTTCCGGTCTTTAAAACCTTGATCGAGTGTTAGTGGTCCTTAATGGGTCGTTGTGATATTAGTGAGAATAATGGGTTTTATTCACCTTAACGAGTCTGTGTGGATCATAATAGGCTAAGTGGGTCATAATGTATGTTTAAAGGGTATTTTTTTGGAAAAGAAAAAAAAAAGACCCTTTAAACATACATTATGACCCACTTAGCCTATTATGATCCACATAGACTCGTTAAGGTGAATAAGACCCATTATTCTTAGTGGTCCTTAATACGTCGTTTTCTTATAAGTGGGTACATGGTTGCTAAAAACGGCCGAGGCGAGGCTGTCAAAAAATGTCCTTGGGGCGGCGCCTCAGCTAGGTTGGTTGGGTCGTACGCCTTGAACTACTGAGGCGGGTCTGAGGCGGTCGACGCGGGACTGAGGCGGTACTAAGACTTTAGGGTTAAAAAGTATGTCAAATCAAAGTAAATACACTTACCGATTGATGACCCATTGAAAGAAAATCTCTGCTCCTTGTTGCTTTGTCCTTTGCATTGCCATTGAAGAAGAAAACTTACTACTATGTATGGTTTTTAGTTTTTATACAACAAGAATACGCACTAGGGAAGTGAGATATGACTTGGGAGGTGCATTTGGTTTTTGCAGGAGTGACTTTTCTTCTTCTCTTGACATTTGTGTTACTCTTTATTATGTGGAAGGCTTTTAATGCTTCTCTTTATGTGGGAGGCTTTTATTGTTTATCTAATTTGTTTTTATTAAAAAATAAAATATTTAACAATTAATTACCTAAATTAAAGCCTTTATTAGCAACATTATGATTCTTAATATTATTTTCAGCTAAGTATTTACATATAATATTATTTCTTTATTTTTATTTTTCGCCTCGATACTTACGCCTCGGCTCCCAGGGTGTAAACCATTCGAGCTTTTAACGAGCTACTCGAGCTCGAGCTTGTAAATCTCGAGCTCGAGCTTAATAATTCTCGAGCTCGAGTCGATCTCGAACACAAAATAGTACTCGTTTAATTAAATGAGTCGAGCTTTGTAACACTAATGTTCGACTCGGCTCGTTCGAAAACTCGATTTAATTTTTCAAGTCGAGCCTAGCCGAGTCGAGCTATTCGAGCATACCCCTTTTTCGAGCCAAACATGCTCATATATTTATTAATCATACAAATAAAATATAAAAATTATCGAGCTCAAGCCGATAAACGAGCTAATTGATCGCGAGTTCGAACCCATAAACGAGCATCGAGCTCGAGCTCGATAACTCAAAAAATATTCGAGCTTGAGCCCAATATTAATTTTTCGAGCCCGACTCAATTAACATGCTACTTGGCTCAGCTCGTTTACACCCCTACGCCTCGGACCGCCTCGAGGCTTACGCCTTGCCTCACGGAGAGAAAACGCCTCACCTCACGTTTTCGTATTTTAAAACCTTGAGTGGGTATAATGGTTTTCTTCTTATTAACTAGTCTAAGTGGGTCATAATGGAACTAAGTGGGTTATAATTTGTCTAATTGGAGCTAAATGTATTTAACTGACGCATTAAGGGTCTTTAATGGATCTCAATGGGTTTTATTTACCTTTCACTAGTATAAGTGGATCAAAAATGGACTTTGAGGGTCATAATGGGAGAAGTTGTTCATAATCTGGCTAATCACTAATTAGACCTAAATGGATCAAACTGAGGTATAACAAGTCTTTCTGGTCCTAAATGGGTCGTGTTGCGCTCAAAGGGTATAATGGGTCATAATGAAACTAAGTGGGTCATAATGTGTCTAATTAAAAACAAAATGGATTTAGTTGTGGTATACAAGGTTTTAAAGTATGGAAAGGCGAGCCAGGCGTAAGCCTCCAGGCGAGCGAGCGTAGACTTGAGGCGGAAAATAAATAAAATTCAAAATATTTTATATACACCAGATGATTATCACCGAACACTATATACACAAAATACATAAATACATACAATGTATATATATATATGTTTCATCACTAGACATGATTATTATACATGTAATATATATAAAATATATTATATATAGACTGCCACTACCACTAGAATACACATATATATGTGTGTGTGCGTGTATATACATATATAACACTACGGGTGTGCCACCAGACACATTAATATACATACATATATACTGCAACTACCATTAGAATATATATATATGTGTGTGTGTGTGTGCACGCGTGCATATGCATATACAACACTTCTAGTCTGCCACCACTATCAACAAAGAAATGTAGAAATATAAAAAATATAAAAAGTGGGTTGTGAGAGAGTTTGGATGAGTAAGGCGGTAAGGAAATATATATATATATATTGATGTGAATTCAAAAGGATATACATGGGTGTCAAATCTGACTTGGAGCACAAGTATTGAGCAAGGTGAAAAACCTAAGATTAGGTTTCTTGGAGAACAAGCAAGGAAAACCCTAGATCTATATCTAGGTTAGAATTTGATTTTCGATCAATTTCTACTCTAGCTATTTATAACTTTAATTTAGTTTTTGCCCCAAGGTTTTGGAATTCACTTGAATTCGTTTTACTTGGTTTGGCTTTATGATATTTTATTAAGTTTATTTCTTTCCTAGTTTAAATTGTTTCCTTATTTTCGCATTGTTTCCTTATTTACTAGGTTTCCTTATTTTCTATTTCCTTATTATGCATTATAAATAGGATCAATCATGTAATATCAATATTCATTCAATGAAGATTTCGTTTTATTAGATATTTCTTGTGCGCATCAAGCATAAGTTTTATTCTTCTTTTCTTTACTTCAATTATCGGATTGTTTTGAAGTTTAGAGTTGTCAAACACCTTAGTTTACTGGATTGATCTAAAGTGTTTGGGATTCAAAGTACACGTTTACGGATTGATCGTGTAGGGTTGAAATATCGGTTCGTTTTGAAGCTTAAGGTGCAAGAAAACATCAAGATCTTATCTTTATCTCAAAGTTCTTCAATTCTTCTCAAAGTTTTCACTTTAAAGAGGTGAAATCCACATCAATTTGGTATCATCGAGCACGGTTAGTCGTTTTCTTATTAAAGCACGTTTCCAAGATTTGTTACGTTCTTGATTTTCTTAATTTTCTTGATTTATTTATCAAGAAATTTTTTTGTGTAGTCTTTGTGATTGCGGTTTCTTGTGTTTCTTGGGCTGCAAGTAACCTAGCTATCATGCCTACCACGAACGAGTTGTTGTTTGAAGTTCTTGAGCGTATGAAGCTCCAAGAGAAAAAGGCTGGAAAAACTCGAGTTACTAGAATCTTCTATGGGTAGGCAACATTTGCGTATGAATGCAATATATGATGAATTCAAAAAAAGCTTGATCCGAATTCTACCCACTTTGTTCTTAATAAATACGAGGACGAAAATTCAAGTGATGAAGATTCCTCTATTAAATCAACCCCGACTAAAACAAAGAAGCATAAAGACAAAATTGATGATCGAGGCATAAAGTTGGATGATTTTACGAACTTAGGAAGTCTGATGTTTATCATGAATGGGAACGCCAAGTAGAGAAGATTGGTGACTATAAGGGTCTTAATGACAAACAACAATTTAAGATTGCATATATTCGTTTGACAAAGAATGTTTGGTTTATGGTTTGAGAATCTTAAAGCTAGTAGGGCTAGAACTCGAAAAGGAGAAGATCAAAACTTGGACGGTTTTGAAAAAGAAGCTCATGAAATACCTCCTTGATGACTATGAACAAACACAATATTTGAAACTCGCAACTTTGAATCAAGACGCCATGAGTGTAGGTGAATATGTGGCTGAATTTGATAATTTATGCTTAGTTTGTGATTTAACGAGAAAAGGAAACTATGAAGATTGCACGGTTCATTCGTGGGTTAAATCGACCTATTGCTAAAAAGGTTGAACTCGGTCGATATAGCACATTTAATAATGTGTGCAAACTCGTGCAAAGATTGAGTCTCATGAATGAAGAAAAATCAAAATCTAGTTTTCAAGGCTCCGGTTCGGGGAATTCTAAAGGATTTGGTTCATTCGGATCCCAATGCTTCTCAAAACTCTCAACATCCGTCATCAAAGTTTCGCAAAAGAAAGAAGATTCATCGTTCGAAGATAACCGCATGGAAAGAGAAAAGGTGTTTATTTCAAAGAGGAGTTTGAGAATCGGAGAAAGTGCTTCAAGTGTCAAGGAAAGGACACATAGCTAGTGAATGTCCTTCTCGAAGAACTCTTACAACGAAACAATACATGGAATGGGAAAAAGAAGATAAACACATAGAATTTATGCCCGAATATGAGCGAGTTCGAAGATGAAGATGAAGAAGAAGAAGAGGATGCCTATGCGGAGAATGATGCAAATCTCATTGTTGTTCGTAGAGTATTACATTCGGAATGCCCACCTAATGTTGATCAAAGGGAGAGCTTGTTTCATACTCGATGCAAAGTTGGAAACAACACTTGCAACATGATAATTGATAGCGGTTCTTGCACTAATGTTGCATCGGTTGATATGGTGAATAAACTTCAACTATCTACGCGTGATCATGTTAAACCTTACAAGCTGAATTGGCTTGATGATTCAAAAGGTATAAATGTGAAGTTAAGCAAGCTTTGGTAAATTCTCGATTGGAAACTACCTTTGAAGAATTATTGTGCGATGTGATTCCTATGAGTGCATGTCATCTCTTACTTGGGAGACCATGGCGAGTTTGATAGGAAAGGTGATTCATGAAGGTGACACAAAATGTTTATTACGTTAAGGTTGGTAATAAGCGCATTAAGCTTGACCATTATCTCCCAACGAGTACTTTGCTAATGATCGTAAATCAAAGAAAACGACTAGTTTGTTTTTGTCGGCTAAGGATTTCGAGAAGGAGATAGAAGAAAGTGGTGGTATGGCTTACGCCTTGGTAGTGAAACGGGTGACTCCAAATCAACCTCAACTTGATCCCGATCCTTAACAATTTGTTGGGTGAATTTAGCGACGTGTTTCCGGATGAACTACCTATAGGATTGCTCTCCTTTAAGAGGAATTGAGCATGCCATTGATCTTATACACGGTGCTTCATTACCCGATAAACACCTTTATAGATGTGATCCCAGGGGCTTCAAAAGAACTCCAGAAGGCGGATTGAAGATTTGATGGAAAAGGGTTATGTTAGAAGGAGTATAAGCCCTTGTGCGGTTCCGGCTTTATTAGTTCCAAAGAAAGACGGGACATGGAGGATGTGTATCGATTCTAGGGCGGTGAACAATATTACTTGTCAAATATCATTTTCCCATGCCTAGATTGGAGGATATATTTGATGAATTACATGGTGGCACATTTTTTTCCAAAATTGATCTTCGGAGGGGATATCATCAAATGCGGATTCGTGAAGGTGATGAATGTAAAATTGATTTCGTAACTAAACAAGACTTGTATGAGTTGATGGTAATGCCTTTTGGTCTATCTAACGCCCCTTGCTCGGTTATAAGACTCATGAATGAGGTACTTGAAACATATGAAGATAATGCTTATAAAATAGACTTGCCGAGTGATATGGGAAGTGTTAGTGCTAAATTCAATAGGTGATCTATCTCCTCATTTGGATGATGCGAATTTGAGGGCAAATTCTTCTAAAGAGGGGGAGAATGATGTGAATTCAAAAGGATATACATGGGTGTCAAATCGACTTGGAGCACGAAGTATTGAGCAAGGTGAAAAACCTAAGATTAGGTTTCTTGGAGAACAAGCAAGGAAAACCCTAGATCTATATCTAGGTTAGAATTTGATTTTCGATCAATTTCTACTCTAGCTATTTATAACTTTAATTTAGTTTTTGCCCCAAGGTTTTGGAATTCACTTGAATTCGTTTTACTTGGTTTGGCTTTATGATATTTTATTAAGTTTATTTCTTTCCTAGTTTAAATTGTTTCCTTATTTTCGCATTGTTTCCTTATTTACTAGGTTTCCTTATTTTCTATTTCCTTATTATGCATTATAAATAGGATCAATCATGTAATATCAATATTCATTCAATGAAGATTTCGTTTTATTAGATATTTCTTGTGCATCGAGCATAAGTTTTATTCTTCTTTTCTTTACTTCAATTCGGATTGTTTTGAAGTTTAGAGTTGTCAAACACCTTAGTTTACGGATTGATCTAAAGTGTTTGGGATTCAAAATACACGTTTAGGATTGATCGTGTAGGGTTGAAATATCGGTTCGTTTTGAAGCTTAAGGTGCAAGAAAACATCAAGATCTTATCTTTATCTCAAAGTTCTTCAATTCTTCTCAAAGTTTTCACTTTAAAGAGGCTGAAATCCACATCATATATATATATGTCTTCATCTTATTCTTCAAAGTGGGAGACTTTAGGCAATATAATATGCTTTGCCGTCTTCCACCACCGGTCACAAATGTAGAATGTAGAACCGTGAGATAGTTGAATGAGGAAATGATCGACAATTTCAACACCAAACAAAAAGCACGCGTCCCACATGCCTCATCACTCACCGTCTCAATCGCGACCCCAACCTTCCAGAGCGTACATCCCATACAAGCAATGAGATGCGACGCCTCATGAGCGATTTTTGACCACCTCGTCCGGAGGGGCCCCTTGAGACGTCTTCCTCAACCGATTTTTACAACCATGGTGGTATAATGGATATTAGTGGTCCTAACTAGGTTGGTTTGGTATAATTAGGTATAATAGGTCTTATTCTCAACGAGTCTAAGTAGGTCATAATAGGACCAAGTGTGCCATTATTTGTCTAATTAGACCTAAATGAAACTAATTAATGTATAATGGTCTTAGTTGTTCTAAATGAGTCGTTTTGGTGTAAGTGGGTACAAGGTTTTAAAGAACGGAAACGAGTCTTGAGGCGTTTTTCCATTAGGTACGTGAGGCGTAAGCCCCAAAAAACTAATATATATATATGTATATATATATATATAAGCACAGAAATTATATATCACATATGCAAAAAAATATTATACATTTATACTCTAGACTGAATACAATATACACGAAATACGTAAATACTAAATATACATACACAGAACAATGTATAAACGAAAAATTATTTTATTTTGGACTGAATACAATATACACAAAGACATAAATACTGAATATATACACAATATATATATATAAGTCCACTAGACACTGTATATATACACACATTGAAAGTGGGACGGTGGTACAATTGATAGATATATACACATTTATATTGCTCACAAAAAAATATACCAGGTGACAGAAAGTGGGACGACGAGAGAGTTTAATTATGTATGTATAATATTTATATTTATATTGCTTACAAAGAAAATATACAGGGGATACAAAGTGGGACGGTGGGTGGGAGAGTTAGATTATATAATATTATATATGAGTGCACTGCTCAGAATATGTACAAAGTGGGACGGTGGGTGTGAGAGTTAGATTATATATAATTTAAATATGAGTGAACTGCTCAGAATATGTACAAAGTGGGACGATGATGGTGAGCGGTTTTGCAGTTGAGAGATAATAATTAGCAACTTGCTTTTACGTGGATTCATACAATTAGAACGGTCAACAATAGTGACCGCCTCATTAAAGTCTCACCGCTTTACTGACTCACTCCTCGCCTCTGCCAACCAAGGCGTAAGTCCCAACTACACCTAGAGAGGCGGCGCCTCATATTCGATTTGGGGCCGTTTAGTTTTGAGGCGCGCCCTGAGGCGTGCGTCTCACACGTTTTTTAAAACCATGAGTGGGTATAATGGATCTTATTCTACTTAACGAGTCAAGTGGCTTAGTGTAACTAAGTAGGTCATAATGTGTCAAATTAGATCTAAATGGATTCTATTGAGGCATAACAGGTCTTAGCGGTCCTAAATGGGTTGTCTTGGTGTAAATTGGTATAATGGGCCGTATTCTCCTTAACGAGTCTAAGTGGGTCATAATGGGTTAAGTTCATAATCTGTCTGATTAAACCTAAATGGATCTATTTGAGGTATAACTGGACTTAGCGATTGTAAATGGGTCATTTCGAGAAGTGGGGATAATGGGTCTTATTCTCCTCAGTGTGTCTAAGTGAGACATTTCGTGTCTAGTTTCACCTAATTGGATTTAATTGAGATATAAAGGGTCTTAGTTGTCCTAAGTTGGTCGTGTTGTGGTAAGTGGGTATTATGGGTCTTATTCTCCTTAACGAGTCTCACTTAGTCATAGACTCAGTAGGACTAAGTGGGTCATGATGTTTCCATATAGATCTAAGCGGATCTAGTTGAGGTCTAACGGGTTTAAGTGGTCCTCAATGGGTCGTTTTTGAGTAAGTAGGTATAATAGGTCTTGCTTTCCTTAACCGGTCATACATTATGTCTAATTAGATGTAAATGGATCTAATTGAGTTTATAAAGAGTCTTAGTGACCCTAAATAGGTCGTTTATGGTGTTAATGGTTGCGTCTTATCTTCCTTAACTGTCTAAGTAGGTCATAATGGGACTAAGTAGGTCATAATGGGACTAAGTAGGTCTTAGGGGCCGTTTACCAAATCTTACCCGGGTAAGTGCTTACCGGCAAAATTCAACACTATTACTTACTTACCGGGTAAGATTTTAGTCCACAAAAACGGCATCGTATGCAATAATTTACCCGGTAAGCGCTTATCGTGGTAAGAGTCGTTGCAACCACTTACCCGGGTAAGACTCTTGGTCATTGTTTTCCTTGTCTTCGCTCTTACCGGGTAAGATTTTTGGTACTTGTTATATTCCTCCGATAAGGTAATATGGCTTGGTAAGCACTTACCTGGGTAAGCGTTTGGTAAACGGCTCCTTAATGTGTCAAATTAGCCTAAAAAGGACTAACTGAGGTATAGTGAGTCTTAGCGGTCCTGAATGTGCCGTTTTGGGGTAACCGAGTATAATGGTCTTATAAGTTTGAAGTTACATTATAAAATCAATGATAAATTGACCATACTAAAAAAATAAATAAAGAGTTTCAATACATATGATTCCTAAATACATATTGCTAAAAATAGTCGAAGAAATAAAAAACGACTTCAAACTAAATTGGACGTTTGAGTTGTGACATGTCCAACTAGTTTATTAATATTGTCAATTGCTATATTGGATCAAACACAAAGTCCAAAAAATTACATAAATAATAAATTATTCTATATATATGTGAGTGTGTGTTATATATAAAAGTAACAATATACAAAATATGTGGTGCGGTGCGGTTTGATAACTCAAAACCGTAAAACGCACTGCACGGTGCTGTTTGGTAAAAATGCAAACTGTAAACCGCACCGCAAAAGTTCTAAACTGTGCTTTGTGGTGTTGTGCAGTTTGGATGAACACCCCTACCTAAAGGCAAGGTTGTAAAACTCGCTAGGCGGTAGTCGGGCGGCCGACCCCCTTGTAGCGAGTACTCGGCCTAGGCGGGGAGTACTCGGATTGGAATTTTTTATATATAAATTTTAAAATTATATATATATATATATAGCATGTTCATAAATCATAAATAACCAAATATAAAGATAATTGTTCATAGCACCTAAAATATATGTTTAAAAACACCCAGATTTTGATTCAATCGGTCTTGAAAGCCTTCAATTGGAGTTTTCTTCAGTAGCTTCTTTTGTCGGCTGCTTGGGTCGATTTTTCTTCAATCGAGTGCTAGAAACGGCTTACAACACCGATTTTTTTCTACTAAAACCTAAATTTTAAAGTTGACCGGCTTGGACCACCTAGGCCGATTACTCTCCGAGTAACACCGAGTAGGCCGAGGACCGAGTAATCTGGCCGATTAACCACAAATCGCCTCGGTTTAGGGCCGACTACCGAGTACTCGTCGAGTACTCGGCCGCCTAGGCCGATTTTTACAACACTGCCTAGAGGGATCTAATTATGGTACAAGGGGTCTTAGTGGTCCTTAATGGGTTGTTTTTTTGTAAGTGGTTATAATTGGTTTTGTTCTCCTTAACGTGTCTAAGTGGTTTTTAATGGGACTAACTGGGTCATAAGTTGTCTAATTGCATCTAAATGGATGTAATTTAGGTATAAGGGTCTTAATGGTCCTTAATAGGTCGTTTGGTATAACCGAGAATAATGGGTCTTATTCTTCTTAACTAGTCTAAGTTGGTCATAATATGTTTAATTGGACATAAATGGATCTAATTGAGGTATAACGGGTCTTAGCGGTCCTAAATGCGTCCTTATGTTGTAAGTGGGTATAGTGGGATTTATTCTCCTTAACGAGTCAAAGTAGGTCATAATGGGATTAAGTCAGTCATCATGTGTCAAATTAGACCTAAATGGATCTAATTGAGGTGTAACGGGTCTTAGCTGTCCTAAATAGTTCGCTTTGCTGTAAATGAGTATAATGGGTCTTATTCTCTTTAATAAGTCCTAGTGAGTTATTAGGTGTGTAAACTAAATGGTTCTAATTGAGGCATAACAAGCCTTACTTGTCGTAACTGTGTTGTGTTGCGTTTAGTGGGTATAATGGGTCTTATTCTCTTTATTGTGTTTAAATACGTCATAACGGGACTGAGTAGGTCATTATGTGTCTATTTAGACCTATGCGGATCTAATTGAGGTTTTACGAGTGTTAGTAGTCCTAGTGGGTCATTCACATATAGTTTGTTGGGTTTTTTTAGACTTTTTCTTTAATTTTAATAATAATGTTATTAATAGAAGATTGTATGCTCACTTTTTGTTGATTGAAAATTTGTTCTGTTTACCCTTACATGAAGATACTTTAATTGGAAAATGAATAATCCACAAAGCATTTCCACAAAAAATTTATATGATGTAATATAATGTGCATTTAGCATCAATCCTTTTTGGGACATTTAAGTAATATTATGCAACTATTGAGGCATAGAGGAGAGCATTGGCATGTTGCTTGCATCCCACCTCCTTAACCCTGCATTCGAATGAGATATACTCAATTGGTTTGGTGTGTTAGGTAATATACTTAATTGGTTTGGTTTGCTTTATAACACTAATATTCTACTAGACTCGTTCGAGAACTCGATTCAATTTTCCTAGTTGAGCTATTCGAGCACACTTTTCGAGCCAAACATGCTCATATTTATTAATCGTACAATAAAAATATAAAAAATATCGAGCTCAAGCTGATAAACGAGTTAATCGATCGTGAGCTCGATAACTCAAAAAGTATTCGAGCTCGAGTCCAATATTGAAAAAGTTAATCTAGCTTGAGTCGAGCTCTAGCCCAGTGTTAATTTTTCGATCCTGGCTAGATTAACCTTTTACTCGACTCGATTGGACTCGTTTACACCCCTACTTGATAAGAACGATGACAAGCACCGAGAGTTTTTGCCATTGCCATACAAATTAGGGTTTAGAATTTTCTTTTGCACATTATTCCTTTCATGCCACTTCCAAGCCCATGCAGATTAGGGTTTGGATCATTCCCTCTTACGCCTCCAGCTTTATCGATCACATGCTCTTCTTCAACTTCTACCACACCCTCCACCAACGACATCCTTTCACCTCTAACATAAAAATGGATCTTGGACTTTGAAACCCTACCGAGTAACTAGAAGTGTAGCCATCCGATCCCGGAGCCCTTTCATCTTCAATAACCGAAAACATGACTTGTTACGAAATCCAGATTAGAAGACTACACATGGGTTTCAATAATTGCACATAAAGAAAGAGAATTGGAATGGTTAAACAATTTTACCTCCCTTGCTTAATCGGAGAGTTTAAACCTCGAATATTCCACGCTCCTAGTTTCGACATGGGGACGTTTGTGTAGTGCCTTCCTCTCCCAACACTTTAGGATCGTTTGATGTCTCCAAATCCGAAGTATCAATACCCGAACTTTCCTCCACTTCCTCATTTGTAGCCCTTTGATTTTCGTCCACCAAAGAAGCAAAACGATTAGACCCCAATTTAATAGGAGTTCCTCATCTTGCCTCCGAAAACGTTTTTAAGCCAAAGCCATCACCGGAGCCTTTTTTGCAAAGGAGTTCCTTTCGACCTAATTGGGTTACTACGATCCACCTCGTGGCCTTGTTTAGCCCTATCATCCTCTTTATCCTCTAGTTCCACTTCCAAGTTTCCTCCTAAAGGTTCATTGTTGTTGCACATATCAGTCACGTTAGAATCCAAGTATCGTTTTTCAGCGCCTTTACTATTGATTCATCTGCTTTAGCACCCGGTACCACCTCAGGCTTGGGTAGATTTCGGTTTATAAACCATCTTGGGTCGTTCTCAGCCTTGTTCCAAACTTTAGAAGGTCCTGACCCTTGATCTTTCGAACTATTTTGTTTGTTTACAACTACCGGGAAACCATCATCTTTATTTGCTATAATCTCCTTCCCTTTATCATTCAGTTTTGCCACCACTGCTTTAGCACATGCCGAAAGTTTATGGCCAAATACAAGACAATGGGAACACTAAGTCCGTTCCTAAATGTATTCCACTTTTATAGGGACTTCTATCTCTTTTCCCCATATATATTTAGGATGACTACTTGCAGTTCTCTTTTTAATTCCCGACGGCCCAAACATCAACTAAGACCTTGGCAAAACCAGACATTCCCGACGCTTTATCACACGTAATCGTAGTATAAGCATCCATATCTTAGGTACTCTGAATGCGCTAAAAATTCTTCCCACTCCTTCCCTATTGAAAGCCACAAGGGTATATTCTGCAGTTTGACCCACAATGGGCACATCGTGTGCTCCGATTTAACCAACCATTGTATCGGATCCCAAGGAAAAAACAAAAAGCGGAACGAATCATCCAAGGGCCACCTTCCATAACTTGGTTTAGATCTTGGCTCTCCGCAAATCGAAAGAACAAAACTGAGCTTCGTTCATCATTGAATCTTGCAAGCCAAACTTACCTCAGAGATTTCACTATTTTTTGGACCATAGGATAGTACAAGTGAGGTCCCAATTTTTTTGCCATAAAGAGTGTTTTCATACACTGAAGTAGCAGACTTACTTAATTCAGCCGCCAACTCAACCCTCGATTTACCCTTTTCAGTCAACAGGAAGTATGTCAACCAATTACTTCTTCCATTATCAGCCGATTTAAGAATAACTGCATACGGACTAGGTTTCGTAGAGTTCCCATTGTTCATAGGAAAAGGTACGCCCTTTTGCTCATTTAGGTACGTAACACGGTTAAACACAGAAACCTTAGCAATTGATTCCCCTCCTTCCGAGCTTTTGCCATTGCCATGCAAATTAGGATTTTGATATTTCTTTTGCACGTCATTCCTTTGCATGCCACTTCCAAGCCCTTGCAGATTAGGGTTTGGATCATTCCCTTCTACAGCTCCAACTTTATCGATCACATGCTCTTCAACTTCTACCCCTAACCACCAACGACATCCTTTCACCTCTATCGTAAAAATGGATCTTGGACTTTGAAACCCTACCGAGTAAACCCTAACAGAAGTAACTAAGACCCCAGTTCCCGAATGCTGAAACTCTGCTAAAGAAACCTCAAATAGGGCAATGAAGGTTCCAAGATCACACAGTATTCCAGAGATTCCAGAGTTGATCAGATTCAAAAAAGGTATAACAGGGCTTAGTGGTCCTAAACGAGTTCTTATGGTGTAAGTAGGTGTAGTGGGACTTATTCTCCTTAACGAGTCAAAGTAGGTCATAATGGGACTAAGTAGGTCATAAGGTGTCAAATTAGACCTAATTGGATCTAATTGAGGTGAATCGGGTCTTAGCGGTCCTAGTGAGTCATTATGTGTGTAATTTCAACTAAATGGATCTAATTGAGGTATAACGGGCCTTACTTGTCTTAACCGTGTCGTGTTACGTTAAGTGGGTATAATAGGTCTTATTCTCCTTAATGTGTCTAAGTACGTTGTTAGTGTGGCTTTAATTGAAGTTAGTTAGAAAATAGCTTGTTAGACTTTTCTTGATTTGCTTTCTTGATTAGCTTGTCTTGTACTTCCAATAAATAGTTGGAATATCTTTTGTATTTTCTATTTCATTCATTCAATAAAAAGAGTAGAACAATCCTCTTCCTAAATTCTACTTTTCTCTCTTCAATTTCTTAACAAATTGGTATCAGAGCTTTGTTTTCTTCTTTCAATCGCAAATAGATAAACCATCTGATCTCATCATCTGTATCGATTCAATCTGAATCGAACTAATCTGAAATCGTTCGAAATTGATTTCTTTTGTGTGCGTATCGAAACATTTTGGAGTCGTCTTATATGGAATCGATTCTCAAAATCGATTTTGTTTCTTGAATCGCATCTGTCTGAAAATCGAAGAACCTAGAATCGATTTCTCAAAATCGATTCTGTTTGAATCGCAATTTGGAGTCGACCAATTTGGCATCGATTGTTAAAATCGATTTTGTTTGAACTCGTATCTGGAATCGACTAATTTGGAATCGCAATTTCTTGGAGTCGTAATCTGGAATCGATTCTTCAAATCGATTTTGTGTCCTGAGTCGTACTGAAATCGGGAAATCAGAAATCGCATCATCTGGAATCGATTTTGCTCTTGAAATCGATCTTGATTATTAGTCGCACAAGTCTGAAATTGATTATCTGAGTCGTATCTTTCTGTAATCGTTATTTTTTGGAATCGATTTTGTATCCGAGTCGCAAATCGCTGGAATCTTTCCTTTTTGGGCCAGCCCAGCCCATTTTGAAAAGTGCAGACCAAATCAGGAAAAATAATCTGATTATTTTTCGTTTAGAAATCGATTTCATCTGAATCAATTTTTTGGTTCTGAATTAATTCTCAATTGATTCTTCTACAATCAATTTTTGGTGTTAAGATTTCAGAAATATGCCTTCACAGATTATCAAGATAGACAAGTTCACTGGAAAGAATAACTTCAGCCTATGGAGAATCAAGATGAGGGCTCTCCTAAAACAACAAGGTATTTGGATCCCCTTGGCTGGTGAAAGGCTTGAAGAACTCTCTGAATCTGAGTTTTCAAAACAAGATGAGAAAGCACATTCTACCATCTTGTTATCTTTGGCGGATGAGGTTATTTACGAGGTTGCGGATGAAGAGACAGCAGCGTCTCTATGGCTGAAATTAGAAAGTCTCTACATGACTAAGTCATTAACGAACAAGTTGTTAAAGCAACGGCTATTTGCGTTACGTATGAAGGAGGGAATGCCTTTGAAGGAGCATCTTGACGAGTTAAACTCCATTCTTGTGGATTTGAAGAATGTTGAAGTCAAGATTGAAGATGAGGATGCGGCCCTCATCTTATTGGTTTCGTTACCCTCTTCATACGAGAACTTTGTCAACTCGTTCGTTGTTGGAAGAGACACTATTACGTTGGAAGAAGTTCGTTCGAGTTTGCACTCCCGTGAGTTGCGCCATAAAGCTTCGGGAAGTAATTCCGAAAACCAATCGGTGGGTTTGTCGGTAGTAAATGGAGATAGAGATAGAGGAAGAGATAAAAGCCGAGAGAAAGGAAAAGGGAAATGGAAAAATAGAGGCCGATCGAAGTCGAAAACAAGAGGTCCAAGTGGAAACCCAAGAGAGGTTTGCCACTATTGTAAAGAACCCGATCATTGGAAAAACGAGTGTCCAAAGTTAAAGGCAAAAGGGTCAGCGGCTGTCGCAAAAGATGATTCGGATTCGGAGGCTGACTACGTGTTTTTGGTGGTTGATTGCAAAAGTCAACCCGAGGTATGAATTCTTGACTCCGGATGTTCTTTTCGTATGACTCCACATAAGCATTGGTTCAACAACTATGAGAAGATTCTCACACCCGGAAATGTCTTGATGGGAAACGACACACCGTGTGAAGTTGTTGGAATTGGTTCGGTGAGCATTAAAATGCATGACGGGACCGTAAGAACTCTAACCGATGTTCGTCATGTACCCGGGTTGAAGAAGAACTTGATCTCTTTGGGAGTGTTCGACTCAAAGGGTTACTAGTACACCGGTGAAGGTGGAGTACTACGGGTCATTAAAGGTGCCTTAGTAGTGATGAAAGGAGTCAAGAGAGGTACATTGTACGTGCTTGAAGGTAGCACGGTTGTTGGGACAGCAGCACCGACCCTTAACTCTTCAGAAAACAAGTCAAAACTTACCCGTTTGTGGTACATGAGGTTGGGGCACGTTAGTGAGAAAGGCATGGTTATTCTCAGCAAGAAAGGACTTCTTGGAGGTCATAAAGTTGCTGATTTGGGTCTTTGTGAGCACTGTATTTTTGGAAAACAAAGAAGAGTACGCTTTTCTAAGGCTGTCCATACAACCAAGTCTACGTTAGACTACCTTCACGCCGATTGTTGGGGTCCCTCGCAAGTACCCTCACTTGGTGGTGCCCGTTATTTTCTCTCGATCATTGACGACTACTCTAGGATGACTTGGGTGTTCATTATGAAACACAAGAGTGAGTCGTTTGAGAAGTTTAAAGATTGGAAAGTTCTCATTGAAAATCAAGTCGGGAAGAAGATAAAGAGGGTTCGAACGGATAACGGTTTGGAGTTTTGTTCAAATGAATTTGATCGTTTTTGTAAAGATGAAGGAATTGCAAGGCATCATACGGTTAGGCACACTCCTCAACAAAATGGAGTGGCCGAAAGGATGAATAAAACGTTGTTGGAAAGAGTAAGATGTGTACTCTCAAATGCCGGGTTGACTAAAGGTTTTTGGGCGGAAGCATTAAACACGATTTGTTACTTGATAAATCGAACCCCGACAACGGCAATTGATTGTAAAACTCCTATCGAGGTGTGGTCCGGTAAGCCGGCTGATTACTCGGATCTAAAAGTATTCGGTTGTCCTTCGTATTATCATGTTAGTGAAGGGAAATTGGAACCGAGGTCAAAGAAGGGGCTGTTTATGGGATACGGAAGTGGAGTAAAGGGATATCGTATTTGGTCCCTTGATAAAAAGAAGGTGATTCTCAGCCGTGACGTATTGTTTGACGAGGAAAGTATGTTACGTGGAGTGAGAAATTCATCTACTCCAAGTATCCAAGATGATGGTGTGTCCGAACAGGTGGAGTATGAGTCAAATGACTCCGATGAAGGTGAAACTGCTGCCGGACAGCCAAGTAGCTCAACGCAGAATTTTGGACAGCCCAGTACCTCGACTCAAAACGAGTCGGTTGTGCCCGAAAATCAGCACCAACATGCTGAATTTCGATCTATAGCTTTAGACAAGCCTCGAAGGCAAAGCCGGTAGACCGATTCGATATGGTTTTGATGACATGGTGGCCTATGCTTTGCAAGTTGCTGAAGAAGTAGAGTTCTTTGAGCCGTCTACTTACAAAGAAGCAATCACAACTCAAGAGGCTGATGTGTGGATTGCAGCCATGAGTGAAGAGATGGAGTCACTTCACAAGAATAGAACTTGGAAGTTAGTGAAGTTACCACAAGGCAGAAAAGTTGTTAGCTGTAAGTGGATTTACAAGTGTAAAACAGGGCTGCCGGGAGCCGAAAGTGTGAGATACAAAGCCCGTTTGGTGGCTAGAGGTTATAGCCAAGAGCAAGGTGTTGATTATAATGAGATTTTCTCTCCGGTGGTGCGTCATACATCCATCCGGGTGTTGTTGGCACTAGTAGCACAAGCAAATTTGGAGTTGGAACAATTGGACGTGAAAACGGCGTTCCTACATAGTGAGCTTGAAGAGGAAATTTACATGATTCAACCGGAGGGTTTTGTAGCTCAAGGTAAAGAAAACTATGTTTGTAAACTCTAGAAATCGCTTTACGGGTTAAAGCAATCCCCGAGACAATGGTACAAACGTTTTGACAGCTTTATGGTGAGCCATGGCTTTAGTAGAAGTCCTTATGATTGTTGTATATATCATAAGAGAGGTGTTGTTGGGTCACATGTGTATCTTCTACTCTATGTGGACGATATGTTGGTAGCGGCACGTGACATGGCCGAAATTAAGAAGTTAAAAAGTCTTCTTAATTCTGAGTTTGACATAAAAGATTTGGGGGCTGCTCAAAAGATTCTTGGGATGGAGATTATCCGAGATAGATCTAAACGAAAACTTTTCTTGTCACAGAAAAGTTACATTTTGAAGATTCTCTCTCGGTTTGGAATGCTTTCGGCAAAGCCGGTGAACACATCGTCATCGGCAAATTTCAGATTATCGGTAGAGATGGCTCCTCAAACCGAGGCTGAGGTGGAGTACATGAGCAAAGTTCCTTATTCAAGTGCGGGAGGAAGTCTTATGTATGTCATGGTCTGTACTAGGCCGGACATAGCCTCATGCCGTTAGTGTTGTTTCGCGCTACATGTCCTATCCGGGGAAAGAGCATTGGGCTGCGGTGAAACGAATATTTCGTTACCTAAAAGGGACAGCTGATGTGGGTCTCATTTATGGAGGAGAAAAAGAGACTTTTGTGGCTGGATTTTCTGATTCAGATTACGCAGCTGACCTTGACTCGAGGAGGTCATTAACGGGGTATGTGTTCACTGTTGGAGATGCTTGGAGATATGGGTTTTCATCAAGATCAGGCTGTGGTGTTTTGTGATAGCCTGAGTGCTATTTGTCTTGCTAAAGATCAGGTGCATCATGAGAGAACGAAGCATATAGATGTTCGTTATCACTTTATTCGTTCGGAATGGAGAATTAAAGTGAAGAAAGTAAGGACTGAGGACAATCCGGCCATGCACTTACGAAACCCGTTCCTTTGAACAAGTTTAGGCATTGTTTAGATATTCTAAACATTGATAGTTGGAAGTAAAGTTTTTGTTTTGAAATTAAAGCCAAGGTGGAGATTTGTTAGTTGTGGCTTTAATTGAAGTTAGTTAGAAAATAGTTTGTTAGACTTTTCTTGATTTGCTTTCTTGACTAACTTGTCTTGTACTTCCAATAAATAGTTGGAATATCTTTTGTATTTTCTATTTCATTCATTCAATAAAAAGAGTAGAACAATCCTCTTCCTAAATTCTACTTTTCTCTCTTCAATTTCTTAACATACGTCATAACGGGATTGAGTTGGTCATAATGTGCCTAATTAGACCTATGCGGATCTAATTGAGGTTATACGGGTCTTGGTGGTCCTAGTGGGCCGTGTTGAGATAAGAGGGGATAATGGGACTTACTCTCCTTAACTAGTTTAGGGAGGTCATAATGGGATATAATGTTCGTATTCTCTTAAACGAGTCTAAGTCGGTCAAAATGGGCCTTTCTTGTCGTAAGTGGGTCATGTTGCGGTGAGTGGGTATAATGGGTCTTATTCTCCTTAATGAGTAAGTATGTCATAATGGAACTAAATAGGTCATAATGTGTCTAACTAGACCCAAGTGAATCTAATCGAGGTATAACAAGTCTTAAGTGGTCCTTAATGAGTCGTTTTTCAATAAGTAGGTATAATAGGTCTTATTCTCCCTAACCAGTTTAAGTGGGTCGTAGTGAGTCTAATTAGACCTAAATGGATTTAATTGAGGTAAAGCAGGTCTTAGTGGTCCTAAGTAGGTCGTATTGCTGTAAGTGGGTATGATATGTGTTATTCTCCATAATGAGTCTAAATAGATCATACTGCGATTAAGTGGGTCCTAATTTGTCTAATTAGGGGTGTAATCAAGCTGAGACAACTCGTGAGATACTCGAGATCGACTCGGAATAGATTATAATGGATTCTAATGGGAGTATGGGATTATGTGTCATAATGGGACTGAATAGGTTATAATGGATTCTATAGAGGTATAACGTGGGCCATTGTATGTCATAGACCTAAATAGAATTAATTAAGGTATAGTGCATCTTAGTGGTCCTAAATGAATCGTTTTGGTGTGACTGCGTATAATGGGTCTTAGATTCCTTAACGAGTCAAAGTAAGTTATAATGGGATATGGGACTATGTGTCATAATGGGACTGAATAGGTTATAATGGATTCTATAGAGGTATAACGTGTCATAGGGGTCCTAAATGTGTCGTTTTGGTGTAAGTGGGTATAGTGGGTCTTATTAGACCTTAATGGACCTAATTGAGGAGTAACGGGTATCAGTGGTCCTAAATGGGTTGTTTTTGGTGTCGGTGGCTATAATGGGTCTTCTTCTCCTTAACGAGTCAAAGTGTCTCTTTATGGGTCTTTTTTGAGTAAGTAGGTATAATAGGACTTGTTCTCCTTAACTCCTCTAAGTGGGTCATAATGTGTCTAATTAGACCTAGATGGATTTAATTTAGGTATATTGGGTGCGAGTAGAGGCTCACGTTCCTGAATGGATTTTGGGATAACCTTGAGGCGCGCTATGCCTTCAGAGTTTTTCAAAATAGTGATAGGTATAATAGGTCTTGTTCTCGTTAACAAGTCAAAGTGGGTCATTATTTGTACTGCAGAAAAAGAACTAATTAAGGTATATGGTGGTCCAAAATCAGTCGTTTTGATGTAAGTGGGTCATAATTTGTCTAATTAGACCTAAATGGAACTAACTGAGGTATAATGGCTCTTAGTGGTACTAAATGGGTGCTTTTGGTGTAATTAGGTATATTGGGACTTAATCTCCTTAAGGTGTCAAAGTAGGTAATAATGGGACTAAGTACACCTTAATGTGTCAAATTAGACCTTAATGGATCTAATAGAGGTATATTGGGTCTAAGTCATCCTTAATTGTTCGTTTTGGTACAAATGAGTTTAATAGGTCTTCTTCTTCTTAATTAGGCAACTTGTGTCATTACTTGTCTAATTAGATCTGAATGGAGCTAATTAAGGTATAACGGGTCTTAATGGTCCTAAATAAACCGTTTTGGAGTAATTGCGTATAATGGGTCGTGTTCTCATTAACGAGTCAAAGTGCGTTATAATGTGTCAAATTAAAGCTAAACGGATTCTATTAAGGTATAACGGGTCTTAGCTGTCCTAAATGGGTCATTTTGGTGTAAGTAGGTATAATAGGTCTTATTCTCCTTAACGAGTCTAAGTGGGTTATAATGGAACCAAGTTGTCATGATTAGTCTAATTAAAACTAAATGGATCAAATTGAGGAATAACCGGGTCTTAGTGGTCCTAAATGGGTCGTGTTGCGGTTAGATGGTATAATGGGTCTTAATCTCCATAACGAGTCTAAGGAGGTCATAATGGGACTAAGTGGGTCATAAGGTGTCTAATTAGACCAAAATGAATTTAGTTAAGGTATAATGGGTATTAGTGGTCCTAAATTGGTCATTTGCTTTTTTGTGTAAGTGGGTGTAATGGGTCTATTCTTCTTAACGAGTCAAAGTGTCTATTAATGGGTCTTTTTTGAGTAAGTAGGTATAATAGGACTTATTCTCCTTAACTCCTCTAAGTGGATTCAAAATATGTCTAATTAGACCTTGATAGATCTAATTGAGATATATTGGGTGCGAGTCGTCTAAATATGTCTTTTTGGTATAAGTGGGTATAATTGGTCTTATTCTTCTTAACAAGTCAAAGTGGGCCATTATATGTTTTAGACACACATAGAACTAATTAAGGTATAACGCGTCTTAGTGGTCCTAAATGAATCGTTTGGGTGTAAGTGGGTATAATGGGTCTTACATTCCTTAACGAGTAAAAGTGGGTATAATGGGTCTTACACTCCTTAACGAGTAAAAGTGGGTTATGATGGGACTATGCGAGTCATAATGGGATTGAATAGGTTATGATGGAATAATGAGTCACCCCGGTCCTAAATGGGTCGTTTTGTTGTAAGTAAGTGGGTATAATGGGTCTTGTTAGACCTAATTGGATCTAATTGAGGTGTAACGGATGTTTGTGGTCCTAAATGGGTTGTTCTTGGTGTTTTTTCTTTGAAATATATAATATTTATATACGGCAAATGGAACAAATAAACTCGCACACCCTCCTCGTCTTTGGTGAGGTTTGAACCCCCGACCTCCTTGTAGGCTAGAAGCACACATATCGCTAGGCCAAAGGCCCTTTGGTGGGTTGTTCTTGGTGTTAGTGGCTATAATGGGTCTTATTCTCCCTAACGGGTCAAAGTGGGTCATAATGGGACTATTTAGACCGAAATAGAACTAATTAAGGTATAACGGGTCTTAGTGGTCCTAAATGTGTCTTTATGGTGTAAGTGGGTATAATGGGACTTATTCTCCTTAACGGGTCAAAATGTGTCAAATTAGACCAAAATGGATCTAATTGCGGTGTATCACGTCTTACCGGTCCTAGTGAGCCATTATGTGTGTAATTTCAACTAAATAGATCCAACTGAGGTATAACGGGCCTTACTTGTCCTAACTGCGTCATGTTCCTTTAAGTGGGTATAATGGGTCTCATTCTCGTTAATGTGTATAAAATTAGTTGTTTTGGTATAAGTGGGTATAATAGATCTTATTCCCTTTAATGAGTCAAAGTGGGCCTGTATTTGTGTAATTAGACCTAAATGGAACTAATTAAGGTATAACGGGTCTTAGTGGTCCTAAATGAGTCGTTTTGGTTTAGGTGGGTATATTAGGACTTATTCTCCTTAACAAGTCAAAGTGGGTAATAATAGGACTAAGTACGTCTTAATGTGTCAATTCAGACATAAATGGATCTAGTTGACGTATATTGGGTCTTAGTCGTCGTAATTAGGTCATGTTGTTATAAATGGGTATAATATGTCTTATTCTCCTTAATTAGTCTAAGTGGGTCATTATATTTCTAATTAGACCTAAATAAAACTAATTAAGGTAATAATGGGTCTTTTTTTTAAGTATATAACGAGTCTTAGCGGTCCTAAATGCGTCGTTTTGGTATAAATGGGTATAATGGGTCATATCCTCCTTAAACAGTCAAAGTGGGGAATAATGGGGCTAAGTAGGTCATAATATATCTTAATGGTCGTAATTAGGGTAACAACCCTTTTGTGGGTGGGTGTCGGAGATCAGGACCCCGAAAACAGGTAGCCGGGCAGCTACCTGCGGTAACAAAGCCGTTTACGGCTGTAGATCTGGAGGAGGCGATGACTAGGGTTTCTAAACCCTTAAAATGGTCCGGACCTTTTATGGGATGGTCAAATTTTCTTAAATTGGTGAAAGGCTATTTCAAAAGATGGGTCTAATTTTCCTTTTAAATTATATTTTCCATATAATTTTTTTTACCATTTTAACTAAATGCTCAAAGTGGCTTTGAATACTGGGTATTAATATACATTGTAACCTCAAACGCAGGGAAAAAATATATATTTGGTTACACATATAAAGCTTTTCTGAAATTATAAAACCCATAGCTATTACAATTGTAATTTTTGTAATGAATCAATATACTGGTTTTTCTGAGTGCGGTATCTTTTGCATCTAAGGAGTAACCTTGAGGAGCACTTTGGGCAATGTGGAGGGACTGTCTATCCAAAATATTATGAATATGGGGTCCTAAAGGGTTAGCTTTTTCGTATTTAGGAGGTAATTATGCAGTTTAAGCTTGTTTTCACCATAACATGTTAATTTGTATGTTTTTCAGGGTCTCTTACATAGACTTTGCTAAGCCGAAATGCCTTCAATAGAACTCTGACCGTTGTCTGGTACGCTTGATCTTTTTGAGGTCAAATTTCCAATTATTCTTGGTTCAACTTGAAACATTTTGTGGCCTATTCGAGTTTGTAATTTGAGCAACACCAAACCAAGTGGTCTGATTTTGGTCGAGTTAATGAGTTTGGATTTGGACATACTACTTGTGCTTCAATGCATTGTTTCGAACATTGAGGGTCAAGTGAGCTTTTGTTTCACTTAAGTTTGACCCATAAAAGTTACTAAACTTACCTGGTAAACGTTTACCGGGTTATACATCTTACTGGCTGAACATGGCAAGGGCCGAGAATCTTAGCCAGTAAGAGTGATGATAAGGATGGAGTCTTACCCGGTATGTGAGGATAACGACTCTTACCTGCTAAATGTTTACCGGGTAATTGTTGCATATGATACCTATATGATGGAGTACAATCTTAACTGATGAAGTTAGTATTGACTCCTACTAGATAAGTATTATTGATAATGGTACGCCTTCTTCTTGTCCGTCATCTATGTTTGTTACCCAAGTACTAAAAGATTGTTTATTAATTTTAGGGAAAAGTCTTAAAAAACCCAACAAACTATATGATTTTGAATGATTCAATCCTTAAACTATTTTTTTGAATGATAAAACCTTTAAACTTTCTAAAAACCGGTTAATGTGATAAAAATTTGGGAAAAATCTAAAAAAACCCAACAAATTATCTGATATTAAATGATTAAGTCTTATTATTTGAACATATAAATCCTTAAAAAAAATTCAATCTTTTTACCAAATAAATTCTTGAACTTTTTTGAACAAATGAATCCAATTTTTTTTTTAAGAAACAAAAGGATTAACTTAATTTTGAACAATTAAGTCTAGATTTTTTATAAACAAAATCATGAACAAATTATATATACAATTTCTCACCAACAACAAAGAAAATGAACCAACTAAGTAAAGAAAAATTATACCCTTTCCAAGACTAGTTCTAAAGCATACAAAAGTCATACTTAAAGCATAAATTGAGTTCATTAACTTGGTATTTAAAACATAAAAGATATTTTTGTTTTTACCTATTTATGTATTAGGCATGATTTTTGTATGTTTTAAAATTGGTAAAGAAAATGGTATAATTTTTCTCTGTTTAGTTGGTTACTGTACTTTGTTGTGAATAAGAGGAATTGTATTTTTTTCTTCAGATTTATTTGTTTAAAATTAAGTTCATGCTTTTGTGTGATCCAAAAAAGTTTATGTTCAAAATTAAGTTCATCCTTTTATTTCTTCAAAAAAAAGTTCGGGATTTATTTGTTCAAAAAAGTTTCAAGAATTTCTTTGTTGAAAAGATTTAGAGATTTATTTGTCAAAAAAACTAGGGACTTAATCATTCAAAATCAGATAATGTGTTGGTTTTTTAAAACTTTTCCCAAAGTTTTATTACATTAACTTGTTTTTACAAGTTCAATAATGTATTTGAAACTATTCCCAAATTTTTATTTCATTAACGTGTTTGTTGGTTTGGTTTGCTTTATAACACTAATATTCTACTCGACTCGTTAGAGAACTTGATTCGATTTTTCGAGTTGAGCATTCGAGCATACACTTTCTCGAACCAACCATGCTCATATTTATTAATCGTACAATAAAAATATAAACAATATCGACCTCAAGCTGATAAACGAGTTAATCGATCGTTAGCTCGATAACTCAAAAAGTATTCGAGTTCGAGTCCAATATTGAAAAAGTTAATCTAGCTTGCTCCAGCCCTGTGTTAATTTTTCGATCCTGGCTAGATTAACCTTCTACTCGACTCGATTCGACTCGTTTACACCCCAACTCGACAAGAGCGATGACAAGCACCGAGAATCTTACCGGGTAAGTAGGAGTAATGACTTTTAACTGGTAAGCGTTTATCGAATATTTTTTTGCATAAGGTGCAGTTTTAGTGACCTTATTTTACCAATAAAAACATTTTTTTATAGAACTAAAATAGAATTACGAAATAAAATAAAATCATATTTTTTTTGAGCGGGAAACCCAGGCACATCCATTAAAGAAAAAAAGAAGTACAAACAGAACTGGTTACATCAAAAAAATTAAGAAAACAACCCGACTTGGAAAGAACAAACCAAGCCACAAGCAACCAGAACAAACAAAGACAAATAGAAAAGACAAAGCAACAAGCAAAGAACTAGTTGCAACTCCGAAGAAAAGCTTCAGCAAGCTCTTTGAGTTGTATCCCCATTTGCAGTAGCTTTGTACCCACACTTCCTCTTCCACGCCATTCTCTGGATTATCACTCCTCTGGCCTCATTAAACAGCTTCTCAATACTCCTATTGCAATTTTCAAACAACCTCCTATTCCGTTCCTGCCAAATATAATAGACAGTTGCAGAGAAAGCAACTTTTTGCACGGTTGACCACGCAGTATATTGACCATTGTTAATATCAGCCCAACTCTCTGGAATATGCTGCAAAGAGACTTCCCTTTTCATCAAGTTCCAAACCCCTTTCGAAAAGTCACACCGAAAGAATAAGTGATTATGAGTTTCCAGGCATTGATGACACAAGAGGCATTTCATGTCCGGGGGATCCTGCTTCCAGTTTAGAATCCGATCTTGAGTTGGAAGCCGCATCCTATAAGCTAACCAAGTACATAAAGCATGTTTAGGGATGTAGGCTTTATTCCACACCACCTTTGGCCACAAGAGTATCATAATCTGGAACCATAGAGGCCCAAGCATTATGAATAGAGAACTCCATATGCACATTATTCCGGTCAATCGACAACATTTTATCCTCCTCAAGCGAGAGGACAGGGACAGGAATATTTGCCAACTGCGGGACCCTAATAAGGAATTCATTTGGCCAAGCATTGCCAATCTTCTGAATAAACTCATTGACAGAGTCATGAGCATGAAAACCCCATGGATGTGTCGGTAAGAAATTAGAGCACTCAGATGGCCAATTGGAAGCCATTTATCCTCCAAAGCATTAGTGGACAACCCATCTGCAATTTGAACGATGAAGAAACGCCTTATGTGGTCCCGAATCCTAAGCATGCTTCGGAATATCCACGACCACCAATCCTTTTTCTTCAGGTTCCAAAAATTAATTCCTTGGATATAATGTCTACTTACCCATCTTACCCAAAGAGAATTCCTTTTTCTCACAATGTCCCAAACATGCTTCGTGACCAGACAACGATTCCATAAAGCAAGTTTTTTGAGACCGAGACCTCCATTCCTTTCCGGTTTGCAAATCTCCTCCCAAGCAACTCCGCATTTTCCTCGAGAACTGTCCCCTTGGGCCCATAAGAAATCCCTGAAGAGAGACTCAAGAGCAAAGAAAATTCCTGCAGGGAAAACAAAGACCGACATCCAATAAACTTGAAGCGATTGAAGAACAGATAGAATAAGTTGCCTTCTTCCACCATAAGAGAGGAATTTGTTCTTCCAGTTATTCCCGCGGCCTTTAACTCTTTCCACAAGGCCATTAAAATCAGATGTAGGTAGCCGAACAGGAGAGAGAGGTACTCCTAGATATCGGATAGGAAACACCCCTTGCCGAAATGACAAGGTATTGCGAATCGTCTCCTTTACATCTTCTGGTACATTTCCAAAAAAGATATCACTCTTTTCAAGATTGGGTGCCAGGCCAGACTTCATCTGGAATAAATGAAGAGCCCTCTTAGTGACTTCAACTGACAGAAGATCGCCATTTGTAAAGACAAAAAGGTCATCTGCAAAGCATAAGTGAGTAATTTGGAAGTCCGCACATCCCTTATGATACCGAAAGTCAGTAGCCTCTTCAATACAACGTTTAAGAATGAGGGAGAAGCCTTCCATAATGATCGTGAAGAGATATGGAGACATAGGGTCCCCTTGTCTTATTCCTCGCTTACCTGTAAAAAAACCATGTGTTTCTCCTTGAAAAGCAATAGAGTAAGAAGGTGTGGCAATCATTACCTGGATCCATTTAATCGGTGCCGGATGGAACCCAAGGCCTTTAAGCATGCAAATTACAAACTCCCAGTTCACCATATCATAGGCCTTCCGGATATCAATTTTAAAGGTACATCTTGGTGGACCCGAGCTTAGGTGGTATCCAGCCACAAGTTCATGTGCCATTAGGATATTATCCGAAATTCTCCACCCAGGAATGAAGGCCGACTGTGCAGGATTTATTAAGTAATCCAGTTTCGGCTTCATTCGATCGGAGATAATCTTACTGATGCACTTGTACAAAACCGAACAACAGGAAATCGGTCGGAATTCTGAAACCCTACTAGCATTAGGCGTCTTTGGGATAAGGCACAAAAGAGTATGGTTTAATTCCCTGTCAAGCCGACCAGAGTAGAAAAAGTTATGGATTGCCCTCATAACCTCATTACTAGTCACAGGCCATGTCGTTTTATAAAACTTGGACGAAAACCTATCTGAACCAGGAGCTTTATCATTCTCAATCTGTTTAAAAGCAGCAAGAATATCTTCATCTTCTATAGGACGTATCTTAAATAAGGATTCAGATAAGGTAAGCTTACGATCAAATAAATCTTCCTCCATATATGGTTGCAGGCTGGTATCCACTTCCCCAAAGATTGAGGCAAAATAATCAATGAACGTCTTTGGCACCTCCTCATCATAAGTACAAATCCCATGAGCATTGATAACCATTGACACTCTAGAGGAGGCCTTCCTCTCCCGCACTGCATGATGGAAAAACTTAGTATTGCCATCACCCTCATTCAACCATTTTACTTTGGCTCTCTGCTTCAATAGCTCTTCCTCCATATGGAGGGCTTGCTGATAGGCCAGATGAATATGAGCAAGATCCTCGTGTAGCTCTGTGTTTGAAGGATCCGATTCACGCCACTTGAATTAAGTGTAATTCATCTTTCAGGGCCATCGAATGCTTCCCAAGATCACCCATCATAGATCGCAGCTTTCTTAAATGCGGCTTTAACAGTTTCTGCTTTTTCAAGACCTGATACATAAAGGATCTCTGAACAGGGACATTCCATGTGTCGGCCACCACCTGGATAAAAGAGGGGTGAGAAGCAACAACGTTATCAAATTTGTAACCCTTTACCTGCCTCCTGCTGCCCCCTTTGAAGCTTACTACGCCAGGGCAATGATCAGACAAACCTCTAGGAAGAAAGATGGCTGAAGAATCCTGAAACCCATTTGTAAAGGCATTGTTTACGAGAATACGGTCCAGTTTTCTCATAATGCCACCGTCGCCCTTTGGCTTTTGATACCAAATATATTGACATCCCGTATATGGCAAGTCATACAAGTCTACATCCTCAATGCAAGAATTAAAATCATCCATTTCACCATTCCTTTTAGAAGCCCCTCCATAACCATCATGAGGGGAATAACATAGAGTTGAAGTCTCCCATTATCAGCCATGGCTTGTCTCCCATGAGGACCTTAAACTTACGGATACCCGACCACAGTTCTTTTCTACTAGCCCCACTAGTGGCCCCATAAGCAATAGTAAGGAAAACCGGTGCATTTTCTCCCCGAATAAGCATCTCACAATGCATAAATTGGAGGTGAGATTCAAGCACCATAACATTCATAATATTGGGGTCCCAAGCACAAACAATTCTTGTGACATTGTCACAATTATTAGTGTTAGACACCCAATCCCAACGCCCAAAGACTTTAGAACAAACATCTGAAACATTTTTCCGAATTAAGTGTGTTTCAAGAATAGAGCAAAAGACTAAACCATTAGTGTGGACCAGAGATTTAACCTTCCTTTGTTTTGTCGGGGCATTAAGGCCCCGGACGTTCCAGCAAGCCATCTTAATCATGGGAAACAGAATCATGATTTATAAATGAATGGGATTCAAATCTATATCAAATTCTACAAACCAAACACATAAAAGGATTTTAAATCCATACCAATCTAAAATTTCAAATCTCTCCATTAAATCCAAATCTCTTAAAAACAATCCGCAAACCAAACGCACCCTTTCTTGTTATACTTTTAGGCAGGATTGCACAAATTTTTATTTTTATCCATTATGCTCACATGCAAAAATTGTCTTTATGATATGGTTATTCTAATATTATTGATAATCCCACTAAGATCAACTAACAAGTAATCTAAACAATTAAGAACAACAATTAAGATCAAATATTCATATATATTGAACTTTCTCTCTCTAACTTCTCTCTATAAATATTACAAATGAGCTCTACACTAATCTCTCACAATTACAAACTAATACAACAAGAGTATTTATACTCTTGACTAGTTACAAAGTCAAACTATGAATTAATCTACAATTAAGATCTAGACTTTGACTTTCTTGGTTGACTTTGCATGACATGTTGATTATGTTGACTTTGACTTTATGGCTTTGACCTCTTCATTCTTTAATCGCGTCTTCATTCACGGTGATCTCGGATAAAACATAATTTTAGACCTAACAATCTCCCCCTTTGGATTCGCGATCACAAAACAATAATTATCAAAGATCTTTAAAATCTTCGCTAAACTTTGACTTTAACAATCTCCTCCAAATCATAAGTCTTTAACAAACTTCCCTTTATGAAGACGGTCAAAAAAGTTGTCAATTTTTGAATAACAATCTCTTTGCAACAAACAAACAGACTTAGATCAAAATCTTCATCATGAATTCATCTTTAGTCTTCAGAATTCTATTTTACTGAAAGGAGGAGAACCTCCAGGCAATTTTATAAAAGAGAAAAAAAAAACAATTACAACTAAAGCCACAAGGCCGAGTACACCCAAAATTTGGGGAAATAAAACCAAGTAACCAAGAGCCAAAATAAACAAAGACTCCAAAAAAAGATACAACCAAAGGCAAGATCAGCCCCCCCAAGAAAACACCAAAAAGAAGCAAAATCGATCACAAAAAAATAAATTAACCCGCATCATCATGGTTCTCACGCTTTCTTCCTTTCTTCCAAGCAAGCCGCATCAAGACTTCTTCCTTTATCTTCGAAACAATCTTCCTCTCACTTTGATTTCGGTTATCAAAGAATCTTTTATTTCTTTCGATCCATATGTGGTACACCGTAGCAGAAATTGCAAGCTTTTGCATTGTCGACCACCTTCTCCAACTTCCATTCAACCAATGGAGTAAGATCTGTTACATTCAAAGAAGAGATGGTTGTGCGTCTCGATTGTAAGTTCACAAAAAACACATTTCAGATCCGGAGGCTCATTCTTCCATTGTATAATTCGGTCTTGAGTTGGCAAACGGTTATGGCATGCCATCCACATACATAATGCATGTTTTGGTATATTTGTTTTATTCCACACAATTTTATGCCAAGGTTTGATTTGTCCCCTCTCTTCCATCGATTTCCAAGCAAATTGAACCGTGAACTCTTAACGGATATTATGTGGTCCCAACCATAGAATATGATCATGATTAGTACTAGGGATAGGTATAGCAACATTCGTTAATTGTGGATACCTTTGAATCCATTCTTTCGGCCAATCATTCCCAAATCGATCCATTACATCTTTAACCGTCGTCTTAGTGTAAAAACTGTATCCATGAATAAATTGGTATGACACTAGTTGAATAAGAGGGCCATTCGTACTCCATGTATCTTCCCATGCATTCGTATTAATACCGTTTCCCACGTGAGATATAAAAAAACGGCGACATTGTAGTCTTAAGTCAAAGATCGACCTAATAAGCCACGGCCAAGTATACCTTTTTTTAATCACCCAAAGTTCTGTTGTTAGGTTCGTTTCAACAAGATCAAAGAGGAATCATATGCAAATCATTGAGTCAGATGTTTTATTGATGAAATCTTTCTTACGAACTACAAACGCGAATGTATTTAGACGACTCTCATTAACGAATCATCTACCCTAGACTTGTTTATATAGTAGTTGTCTATTACATGGTAAGCCCAAACCCATAAGATCAAAACACAATACATAATATTAAATCATTTCCTTCTTTATAAAACTTTCCTAACTTAGGATATTTGATCCTAACATTCTCCTCCTAAAGTTTTATAAAGGAAGCATCTTCAAATCTTCTCCCCTTGCTTTCTTTGGAAAAACTTTAGTCTCGTCGGTCTTCCAAGCTCCCCCTTGAAATAAGCTATTAGTCTTCGGTTTCAACTAAAAATACCAGATCCAATGTGCTATAACCGCTGCTGATTGCACAAAATACAACTTCAATCTGTATACAACTCCACACAACTGTTAGCCACATAATTCAAAGATACATGTGCGAGTTGCTTCAACGCTTAGTGCATAATTAGCAAGAAAAACAAAGAATCCGTCTTTAGCCGCAAGTTGAATAAGAATTATGTATTAAGATTTTTAATCTGATAAGCTCAAGGATACAAAATATAATCACTCTTGTTCTGAAAACTTTTCAAATCCGGCTTTCCATGAAATCCATGAACATTGTTCTCCCTCCTGAGAAAATTTTTCTATATAAAAAAAATGATGCAGGGCTTTTGAAAATTTTCTTTTGATACCATAATGAATCTTGGGTTGAAACTCAATTGTGGTCGTCGAAATAAGCTTTGGTCGGGATCTGCACGAAGTTCTCGGGTCTAGGAATGCGACATTCATGGATGTCGGGTCTTCAAGATGCGACAAGTGGGAATGTCGAGTCACATTGATCTGAGAAACATAGGTCCGATAAGAATTTATGTCGGATCAATGTGGTCCGATAAGAATTTATGTCGGGTCTTATAGGTTCGATAAGAATTTATGTCGGATCAATTCCATACCCAAGAAAACAGCATAACTTGGAGCGGGGTTCGAGTTTGGTATGTTCATGAGGCTGCAATTGAACAAAACAAGCACAACCCCATACTTTGAGGAGTTCGTATGCAGGAGAGACCCCATAAAGAGCTTCATAGGGAGTTTGTTGTTTCAAGACTGGAGTGGGGTGTCGATTGATTGTATTGACAGCTGTAAATGCTGCCTCACCCCAAAATCGTTCTGGACATTTGGCAGAAATAAGAAGGGTACGGACAATATCAAGAATGTGACGATGCTTGCGTTCGGCACGACCGTTTTGAGGTGATGTGCCTGGACAAGAGTACTGAGAGAGAGTTCCTTGAGACCGAAGGAAAGAAAGGAGAGAGGACTCTTTGTATTCCATGGCATTATCCGCACGAAGAACTTTTATAGGTTTGGAGAATTGGATTTGAATCATACGGGCAAAGGTGATGTAAATCTGGGGTAATTCAGAGCGATGTTTCATGAGGTATATCCATGTGAAATGTGTGTGATCATCAATAAATATAACAAAGTACCGAGCACCACCCATAGATGGATGTGGTGCTGGTCCCCATACATCAGAATGGATAATATCAAACAAAGAGGTAGATTGAAATTCATTTGTTTCAAAGGGTAAATCATGATGTTATCCAAGCTTACATGATAAACAAGAAACATTTTCAGAAGAGGTGTTTCCTAATAATTCTAGCGATGGATAGATGTCCTAACCGAGCATGCCATAGATCAAAGGAATGTGCACTGGAGACAGTAGCGACAAGGTTTGATGATTGTAAAGGAAGACGAAGGTGAGTTACTTCAACCATCCGACCAACTCGACGGCCGACTCCAAGGATCTGCTTGGTCTTTGGATCCTGCACAACACAACCAGAAGGATGAAACAAGATCATCAGACCAGATTCCATAAGTTGAGTAATGGAAATTAGGCTTATGGATAGTTTAGGAACTTGTAACACATCTGGAAATTGTATATGAGGAGTGGAGAAATTTCCAATGAAGGATACCGGTAAACCTGTATTGTCAGCTGTTCGGACTGATGAAAAGTTCTGAGAGGGTTGTTTAGAAACAAACCCATCAGTACAGGGCGTCATGTGGTTACAGCAACCCGAATCAAAAAGCCATCGATTACCTGAAGTAGATGAGTTTTGAGAGTGCATACCCATAGAACCTGTCATGAGTTGTTCCATAAGTTCTTGATTTCGATGCATAAGCTCCATCAGATCAGATAATGAAGTTTCGTTTGGAATAACTGATCCCACAACAGGCTGAGTCCGGCATTGGTTGTTGGTGTTCCTTGGGTTCTGTGGGCAGTCAGACCCATAGTGTCGAGGATGATTAACACCACACCAACGACATTTGCGAATAGGGCACTCAAGGAGAAGATAAGAGATAGAATTACAAAACGTGCATTCGTTGTAGTTCGCAGTGTCAGTAGGCGTAGGAGAGCGCCGTTGATGAATTGAGACATAAGCCATCTGACACCTTTGAGCAAAGCAGCAGTAGAGAAAGTAAGGATCAGATTTAATGTTGAAGTCCGATCGGAATTATTGTGGAACAAGACTGATGGTGATGAAATCCGAATGTCTAAACCCTGATGAAATAGTGAAATCTGATGGAATGAATATGATAATAAGAAATGATCGAATTTTATGAGAGTCCGATTGTTAATTTGAGAGCATAATGATACCAATGATCTGATGTTTGACACGAGCATATGAGAGCATATGTGAGTCCGATAGTCAACTTAAGACTGAAGGGAAGTCCGATAATGATAGATGATCGGATTAGTTAGAGTCCGATAATGATCTGACGACGTTCGATTAAGTGATATCTGATAGCAATGGGATGCAGACTTCGATACCAAGATGATAAGATGATCGTATTTTGATTAATCCGATAAGATCATCGATAACAATCTGATGATACAATCGACTATGACCGGACAGCCGGACTATGAGCGGCAATTTGGGTTTGATGAAATCGATTGGGTTTAATTATGAATTTGATACGAATGATAAAATTGATATCAAAAATCGACTTTGATATCAGGATCGACGTTTGCAATTTGATGGGACAAGATTAGGGTTTGAGGTTTTGCGCAGAATGGCAATGGAAACAATCAGATAAAAATTAGAAGAATAGAGGAGCATAAGGAACAAACCTACAGCTCTGATACCATGTTAGAAATCAAGGACTGTAATGCAGATGATTGGATGATGAAGAATCGCAACAGCTTTTCTATTGAATTGAGAGTAAACGTACAAAGGTTGAATAATGAACTGTTAACCTAAAACAAAGAATACAAGGAATATATACTAACTAAATATGGCAACTACACAATAGAGCCCATGGGCTTGTGGGCTCTGAACTATATACGGTAACAAAGAGATATGGGGATATCGGGTCGCCCTGTTGGATACCCCTTTTCCCTTTAAAGAAGCCCTCCGAGATTCCATTCACACATACAGAAAAAGAAGGTGTCAAGATCATAGTTCGGATCCAGTTGGTCATAACTGGGTGAAAACCCATACCTTCAAGCATACAAATAAGGTCATTCCAATTTACCGTGTCTTACGCCTTTCTAATATCAATTTTAAACGCACAGTGAGGATCTCCCTCATTCAACTATTAACCCGCCACAAGTTCATGTGCCATCATAATATTGTCTGAAATACGCCTCCCCGGGATAATGGCAGATTGAGCCCTTCCAATAAGAAAATCCAGCGATCCCTTTAATCGATCCGATATCACCTTACTAATGCACTTATACAAAACATTACAACATGCAATAGGCCGAAAATCTGTAACCCTATTCGCATTTGGTACTTTCGGTATAAGACATAAAATCGTATGGTTCAATTGATCTTCAAGGTTACCAGAATAGAAAAAGTTATGAATTAAGAATATCCTTACCAACAACATTCCAGGCCGCCTTATAAAACTTCGAAGAGAAACCATCTGATCTCGGGGCCTTATCGTCACCAATACTAAATATAGCAGCTTTTATTTCCTCATCCGTGATTGGCCTAATCAGATGTAGAGCTTCCGGGAGGTGATAACTTTCTTTCAAACACAAAGTCTCATGGATGGTTCGACCACCAAATCCACCGAACCCAGAATGGAAGTAAAATACTGAATAAAAGCAATAGGGAGGTCATCATTATCGAAGAATATTTCATCTCTGACTGAAATAATACGGTTGTAATTTCTTTTTTTCACGAATAGCATGGTAGAAAAATCGTGTACTCCCATCACCTTCATTCAACCACGAAATTTTTGCTTTTTGTTTCGCCAAGCTTTCTTGCTCACTTCTAGTTTTCTGATACGCCAATAACAAACGAGCCACATCGTCCCTGATTGATCTGTTGTACGGGTCCAAATCATATGCCAATTGTGCCACATCCAGCTTTACTTTAAGGTCATTTACTTTCTTGTCTAAATCACCCATTGATCTTCGAAGATTCCGAAGTAGAGGCTTTAACGCCTTAAGCTTCAATAGAACTCTTTTCATGTACGAGCCCTTCTTCGGTTTAGCCCGTTCAGATGCTACAAGCTGCAAAAAGTTATTGTGACCAGCTAAAATATTATCAAATTTAAAGCCCCAAACCTTTTTACGAGAACCACCTTTGAATGAGAGGATACCCGGGGAATGATCAGAAATTCCCCTCGGAAGGAAATTAACCGTCGCATCACCATATTGATTGATAAAATTGGTATTTCCTATGATTCTATCCGGTTTACGCATAATACCATCTTCCTCCGAAGGTTTCTGGATCCAAGTGAATTAGCAGCCTTGGTAATTTATACCAAATAATTCCACATCCTCAAGACACTTATAGAATCCTTCCATATCTCCATTTCTTCTAGATGAACCTCCTAACCCATCATGTGGAAACAACATAGTATTAAAGTCACCACCCACAATCCAAGGTTTACAGCCAATCAAAACTTTAAATATCCATAGCCCGATCCATAACTCTCTCCTACCCACTCCTGTATTCAGACCGTACACAATGGAGTAGTCAACAGTCAACAAATCTTCAAACAAAAGTCTTTTAGTCAACCAATCAGTTTTAGACAATAAGGCTTGAAGTTTTGACACTACATGTACTAAGCTCAACACCCATATATCATGAAAGAATCTATCTTTATGAACAATCTTCTTCAAACATCTTCATAATGTCATCAAGAAATTTCAACAGTGAAGCTCCAAAATCTTCATCACATCTACAATCTCACATCTACAATCTTTAAATCCAATGGCTTTCAAAACTTAGATTCAAAAAATTTAGATTCAAATTTTCTTCTCCATAAACTAATTCAACAATTTATACCAGTTAAACACAATCAGCTCTTCGTCACTATAAAAATTTAATATTTAGCTCCCCTTACACATTTGAAGATTTGTAACTTTTTTTAGCTCCCCCTCAACATTAGCAGTTGCTTTCATTTCTCTGTTGTAATCTTTCCATATAGCTTCATGTATCTTTAATATGAATATGTCTTTGTCTTTGATATTATTTATCCCCCTCATGATGATTAGAAGAATCCTAAGCATCATGAATAATCAAACACTAAACAATTTAGCCTTGTCAAACACAAATATCTTCAAATAGATTTCTCCCCTTTTACACAAATCAAGCTTCTTTATGTCAGAACATATTCCCCCCCCCCCCCTAAAATATATCTCCTTCAAAGTATTGTTCATGCTCCCCTTCAAAAGATATCCTTTACATCACAACATTACTTAGTCCCTCTTGAAATATGGGTAACCGACTAACATAGAAGCAAATTTAGCAACTATTGTCACTGCAACCAAAATAAATTCAATTGAGTGGCCTAAGTTCATTGTTGGCATCAGGGTAGCACTGATAGGACTTCCAGTCATCACTAAAGTAAAAGTTATAAAAACCAACTTCTCGGACTGTTCCGGCATAAACACAAAGATATGCATTGGAAATCACAAAGACTCGTGTAAGTGTAGAAAGAATTAAGCATTAGATGCTAATTAAGGCCCAAAATGTGAAAATACATTCCACAGAGTCAATGTGCATGATTGAAGTGCGAAGTCGGGACAAATTTCCTTCTTTTTCAATATTCAAGTCTTTTAAATAAAGACTAAATAGATTATATGTTGGGTGCCCGTGAAATTTTGAAACATTTCCTTTTTAAGAAAGAAATGAGTAGTTGGTGGGGTTAAAGTAAGAGTTGGCATGGGCTAACTGTCTATTTCAATGATGGTCACGAAAGAATTCTGAACCAACAGTAATGTGGTTGCCCATCTTAGAAGTGGTTGGTTCAGAGTTCTATTATTCTTCTAATTATGTTCTCACACCCTTCATTTTTAATTAAATTCTCACTTCTAACCAAACTCTAAATTCCATTTTACCGCTCAACACGATGAGGTTACTCAACCATATGAGTTATCTCCCCCACTTTTTGATGTAATACCCTAAGCCCTCAAACACTCATGGATTACTTCTTGGGTAGAGCTACCGGTTCTGGTAGTCCATAAACAGTTAACCTCACATATTGTTCCCATGGAAATATTTTCCTAATATGATACAAAGATATTCTGCTTTACAAAGATATTTGAACTGATCTGGGGTCTGAAGTTACATAATCCCACTATGATCAAGTAACAAGTAATGTCAACCACTAAGAACAACAATTAAGATCAAATTATCATATATTGAACTTTCTCTCTCTATCTTATTAAGCATTTATTTAGTTTTTTTTAAACAAAATTTCACATAATACATACATTTGGGCAAAGTGGGCCATTGTCCAGTGCAGCAAAGCCCAAGGGGCATCAGAGCCCGACATACATATAGGGTTTAGTAGGTTGGATTCTGAAAATTTTTCAAAAAAAAAAAAAGTAAGTCGTGCTTCTCCTCCTCATCGTTGTATCGCACGACGCACGACTCCCTCGCTCTCAATCTCGTCTCATCATCTGCCCTATTCGTCTTTTCTGTTTATTACAATTGAATTTGACATGCTCTATTCTTCTTTCTTTCTCTCAGATCCTCTGCAACTACTTGAATCTAACCCCTTTCATTTACTTTCTTCTTCTACTTCTTCAACCTTTTCTGCGTGGTTAGTTTCTTCAATTTTATTTATCCCTTTTGCTTTTTCTAAGGAATTATTTGAATGTTATGGGCTCCAAGAAGAAAGATGATTTATTATTGATCCTAACATACGCCCATTTATCAAATTTGTATTTGGGTTCTTTTGGGATGATTGAATTTGGTCTAATTTTGGTAGAATTTTCGCAAGTGTAGTGACAAGGAATGGAATGTAGAGTGGTTTTGAATTCTCTACAAGTATTGTACATGTTTTCCGCTTTCCCCCAAGCTTATTTGCATATCCATTCATGCAATTTGGTCTATGATGTTGATCAGATTCATTTTGTATAAGCTTTTAAATGTTGCATTTCAATACCTAATAATGTGTTTGTTTATGAGTTAAATCTATGCATGTAATTCCCGAAAGACGATCGTTGGAATTTCCATGAGAAATTTAATTGATCATGACTTCCATCATTTTTTGATGGTTTGTGCTATTAATACATAATATTATAAAATTGTTTATTTGAATTTGAATTTGATTTTGAATTTGAATTATAAGTAATTATAGAATTGTAGGTAATTATGAATTAGCATTTATATTGATTTGTAGGTAATTATAAATTAGCATTATATTGATTTGTAGTTAATTATAGAATTAGCATTTATATTGATTTGTAATAGTGGTTAAGCTCAAGGAACCTACTCATGTATATATACATCCCTTTGTACTCAATGAAAAATAGCTTTTGATTGATTTATTTATATGGTATCAGGTAACCTCTCCCTCCCATCTAATTTTTCCGATTACCCTTCATCTTCCCCACCATGGCTGCCGATTCCACCTCCAATTCTTCTATCATTCACAATATTCCTACCACAACCCAACACTCACTGTCGTTAACAGCTCTCCCGACCTTCTTCCCTCTCCTCCACAATCTGTCACTTCTCGACAATTCCTTTGCAAATGTCAATTTTGCTTTACTAAAGGGCACTCCCTTACATCTTGCTGTGCTTTCAAAAACAAGTATCCACACGTTACTTTCCCATTCTTACCAAGAAAAACCCACAACCATAACCATCCACAAAACTATGTTATGACCATTGCGAATCCCACTTACCACACTAACCCAAACTGGCTTTTTGACAGTGGTGCATCTCATCACATCACAAACGACTTAAACACACTCTCCCTTCATTCACCTTATGATGGTACCGATGAACTTGTCATCGGCAATGGTTCATCTCTTACTATTACTCATATTGGCTCTTTAGTTATCAAATTTTTTAATACCTCTTTTATTCTCACTAACGTTCTTTGGGTTCCTTCTATCTCAAAAAATATCATATCTATCTCCCGATTATGTATTGACAACAACATACTAATCGAGTTCTTTTCGTTCAATTTTTTTATCAAGGACTTCAAAACCAAACAAACTCTACTCCGGGGAACATCTAGTTGTGGGATTTACGAACTTCGTTCTACTTCAAAACCTTTTGCTTTTCACATGCAATCAAATAAGTCCAACTCTTGGCATCATCGGCTTGGACACCGACATTTTCAAGGTTTACAAAATTTATCTTCTATTATTCCTACCATCACATCATTAAAAAATAATTGCAATTCATGTTGCATTAATAAAAGTCATAAACTCCCTTTCCATGGTTCATCTCTCTCATCTAATTCACCATTACAATTAATTTTTTTTGACGTTTGGTCATCACCTATTACTTCCTTTGATGGGTTCAAATATTACATTATTTTTGTTGATCATTTCACAAAATATACATGGCTTTACCCATTAAAACATAAATCAAATTCTCTCACCACCTTTATACGTTTTCAAAATCTTGTGGAAAATTATTTCCAAACTAAAATTAAACAATTGTTCTCCGATAATGGAGGGGAATATATCAAATTCGCCTCTTACCTTACCTCTTGTGGAATCTCACACCTCACATCCCCTCCTCACAACCCCAAACATAATGGATATGCCGAACGACGACATTGTCACATCGTTGAAACCGGACTCTCTCTTCTTTCTCACGCCAACATGCCATTAAAATTTTGGCCTTTTGCGGTCACCACCGCTACCTATCTCATTAATCGACTTCCAACAACTGCTCTCCAAAATGATTCTCCCTATTTTAGACTTTTCCACACACTCCCTAATTATAATAAACTAAGAAGTTTTGGTTGCTTAGCTTACCCTTGGCGACGTCCCTACTCAAACCACAAACTTCAACCCCGATCAAAACCTTGTATCTTCGTGGGATATTCATCCTCACAAAGTGATTATCATCTTCTTGATCCTCTTACAAACAAAATATACACATCTCGCCGCATTCACTTTGTTGAAGATATGTTTCCTTACGCCTCAATAACTCAAAAAAATACACCTCCAACCCCTAATCCCGACACTTGGCTCCACATAAACTTTATCCCCCTTTCACCACCTCCCCCTCCATCTCCATCTAACCTACGCAAACAACCCCCTCCCCACCTTCCACCGTAAGCACTCAACTTACTAATACACCTACCAATTCTCATTCCTCATCTCCATATCCTCCTAACACTAATTCACACAATGCCCCAAACCCTTCTTCCCCTACTCACACACAATTTCACCATCCTCCATCCTCCCCTCGAGTCACTCGACAGTCACGCAAACCCAATCCTAAGTACCACAATAACGATTTTATTCTTTACTACTCCATAATCCAACCCTTTCCTGAACCTCAAACAATCACTCAGGCCCTTAAACAACCTCAATGGCGCAAAGCCATGCAAGAGGAACATGACGCTCTTCTTCGCAACCAAACTTGGTCTTTTGTCCCACCCGAAGTTGGTTGCAAATGGGTGTTTCGCACCAAATTCAAACCTAATGGAACCGTTGATCGTCTAAAGGCACGACTCGTTGCTAAAGGCTTTCACCAACGACCGGGTCTTGACTATATTGAAACATTTAGTCCCGTCGTTAAACCGGCATCTCTTTGTCTCATTCTTTCTTTAGCCTCCTCCCAAAATTGGTCTCTACGTCAACTTGACATAAACAATGCCTTTTTACAACGCACCCTCACCGAATTTGTCTATATGTCTCAACCCCCCGGGTTTGTTGATCCGTCCTTTCCACACTATGTTTGCAAATTAAACATAGCCATTTATGGTTTTCGTCAGCATCACGTGCTTGGTATAATGAACTCAAATCTTTCCTCCTCTCGGCTCATTTCAAACCTACCATCTCCGATCCTTCCCTTTTTGTTCGACATTCTACTACATCTCCCATTTATATTCTCGTGTATGTTGATGATATTATAATCACCGGACCCAATTCTTCACTCCTTTCCTCCTTCATCACATCCCTTGCAAATAAATTCTCTCTAAAAGATTTGGGCAACCTATCTTATTTTCTCGGAGTTGAAGTCCTACCTCACCCTCATGGCTTATTTCTTTCTCAAAGCAAATACATTCTTGACCTTCTCACTAGGGCCAACATGACTAGTTGTAAACCGGCTTCCACACCCTTGACAACTTCAGACCATCTCACTACCACCAATGGAACCCCGCTACCTAATCCCAAAGACTATCGTTCATTTGTTGGAGGACTACAATATCTATCCCTAACCCACCCCGATGTTGCATTTTGTTGTAAACAAACTTTCCCAATTCATGCACTGTCCTACATACATTCATTGGGCTGCCCTAAAATGACTACTACGCTACTTACATGGAACCATTCATCATGGTTTATTCATACGTCGTAACTCCCATTACAACTCCACGCTTTCACTGATGCTGACTGGACGGGCGACAAACAAACATATCGAAGCACCACATGTTACATCGTTTATCTTTGCTCAAACCCAATAGCTTGGAGTTCTAAACGACAACCCACCTTAGCTAAATCATCCACCGAGGCAGAATTCAGGGTTGTCGCCTCCACCACCACCGAAGTACAATGGATCATTTCCTTGTTATCCGAACTTGGATACAAATCCACCACAAAACCAACCATTTTTTGCGACAATCTAAGTGTTGTTCACTATTCTGCCAACCCGGTTTTCCACTCAAGGAACCTACTCATGTATATATATACATCCCTTTGTAGTCAATGAAAAATAACTTTTGATTGATTTATTTATATGTGCTTCTGATTATTTATCCAAGATCATATTAAAAAATGCAATAACACTGAAAAGTCAAATAGTGAATGTGCAATGTCGATATTGTAGGTGAAGATCGAGTATGAAACCTAAGAACCATGGTCCCATGATGAGTCATGATAGAACCACTAGGATATTGTTGCTAATTCGCTCCATGTACCCTCTTTTGGTTTTACTATGTGTAAAATATAGGTTGAATTTAACTACAAAACCTATAGAGTTCCATTAAACATTCTAGGTCAAATAAATTTGTTCCGATAGCAATATTAGGAGGAATATAGTTTGTAATATCTAGTAATAACATAATCTTAGCACACCAATAAATAATTAAACCCAAATAATGCAAGTAAAGCAAAGGAAAGGGCATTTTTTTGACCCTCCGACCAGGCCATCTAAAACCATTGGACAGGCTGCATTTAAGTAATGAATAAAGTTTGACTAATGGGTCGTTTACTAAACACTTATTTTGGTAAACATTTACGGTCCAAATTCCAATTACCTTATCAGATGAACGTAACAAGGACGGGGAATGGTAAGAGTAAAACAAGGATCAAGAGTCTTATCCGATAAGTGTGAGTGATGTCTGGTAAGCACTTACTGGGTTATAAACGTTTACCATCATTCCATTATTGAATGACTGGGAATGTTACTCCACAAGGTAAGTGAGAGAGACAACTCTTTCCGGTAAGCACTTATCTGATAATCGTTTGGTAAACGGCCCCTGGCTTTCATCTCAAATACCTAGCTTATGCTTTTATATTGTACTTAATCACATCCCTGTTGTATGTACATAACCATTATATATATATATATAGTTTGTAGAAATTGACTAGTTTGTAATGGATCCCCCCATATATAGGGGTTAAATCAAATAAAAAACATAAAAAGTTTCAAACTACTGAAAACCGACATAAAAATAAAAAATTTCATGATTTATTTTCATCAAATGCTAGAATTTAAGATATTATTTTACATATATTTTTTTCATAATGTGGAAGTTTCACATATATTTGTTTCACCATATGAATATTTTTATGCGTATTTTTCGCTTTACTAGGTGATAAAAAAATCACATGAAATTATTTCATAAGGTGAACACAAACATATGTGGAGCAGTATCTTAAATTATAGGTTTTGATGAAAAAAAGTTATGTAAAAAATATTTTTATATCGGTGTTTACGAGTTCGTAACATTTTTTTGGTTTTTATTTGATTATATATATATATATATATATATGTATATATGAAACTAGAATCGATATAATACCTTTTTTTACATAAAATTAATAAAACCTCTTTTTTCTAGAATTCTTTACTGAGAAACCAAACGATGAAGAAACACTCTCAAAAAGATTGAAAATTTCGAACAAGTCAAATGAAAAATTAACAATTCAATCAAACTTGCCAAAATATCTTGCAATTATACAATGTAAGCACGCTACAACAAATGGAAGAAATTACCAAAATATCTTGCAGTTATACAAAAATAGATAAGAATATTGTGTTTGTTTGATGGGAGAGATTGATATATTATGACAAAACAATTCTCGTAACACATCTCATAATTATAGATTTATAGTCAATAGTCTTACACATTTCTTTTGCTATTTTGAGCCAATTACAAATTAAGTTTGACACAAGATCGATATATAAAACTTGTTAATCTAGAGGGAGGTTTAATCAGGAACACTAACTACTTTGTAAACCCTGTGATTTAAGATGGGTTTATTTAATTTTACTTTTTGAAAAAGGTAATTTTATACATTTGTTAATCTACATCAATGAATATCCTTGATTAATAGGGATTGAGACCAAAATTTGCTCCACCGAATTTTAAACCGATATTCAAGTTGTTTTCGGTCAATGTAACATAACCCATGTAGGTAGGCCACATCAAAAAAGAGGTAATTTTTCCCAGTTTGCTGGCCTTGGGTTTATTTACTTATGTCTTCAATGTTTTTCTAGGTTTCTTTTACTTTTGTATTTGTCCTATTTTCATAAAATCATTTTGCAAATCTACTCTTGAAGTGACTTTTGGCCATATTTGTGGATATCTTTGGATTCAAAGAAAGAATTAATGATTTTTTTAGGAGAAGTATCAAAAACAAATTTGTTACTTTAGGTATGTTAAATTTGTTGGCTCTATGATTTTGATTGGTTCGAAGCAGAGGCGGAACACAATAGGGGCTTAGGGGGGCCATGGCCCCTGCGTTTTATTCCTTTAATACTAGATATTAGAAATATTATCAATGAATTGTACTTTGCTCAGGTGGTTATGTGTATATGGCCCCTGTGTATGTGGTCATAGGTTCTATTCTCCTGTCACACAATTTTTTTTATAATGAATTGAGCTTATCAATGAAGATATTTTGTTGTGTTCGGCCCCCTTAATTAGAAGGTTTGTGTTCCGCCCCTGGTTCGAAGTCTCTAGATTTTGTGTTAATATTGGGCTGCCTTATGCAAATTTCGAACTCTTCTTTATTCAATGCGGTGGGTATGAAATATTTGATATCCTTGAGCTAAATTAGGTTGCAAGATCAACTTTTTGTAAACTATATTAGGAAGACTAATAGGACTGACATGCATGAAGATATAAACCTTTTATACCGTTTGAGAGGGAGTTTAAAAGATGATGGCTTTTCGACCCTCAAGTTGGACGAAGAACTAAGGAGTCGTGTTAATTGCTTGAAAAAACAAGAAATGTGGTTTACTAATAATAATTTTCAGTTATGCTCTAAGTTACTGAAAATTGTTAAAGAAAGAGCATTGAAGTCTGATAATGAAGAATTAAAGAATGGGTTAGACAACCAACTCATCATGGAATCAGATATGAAGCTCTAAGGCTTTAAAAGGGGAACTGAAATCCTAGCAAGAAGTTTGCATACTGTATCAGATGTGCTACATGAGAAGTCATGCATGCACAGGAACTCTATGTAGCGACTAGCGACTGTTCTAGGGTAATTTTGAGCTTAGTCATGCTTCTTGAGGTCAAACTTATCATCCTTAAAAAGGAGTTCAGTATCTAGAACGATGATGAACTGAATTTGTTTTTTTTTTGTGTGCAAGAGGTTTTAAAGTCTGATTTGAAAGCATAAGACTTGATGACAAGTTTGCTCCAAAGGGAAAAATATGTGCAAGAGGTGGATGTAGAGGGACCGGAGGCTAAGGTAGCAAAGAGTGCTAGAGGAAATGTCAGGTGCAAAATGCAATTGATAATCCTTTTATGCTTTAATCACAAGGTGAAAGATCTTGAAATTCAAGTAATGAATCTTGATGATATCTACTATATAAATTCTTGAAAGTTGGTTTAATTTATTTTTTGATCTTTAAACAGTTGATGAAAAAGGATGAAGGCATTTATTAGCTGCAAAACAAGAAAAATAAACTAAGCATCGTTAATGGAATTCATACTCCTATAATTTTGTGTGGATTTTCTCCTTCAAAGGGTTTGGGATGGTCTGTGAGCACACTTTCACATATATTTGGAAGGCTGAAACTTGTAGCTCATGATTTGTTGAAGGAAACTTGGGTATTTTTTTTGCCGTTGTGACTATTGCATTGGAATAAAGAAGAAAATAAAATTAGTTAAACTACTAGAAGTGTTGGTTTTATTAAAGTTCTTTATAAATATGATGATTGTAATTTAATTGAATATTGAAATAGCATAGAAGTATGTAGAACCACATCAAAGAGAAATATTTTTATGCTTTGTTGGTCTCGAGCTTTGTTTGAGGTCTGTTTCGGAGACATTTAAAATCTGTTTAAAGTTATGTCGAGTATTCGATCAACGGACGAGTATAACACTAGTTATTAATAATTTACGCTTAGGTTCAAATTATAATTGTTTAGATTTAGCCATTTTTGTGCTTAACATATATCTAATGCAATCAAAAGATTTGGGATATAACAAGACGTCCAAAAAGATTGGAACATCTCTCTATAACAACATGCATATTTAGCAATTGAATATAATAATAAATTGGTTATATTAATATAAATAAATAAAATGAAGATGACAATTACTCGTGTCAATTTAATAACTTTTAGTTTACACATAAAAAAAACTTATTACAATCATCATACATCAATGAAATACTTATGATAATTGAATATAGCATAACTTATCATTCATATAATTAAATGACTCATTATCAATTATCATTATTTACATAACATTCTTTATTTATATATATATATATATATATATATATATATATATGGAGTTGGTTTCAAGAGCAACCCTTACAATGCTTGCAAACTTTGCAACTCTCATCTTGACCCTACATTCATTTGATCAACGGCGCATGTTAATGAAATGTAACACGGTGGCATTGATGTAATATTGATGAGTTTTATATTATTTCAATTAAATAATTCAGGCGCTTAGGGCAAATTCGACAAATTACATTCAACATACGAGGAAATCAATATAATCTCCAAAAACAAAAAAGATTCTTCCTAACTTTATGCCCTAAAAAACCGGTGAATAAAACCCATTGAATGATATTTGAATACCCAAAAATATTATGTATAATGAAAATCATTCAATATTCATGATTATCGATATTCAATTCACTCATATTTATTGAGTTCCCGAGTTTATGCATATGTTTTTTTAAGTATATTCATTATTGTAATTCATGTAAATTTTTATTAGAATTTTATACATGTTCATCAAAGTTGTATATTTTACAAAGCATATAATGGTTATAATATTCATGATAAGGGTAATTATTTATTTGTAAACTCATATTGTTAAAAGTATTGTAACAGTCTTATAAAACATGCATATATGGATGATGTTATGTTCAACCAATTAAGTTTAAAATATTTAACAATTGTTGTCTGTTTTTTGTTATAGGTATGAGTGTTATTTGGGGGATGAATAGGTGAATCTAGTTTTTTGTGACTTTCTTGTGTGGATGAATATGGTGAATATAGTTCTCATAAATGGATGAATTTGATGAATGAATCATTCAATGGGTTTTATTTTGGGGGTGAATATGGTGAATCATTTTGTGTATTCATTTTATATGGGAATGAAAATAGTGAGTAAGGTTTTATATGGGGATGAAACTTGTGAACACGGATTTATATCATGATGAATCTTTATCATAGAATATTGTATGTTTTTGAAAGGGGATGAATACGGTGAATGTAATTATATGGTGAATGTGATGAAGTTGATGCAAAAAAGTGAAAGTAATTTATAGATTGATGAACATGGTGAATCCAGTTTTTAAAGCATTGCATGCATTTGTATACATCCTGTAATGGTGTGAATATAGTCCTTCTAACTGGATGAATTTGATGAATGAAATATGGTATGAGTGTTATTTGGGGGATGAATAAGATGGATATTTGTGTATCTTCTTATCCGATTAACATTAACATTGACGACTGTCTTCAACGGCATTGACGGATGATGTTGTGTTTCCTTCTTCATCGAACGACGACGACATCTCGGATATTTTTTTTCCTAGATCTTGTTTCCTGTAAAACAGCTTCAATGGAAATGTGTATACCCTAATTGGTTTTTTTCTGGATATCGTTTGAAGAATTGTTCAAACGAATCAAGTGAATCTTCATCTATAATAGGAGATCACGTTAAATTCGTTGTTTCCTTAACAGTAAATTTGATTTAATCTTTTTTAATAATAAATTAAATGTACAATGACAGTTTTATCCTCCATAATTAACTAGTGTTATACCCGGCCGTTGGTCGGGTATACGACATGTTTTATTATCTAACATTTAACCAATATATGCACAAAGCTATATGGTATGTAAGAAATTCAATTTCATCATAGGGAAAAAACAAACCATCAACTTTTTAAACCGCGGAAGCTTTGTTACCACCTCAAGAGGAACTCAACAATCTAAATCTCTCGAGGATAAGATTTAAAAAAATACTTGCATTAAGCAAACAAAGTTTGCATGCCTCTAATTGTTCCGCCATAAACTTCTAAAGACCATGGACCTGAGTCTCCATTGCATCTAAATGACATAATGCACATGTAGTACGATAAAAAAAGGGGTCAAAAATCAATATAGTAGAGAACCAACTTAACCTCAAATTAGACGTTATACCAAAAACCAAGTTCGTAGGGCAACGTTAGCCTTTGTCGGTTGTTGATTTAAAGAAACATATAAATAAAAAGAATATAGAGGAGAACTTTATTGGGGAAATACAAGAGGCATAAGGCATACACAAATGGCATACTTGAAATACAAAAGTCTTTCGAGAAAGAAAAACCCAAATTTGTTCTTGAAGAAAAAGAATAAGAAATCTCAGAAAAATATTACCAAAAACAAACCATAATAAGAACATTAGTCTCTCATTGAGAAATTGTTTGCATTGACCATAGTTCATTGGATCTATAACTTCAACGAAAATATAAAAATGTTGGGGTACAAATTGTTACAAAACTTGATCAATTTCGCAATCAGAAACTACACAAAATTTCAAACACACAAAGTTATTAAGGACAATCAAAAGTTCATACAAGAAAAATACATTAAGGAATAAGGATAATCAAAAGTTCATGTAAATGAGACCAATAAGAGAAGCAAAAAGTGACTATAGTCTGTATGTAACCATCCTCATTATTCGCCATTATGCTCCTCACCTGCAGCAACATAGAGAGTAAATATATGGTACTAAAATAGTGGTTGAGTTGCAAAAAGGAATCACTATAAGCAAGACCAAATATTCTATTACAATCCTCTTCACATTTAATAATACATCAATCACATCATGGAAGCAGCAACACACAAGAAATTTTTCAATGGAAATATTATATATATATATATATATATATGGATGCAGGTCGGTCTAAATGATCTGGACCATTAAAATTTATACTGAGATCAAATCCTAGCCGTCTAAATTCACTAATTTACGGTTACTTACTTCAGCCCTAGACCTCTCCGACGTTCCTTCCCCCACTCCGCAGATCTCCCACGTTCTTCCCTCGCTCTCTTTTTGCTCTGAAATGGCTCGAGGATGAGTTTTACATCTGCGATTACACCCCTCACCTTCAACACCACCCTCGCTCATTCTCATCCCACCGATTTCACAAGGTTTTGTTCGATTTAAACCACATAAGCCACCCTCACTCGTCCCTTCCCTATAGATTACACAAGTTTTAGATTGATTTGATTTCACAGATGCAGGTTCTTCTGATCGAATTGAGGCAGCTACTTGTAGGTTTTCATGGAGATGGAACACCCCTGATTTTAATCGAAAGGTTTTTGATCAAGTTTGAACGGTCACCTGTTTTTGGGACGATGATGATTTGATCGGTTTGCTTCAGTTCTGGATCTTCAAAACAGGTACTATAATCTCACTCTCGCCATCGCAGCCTACAGTCACAACTCGGTTTCATCACTTGTCAACTTCTCCTTGTCCATTACCTAGAATCAGAGCCCTTGATTTCAATTTCTTGAGGAGAAATTTCATATGCAGCTTTGGTGATTAGTGTCTCATCGGTATCCGCTAAGAGTTTCTTTGCCTACTGGTTTGTAATTTCGTACCACTTTGCACAAAAAGATGCATTTTTTACTTATTTAACGAGTGTGAATTGAGACTTTGTAAAGAATTTTATAATTACATCAACGTTTATAGCAATTAGTATAAGCATATATTTGTTTCATTTTTGTGTTTTTTTAATGTATAAGTTATCGATGCCAAACAGTGGGAAAAAGAAAAACTTCACCACCAAATCATCAAGCTCTAGAAAGATCTTTGATGATAAGCAACAGTTGAAGTTGGAGATCAAGAAGACTGATGAGGATGTTGATTCGAAGAAGAAGCTCCAAATAGATCCCAAAAATCGTATTTGACGATTGCATGAAACTATTTGCTGGCTTGAAGTTCCAGGCGAAGGAACCGAGGTTTGAAGCCATGAACGCAACAGAAGATAATGTCACTTCCGGTTCCGTTCCAAAAGGCGACATGCCAAACAGGTATATTATGACATTCATTTTGTATATTATTATAGGAATGCTGGGAAAATAGGCAAGCATCACGGAGAAACACTCTAAATAAGGTTTTGCAGATAATCGTAGAAATTTATTTACAAAAAAAAGAGGTTTTTCAAGAATCTTTTCCCCCCATACCGATGGATGGTACTATTGTAGCCGGACCTGAATTGAAGGTTTGTTTTTGTACGTTATTTGTGAAATTATCATTGATTGAATTCATTTTTGTATAGAATTGGTTGATGGTGTTGATATTTGCTGCTTTAATGGTGGATGCAGAAGAGGTACAGTGAAGAATTTGAATAAGAAGTGCCTTCACTTGGACCAAAAAATCAAAAGTACGAGACCTAGAGTCGGTTTTTCGTTCCAAAGGTAAATCATCTACATTTTCTTCAACTGAAGAGCTCGATTTGATTGAATGATATCTGAAATTTCAATTCTCAGTTTTGAAATTGGATAAATTGCTACTTATTTTTTAGTTGACGAAAATTTATATGAAATAGCTGAGAAATTTGGACCGGATGTGAATTAGAAATTGGTGAAGTTTGCTGGGAAATTTTTTGATTTCAATCTAAATTTCTTGTAAATTAGGGAAATTGGACTATGCCATAAACCTCCCTTGACAGAGATCGTGTGGTTGATGAAATCGGTTTGCTCTCACCCTCAGTTCTCTCAATCTTTGGGGTCTCTAAATCGCAATCGATTGTTACGATCCATTGTTCTTAGAAATACAGTCAATTGTTGATTTGTGATTTGTTTCCCTAATTCGTCGACTGCTACAATGCTCCTAAATGAAGGACTGATTCTGGTCCTGCCTCTTGTCTGCTTGCTTGGTTGCAAAATGCTTTTCATGAGTGCTTGAAGTTTTAGGTGAGTTCTCATGTTCTCCATTTCTTACTATTTGTGAAATTTTTTGTTTTCTGTCCATCTTTTTGTTTTACAAAAAACCAATTAGATTTAGGGTTCATTATGAATTTTTTTTTTTGGAAAAACTTCGTAATGAAGTTTTCAGATTCAGAAATATTGGACTTTGCACACACGTTCTTAGCTTTTCAGATTGCCGTCAATTAAGTTCAGTAGACATCATTGAACTCAAAATTAACGCATAATTGTTCGAAGTTTGTGCCTGTGAAGACGCTGCTGGAGACTGGGATGGGAATGATCCATGTGTTTGGCGTATAGGTGATTATGGGAAATTTGACGACTGTCGGGGTAAATCTAAACCACTCCCTGTTAAGTTTGGCATTCCAGCCCGGTCAGAAAATGGATGGCCAAAAGCAAGCCAATCGTTTTCCACAAGGGCCTGCATGAAAATAGAAATCAAGGACATGACTTCTGCAGAACCGAGCATATGTAGATTATACAAACAATTCTCACAACGAAAAGGTTGTGATCCCTTGTGGTGAACTAGGGTCTTTAGACAAATCTTCGGTTGCAGAGGTGCGTAATACTTGAGCCAATCTTAAGGCCTGTTTGGTTTGTTTTTCATTAAAAGCCCTGTATGGATAAAGATGTCTGTGTGCATTAAGTTGTCTGTAGGTTATGAAGATTTTTGTTTGGGAGGGTTTTCATAGATTGAAGTGTGTTTTTTAACAGGGAGGGGCAACTTTGGATTTTTTTGGCTTTATGCATAAAGCTCCCCCCTGAAAGCTTACTGAATAAGCCACTTTCTATATCATTAAGCCACCACCAAACGGTCATGTATAGCTGACTGAATACGCATTAAGATCAACTAAACTCATTTCTGAAACTTGTCAGACAACATGAGATTGATGAGGAAATGGGCACTCCTGCAAGAAACTTGAAATTTCAAAGTATTTTAAAAAACAAGACAGACCAACAATCCAAAAAGAAAAAGTTTTCAGTTAAGGAGGCTGATACAAATTCAGAAATCACATTCAAGAAGATATCTGTGCAGAAGTCAAAGAAAGGCATCGTAAAATCTTCTGCTGTGAAACCGAAAAATTCTTAGAAAAAGAGAGCGAACGTTTCATCTGGTCCAAGATCCTTGAAGAAAAAGAAAATAAGAGCTCTTTGAGCAGGACATCGTCAACAAGAGTTAAGACGCGGAGCCTCTCAATCTTCAGGTTTGAGTTTTAAGCTTAGTTTATTTTTTACAATTTTGAGTGATACCTGTGTTTGATAATCATCTGTGCGTTTGGTTTGCAATAGCCGATACTTTCAGTAACAAAAATAATTTCCGGAAGACATTTTGGAATTTTATTGTAAATGGTTGTTTCTTTGATATTCTTATCAGATAGAGAAGTTGATGGACATCTCATCTCGTAAGACTTTTGACTGGTACAAAAAAATTGTTGTGTAAATACTACCAGTTGGTTTTTAATGCATTTGATGGATCATGTCAAATAAGCACAAATTCAAATTCATCTATCTGATATGAATTATTATCTGGTTTTTAATGCATTTGATGGAGGTTCTAGACATTCCAAGAAGTTTTTTATGAAAGCAACTGGAAATTTTGAGGCTGTTAGGCTATAGTCTATATCATAGTTGCACATGTTTTCATCTATACTATGTTATAAATCATTTGGCAAAAACTCTTTAAAACAAATTTTTATGCATTTAGTACAACTTATCATAGCATAAAACTTAAAAATCTCTTAATATCAAGGTTATGTACAAGCTGTTAAAGGAAGAAATTTCAGTTAATTTTATCCCGCATCAGAGGGAATAAGTATTACTGGAAACAAATTTCAAATTTTAAAAGTTTGAATCCCTACGAATGGATCTTCTTAGCAACAGGCCAAGCCATTCAAGATCACTATGAATCACCGTCCTTAACGGTGGTGCTTATCAGCATGCTGCAGCACGAAATCCAAAGGTAATTAATTCTTTATGCTTTGTAAAATTCTTTGCTATACAATAGATATTCTTTGTGATCTCAACATGGTGTTGCCCCTTACCATCTGGTGTTGTTCATATTAAAAAAAGATGGAAATTGGAAGTTTGAATTCATGGTTTCAAGCTGGTAAGTAGTTTATGTTAACATTTTTCAACACTTGATTATGTTTTATCACGATTTCTCTCTTATTTGGTTATGGGATTCCGATTTTTGGTGGGGTGAGTAAAACTTGGAGGTCGTTTACTAAACTTTTACAGGGTGAGTGCTTATCGGATTAACATGGCAATGGCTGAATCGATAACGTAAGTGATATCGGTAAGCGCTTCCCCGATTTCTTATTCTATATTTTTGAAGAGTGGAATTATTGTGACGAATATCCAGCTTATCATTGTTAGATATATATATAGGGTTGGTTTGTGATGAGAAGGATAGTTATGGTGAGAAACGTAAGAAGAGATCTACACCCTTGGATGCAAGAATGAAATGCATTGAGATGAGATGGCACCGAGATGCAATGGATCAATTCTCGTATGAAGCGCGATTCATTGGTGGTTTGAGATTAAAGGTGATCCATTCTTACGTTTCTCTCCATAACTCAACTTCTCATACGATCCTACACATATATATCTATATATATATATATATATATATGAAGAATATCCGGCTAATCAGTTTTGGGTTTTAATTCATGATCTTTTGTTTTAATCACATAAGGTAATTGATGCTTTATTAAAGTATTGTCTCTTCAATAAAAAATGCTTGACAGTTGACACGATCCTATTATGTCAGTTAAGGTAAAACACTTTCGAGTTTGAAATGGCTATGAAACAAGAACAAGAACACAACAACAAATAAATAGATACAAGATACAAGAACACAACAGAGATACAAGATACAAGAACACAACAGATAAATAGATACAAGATACAAGAACACAATAGATGGAAATTTGCGAGGGACAAATTACCAAGCAACGAAGGCACTGAAGCTAAGAAAAAAACCCAACGACAAACAAGAGCGCTCCATGAACAAAGGAGCACAACCAAATACAAAAGGGCCTAAATCAAGAAGAAACACCGGAGGGGTAATTTTTCCAAGCATCCCACGAAAACGGGAAATCATCTAAACAAGACCCAACCGAAGGACCTTGTAAGAAAAGTATCATTGAAAAAGAGAGTTTCTGTTCCTATGTAAGAAATAAATTGTTGTCCATATTGTTGCTTGCCAAAAGATTTGTTAATAGTTAGTTATTTTTTGATTTGTTAAATACCATAATATTTAGAGAAGTAATTGAAACTAATAAGAGATTTCAAGTTGTGCATCATGTTCCCCTCTTTAGATATCATTATGGTTTTTTCGTTTCACCTTTTCGAAAAATCCCAACAACCCAAAAAAATCAACGTATGAAAAAAATTCATAGAAACAGTTTTTTTATCCACGATCTATGTACATTTTACTTTCTATACATTGCTTTTATGTGGGATATATTTGGTTTGTTTGGTTTTTCAAATCTGCCTTTATGTATGTATCTATATGATCACATGTTATATAGTATTTCGAGGTTGTTTGAGGTTTGTTCCAAGGACGTTTAGAAACTGATTTTAATCGGTCCTTTCATCTTCGTCTAGAGGGATCGGTATGGGTACATTGCGAGATAGTAGGAGTATTACTTGGGGTGCCATTTGAGTTAGGATAAAACATTTGTCACATAAATTTATGCTCAGGTTTCCCATATTATCGATTTGTTCATGTTCATAAATCGTCGTTTGTTTAAAGTCTATTTCGGAGATATTTAAAATTTGTTTAATGTCATGTCGTGTACCCGACCAACGGACGGGTATAACACTAGTTATTTAGATTAGTAAATATACATAGTGAGGATATTCAATTAAGCATATTTCAATAATAACCCTACTTATCTCCAAATGTGCATCACCAACATGGAAATGATACAACACATTAGGGAAGGATTTCAAGAATTGGAAAAAAAAAACACTCACCTAGATCGAACACTAATGGATAGTCCATTCGAAAAAACCGTCACACTTCCTCAAAATAAGTATCCCGTTAGATGATAGGTCATTTGAAAACCTGTTTTGATCACTCAAATCAAAGAAGTAGGTTATATAACTAAAATGATGGTTCTATATGACTTACCAATTTTGCATTGTTACTGATGAAATTCTTTATGCAGATCAGCCTTGTTGGCTAACTGCATCTTCTTTCTTGCTGCATAAAACTCATGTTTGCCAAAAAAACATGGCTTTCTGCATAAAAGTCATCCTAAAATCTTAATGAATAAGCCACATTCTATATCATTAAGCTAGGACCAAACAGTCATGACAGCTCATTAAACTGTAAATCTCATTAAGCTTCCCGAATGCAGTAAACTTAACATGCAATAATGCGGTAAGATTTCATCCGTTTCTACCATTTTTCCTCCATTTGCGGATCCTATTTTCAGTCTTCATTTCAAGTAAATGTGACTTACAATCAAATCTTTCTTTCTTCTCACATCATATAAATAAAAACACAAAAATGAGTTTGATGTTCTTCCACACAGTGGCCAGTACAGAATATGCTTATTTGGTTTGAAATATGCTTAAATGGTTCTGTCATTATTCTTATATACTTAAATTTAAATCATTGGCAGGATGAAGGGAAGGCGCCACATTTGTACGTTGAATTGGATTTCAAGGAGGTGAGAAATCGAGAAACTATTTTTTTTTAAGTTTAGGTGCTAGCTTATATGTGACCGAGTCTGCACATCGTTAATATGGTGGGATTTTATTGAGAAAAATATCTATAAATGAGACTCAAATGTTTTGCAAGTCGGCAAATAAGACTTGAGCTAGTGTATATCTTTTTCATATAAAGATTAACATTATAATTTGTGATGCAATTAGGTAACTTGTAAAAAGGCGACCATTATTGACACTTCTGCCCCCATTGAGGGTAAGAATCAGTGAATCTGCATCAATTTGTCGAGGTAATCTTCCATTTTGATTGTTCTTCAATTTAACAATTTCTTTCTTTATTGAATAAGGGGCTGTTTGGCAGTTGCTGAATGGTTTGGTGCAGAATGATTAAGTGGTCAGAATGACTAAGAGGCTCTTATGATATAGTGCAAAATGAAATATAATTATTTGGTAATTGTTCAGGATGTAATTAGGGCTCTTAATTGTTTAAGGGAAATCTTTGTCTGTATATATTGGAAATCTTTTTGTATCAGAGGCTTTTTCTTTATTGATGAAAGGAGCGAGTTCTTTAATTAGGAGGGACATGTTTGCCAAAAAAAACATGGCTTTCTGCATAAAAGTCATCCTAAAATCTTAATGAATAAGCCACATTCTATATCATTAAGCTAGTATCAAACAGTCATGATAGCTCATTAAGCTGTAAATCTCATTAAGCTGCTACCAAACAGGCCTTTAAGGACCACTTTTATTTCATTAAGCTACTATCAAACAATCATGTATATCTCATTTAGCTGAAAGTCTCTACTAAACAGGCCTTTAAGGTCCACTTTTATTGGAAAAACCTCTTTGGATTATTTTTTGGGTAAGCCACATTCTATATCATTAAGCTAGTACCAAACAGTCATGATAGCATATTAAGCTGTAAATCTCATTAAGCTGCTACCAAACAGACCTTTAAGGACCACTTTTAAAACCAAACAGCATATTGGCAACAGTACAATTCATATTGGAAATCTTAAAACTAAAGTTCAATGGCAAATATATGGACAACTCGACCCTTACATCCTGCATATATATTGAATCAGAAATACACATAACACACAATACTTTGCTGTGTGAATTCACAGAGGCATGGGATATGGGACTGCTGTGACAAAAGTATACATACGAGAACTAATGTTTTATTATCACAACAATACTTAATTACATCAGTTACAAGCATTTATATACACCTAAAAAGTAACCGTTACAACCTATCAAGGAACCGTTGCATCCTTTGAAGAACCGTTGCCTCCTTACAGAAAAACCATTATACACCAATTAGATAATTAATTACAATAAATGACTTTATTAAAACTATTTAGCTTAATATTTTAACATTGTTTAGGGCACCAACATAAGCTCTACACTAGAGATAACAATATCCATGGATGCTCCTCTTCCACTGCCAACAAAACCAACATATATATATATATATATATTTTTTTTTTCTTTTCTTTTTAGGTCCCATTTATCTCTTGGATGGATATGATCTTTTTTAAGAAAAAATGGTCATAATGATAGTTTATACATTTTATGAATTATATATGATTTGGGTTCCGTTAAATCGAGTTCTATATGAATCATGATTCAATATTGAAGTGGGGTCCGATTTATACCTGAACATCTCCAAATTTCCAGAAAACTTGTGGTCGAAAAACCTCATCTGATACCAATGCTACTAAATCATCATCAGTGATAACCTGGAGGGGATAAGCGGATGACCAAAATTAGAAGGAAAAACTATATAACTCGCATTTAATAGTAGTTAGATATTTGATACCATTACAAGTAGAGTTTTTTATACCTTTTTCAGTTCAGCTACGGATTTGAAGCGCCAAAAGAGATCATTAAGTTCTTTTCCATCTATGTCATAACCAAGCTGAAGAGAAAATGGAACAGATTTAATGCAATACAAAAAAGGTGTTGTTCAGTTACAAATCGATGAGTTCAACAATGAACTTTACCTCAAAAAGTTTAGATTTTAGAGCAATAGAGCATATCGTCCATTGTACAAAAATAGTTGAAAATCATTAGAAATACCCAATCAACAGAATATAATCTTCTGGAAAGAAGCAGCCAGGGAGGGGAAAGGGCTAGGCTATCAATGAACAAACCTGAGTGTTTATATATATATATATATCCTATATATATATAGGCATAATCATACGAGAACATAAAAAACATTGAGAACTTGTAATTAAAAATAATCAAATAATCACAGAACAAATATATCAGAAACTAAGCAATTAAAAATAACCAACTTTCATTCAGCATACCTAAGTTTTTCAAGTGTAAGTCCAGATTCATTACATCGGTGAAGTCCAATATCTTCAGGAGACATGATTTCATAATGTGAGAAGAAACCTATAAGAGGAGAAGAAGCCGATGTGAGAAATCGATGGCCTATATGTGAGAAATTGATGGCCTAGATGTGAGAAATTGATAAACATGAAACTACAAAGGAAATCAGATCAAGAACCTGTGAGAGATCGAAGACATCAAAAGGAAATCAAACTCTAAACCAGTATCATTATCTACATGACACTACCAAACATTGTACCTGAATGGAGAGAGTATGAAATTGGTGGTATAAATCGACAGGGGAGATAAGCAGAACTAAAATCTGCAATTTAATGTGTTGGAGGCGTCAATTGTAAACCTGCAATCGAGCGTGTGAATAGAGAGCGTTTAAGATGAAGGAAACTGAGATGACGTTTTTATATCAGGCGGGAGCGACGTGGGAGAAAAACGGGGGAGGGGAGGGTGGGAGAAATGCCGGGGAGTGGGGGAGTGGAAGAGATGTCCCAGAGCGAGAGGGAGAGTTCCTGGCGTGGAGTCATTTGAAGGGCTGAGATCTAATCTGAAGATGAATTTGAACGTACGTGCTGGAGGGAGAATGGGGAGAATGGAGGGATCACTGATAACTGTAAAATAAGGATTTTAAACGGTCCAGATTTGATTTCAAGATTAATTTGAACGGCCCAGATGAGTTGGACCGACCTCCATCCATATATATATAATTAGTGAATTAAATTAATTAATTTTATTCATTTAAAGATGGAGGGTCTAGATGAGGGTTGCATAGTTTGTAAAGATGAAGGAGGTTGCAATTGAAACCTTCCCTATATGTATGTGTGTGTAAAATTAGAATTAATATAGAAAATTGGAATCGTTATATAAAATTAAAAATCTGACTAATTATTTAAAATCTTATTAAAATCAAATATAGATATAAATGAAATTAGAATCAATATACCGGATGAGTTCAAGGGAAAATGTAAAAAAAAAAAAACTGAATATCAATTAATCTGGAAGCCCTCCATCTGGACGGTAATTAATCCATACTGCTAATTTATAACATGCATTTGTGTATATGTACTAATGCATATGTAATTATTAAAAAAATTGTGCATAGAAAAAAAAATGCTTGTATGCAGTAGTGCATGCCGTCCGGATGGAGAGTTCCCTGGTTTTCTCTTTTTTTAGTATTTACTTTTGAACCTCCCTCTCAACATATATATATATATATAGAAACTAGACGAAGGGTAAAAACTATAGAAACTTTGGCAAATCAATATAAAAAATAAAAAAATTCATGATTTTTTTTCATAAAATGTTATGATTTAAAATATTATTTCACATATGTTTGTTTCATCTTGTGAAAAAATTACATGTGAAACTTTGAAACAAAAACATATGAAACTTTTCATAAAAAAATACATGAGAAACTTTCAACTTATGAAAAACAAATACACGTAAAACTTTTACATTATGAAACAAATATATGTTCAATAATATCTTAAATCATAGCATTTGATGAAAAAAAATTATTTTTTATATTGATTTGCCAAAGTTTCTATAGTTTCTACTCTTCGTCTAGTTTATAAATGAACCAACATCTATATATATATATATAATTGAATATTTATTATTAACCCTCACATTAACATATGAAATACTTATTATATTTAATATCACTTAGAAAAGTAATTAAAATAAATCAATATTATATATACACACATATATAATTAGTACAAAAAATAAAAAACTATTACAAATTATATACAAAATTAAAACTAAAATTAAAATCAATATAAATATAAATATAAATATAGTGATATGGTAATATGTATAAAAAAAATATATAAAATATAAATTAGAAGAACCAATGTATACATTTAAAAAAATTACTTACTACAATCATTAATATGTATAGATGATTTTAATTTCAATTAAAATCAAACTGCATATGCAAATAAAATTAAAATTGATATAATACTTTTCATTTACATAAGATCAATAAAACCTCTTTTTTCCCTAGAATTCTTTATTGAGAAAAAAAACTATAAAGAAATAGTTTAAGAAGTTTGAAAAAACACAAACAAATAAAATGAAAAATTATCACTTCTCTCAATGTAGCGGAGCGGTTGCAGTACTGCCGACTAATGTATCTCTTCATGCAATCACGGGTCAGGAATGGGGATTTCAATAAGATTTTTTTGGACAAAATTGCAAACAAGTACATTACAGCAAATGTAAACAACTTAGAAAAATATCCTGCGACTATACAAAAGTAGGCAAAAACATCACATTTGTTCGGTGAATATAAATATTTTATGAGAATATATGTAGAGGATAATTTTATATATTATGAAAAAGTAATCCTCATACTACATCTCATGACTACAATAAATAGTCTCACATGTTTCTTTTATTATTTTGAGTCAGGTACAAAGTTTGATATAAGCTCGATATATAAAACTTATTAATTATATATATTAAAAGAACAACGAAAAATGATAAGGAGTATTCATATCAAATGCAATATTGATTCTTATTAGTTTGATATTTGATCAACGACTCATTTAACTTACTTTAATATTTCTTTAAAAAAAATTATTGTCACCGCTAGATGAGAACAATGTAGGGTTGCCTTATAGAATTTAAGGCATTGTTTGGCAAAAATAAGCTAGCTTATAAGCTCACTTATAAGCTAGCTTATTTTCTGAGTAATCGTTTGGATGCACATAAGCTAGCTTATCGATAAGCTACTTGGAGTAGCTTATGAGGAGCTTTTTGACACTTTTTCCAATTATACCCCTTACTAATATTATTTATTTATTTTCAACATGCCCTTTTTGGTCATTTCACATGCTCATAAGCTAGTTTTTGCCAAACATAACTTATTCATCAGCTAGCTTATCAGCTACCAGCTAGCTTATAAGTCATTAGCTACCTTATAAGTCATACGCTAGCTTATCAGTCATAAGCTAGCTTATTAGCTAGTTTGCCAAACATAGCCTAAATGATTTGTAACAACTTAAAAGGTTCACTTTTTTGACTGACCGACCCTGATTTGCAAAAAAAAGACTATAGCTTTTATATATATTTAAGAAGAAAAACCAAGGAAATAAAGTGAGACCACATATTTTCCAATTGAATTTTTTTTACATTGCATACGATAAAAATGTAATTATAAACTAAAAAATACCGACTTAAAGTAATAAATACAACAAATGGTCAAAACTAATCAGATAGAAACTAATTATTACATAAACAAATTAGAAAGTTTGAGTTTTTATTTATTATTTATAAATATATAAAATATTTTTATTTAAAAGTGGCGGGTAGCGGGTACCCAACGGGTAACGGTTCCAAAAAAATGAGAACCGAAACCGGTCCTGATCGGTTCCGTATTTTAGGAACCGGAACCGAAACCAATCACATCGGTTCCGGTTTCAAAACCGGCAGTTCCGAAGCGGTTCCGGTTCCAAAGGCGAGTACCCGGTTTCGATGCTCACCCCTAGTAAGAGGTAATAGAGAGGTGGATTGTGAAAAAAAAAATTATCAGCCTTTTTCTAACAAAAAAATTTAGCCAAAATGTTTCAACGCTATATATATAGGGTTGATTTCCCTATATAAGATTGATTTCCGTTACAAACCACGCCAATTCGTACAAACCGGTTTCAAACAGTTGTTTTTAAATAAAATCGATTTCGGTTGTAATCTTAATATTAAAATTGATAATTAATTGGTTTAATTATCAGTTAATATCGAATTGAATTCGTCAGTTTCATCGGTTTCAGTTCTCGTATTTAATATCGAATTGAATTTGTCGGTTTCAATTCTCGATATTAAAAGGGTCGTTGGGTTTCATTCTAAAGGATGCTAAACAATATTGAGACTTCGGTTTTCTCTCGGTTTCTCTCCACCACACTGGAGTTTTCCAGTGATTTTTCTAGGCAAGTTTTTCATATCCGGCAGTACGGCTTTAGCTGTTGTACCCTGGGAACATACGACGAATCTGTTTAAGGGAATCGTGTTATAGACGAGCCTCAGCCGGTCTCTTCTTACTATTCGGGACGTTACTTTCATCGGGAATTAGGTTTCTCGTTTATGTTAATTTTTAATTATGTTCTAAGGAATTTGTTTCCTAATTATATAAATAAAACAAACTCTGTTTCTACCCAGTTTTCTAACAATCTTAAACAGATTCGAGTTTGTTTCGAATTTAATTAATTTATGTTTTATGTAAACAGATTCGTTATTCGAGTTTGTTTCGAATTTAATTACTTTCTGTTTTTTGTAAACAGATTCGAGTTTGTGTCAAATTTAATTAATTTCTGTTTTATGTAAACAGATTCGTCATTCGAGTTTGTTTCGAATTTAATTACTTTCTGTTTTTTGTAAACATATTTGATATTCAACTTTGTTTCGAATAAAACAAAATTTTGTTTTTTGTAAACAGTTTCGAAGATTCGAGTTTGTTTCGAATTAAAACACAATCGAGTTAATCTCGATTTAATTTTACGTTTTATGTAATAAGATTCAATATTCAAGTCGATATTCGAGTCAATATTCGAGTTTGTCTCAAATTAGATAAATTTATGTTTTTTGTAAACATATTAGACAATCAATTTAGTCTCAATTTAATTTTACGTTTTATGTAAACGAATTCTATAATCAAGTTTGTAGAGATTTAGTTATTTTTATGTTTTGTGTAAACATATTCAATAATCAAGTGTGTTTTGATTAAATTAATTTTTCTTTTGTTTTGTGTAAACATATTCGATAATCGAGTGTGTTTCGATTTAAATATTATACCATTTTATGTAAACGGATTACATAATCGAGTTCCTTTCGATTTAATAACTTTTGTGTTTTGTGTAAACAAATTCCATAATCGAGTTTGTTTCGATTCATCTTATTTGGGTTAACAGATTCGATAATTGAATTAGTTTCGATTTAATTACTTTACTGTTTTGTCTAAATAGATTGATGGTGGACTTTTCGGACATGTTTTCGGAGATGAATGATATTGGTACAATCTCTAAGGAGTGGTATTATGAATCAACTCCAAATAGGCTCACCTATGTGAATACAATGTCTAGGAAAGATATAGGCGGATAATTTATAATCTAATGAGGTCGGTTTTTAAAATGCTTTTGTGCTTACCACCCTCACCGTCTTTCCTGGTTGTGTTCGAGTAGAGCTACCGAAAGGAATTGAGTAAATAATAATTTCCCCGATTGTGTTTATATAATAATTTATATTTGCCGAATCGGTACCCGTCATGTGTGTCATGACAAAAGTAATTTCAACACCTACAAGGATGTTGATGATGAGAAAAAGTTCTTTATGGGGAACGCCACCACTACCGATGTCAAGGGTGTTGGAGATATGATCTTGAAGATGACTTCGGGAAAAGAGCTTAAGCTCAAGAATGTTTTGTACGTTCCGGAGCTTCGTAAGAACCTCGTTTCGGGGTGGTTGTTGAATAAGTTTGGTTTTTAACTTGTGTTTGAGTCGGACAAGTTTGTTTTGTCCAAAAGTGGTATGTATGTGGGAAAAGGATATGACGTGAATGACATGTTCAAAATAAGTGTAATCGTTCTATTGTGATGAATAAAAAAAAATACTATTTTTTTTATTTTGTTAAGTCGTCAAATGTTTGGCATGGTTAATTTTGTAACCGAAAATCAGTTTGATTTTAAATATAATTTCGGTTTCGAATTCAATTTAAATGAAATTTCGGTTTCGATTTTTGCTTAATAAAATCTTATCGGTTACAATCTTGAGAATTAAAAACTGCATTTAATTCGTCATTTGATTAAATTAAATAATTTACCATTATTTTTTTAATATTAACTCAAATCTCAAGTGCCCCACATGTGTAGAAGCCAAACTTAATAGATTATGTTTTCAAACAATTGAAAGGAAAACTCAAACCCTTGATTTAATTCACACTGGTGTGTGTGATTTAAAATCAATTCCTACTAGAGGTGGGAACAAATATTTTATCATGTTTATCGATGATCATATAAAATATTGCTATTCAAAAGTAAAGATGAAACAATAGACAAATTTGTCTTGTATAAAAAAAAATGAAGTTGAGAATTAACTCAATAAGAAAAATTAAAGTTATTAGAAGTGATAGGGGGTGAGTATGTTTCACCATTTGCCGAAGTTTGTTCACAAAATGGAATCAGACATGAATTTACGGTACCCTACTCACTACAACAAATGGTATTGTTGAAAGGAAAAATAATATCTTGAAAGAAATGGCAAATGTCATGTTGATTAGTTCTGGTATAAGTCAGAACTTGTGGGGGAAGCCATCTTGTAGGCTAACTATCTTCTAAATAAGATACCCCACAAGAAAAAGGACGAAACACTGTATGAACTTTGGATGGGTAGAAAACCATCTTATAAGTACTTACGAGTGTGGGGGTGTCTAGCTAAAGTAGTTGTACCACAGCCTAAGGTATAAAAGCTAGGACCTAAAACAGTGGATTATGTATTCATTGGATATGCACAAAATAGTAGTGCATATCAGTTTCTTGTGTATGATTCCAAAAATCCTGAGATACACAAGAAAACAATTACGGAATCAAGAAATGCTTCATTCTTCGAAGATGTATTTCCTTATTTAAACAAGGAAAAAGAAATCACATCTCCTAAAGATAAAGAAATTGTTCGAGAGGATGAACAAGCTTTATCTGAAAAAGAAGAAGAGGTAGAACCTAGAAGAAGAAGAAATCTATATGGAGCAACCTGAGGGATTCGTTGCCCCAGGACAAGAGAATAGGGTCTGTAAACTTGTTAAGTCTTTGTATGGCCTTAAGCAAGCTCCAAAATAATGGCATCAAAAATTTGATCAAGCCATGTTAGGAAGTGGTTTTAAAATAAATGAGTGTGATGAATGTTTTTATACGAAAGACACCACTCATAATTACGTCTGATGATATGCTTATCATTGGCAGTGATGACAACATAATAAGGTCCACGAAAGACATGTTAAAATCTAAGTTTGACATGAAAGAAATGGGTTTAGCGGATGTGATTTTGGGGTCAAGATCACAAGAACCCAAAATGGTTTAGTATTGAGCCAAACCCATTATGTAGAAAAGATTCTTGAGAAATTCAATCAAGGAGATACTAGTATAGCTAGAACTCCAATTGATACTAGTCAACATCTATCTGAAAACAGAGGAGATAGTGTTGCACAAGTGGAATACTCAAGAATCATTGGAAGTCCGATGTATCTTATGAGTTGTACAAGACCACACTTAGCTTATGCGGTAAATAGGCTAAGTAGGTATACTAGTAATCCCAGTTCTGAACACTGGAAGAATATTACTAGATTGCTAAGATATGTAAGATACACACGTGAGTATGGACTTCATTATGAAAGCTATCCAGTTGTAATCGAAGGATATAGTGATGCAAACTGGATATCCGACATAAAATATTCCAGATCTACAAGTGGATATGTGTTTACACTTGGAGGTGCAGTTATATCTTGGAATTTATCCAAGCAAACTGTTATAGCTAGATCTACAATGGAATTTGAATTTATCGCTTTAGATAAATGTGGTGAAGAGGCATAATGGTTGCGTCAATTTGTAGAGGATATTCCCATATAGCCAAAACCGGTAACGGCTATTTGTATACATTGTGATAGCCAATCGACAATTAGTAGAGCTCAAAGTACAATGTATAATGGGAAATATAGACATATTAGACGTAGACATAATACGATACGACAACTACTCTCTACTAGAGTTATCTCGATTGACTATGTGAAGTCAAAAGATAACATTGCGGATCCGCTTACTAAAGGCCTTAGTAGAGATTTAGTTTATAAGTCCTCAAGAGGAATGGGACTTAAGCCCGTGAATTAATAATTCATGCAAATGAAACCTTTCCCAAAAGACTGGAGATCCCAAGATTTAGGTTCAAAAGAACAACCTAGTTGTATGAACAGAGATGGAAATTGTGAAGGAGTTAATAAACTTCTCAACTAGTGAAAATGAGGATAAGCATATGGCTTTTAATGATTATTGAAAAATCACCTATGTGAGAGAGAAGTGGGGTCGCTTCGAAGGGAATTGTGGGGGCGCAATTCCTAAAAGCTCTCGCTGAACCAGGCTAGTGTTCATGACCATAACGAACACGACTATGAGGATATGAACTTGTTAGGAAGAATTCTGCGTGAAACATATTGTCGTCTACATAAACAGCAGTTCAGTTCAAGGACATCGAGTCCACTGACAGCTAGGAGACTAAGTATGTTTCACAAGAGAAGGTTCAAAGGATATCACCTACCTATCTTATACAGAATTCAACTATTGGAATTTTTGTTGGAATTTTTGTGTGCAAGAGATCGATCTCCATTCATGTGGGGGATTGTTGGAAATTTTCGTTAAAATTGTGATTTTTAACTAACTTTGGACATAATTAAATATGTATATATATGTTATATATAATATTTTTATGGGTTTGTGTTCTCCTATATGAGAGCTTCAAAACCATATATTATGTGTCCAAAATGAAACAAGTGTGAATGAAATATCGATGCTTTAAGTTGAGCATTAGCAAAAGACAACCGGTTTTTTGCTGTTGACCCAGTTTAGTTTTATAACCGAAAATCAGTTTTATTTTTCACAATAAAATTAGTTTTATTTTTTATTTCGGTTTTGTTTTTAAATAAAATCGATTTTGGTTATAATCTTAATATTAGAATTGATAATTAATTGGTTTAATTATCAGTTAATATCGAATTGAATTCGTCAGTTTCATCGGTTTCAATTCTCGTATTTAATATCGAATTGAATTTGTCGGTTTCAATTCTCGATATAAAAAGGGTCGTTGGTTTTCATTCTAAAGGATGCTAAACAATATTGAGACTTCGGTTTTCTCTCGGTTTCTCTCCACCACACTGGAGTTTTCCAGTGATTTTTCTTGGCAAGTTTTTCATATCCGGCAGTACACGCTGCTTTCGCTGTTGTACCCTGGGAACATACGAAGAATCTGTTTAAGGGAATCGTGTTATACACAAGCCTCAGCCGGTCTCTTCTTACTATTCGGGACGTTACTTTCATCGGGAATCAGGTTTCTCGTTTATGTTAATTTTTAATTATGTTCTAAGGAATTTGTTTCCTCATTATATAAATAAAACAAACTCTGTTTCTACCCAATTTTCTAACAATTTATGCACGAGAAATCCATTGTAAGGATGTTATCGGAAAGTTGAAGACAATGGAGTGATGAGGTGCTGAAACCAAATTACAACATATGTATTTTTGGTTGGTTTTTCTTTATACCTTTTTGGTGGGTTTCTCCCAAAGCATCTCTCATTTTTTTTAGACTTTTGGTTCTCACACATATATATACAGTATACACAGTGGGAAGGATTGGTTCTCACTAATATCCACACAATGAGATTGTTATACTGCGTTTTGGGGTTGGTTATGTGTGGACTTAAGTTTCTATGGGTTTGGATTTGATTGTCTCACCAAGTGTCGCTTAATTCATATAAAGGAAGGGGAAACAGGGAAGGGAGCTAGGGGTGGGAACTCGTATATGTGGAAGATGAGATAAAAGCGTAAAAGACCAAAATATTCTGATTTAAAGAAACTTTTTTAATTGAAGTTAGTAAGAGAACCGAAAGAAATTGCAAATCATGGGGACAAAAACCGAAAATTTAAAAACGATGAGGACGAAAAAAGCAATTATTGGTAAACCATAAGGACGAACCGTGGTTTACCCTAAAAGTTAACAAAAGTACGGTTTCTTCGCACAATCAGTTACGTCAGAAAAAAACACGGACGGCCTCTGCTCGCCGCTCGCCGGACTGAAACAGAAGTCACCATCGCCACTCGTCTGCCGCCGTCTTCACTCGTATTTCTTTTTAAGTGTCTCTGTGAGTTTCTATTACTCGGTCTCAGTTTTGGAACCGAAAACCCCAACTCAAAATAGGTACCAATTCCACATACTCGATTGCTTCATTTGTTCTAATATGATTTGATTTCATTATTGATTTGCCCTAAATTGTAGATTTCCACTATTGATTTGTAATCTGTTAATTCACACTTGTTATTTGTTAGTTTATTATTGTCTTATTGATTTGTATCTGTGTTGAAATCTTTCCATGGCGTCCAAGAAGAAGGAATCAGAAGGCATCGCCCTTTATGGAAGAATATACAGCGGTAAGAGAATAAGGAACACAACCGAAACTGTGAATATTGAAGAAGATAACGATGGGCAGAAGGAGATGGCTCCTTTAGACAAGTTTCTCCCCACCACCAACGACAAAGTGTCCTCATGAACTGCAAGTAAGTTCCTCTAATACATGTATATGTGTATAGTGTATTTGTATATGTACATATTTGGTCTCTAAATTTACTGATCAATGCAGTTAAATTTGGCAGGAAAAGTTTAGAACGTTTCTGGGGGTTAGAGAAATACTCGGAGAAGGAAAGAATATCGCAACCCAGACTTGTTCACATGCTGTCACTTATCAAATAGGATCTTGCTTCAGTAAAGATGTTTTTGATCCCCATGGTTATGACAAAAGTGATTACTATGATGAGATAGGTTTGTGTTTTTTCTTTAATCTCTTTCTTTTCTATGCTTGATTTGTGTTGTGTGTCCATTGAGACTTCTGTTAATTAAATGAATCTTCTTTAAGATAATTGATGCATCCTTGAGACAAGAACTATCTGTATTATCTATATTCCTTTATATATAACCCACCCCTTCTTTCACGATTGTGTATAACCTACAAAACTTCAAATAAATTGGGTAGATAATAATGTATAGCACAATGAGTAAAGGGTCAACAACAAAGAAGATGAAGAAGAATCGCTCGCTCTATCCAATTCAACCCTCTTCATGCGCTCCATCTTTTCCAAGATTTCCTTTTCCCTTGGTAGTCGGTTCTGCTTTGCAACCATTAAGCTCCTTCTCTAGGTTTGAGATTGGGATGATGATAATTATAAATTAAAGGTTCAAAGAGAAAGGGAAAATCAACGGTTCTTTTCTCTGTTTATTCTTTCAATTCAAGATAAGGATAAGTTCATTGAATTTTCTATTGACTACTTAAAAAGGGCTTTGTAATTTCTATGAAATCTTAGCCTATGACATTTTACAGGAACAAAGTGGTCACAAGCCCGCTTTAAATGGTAAAGGCCGATGGATTTTCTTCTATTTCAGACCTGCTCCACATCAAAGGTACTGCCCATCTTTTTTTTGGCAACATATGGATTAAGATCGTTATTGAGCATTCAATATTGTTACTAGGATTTTGATTTACTTTTAGTTTCTTATCATGTAATTTCCAATTTTTCTATCATATTGCTCTGTTTTTTTGTTCTTTGTTCTTCAAGGAATCAGTAATCACCCATGAACCCATCAAATTTTTGTAGAAACTCATTGTACACTCAAAATACCCGGACATATTGAGACCACATTTTGGACGCATAGAAACGGACAACCGGAAACGGAATTCGACGCCCAACAAAATACCCACAAAGGGTCTTAGAGTAGGTTTCACAACTCTTGTGGACAACCGAAACCGGGATGTCAACAGGTACCTCACAATCATCACCAAGGTTAGGAACAAACTGGAAATTAGCATTAGTGTGCTTTTTAGACCCACTAATAACATTAGCAAAGGAATTTGGCAGCAAAACTTTATCAACTCCATCCCAAACCGGTTTTGATAACAAATTTTTTCCAAGAGACAAAGGGTTAGATTGGGGTTTGAAAGCATTTTTTTTGTTAGAGGAATTGACTGCAGCCGTAGCCTCCATGGGGGGGGGGGTGAGAAAAAATGGGTGGAGGTAAATTGCTATTACACACAGTAGGTTCAGGTGGTTTAAAATTGAAAAAATCAAAAGAAGAGGGGTTAGAAGAGTTGGGTTTAGAAAACATACCTTGCCCAACAGGGCCTTTGCCGAGAATAGACGGACTAGCAGCAGAAACATGTGGTCCAATAATATGCTGAGAAGGGCCCGCACCAAAATTTGAAGAAATACCGGAAGACATGGATTCTTTGGCCAAGGGGATAGGACCGAGTAAAGAAAGGGCCCCATTAGCATTAATGGGTTTGGGATTGGGGGAAATAAGTCCACGTCCATATGAGCTGTGTCCATATCTAAGGACCCGTGTGGAATTATTTTTGTTCAGATGGCCCACCAATTGGATCCATGACAGAATCGGCAATGGCTGCCGAGATTTTTGAGCTTGGCAAACCTTGCCCCACGTGGAGATGTCTTAAAGGTTCCACCGGCCCATTTTCATTTGTACCCAAAATCCCATTTTGATAAATTTGTTTTGTCGGCCCAATGAATGAAATAAGCATCTAATTTTTTAAAGCAAAATTCCTTAGAAGATGACAACTCATTTACCTTTTCAACCTCTGCAGAAGGCTTTTTCAAATTGCTTCCATCAATCCCACTTTCTGCCACCGCCGAATATGTAGAAAAGCAAATGTCAGAGTTGCTTTTTTTCATTTTGCTTCCTTTCCATGCGTGTTCTTCACCATGGTTTTTCCAGAATTCAAAGGATGAACATCTTCAAGAGACAAAACTCCATTATTTCCTTTAAGATGATTTTCGTTCATCACATCGTCACCACCAATAGCTGCATTAACATTAACAGAATGGGTTTCCCCATGAGAGAAAACAATAGAATCTTTGGAGATGGAGATGGGATGACTAAAGGAAAGTGAATTTTTTTCGGGAATAGATGAAAAAAAAACAACTTCCTCTATCAATAATAGAGATTTTTTTCCTTTGGATCAGAGTGAGCTTCAAGTTTATTCACCATAGACAAAACATGTCCAGGTTTTTCTAGATGAGATCTATGATCCCTTTTTTCCAGTTGAGCTTCTAGTTGAGATCTATGACCTCTTTTTTCTTCAGAAGCGCAAACCTCCATCACCACCTCAGTAGTACCAATTTTTTTTTTATTAACCTCGATATCCAACCCGCTATGCGAGCTGACTAATCCCAGGACTACTACCTGCTTCGCGGGTAGTTCGGAGTCATCGCATTTGAACCTTCGTGGCCTCAAGGGAACCCCTCCATTGAGGCACCACCCTTGTGGTTGAGTAGTACCAATTTTGTTCTTGTTGGGAATAGCATCCCTAGTAGCTTCACCAATATCCAAAAGGAATAGCATCCCTGGTAGCTTCACCATTATCCAAAAGAATTTCCCCATTTCCATTATTTAACATAATAACAGATGAGAGATTGGTGGCATCTCCAACTAATTTTTCTTCAAGACTATCATCACCCACTTGCTTCCCATTAGTAACATCAAAAGCAAAAGAACCCAAATTAGTTTTCACTTGTTCCTCCTCATTTTGAGAGAGACGATTCCGATAGGGTGACCAACGATGAAATTTCGAAGGATCAAAATGATTTTTTCTAGTTTTACGATGCATGGATTCCTCCATTAATGGATATAAATCATCCATTAACAAAGAAGAAGCAAGTAAAAAAACCAAAAAACCCTCAAGAACACCTAGAGAGAAATATGTTTTTTATTTATAGTGGCTCTTAGTAGTCCTTATTGGGTGTTTTTTTTTGTATAAGTGGGTATAATTGGTTTTATTGTCCATAACGAGACTAAGTGAGTCATATTTTTTCTAATTGGACCGAAATGGATCTAAGTGCGGTATAGAGGGTCTTAGTAGTCCATAATGTTCGTTTTGTTTCAAATGAGAATAATGGGTATTATTCTCCTTAACTAGTCTGAGTAGGTCATAATGGGAATAAGTGAGTCATAATATGTCTAACTAGTGTTATACCCGTCCGTTGGTCGGGTATACGACATGCCTTTAAACAAATTTTAAACGTCAAACATACCTTAAATAAAGCAACTATTTATCAACATGAACAAATCGATAATATGAGAAATGTGACCATGTGACAAAGGTTTTATCCCGACTCTCGGTCATTGTTTTGCTCTCACCGGGTAAGATTCAATGGGATTGTGTGGCGATCTTTTTTAATAGTGTTACCAGCCTCAAAAACAACAACTATGGGGGTTGTTTATCAAATATTTGTCCCCCAAAACAGCAGCTATATAGTGTTGTTATCGAGTGCCATAGGGGCTGATTGGGTCCTGTTTCGGAGCATTTTTGGGAATGTTTGAGATAAGTTTCGAGGACATTTAGAACTCGATTGGCATCCCCCAAGTAGTACTCCTACTATCTCACAGTGTACACAATATAGCTCGATTGAATCCCTCTAGATAGAGACGAAAGGACCGATCAAAATCAGTTTCTAGACAGATTCTAAATGTCCTCGAAACATACCTCAAAAAGTCCCGAAAATGCTCTGAAACAGGCCTTAATCAGGCCCCTATGACACTCGATAACAACACTATATAGCTCTTGTTTTGGGAGACAAATATTTGATAAGCAACCCCGTTAATTGTTTGTTTTTGAGACCCATAACACTATTAAAAAAGATCCCCACACAAATCCCATTAAATCTTACCCGGTAAGAGGAAAGCAAGGATGGAGAGTCTTGTCCGGTAAGTGAGGTTGACAGCTCTAACCAGTTACCACAATTAGCGCTTACCGGGTAAATTGTTGCATATGATATCGTTTTTGTTTACTAAAATCTTACCGGGTAAGTGATAGTGTTAAAATTTACCGATAAGGAAACGGATGTTTGGTAAACGGCCCTTAACTGTAGAATTTGGGAAAAAGGAAAAAGAATGGCCAAAATCTCTCTTTCAAAAGTCTGTTTGGATTTTTATTTTGTTGTGCCTTTTAGCCACATGGAGAAAACTATAGTGTATTGCATATAAATAGAATCAAATTGCAGGATGAAGTATAATTGAACTAAAACTAAGATCTTTATCCCAAGAAAACTAAGATTAAAATTAATATTCTTAATGCCTCAGGACCAACCATAGATAGTGGCAAGTAAGTTTTGAGGTTTTGTGCATGCTTGGCAAAGTCATGGTGTTTTGAAAAGAACTTGGGAAAAGTTTTATGGTCCAAGTGCCTTCTAGTGCTTGATTACCTGCACACGAAACTAAGAAATTTAGGGCGCGTTTAGTTCGTGAAAATTTTTCTGTTTTCTAGAAAATTTTTCCAAAAAAAATGAAAATTTGGAAAACGCGTTTAGTTCGTTCAGTTTTCAAAAATTTTCCAAAAAAATTTTCATTTTCATTTTCTAAATTTATATTAGATTTAGAAAACAACTTTTATGAGTTTTCAGAATTTTCATTTTCAAAATAATTTTCTACATGCACACACTTACACTTTTACACGCGTGCACACACACACTTTCACTTTCACTTTCATACACATACACATACACAATTTCACACACACACACACACTTTCACACACACACACACATACACTTTCACACACACACACACACACTTTCACTTTCACACTCATACACAATTTCATGCACTTTCGCGCACACACTCACTTTCACACACACACATACATACTTTCACACATACACACACTTTCACACACACATACACTTTCAAACACACACACATTTTCACTTTCATACACATACGCACACACACACTTTCACTTTCACACACACACACACATACACTTTCACACACACACACACACACACACTTTCACTTTCACACACACACACTTTCACTTTCACACTCATACACAATTTCACACACTCACACTTACACACTTTCATTTTCACTCACACTTTCACTTTCACACTTTTACACACACACACACTTTTTCACACACACACATACACACTTTCACACACACTTTCACTTTCACACACACACTTTCACTTTCACACACCCACACACACACACTTTCACTTTCACTTTCACACACATACACGTACACAATTTCACACATACACACACTTTCACACACACACACACACAATTTCACTCACATACACACACTTTCACACACACACACACACAAAATTTCACTCACATACACACACTTTCACACACACACACACACATAATTTTACACACACTTTCACACACATACACTTTTACACACACACACATACACACTTTCACTTTCACACACACACACACACACTTTCACACACACACACACACTTTCACTTTCACACACATGCACATACACATACATAATTTCACACATACACACACACTTTCACACACTTTCATACACACACACACAAAATTTCACACACTTTCACACACATACACTTTCACACACACACTTTTTCACACACTCACTTTCACACATACACACACTCACTTGGTTGTGCATTTTCTACCACTTTTCATTTTCCATTTTTCCATTTTTTTTTTCAAATTAGAATGTGTGCGTGTGTATGAAAGTGTGTGTGTGTGTATGTTTGTGTGAAAGTGTGTGTGTGTGTGTGAATGTGTGTGCGTGTGAAAACATGTGTGTGTGTGTGTGTGAATGTGTGCGTCTGAAAGTATGTGTGTGTGAAATTGAAAGTTTGTATATATGTCTATGTGAAAGTGAAAGAGTGTGTGTGTGTGTGTGCGCGTGCGAAAGTGTGTGTGTATGTCTGTGTGAATGTGAAAATGTGTGTGTGAATGTGTGTGCGTGTGTGTGAAAGTGAAAGTGTGTGTGTATGTCTGTGTGAAAGTGTGTGTGTGCGAAAGTGTGTTTGTGTGTGTCTGTGTAAAAGTGAAAATGTATGTGTGTGTACGTGTGTATGTCTGCGTGAAAGTGAAAGTGTGTGTACGTCTGTGTGAAACTGTAAGTGTGTGTGCGTATGTCTGTATGAAACTGAAAGTGACTGTGTGTGAATATGTGTGTGTGTGTGAATCTGTGTTTATGTATGTGGAAGTGTGTGTGTGTGTGTGTGTGTGTGCGTGTATGTGAAAGTGTGTGTGTGAAGGAGCGCGTGTGTGTGTGTCTGTGAAAGTGTATGTGTGTGTGTGTGAAAGTGAGTGTGTTTGTGTGTGCGCGAAAGTGTGTGTGTGTGTGTGTGAAAGAGCGCGTGTGTGTGTCTGTGAAAGTGTGTGTGTGTGTGTGTGAAAGTGAATGTGTTTGTGTGTGCGCGAAAGTGTGTGTGTACACACACTTTCTAATTTGAAAAAAAAAATGGAAAATGAAAACGGGTAGAAAATGCACAACTAAACGCGTTTTCTAAAAATCTGAAAATGAAAAATGAAAACTCCACCATTTCAACTAAACGCGTTTTGAAAAATTTTCATAGAAAACTGATAATGAAAACTCAACTCCATTTTCTGAAAACGTTTTCTTGAAAAATGAAAACAGTTTTCGCTAACTAAACGCACCCTTAATATGTTAAATATTTTTAGAATTCATAAACATGTAAAAATCATATAAGTTTTAATAAAGCTATCATCATGATATTGTTACATTTTTGATGGCCTTTATTTGTTCCACTATTACAAATACTTAGAATTAGAAATGGTACTAAAAATTGCCTCCAAGCTAAAATAGTATATCAATACACAAATGAATTAGGACAAAAGTCAATTCATACAAGTTGTGCATATGTTCAACAAATATGGAGATTCAAACACCTTATTTGTGTTTAGACATGACATTATGGTTTCTAATTGGTTCAAAGTAATCACGCTAAAAAGGGCATAAGTTTATTCCAATTCGAATGAACCGGTTGAATTTGATATTTTTTTCTTCATTTGATGGCTTGATTAATTCATCTTATTAATAGCGTAAACTCATAATCGAAGTGGTGCTGGAGCTTATTGCAGCGCCCAATTAGGTGGACCTAACCAAAGGTTCACCCAAATGTTTACGCGGTAAGCGCTTTAGCGGGTAAAATTTTTGTACATCAAAACAGTATCGTGTCCAACAATTTACCCCCGATAAGCACTTACCCGGGTAAGAATCATCACCCTCACTTACCGGGTAAGACTCTCCATCCTTATCATTGCTCTTGCTAGATAAGATTCTCAACCCTTGCCATGTTCATTTGATAAGAAAAATTACCAAATAGCGTTTAGTAAACGACCCCTAAGAAAAGATGTAACCTCCATGTCTTTGATTACGACAACATTTGCAAGTATGGAAGCTTCACCCTGTGGAGCCATATCGAAAGAATCTCCATTAGATAGTTTGGCCCTCCTTCTAAGGTTGGTATTTAAAAAGAAATATTTGGCAATAAGCCAAATTATAAAGTCCGCAAAGTTTAATCGGAAATGGAGAATATAGGAGGAAACATAGAAATATGGATTCATATCAAAATTGCATATTTTGGAGGACAAACAGGTTCCTCAATATTTTACATGAGCAACATTAAGGGGGACAAAAACAAATACGTTAAGCTTAATGGGATTGGTATGGTATTTATCATAAGCAATGTCTAATGCAACATACAACTCATAATCCACCAAAAAACCCGATAATGTTTATGATTGTGGTATTGCTTGGATCTTCCAGGTCGTATATCATAATAACATTCAGCCCACAAATGTCCGTAACTTACTGGTCGTTTGTTCATCTCTGCTTCTACAAGTACACCAAGAAGAAGCTTATGAGTTTCAATCTGAGAGCCGACATTCAAGAATATAAAGTTATGATCTTTCTATGACGTTTACTACAAAAAGACATTGAACCAAGTACCTGAGACTTTGTGTAGTGTCATCTGATTCAGGATAAAGGAGAAGTTGAGGCATTAAATGAAGAACGATAGATAAACAGACCTCTTCTCTAATAAATGGTGGCAAAAATGCAAATATAAGACTTACTATTGAGATTTCTCACCGAACTTTTTAGGATATGAAGATTCTCAAATAAAAGATCTGCATTTTGATTCTATTTGTTCTATGCATACAAAATACAGAACCAAAAGCAATATCAAATTGTTTGAACATTAGGCCAATCCTTACCTAGAGAAAGTCATAAAACTCATAATCCACTAAAAATGTTGAAGAGAGAGAAGGTCTTACTCGAAGTCAGAATCGATCAACAATTTTGAAACTATGGATTCTATTCATTAGATGAATACATAACCACATAGAACCAAAGGCAATTTTAAATTGTTCTAAAATTTTAACCCGAGAAAAATAGGTCGATTCTTACTTGGAGAAAGTCATACAATGTATTATCCACTCAAACTGTTGAGGATGGAGGATGACCCTGTGTTCATTAACTCATGCAACTGAATGGCCCTAAGTTCGATAATGCAGATAAATGGAGCAAATATAATAGATGACTCAGTTACTTCTGAAATAAAAATCTTCAAATGAATAACTAAAATGTTCTTTCATCAAATCAAAGAATAATTAAAACTAAAACACATGCCGGTTAAAAAACACAATTGCTAAAGAAGTTTCACCTTGTATAGCCTGATTCTCCGAACTTGCAATACATGACTCCTAGACTTCTGGATTGGTGGTGGGTGTCGAATTTGTACCCATTAGCATCCACCTTCGTATTTTGAACAGAATTCAAACTATCCAACTGAACTTCATGATTCACATGTAAATTGATCGAATAAAAACTCTCATCAAGTGGTTCAATAGTTTATTTATGCCTCCTACAATTTAAACTTAGGGGCCTTTTACCAAATGCTTACCCGGTAAGCACTTACTAAGTCATATTACCTTATCGAATGAACATGGCAAGGATCAAGAACCTTACTCGGTAAGAACAATTGCAAGGACCAAGAGTCTTACCTCGTAAGTGAGGGTGACGAATCTTATCAGTCAGCCCTTATCGGGTAAATTTTTGCATACAATGTCATGTTGATGGACTAAAATCTTACCCGAAAAGATACGTAATAGTGTCAGATCTTACCGGTAAGCGCTTACCGGATAAGTGTTTGGGTAAAACGCCCCTTAGAAGGAACCAAAATTACTTTGAAACAGACACAAATTCAAATCATGATTGACTATTTTTGTTCAATACTAATTAAATTATTTTAATATAAATGATTGATTGAAAACAAAAAGGAATTGAAGATGAAACAAACCCCATGGGAAGAGTATCGACAAGGCCGTTGGCAAGAAGACTACTCCACTGCCATCGTCAACAGTAATAGAAGAAGCATAATCACCTGCAAAACAATTGTTCCGCCATTTGCCTCCATGATCTCTGTCTCAGTCAAGGACAATGAAAGAAGTCTCTAGGCTGGTAGCTTCTGATGGGACAAAGAAAGAAGATGAAAGGAATCTTTTTTTACCAACTTACAATCTGCTAATTTATTATCCATGTTAGGCTATTAGCTAGTAAACTAAAACCAAATAAGCTAGCAAATAAACAAAGTTTACATGAGAATTTGGGAAAAAGACGGGGCCAAAAGTTCAAACTGGATATCCCTTTCAAAAGTTCACCTGCTTGCAAAGAAGAGAGAAAGTGTCAATGATTATCTACAGGATGCCTTAGAGAGTATTATAATGTAGGTACCAGGCCACCATCCACCATAAACATAGGAACTTTTGTTCTCTTTTTGCATAAAGTAAAAAAATAAACTAAATATTTCCATTAATCAAAGCCTTGAGGAGTTGTGGTTCAAAGTTAGGAGCTTACCAACTCCAAATAAAAGATCAAAGGACGATAATTAAATTTAGATTAGTCACATTTAGCTGGAACGATGAAGGTAAGGAATCTTGTTGCATATATGTCACATCTATCATAAAAAAACACTTGTTAGCTAGATAAGATGCCGATGATTTCTTCAATGCATAAAATAGATGAAGATGATAAATTATTCACACATGCATGACTGCATGAGCATATATTCCTGCATTCCTAAAGTTCATATTCAGAAAAAATCATCCAGAAAGTCTTTTAACAAAGCAAGATTCCCAAGGTTTTTAGTAAAAGAATAACACATAAGGGTATAAGTGATGTATTGTAGACATAATCAAATGGACGCGAGAAACAAATCCCACCATGGTATCTGGTGCAATTTCCCAAAAACTAAAAGCAAATTCTACTGATGAGCAAGGAAATATGATATCATCATCAATAGACATCTGCTCTTGGATTCTTGATTTCTTTAAATCTGTTGTTGAGGCTATCTTCCTTGTTTATATCAAAAGCCAACTCAATATATCGACCATCTCCAACATTTGATTTTACAGCCTGATTCAGAAATTTCACAAGAGGATCTGAAGGCGGATTAGGCTCACTCCATACTATGTGAATCGAGTCCAATCAAGGACACAATGTATAATGAGATATTGATTGCTTGAGAAGATCATATTGTTTCCAAGTATTTGTCAACAGTGTATACCCTTCCCTGTATAAAACATTAGAGAATCAGCAAAAGAAGAATGTACGCCAAAAATTGAATATATTAAGTGCTCCAAATATCAATCAAGTGTTGGATTTTGAAAAACCTTTAGTACGACATGTACAAAACATGTTAAAAAGAGGATTTCCTTAGGCTTATTATTGTGTATGGAATAACATTCGGTGGAAATTATTGTGAAAACAGAAAAGAGGCCACCCTTTCACAAGTTACAGAGAATAAAGCAAACAATTTTGTGTACTAATTATATACATGAAGTCATGAAGTGTCATCTTCCCTTCCAAACACATGAACACATGTATGTAACTCTTTAGAAGAGCATGAAGAAAATTTCCCGTATCTTCTTAAACCCAACAAAATTAGCAAATTCTTTGGTCTATGTAGAGCACAATGACTGTGATAACTCCACATAACTGTCACTGGCTTTTGTAGTCTAAATTGATGAACAAATCTATACGCTTATATTTGGTCCAAAAAATTATTTGTGATTCGCTACTGAGAAGTTGCGGACTAATAAAGTACTCCATCTCTATAAGCAGTTAATTCATTGTTGTTTGTTGTACTTAGAACATGACAATAATCTATGTCAAAATTAACCTTCCAGTATTTGTCACAGAATTGACTAATACTAAAAAGATTATGTCTTAGTCCCTCAACATAGAAAACTTTCATTACTTTCACATCTCCTTTAATGAAAGTGCCATATCCTCTTACATATCCCTTTGCATTGTTTCCAAAACTAACTGTTCCTCCATATCTTTCATGATAATCAGTTAGTAGTTCTTTGAAAGGTGTCATGTGTGTTGAACATCCAGAATCTAAGACCCACACATGACATATCTGCAAAAGAGATTATTGAGTTTTAGGTACCCATTTCAGAATGGGTCCTTTGTGATTAGTATTAAAATTTGAAGTTCTGAACTTTTTCTTCAAATGTTTCAACTCAGAAGTTTGTTCAGAACTTTGAGATTTATCTTTATTTTTATTTCTTTGTTTATTTGAATTTGTCAATGTAGCCAAACATTTCTGAAAAGATTTCATCAAATTTCTTTTGTTTGTTTTGGAGTTAAGAAGAAAATTATGATGACCACAATTAATGCAGTGAATATGATTCTTTAATGTATTTACAACAGTATTAGACATATAAGAATCAATAACATCTGATTTTTCAACAAAAATTCTTTTATTCACTTTCTTTGTTTTAGGTACATCATTCTTCTGTAAAAATGAAAAACTCTCTAATTTGTCAATCTTTGACAGTCTTTCATCTTTCTTTCTCCATACTAAAGTGGATAGCTCTGTAAAAGATAAGAAATGAGGATTAGTATAGGAAACTCTTTTGTTCACTTCAGGTTTAGCTTCGCATTTTGTGTTAATTTTCCGAACTTCGCAGAGAGTTCGAGGATTGGCCTTGTTCAAAAATTTTTAACTCGGTGTTAAAGTCGTAAGATGTTACTGAACATGGTGTTGAATTTGATGATATGTCTGTATTAGTAGGAGAAAAATCTGAATTCTGATATTCTGGTTTTAAAAACACAGAACCAAACACTTCTGAAGGTATCTTTGAAATTTCAGATTTTAATTTTTCTCCTTCAGTCATACAAGATTGAGATTTATAAACCAAATAGCCATTTTTGTCAATGACTTGCACCATTTGATCATCATCATCTTCTGAATCAGAAGCATTTATTAGATCTGAAAACTTATTATGAGTCATACTTGTTGCAAAAATATTTGAATTTTTTGTTGTTGTAGACTCATTATCAGATTTATCAAAAAATATATTGGAATTCTCATCAATATCTTCTAAAGATTCAATATCTGAGAATTCATCATATTTTTCTTCATGTTCTGATTTATTGTCAGAAGTATCTTCTGAAATGTTTTCACAATTGGATTCAGAAGTAAATTCAGAAACAATTTCAGATTTAACAATTACTTCTGATTTTTCTTCAGAAATAATATTTGATTCAGAAGATTTACAAATTTTTGAAATTTTATTCATTTCTTCTGTTTCAGAGATACTTTCTGGTTCACCAGTTTTAAGAGGTGTTTCTTCTGAAAACAAAGTCTCTGATTTTATAAAAGGAATTCTTTCAGGCAAAGAATGGTTTACAGGTTTGAAAATGATGCCAGTATTTGATTCATTGAAAATTTTCATTTTTGAATAATCATACAAGTTTGCAGGAGCCTTTTTTAGAATTTGAGTGTCATTATATCCTAAGCCTGCTTTTATATTGTAAAATTTTGAGTTCTGAGCCCGACTAGTTAAAATATTCAGAGTTTGTCCAGTTTGTCCTCTTGTAAAATTTAAATCTTCCATTTCCTTAATCTTTTTATAAAGATCAAGTCTCTCTTGATTCAGAAAATTCATCTTAACATTTAGAATTTCCTTTTCAGATTTTTCATTTATTATTTCTTTTTGTAAACTATCCATTTTTTCTTTTAAAACAAGTTTTTCTTCGTAAATTTTTTCAAGAATCGTGTCACCGTTTGACAATTTTCTTTATATATTTGACTTTCAGCTATGAATTGATTGACCAAAATTCTTTCACCTTTAATTCTGTTTCTGAGTGTTTCAAATTCAGAAAATATATTTTGAAATTGATTTGTCATTTCTGAATCTTTAATATTAATTTCAGAATTATGTTCAGAATTTTGTTCAGAAGATGAAGAAGATACCTCTGTGTCTTGTTTGTCCTTTTCTGGATCCATTTGACACATGTAGCAATTGGTTGCATAGTGAGCAACTTCTTCATCATCATCTCCATCACTCCGCTTAACCAGCCTTCTTCATACTTGGTTACTAGAGCAGATTAAGCTCTTTTTCTTTGCTAATAGATGCTTTTTCTCATAATAACTCGAATTTTTTACTTTTGGCATCTTGCATTGTCTAGCATAATGTCCGGGCTTTCCACATTGAAGCATCTTGCCGGTTCGTATGTTTCGTATTGACTCACCTCTTGACCCTTCTTAGGTCCAATTTCAGATGTAGGTTTATTCTGATATTTTTGATTGTATCTTTGTTTGAATTGCCTTGTCATGAAAGCAATATTATCAGAAATCCTTTTAAGCTCTTCATCTGATTCATCCCCATCACACACTGTCATCTCTGGGATCTCACAAACTTTCTTGGTAGCAATGGTCAAAGAATTATTGTAGTTTTTACTTAGAAGGGCAACTGTTTCTTGTGTCTTCTTTTGTTCATTTTGTCTAACTTTGATCTTGTCCTCTTGTTGGAACAAGATACCATAGACATCATGAATTGTCTTTCTAGACAAGTTCCTAGTTACCATATTATCTGAAAAACTTGACCATTCATTTCCCAGATTGTTCAGAAATTTGTTGTTTATCTCAAAATTTGATTTCTGAACACCATTTCTTCTTAGATCATTCAGAATGTTATTGAATCTATGATATGTATCAGTGATAGATTCATTTTCTTTGTACCTGAAATTTTCATATGTTCCAACACAGATATTTAATCTCTGTGCTTGAGCCTTTGTACTTCCTTGCATCTGAGCTTCTACTTCATCCCACATGGCTTTTGCTGAAGTTAAACAATCAACCCTATTGAATATCTCATTAGGATTTGCCATGGTGAGTAAAGTTAATGCTCTTCTATCAACTTTCATTTGAGCCTTTTCAGCTGGATTATACATTCCAGGACTCTTCTTGATTCTTGATGCAGGGATTTCAGGGGTGGATTCAGTTCTGGGAACTGCTGGAATCTCAACAAATACCTCTAGTGGGCCATTTGTGATAGATTGCATTAAGGCTTCATCTATGTTATCCAAGAATTGAATCATTCTAATTCTCCATTGATGATATTCCCCTAAGAAGAGAGTTGGTGGTTTTGTTTCAGATCCGATTGAGACTATTTCTTTAGACATCTTTGATTGTTAGAAGATCGAGAATTCACCTGTATTGAATTTGAATTTTGTAGATCAAGAACACCAAGAACTGTCAAATCTGACAAGTTCTTTTACAATTTTTTTTCAAGAACAGATGAATTGGCTCTGATACCAATTGTTAGGACCCAAAACAATCAAGATATCAATATATGAAAAGATTATAACATGAGTGATAGTAGCCAAATGTAATTTGTATTGATTGAATGTACTGTATACAGAATATATCTTTACAAGGTATATGAAAACATTAGTTCTAACAATCTAACTAACTATCTATTTATACATACAATAGAAAAACTAAAGTGACACAACAGTCATAACAGACAAGTTCAGAATTGGTTCTGAACTCCTTCAGAACTTCTTCAGAAGTGTCTTTAGAACTTCTTCAGAACCTCTTCAGAAGTATCTTCAGAACTTCTTCAGATCTTTTTCTCTTTTAAGAACCCAGTTCCTTTTGAAGCTATTATGATATTTCTATCATTTATGTTTACCATATGTTTTGTATTAAGTGCTGACCAAATAAAAATTACTATTACACCCTAATGTGCTAATACCTCTTGGAACCAAATCAAAGATATAATATATATAAATATTTGATGATGTATTTAATTTTTTTTTCTAATACTAAATGAAGTCAAATAATTATACACCAATTGAAAGGTTAACAATATTTTTTATTAATAATAATTACAAAAAAAATGAAATATTAAAAATTAATTAATAATGGTAAAAAGCTATTGCTACCTAGTACCTAGCCACTGACGTAACAGAGAAATGGAAAAGAAAATTGGTTTGACAAAACCCACTTTAATCCTTTTACCTTTTCCTAACCTAAATCCCCTTAAATTTTCTTTCAAATTTTCTTCTTTCTTCTTTCTTCTTCCGATTTGTTCATTCCTTGGGAGGGGTTGGAATAAAAATGATATCCACACACACAAAATGTTACAGATTCGACATTTATGGAGTCATGTTGGGTAAGGTATGAACATGCATCATTTGCTATTGAAACTTGAAAGGTTTTTTTCTTCAAAAGTGATAGGTATGGGGGTATAATCAGGATGGTGACCTCTGACTATGGTAAGGAACATATCAGCCTCTTACTAGGGAAAGAGGACGGTCAGCAGTGAAGTTACAGTAAGAGGTAAATTTTTTTTGGTAAACAAGTCATTTCTTACGAAGGTAAGAGCCTATTACTCGGTAAGAGGTAATAAGAAGCAAGTAAACAACCCCTAAGTGGATCAGAAATGGACTTTATAGGTGATAATTTTTCTTATCGGACTTAAATGGATCTAATTGAACATATCAACATACAACTTAGTGGTCCATACCGGGTTGTTTTGGTATTAGTGAGAATAATGGGTCATATCCTCCTTAACGAGTCTAAGTGGGTCATAATGGGACTAAGTGGGCCATAACCTATCTAACTGGATCTATATGAGGTAGAACGGGTCTTAGTTGTCTTTAATGGGTCATGATATAAGTGATAAAATTGGTCATATTCTTCTTAACGTGTCTAAGTGGGTCATAATGGGAGTATGTGGGACATAATTTGTCTAATTAGGCCTGAATGGATCTAATTATGGTACAAGGGGTCTTAATGGTCCTTAATGGGTCGTTTTCTTATAAGTGGTTATAATTGGTTTCGTTCTCCTTAACGTGTCTAAGCGGTCTTTTAATGGGCTAGTGGTCCTAAATGCTTCCGTATGGTGTAAGTGGGTATAGTGGGATTTATTCTCCTTAACGAATCAAAGTAGGTCATAATTGGACTAAGTAGGTCATATGTGTCAAATTAGACCTAAATGGATCTGATTGAGGTGTCACGAGTCTTAGCAGTCTCAAATTGTTCGTTTTGCTGTAAATGAGTATAATGGATCTTATTCTCTTTAATAAGTCCTAGTGAGTCATTATATGTGTAATGCCAACTAAATGGTTACAATTGAAGTATAACGGGCCTTACTTGTCCTAATTGTGTCGTGTTGCGTTAAATAGGTATAATGGGTCTATTCTCCTTAATGTGTCTAAGTACGTCATAACGGGGCTGAGTAGGTCATTATATGTCTAATTACAAGGATCTAATTGAGGTAAAGCAGGTCTTATTAGTGCTCCTAGTTGGGTCGTAATGGTACAAGGGGTCTTAATGGTCCTTAATGGGCCGTTTTCTTATAAGTGGTTATAATTGGTTTCGTTCTCCTTAACGAGTCTAAACGGTCTTTTAATGGGACTAAGTGGGTCATAAGTTGTCTCATTGGACCTAAATGGATGTAATTGAGGTATAACAGGTGCTAATGGACCTAATTAGACCTAAATGGACTAATTAAGGTATAACAGGTGCTAGTGGTCCTAAATGCTTCCGTATGGTGTAAGTGGGTATAGTGGGATTTATTCTCCTTAACGAGTCAAAGTAGGTCATAATTGGACTAAGTAGGTCATATGTGTCAAATTAGACCTAAATGGATCTGATTGAGGTGTCACGAGTCTTAGCAGTCTCAAATTGTCCGTTTTGCTGTAAATGAGTATAATGGATCTTATTCTCTTTAATAAGTCCTAGTGAGTCATTATATGTGTAATGCCAACTAAATGGTTACAATTGAAGTATAATGGGCCTTACTTGTCCTAATTGTGTCGTGTTGCGTTAAATAGGTATAATGGGTCTATTCTCCTTAATGTGTCTAAGTACGTCATAACGGGGCTGAGTAGGTCATTATATGTCTAATTACAAGGATCTAATTGAGGTAAAGCAGGTCTTATTAGTGCTCCTAGTTGGGTCGTATTTCTGTAAGTGGGTATAATGTGTGTTATTCTCCTTAATGAGTATAAGTGGATCATATTGCGACTAAGTGGGTCATAATTTGTCTAATTATGCCTAAAAGGAACAAATTGAGGTATAACGGGTCTTAGTGGTCCTAAATAAGTGCTTTTGGTGTAATTAGGTATATTGGGACTTAATCTCTTAACGAGTCAAAGTAGGTAATGCTGGGACTAAGTACACCTTAATGTGGCAAATTAGACCTAAATGGATCTAATTAAGGTATGTTGGGTCTAAGTCGTCCTTAATCGGTCTTGTTGGTATAAATGTGTATAATAGGTCTTTTTTTCCTTAATGAGTCAAGTTGTGTCATTATTTGTCTAGTTAGACCAAATGGAGCTAATTAAGGTAAACGCGTCTAAATGGTCCTTAATGAGTCATTTTGGAGTAATTGGGTATAATGGGTCGTGTTCTCATTAACGAGTCAAAGTGGGTCATAATGTGTCAAATTAAAGTTAAACAAATTCTATTAAGGTATAACGGGTCTAAGTTGCCCTAAATGGGTCATTTTGGTGTAAGTAGGTATAATAGGTCTTATTCTCCTTAACGAGTCTAAGTGGGTCATAATCGGACAAAGTTGTCATAATTTGTCTAAATAGATCAAATTGAGGAATAATGGGTTTTATGGGCCGTTTACCAAAACTTACCCGGGTAAGTGCTTTTTGTTCTTCAATTGCAATATGTTCAATGCATAGATGTTAATGTTGACGTGAGAATATGGATAGTCCCCCCCACACCCAAAGTGCATTATGGATCAAATTTTATTAGAATTTCCAACTGCTAATTTTAACAAATTAAAATTAAAAAAGGGGAATGTTTTGGTTGCTAGAAGTTAGCATTTTGCAACACCTAACATCCAATTTAATTGTTTGTTTGTATTGCCGTTTCATTTGCTGTAATATTCATGATGACTTTGCTGATTCTATGTGATCATTTGTCCTTAATATTAGAAAAGACCAACATAAAATGGTTAGCATAGTCCGAGGGTTGTTCCTTGGAGAATATTGTGATAAACAATCTATCATATTATGGAATATAAATCACCTCTCATCTGTTGAGGTATGATGTAAATAATGATATTTATTGTGATTGAATACCAGTGAGTTTGTGCAAACAATACATCAAACATTAATGCATTATCTATCATAGCTGAATTTTGTTTTTTTATCTAGGAGAAAGTCCTAACAAACGTTCAAATAGATGGTGGGCTCAGATGGTACCCGTCTATGTGACGATCAAAAAAAAACTTTTGGCTGATTTTGTTAAGTCACAAGAAGATCAAGGATGGCTAAACATAGGGAATAGCAGAGATTGATCATATTCATCCTGTAATGAGATGTTAGGAAAGTTTATTCACTTCAGAAGTTGCTAAATCTTTCCACGTAATGTAGTGGGTCATAATATGTCTGATTAGACCAAAATGGCTCTAAATGTGGTATAATGGGTCTTAGTTGTCCTTAATGGGTTGTTTTGGTAGCAACGGGTATAATGAGTTTAATTCTCCTTAACGAGTCTAAGTGTGTCATAATTTGTTTATTTGGACCTAAATGGATCTAATTGAGGTATAAATGGTCTTAGTATTCCTTAATGGGTCGTTTTGGTATAACTGAGAATAATGGGTTTTATTCTCCTTTACGAGTCTAGGTGGGTTATAATGTGTCTAATTGGACCAAAATTGATGTAATTGAGTTACAAGGGGTTTAAGAGATCCTTAATGGGTTGTTTCTGTGTAAGTGGATCTAGTTGATTTTATTCTTCTTAACAAGTCTAAATGGGACATAATGGGACTAAGTGGGTCACAATTTCCAAATGGAACTAATTAAGGTGTAAAGTTTGTTAGTGGCCCTTAATGGTCATTTTGATATAAGTGAGAATAATGGCTCTTATTCTCCTAACGAGTCCAAGTGAGTTTGTAGTCCTTAATGGGTTAAATTAAGGACTTAAATTGCGGTGAGAATAATTTGTTTAATTGGAATTAAATGGATCTAATTTTATGTATAATGGGTCTTTGTAGTCCTTAATGGATTGTTTTGGTATAAGTGGGTACAATAGGTTTTATTCTCCTCAAGGATTCTAAGTAGATCATAAAGCGATAAATTGGGTCATAATTTGTCTAATTGGACCTAAATGAATCTAATTGAGGTACAACTTGTCTTGGTGGTTCGTAGTGCGTTGTTTTCTTATAAGTGGGTATAATGGGTTTTGTTCTTCTTAATGAGTCTAAGTGGGTTATAATTTGTCTAATTGGACCTAAATGGATCTAAGTGTGGTGTAAGGGGTCTTAGTGGTCTTTAATGGTTCGTTTTGGTAAAGTTGGTTTAATGAGTTTCGTTCTCCTTAACGAGGTAAGTGGGTCATAAAGGGAAGTTGGGTCATGATTTGTCTAATTGGACCTAAATGGATCTTACAGCGGTATAACGGGTTTTTATGGTCCTTAATGGCTCATTAATTGGTTTTTTTTTGTGTAAGTGAATATAATTGGTCATAAAGTGTCTAACTGAGGTATAACGGGTCTTAGTGGACCTTAATAGGTCGTTTTGGTATAAGTGGAAATAAATGAGTCTTTGGGTCCGTTTACGAAAACCTTGCCCGGTAAGCATTTACCGCTAAAATTTGAACACCATCAATTAACGGATAAGATTTTGCACCGACTGGCATCAATTTACGCGGTAAATCCTAACAATGGTAAGAGTCGTTGCCCTTACTTACCGGGTAAGACTCTCGGTCCTTGCCTTCGCTTTTACCAGGTAAGATTCTTGGTTCTTGCCATTCTCATCCTGTAAAGTAATGTGACTTTGAAAGCGCTTACCTGGGTAAGCGTCCGGTATACGACCCCTTATTCTCCTTAACAAGTCTAAGTAGGTCATAATTTGGGACAAACTGCACCGCGTATGTGGTTTGAGCATTTTCCCAAACCGTAAACCGCACCGCATAGAGCTCAAATCGCACCAAACTGCACTGCAAGATGCAATGTGGTCTATGCGGTTTGTACCTATCGCACTTAATGCCTACAATCCAATAATTTTAAGTTTAAAAATACATTATGAAATCAATGATAAAGTGACCATAGTCCAAAAAAATAAAAGAGTTTCACTACGTCCGATTCCCAAATACATATTGCTTGATTAAAATAGTTTAAGAAGTAAAAATTAAAAAAACTTCAAACTAAATTGGACGTGTGAGTTGTGACGTGTCCAACTAATTATTAATATTGTCATTTGCCATATTGGATCAAACTCAAAGTCCAAAACACTAAGTCTAAAATATTACATAAATAATAAATTGTTCTCTCTCTCTCTCTCACTCACACACACACACACTCTCTCTCTCTCTCTCTCTCTCTATATATATATATAGGTAAAAAAGGGAGAAAACTGAAGAACACCTAGGAGTCCTTCATCTGGACGATATGCACAAATGCATACTAGTAATTTGTAACATGCATTTGTGCATATGCACTAATACATATATATGTATTGGTGCATAAAAAGAAAACAGCTTCAATCGTTTGTATGTATTTGTGCATACCTTCCGGATGGGGGGCTCCTAGAGTGTTTTCGATTTTCTCTTTTTTAGTGTTTTTTCTTGAACCTCCATATATATATATATATGATATACTATAAAATTAAAAAAATGTACAAAATATGCGGTTTTGTGCGGTTTGAATCGCGGTTTACTAATTTAAAACCGCACTGAATAATGGGACTAAGGGTGTCACAATATGTCTAATTAGACCTAAATGAATCTAATTGGAGTATAAAGTTTGTTAGTGACCCTAAATGGTCGTTTTGGTATAAGTGAGAATAATCGGTTTTATTCTACTTAACGAGTCTAATTGGGTAATATGTTTAGTTGGACTTGAAAGGATCTAATTTTATGTATATTGTGTCTTTGTGGTCCTTAATGGGTTGTTTGTATAAGTGGGTATATTGGGTTGTTTTAGTATAATGGGTATATTCTCCTTAACATGTTTAAGTTGGTAATGACAAGTACTTATTAGGGGTTTCTTTTTCCAATCTCTTACCTAATCAGCTATTCAGTTTTGAGGTTTGATGTATTTCTCATTGTTCTATGTAAATCGTATATGCCAACTAAATTCAACTTTGTTTTGTAGTCTTGGGATCACGTGAGACCAACCTGTTTTCATTTTCGTGAGACCAGTGAGACCACATTTTTACATGCCGGTCCCTAATCGAGTATATTAGGTGACAACCATGCCGGTCCCTAATGGTCGTTTTGGAATAAATGAGAATAATAGGTCTTATTTTTCTTAACTAGTCTAACGAGGTCCTAATGGGACTAAGTGGGTCTTAAAATGTCTAATTAGACCTAAATGGATCTAAATGTGGGATAATGGGTCGTTTTGGTAACAATGGGTATGATATGTTTTATTCTCCTTAACAAGCCTAAGTGGGCTATAGCTTGTTTATATGGACCTCAAAAGATCTAATTGAGGTATTAGGGGTCCTTAATGGGTGCTTTTGGTTAATGAGTTTTATTCTCCTTTAACGAGTCTAAATGGTCATAATTTGTCAAATGGATCTAATTGAGGTATTAGTAGATATAATGGCTCATATTCTCCTTAACGTGTTTAAGTAGGTCATTTTGGGACTAAGTGGGACATAATTTGTCTAATTGGACATAAATGGATCTAATTGTGTTACATCGGGTCTTATGGTCCCTTAGTGGGTCGTTTTGGTATAAGTGAAATTAATGGGACCTAACGATTCTTTGTGGTCCTTATTTGTTCGTTAATTGTTCTTGTTTGTGTATTAGTAGTTATAATTGGTCATAAAGTATCTAATTGGACTTAACTGAGGTATAACGGGCCCTAGTGGTCTTTAATAGGTCGTTCTGGTATATGTGGAAATAATGTGTCTATTCTCATTTACAAGTCTTAGTGGGTCATACCGGGACTAAGTGGGCCAAAATCTGTCTAATTGGATTTAAATTGTGGTATAAACTATAAAGGGTCTTAGTTAGTGGTCCTTAATGGGTCGTTTATGTATAAGTGGGTATAATTTGTTTGATTTTCTTTAAAAACTCTAAGTGGGTCATAATTTGTCTAATTGGACCTAAATGAATCTAATTGAGGTATAACGGTCTTTTAAAATTTTGAGTTATAGAAATTTCATAGGTAAACAAAATTTTCTCTCGATTTACGTTAGGAACTTAGGGTCATATCGAGTGAACGAATGCAAGAGGTAATAGTGAGGTGGATTGTGAAAAAAGTACTTTATCAGCCTTTTGCTAACAAAAACATTTAGTCAAAATGTTTCAACGCTATATATATTTAAATAACACACTACAAAATAAACGACCTTTACTTATAAAAATTACCCGGGAAAATTTTCGTGGATGATTACCCACATATCACCCAGAAAATATCGATATTTCGGTAGAATCCGATGTTTTTTGGAAACAAAATAATGGATCACTCAGAGAATTCCTTGTAATATGTCACTGATTTGAGTTACCTACATTTGAGAATCCCTTGTAATGTGTCACAACTTTTGTGATGGTTTTGTTGCGAATCATCCTTTAGCGACAAATTTTCAAGTCAAAAAATACGTAGATGAAAGTCTTTAGTTTAGTATTGACAACCAAAAATGACATTCATGGCCAGTTGACTAAACATGCCTTTTTAGCCGACTTTCACTTTGTAAAAGTTTTATCTTCTTAAAAAAATTGATTTAACACAAAAATCTATATATATATATATATATAGCTGAATATAATCTACACATCTATATCTACATATTAACATAAATATTATATTTATATTATAGACATCCAAGAAGCATGAGGTGATAACATCTAAGCATTGAAAATCTTATTTTTTTCATTTTCTGGTTTGCATCCACAGCGAGGCAAAGGAAAACGAATATAATAAATTTGTTACATTTAAATTGTTAATTTAAACTTTTGAATTGCATATATTCATGGTTAGTTATAGTAAATATCATTGTTTAGGCGTCAATAATATTGATTTATAACTCTTCTTAATATGTATTCATGTCAATTTATTTATATTATTGTATAAATTATTAGTTTTCCAGTAATTTATTATTGGCCATACTAATTTATATTAGTGATCAATTATGAATTTGTAATTTAAATTGATTTGAATTTTTAAATTACATTTAAATTAATGATAGTAAATAAAAACATTGATTGGTATTTAAAAACAATGATTTTCATTTATTTGTAACTTATGAATTTGCATTAATGCAAATTTAATATTTGTTTATGTTATTTATAGACATCATTAGACTTTAATAAATAATTATTTCTTATATTAATTTATATTAAGAGTGAATTACACCGGTGGTCCCTGTGGTTTGCTCAAATTTTGGATATGGTCCCTAAAACAAACTATCTGCACCGGTGGTCCCTAAATTTTCATTTTCATTGTGCCATGATCCCTCCACTTAACAATGTTAGTTAGCGATCGTTAGGAAGGACTAATGGGTGTTTGAACATACTATAGGGACCAAAAGTATAATCTACTCTAAATTTAATTTTATTCACCCTTTTTAAATTTTTTATATCCAACTATAAATCAAATTTATTAATTGTTTTATATATTATTTATATCCAATTATAAACTTCAGATTTACAATTTTTTAGCACTTATTTTTTTTGAATTTATCTTGATTTTCTTTGTGAATTTTTTAAACTTTTTTTCTTTTAATTGTGTTATATATTTTTTATATCAAATTTCTTGATTTTCATTTTCTTTTTGTGAATTTTTTTATTAAAAAATATTGCATATATTTAATCACAAATCAAGTTTATTAAAATAAAATATATGTTAAATAAAAGTATTTATATATATTTAAAAACTAATTTATTAACATAAACAATTAGCGCTAAAAATATTAACTTTACAAAAACAAAAGAAAGTAAGAAAAATTCATATATCTTTTAAGTTGAAAATTGTAATATATGAAAAAACATTAAATAAAATTTGGTTAGCATGAGATTATTTAAATAACACAACTGAAGCAAAATGGCAAAATAAAATAAAATATTTAATAATTAAAATAGTTTGCCGTTAAAAATTTTATTTTATATAAAGTATACCAATAATTAAAATAACAACAAAGTAATAATTTCTTTATATATAAATAATCTCACGTTAATCGAATTTTATTTTCAATATTTTGTTTACATATTTCAATTTTCACCCAAAAGATATGTAAATTTATCTTGATTTCTTTTGTTTTTGTAAACTTGAGATTTTTAGCGCTAAATTTTTAGTGTGAATAAATAGTTTTTAAATATATGTAAAGACTTTTATTTAATATGTATTTTATTTTAAGAAATTTGATTTGTGATTTTAGATATATAAAATATTTTTTAATAAGTCACAAAAAATGAAAATCAATAAATTTGATATAAAAAATTATATGAAACAATTAAAAAAAGAAGTTAAAAGAATTGCAAAAAAAATCAAGATAAATTCATAAAAAAATAGCGTTGAAAAATTATAAATCACAAGTTTATAATTAGATATATAAAATAATTAAAAAATTTGATTTATAATTAGATATATAAAATATTTTTTTTAATAAAAAATGTAAAGAGGGTGAATAAAATTAAATTTTAGAGTAGATTACACTTTTGGTCCATATAGTATGTTGAATGACTGGTTAATCCTTCCTAACGGTTGCTAACTAACTTTGTTAAGTGGAGGGACCATGGGTGAAATGCAAATGAAAAGTTAGGGACCACCAGTGTAGATAGTTTGTTTTAGGGATCAAATCCAAATTTTAAGCAAACTACAGGAACTACCGGCGTAATTCACTCTTATATTAATGATCAATTAATATTTTATTATATTTTTCATACACATGCTTACAATTTTCTATACCTAATAATTTTTGTTTACACATTTTTCTACCTATGAAATTTGTTGGATTAAAGACTACTTAGACAATGCAATGAATGTTGGCTTTGAAAGTTAGATTTTGTAGACTGTGAGAGTTTTTAAATTCAAAGAGAAATGAGGATTTAATTAGTTTGGATATCGTTTTATTTGACGAAAATGTGTGTTGTTATACTTTATCTTAGGATTATACATCATTTGGAAACTGGACATGCATTTGGGTGATAATTACCGTGTCATTTAGTTATACTTTTGTTGATTTTCTTAACAAAATTGTCAAATGTACTATTGTTTTTCCAAAAATAAAAGTTTTCATGCAATATCAATCAACTATACAAGCAATACATGCGTTATTAGGGGTGTAATCGAGTCGAGACAACTCGTGAGATACTCGAGATCGACTCGGAAAGTATTTGAAATCGACTCGTGAATTGTCGAGCTCGAGCTCGAGCTATCGAGTAGATAATCGAGTCGAGTTCGACCTATAAATTACTCGGCTCGAGCGGCTCGCGAGCCTTATCGAGCTTCTATAAAATTACAATTATACCCCATATATGTGTATATATTAAATTATCGAGCGAGTCGAGTCGAGCCTTATCGAGCTTCTATAAAATTAATATTTATGTTGTTATGTGTTTTTTAAGACACGAGCGAGTCGAGTCGAGTCGAGCTCGAAAGTGTCGATACCTGTCACGAGCTCGAGCTCGAGCTTGAAAATTTAGGCTCGACCGAGTTCGAGTCGAGTATCGAGCTGCGAGTTTGGGAGTCGAGTCGAGTCGAGCTCGAGCTTGAGCTTGACACTGTGTCGGCTTGACTCGGCTCGATTACACCCCTATGCGTTATCCATGGGTCAATAGTTAATGTTAATACATACGTTATCCGTGGGTCAATACTTAATGTTAATCTATATATTTTTAGTCGGTTGTAACTTTTCTTAATTAAAGAAAAACCAAAAAAGAAAATAAAAAAATGGATGGTAGATAAAAATGATAATCCCATAAACAAATTATGTTTAAGGCAATTAAAAATCATATTTGTTGATATATTTATGTTTGTGGAAATAAAAATATTATAAAATAATAAAGATTATAGGTAAGTTACACTCATTTATTGAGAACCTTTTGATTTAAGAAAAATACAAAAAGCAAGAGGAAATAAAAAATACCCATGAATGCTTCTCATTGATTTGGGGTTTTGTATCTTCTTTATATATATCTAGTGTGTAGTGTAGCACCGTGCGTTGCGCAGTGACAACTATTTTTGTTAGCAAATATTTGACTATGTTAATGTGAAACGTAATCTGTAAAACATTGAAAGCATTAGGAGGTGTTTTAGGTGTAAATTGTTTGCTAGAACTTGAGTTACAAAAATAATGTTCAAATATTAAATTTAATCGAACTTGTGAGTACACAATATTAAGCATTATCATAGGTGTACATTGTACAAAAAATTAATCTTTTCGATTTAGTCTATAATACTTGTTTTGCGACATTGGATTCAACTTGATTGAAGTTGATTGCATTTGTATTGCACTTGAAAATTATATCGCACAAATCAACCAAATATGAATTATCTTTTATATATGGCAACTAATAACATAATCATAATTACAAATTCCAAATGACAAATTATCAAGAATCAAGAATTTGACCAACTATCTAACAACATGGACGCAAGATATAAAAAAGACCTCCAAATAAGTTTATTTTTACTTAAAAAATTATCTCCAAGTTCGTTAAACATGATAATTGAGACCATCTAGTATCTCCCTCATATTCATATCATGATGCATATTCTCTTCTTTTTCCCATGTTTTATTCTTTCTTATTTTTGGTTATGTTTTCGTTTCACTTGAATGTAACGTGAAAGGTGAAAAGATCGTGGGCCACTTTTATGTATTAAATCACTGTTAACACAACAAAAAAAGTACCTAATCTTTAGAATTTAATACTAGATTCATCGGCACCAACAATTGAGGCCTCCTCGATCTAGGTCCTGAGGTTACTAAAAACCAACAATATGTCAACATGTACTAACAACTTCTTTCACGCATCATAAAAAATAAAGAGAAGGACATATATGTACGTTCTAGAGATTTAGATAGATATATACGTAGTTTCAAACTTTACAAAGATATATACGTAATATAGAAAGTTTTAAAGGATATAGATAAAATTTTCCCTTTGTTTATTTATGATTTATAGTAAGGTTTGCAAATGGACCGTACAAATTGGGGTTTTTGTTTTGTTTTCCCAAGGGTTGTATCAACTCTTAGCAAAGTAACTTTATTATGCTTTTTATTCTCGGACATACAGTTTTTTTTTCTTCCGGTAATCATAACATTGATGCTTGTATTTTTGAAATGTGAGAGGATTTTATGATTTCTATCAGAGACCATGAAGGTAGTATAGGAAACAAAGCGACAAAAGAATACACCCTGGTATATATAAATGCCTAAGATCATGTGCAAACGAGTATTTTATGGATTAAAAATGCAAACTCATGTTAATAACGCCATGATCACAAATCATGTTGTAGGGGGATTGTGAAGAATGGGGGATATGAGTCTGATCCGGACCATATAAAATATGCACAATTTCATACCTATTAGACTATAAATGTGCATACTGATAACATTGGCAATGAGTTGTTGCAGTAAACACAAGTTCCCTTTTGCATAATAATATTTTGAGATCTATGGCTGATTTAATTGATGTATATAGTAAAGGAAAACCTAAAGCAAGCACAACAGAGGATGCAATTCTGATTTAATATAAATGTAACTTGTTTAAAGTTGTGAAGTTAAGTCCTCAGATTTATTCTTTGAAAACTTTTTTGTTAGGGATGCATTTTCCATGACTGAATTTGAGTTGATGGAATTCTTAGATGTGGGTTTGGCACCGAGATTGCTTCTCCACCATATTAAATTAATATGTGGCAGTTCCGAAGCATCAACTGGCCACTTGCCATTAACTCTGTTCCCGAAAGGTTGGAACCGTCAAATTACTCTGTTACCATTTTTTTTATTATCTTCGAGGTCACTTTTAGTATTTCTAGGCCAATTCAATGCATTCAGGGGCTTAGGATCTAAATGAGTTCCGCTTAATTTATTTGTTTATGGTTGAAAATTATTTTGGGTCATTTAGTTAAATGAGTTATTTTAACTCACTACACTAACCTTCAAATGTCATTACTTGCTTGCACTGTTAAAAACCCTATAAAATTTTGAAAGAACACTAGAATGTTAGTTTGTGTAAGTGACTTCCCCCTCCCCCTAGAAGGTCACATATAACTAGAGATGATAACACGAAGACAGAGAAACATTCTCAAGGCATGGGGGAAGAAGAAGGTTGGTACTGGTAGGTAAGTTGATCTATTACATGCATGATTTGCATTTATTTGCATTTAAGGGTATTATATATGTTTCATAACAATGTTGCTCATTATTTGTAGTTGAAGTCTTCCCTAGGAGAGGAGAGGGTATTCTGTTTTCTTTTAAGGAAGCTGGGGTTATCCATCAGATCGATGAAGGAAACATTAATTCCAGTTTGCTTTATAGGTGAATATATAAATTGACGACTTCATTTTAACATCATAGCAAGAATGTTAACACCTATTAGCATCATTAGTGCTCCACTACAACTAGAAGAAAGATTTTTTTATCAAGGTGATATTTACTTGGTCACTTGCGTTTATTGTTACTACTGCATTAGGCTTATATATATTGCATTAGCTTTAATTCATGTAATTGCATAAAAAGCTGAATTTTTTGGTTAACTTTTCTGGACTTTAAGTATTGTATTTGTCCCAAATAGTTGTGTATATTTTTTAAACTCAGACTACAAAAGCAAACAAAGAGGCCAAAAAATTCAGTCCCCTGAACCGTCGTCTCTCTCAGTGCTCATGTATCTGGATATTAATCATCATTCTTGTGTTGAAATCTAAGTTGTTTTAATAACCGTTTATTGCCTTGTTGACTTAAACCATGTATATCGATCAGATCACCCAGGTTTTCAATATATGTGTTCAACGTGTGCTGCTCCTTAAAACTTTATTGAATTAAAAGTTCTAAAATAAAATAGTAAAATTTGTGACTATTTATTCAACAGAAGATCAATTTATTTTAATTCATACAACCAAAATTAACCAATACAAACCATTTAATCAATAATCAATAACTTACTTGAGTTCATATACCACACAAAACGATAAAATGAGGCATCAAACGTGACGGGAAATAAAAAATATCATGAAACGTGACTTCAAACGAGCATTCACTTGAACATTTCAAACATAATAGAGGAAAATTGGAAGACTTTCTTTTTGACGTGTGCACTTGTGTTTTGAGCTCTAACCAATTTCCGTTATAATCCATATAAATAGAAAAGTACAATGATTTGGAGCAGATTACAGGAAGTAGAACATCTGGAGAATGGAAGCATTTAGAGATGGATTTAATCAGGCCATCGTCTTTGCTCATTTATACTTGTGTGGTTTTTGTTTTTTCTGCAAATTATGAGCACAAATGTATTGTTTTTCTCAATGTGGGTAAATGGATCAAGACTCCTCGCTAACCGGTTTAAGTGGGTCGTAATGAGTCTAATTAGACCTAAATGAATCTAATTGAGGTAAAGCAAGTCTTAGTGCTCCTAGTTGGGTCGTATTTCTGTAAGTGGGTATGATGTGTTATTCTCCATAATGAGTCTAAGTAGATCATATTGCGACTAAGTGGGTCGTAATTTGTCTAATTATGCCTAAATGGAACAAATTGAGGTATAACAGGTCTTAGTGGTCCTAAATAAGTGCTTTTGGTGTAATTAGGTATATTGGGACTTAATCTCATAACGAGTCAAAGTAGGTAATGCTGGGACTAAGTACACCTCAATGTGGCAAATTAGACCTAAATGGATCTGATTAAGGTATGTTGGGTCTAAGTCGTCCGTAATCAGTCCTGTTGGTATAAATGGGTATAATAGGTCTTTTTCTCCTTAATGAGTCAAATTGTGTCATTATTTGTCTAATTAGACCTAAATGGAGCTAATTAAGGTATAACGGGTCTTAATGGTCCTTAATGAGTCGTTTTGGAGTAATTAGGTATAATGGGGCGTGTTCTCATTAACGAGTCAAAGGGGGTCATAATGTGTCAAATTAATGCTAAACAGATTCTATTAAGGTATAACAGGTCTTAGTTGCCCTAAATGACTCGTTTTGGTGTAACTAAGGTATAATAGGTCTTATTCTCCTTAATGAGTCTAAGTGGGTCATAATCGGACAAAGTTGTCATTAAAAAAAAAAAGTCTATATAAACCTAAATAGATCAAATTGAAGAATAATGGGTTTTATGGGTTGTTTACTAAAACTTACCCGAATATTCGATTGCAATATGTTCAATGCATAAATGTTAATGTCGATGTGAGAATATGGATAGTCCTCCCACACCCAAAGTGCATTATGGATCAAATTTTATTATAACTAGTGTTTGACATCGCGCGTTGCGCAATGATTAAATTTTATATTAACAAAAAATGAAGAAAATTTATTTACCATTTTTATATAAGATCATATATGTTGTTTCTTAGAATTTAAAGACTTCTGCATTTTTATATATAAGTAATAATAATATTGATAAGTTTAAATAATCTATTTACATTTAGTCATCGCGCGTTGTCGTATTTTTTCTAAAAGATGATTATATTTTTATATAAGATCACATATGTTGTTTCTATTTAAAACCAAATAATAGGATCTTATATAAAAATATAATCATCTTTTAGAAAAAATACGACAACACACATGACTAAATGTAAATAGATTATTTAAACTTATCAATATTATTATTACTTATATATAAAAAATGCACAAGTCTTTAAATTCTAAGAAATTCTTTTTCATATATTTATTATCATCAAAATAAATGATTTAAATAATCTTCATATTAAAAAATAAATAATATGATCTTTGCTAAAACTATAATCATCTTTTAAAACATACGACAATACATGATAAAATGCAATAGACTGTTTGTATTTATTGATATTATTATTTTTATAAAAATGTAGAAATCGTTAAAATCTAAGAAACTATTTAATTTTTCTTCCAATATTTTCTTCTCATTCATCAACAATTCATTAATTTTAATTATTTTGGCATTTTGAATCAAAATGTCCATAGATTCATGCGCCACATGAACATGGTTACATAACATTGTCAATCAACTTCAATTTTTCATCTATTTTTTTGTGTAAAGATGATTCATCAGCTAAAACTTCTGAATCAATCGTCTTCGATACATTTTTGATATATATCGATCTAATTAGATTGCAACAAAATTTCAATGTTTAAAGTGTTAAGTTTCATGAAGAAAAAAAAGTAAATTCACAAAATGAAATCAATCTAGTTTTGAATATGATTAAAATCACTGAAGGTCAAAAAAACAAACTTCAAAGAAATTTAGACAATTTGTCATCTCGTAAAACTTTGAATTTTTAAATGAAACATTTAAAGCATATATTCGTAACCAAGAAACGAATATACAAATGAAGATGTATTGTCCCTTTTGTGGGTTACACTCTTGAAAAAAGAAACATAGAAATTATAATGAAGATAATAATAAATCATGAAATTAAAAAAATAGACAAATCAAAAAATATAATAAAAATTTGAGGAGTACTTGAATGAAAGACTTACATGTAATAATAATATATGTGCCTTGATGATAAAGCTTTGATATTTTTCGACATATTTAACGATCTTTTGGTAGCTTATTTTTGCTTGTCCCATTACTATAAAAAAGACTACATATAAGACGAATATAAAGCCAACGCAATAGCAAATAAACAATAAACAAAAATTAATAACAAAGATTGATCTTTTAGAAAAAAAAATCTAGTAAGAGAAAATGTGTTAGAAGGAGAGATTGAGAGGTGTTTGTTGTGTTACAAAAGGTTATAAAAATTCATAGCATAACCAAAAAAAAACAAAGCATCATTTATGCTTAAATAAGATAAATGAATGGTTAATTAAAATATAGAAAGGAAAACGAATAGTTAGTAACATAAAAAAAGGAAAACAAAAAGTTAATCTAGATAAATTGTAATAAAACCCATGATTAATCAAAATAAATAATGGCAAATGAATAGTTAATACCATAAACAAATGGTTAATTAACATAAATTACAATAGGTGTGTGAATTTACTAAAAAGACTCATTTTTAATGATGACATAATTTAGATATAGGAACAAAAAATTCATTAACATATTCAACATGTTAAAAACTCCAGGAATTGAGAAAAAATAGTGAAGACGTTCTAGTGTGTGACACTGCATGTTGCGTGGTGACAATAAGTTTAATCATTTTCAAACATCGTATTGCGGTGTTTTTGAAGCGAATTATTTTCTTGGATACTGTTTCCTGTTACTAAAGAGTTTCATGCATTTTTAAAATTTTGGTTGCAAAAATGATACAATATTGAAGTTCAATTTGTATATATCGAAATTGTTTGCTACAGCTGTTTGCTTAATATTATGCATTATAATAAGTGTATGGAAATTAATCTTTTCAATTTAACTTGTAACACTTATATATTTAGAATTTTTTTAATATATTCGGGCACACATATATTAATCCGAATAATTAGATGTGCAATCACAATAAAATAAGTGATATAACTAAATTTATAATATGATTAAACAAAACAAGATAAAATAAAAAGTATTTTATTAATTGTCGAATGGAATAATATCCGCTAATTATGAAGAATTGTACAATGCAGACACATATCCTATAACATGCCTTATTTTAGAGACATATCGGTTATCATAAGTTATAGCTAATTATAGTTGGTCAAAAACCAAACAACTTCAAAGAAGATTTTTAATTGGATTCACCAATTTCTTAGTTTTGGTGACAAAAACTTAGTTTTGCATGATGATGATTATGATTTATAAGTACCAAGAATATTGGTTTATATGTACCATTAGTTCATACTCAACACATACTTGAAATTTAGAAACACAATAGTGAATTGATCAACCATATCACGATAACTAAAAATTACATACCAAACTTGAAGACTTCAAATCTTCATGATCCAATAGATAAAATTATAGTGTAATCAAAATCACAAAATGAACATACATTAAATTGTCATGTGATCAAAATTATGACAATAACATACTTCAAATAATAATGCAATCAAAATTGTGATACAAACATACATACATTACAATACAATATAAATCACAAAACAAACTTACATAAATCATTACCTTACATTATAACCACAAACTCCCAAAAACCAAACTTGAAAATTACAAATCTTCACGGCCTAATAATACATAAAGGGGAAAGAACTCGAGAGCCTGCAAAACAGAAAACGTTCAACACAAGTATAAAATCACATACTAAACTTGAAGACTTCAAATCTTCACGACCTAATACATAATAGTTATAATGCAAACAAAAGCACGATACAAACATATATCAAATTATAATGCGATCAAAATAATGAAACAAACATACATAAAATGTGTACCTTATACAAAAATCACATACAGAAGTTCTAGACTTCTTCAAATCTTCAAGACCTAATATATAAAAATTACAATGTGATCTAAATATGTAATAGTTATAATGCAAACAAAAGCACGATACAAACATATATCAAATTATAGTGCGATCAAAATAATGAAACAAACATACATAGAATGTGTACCTTATACAAAAATTCACATACAGAAGTTCTAGACTTCTTCAAATCTTCAAGACCTAATATATAAAAATTACAATGTGATCTAAATAACGATACGAACATTCATGAAATTATGGGAAAAGTGAAAAAACAAAAAAAAACTGTGAAAAGTATCAAATGTAAAATAGAAGAGATGAAGAAAGTTAGTGATGTATAGGATAGGGATAGAATTTGAGAGGGTGTGGGAGATGAAGATGAAGAAGTAGTGAATCAAAATGAAAAAATTGAAGGATGAAGAGAGTATAAGATGTTTTGGATGGATTAATAAATGGAGAAAGTAAAAAGTCTTCCAAGAAACTAAAGGGTTTGGAGGTTAGATTGTAAAAAAAGAAAAAATTCACAAAAGTATGAGGGTGCAAGATTTTGAAATCGTGAGCTATGAAGAGGCCAAATTATATGTTAAAGTATAGCCCTTTTCAAAGATAAAATTAAAAAAAGGGATTGTTTTAATTGGAAGAAGTTAGCATTTTTCAAGTGGTATCCAGAACGAAGATTAGATTTGGGAGAGAAATGGAGCTTTTGGTATCTTCAATCTCTGCCATGGTTGCAAAAAACGGTTGAGCCGTACGCCTCGAGGCGAGGCAGTCAAAAAACATACTTGAGGCGGCGCATCAGCTAGGTAGGTTGGGTCGTACGCCTCGAACTACCGAGGCGGTAGAGGCGGGGCTGAGGCGGTAAAGGCAGGACTGAGCTGGTACTAAGACTTTAGGGTTAAAAAAACGTGACAAACCAAAGTAAACACACTTACCAATTGATGACCCATTAAAAAAACCTCTACTCCTTGCTTTGTTCTTGTGCATGGCCATTGAAGAAGAAAACTAACTGCTATGTGTGACTTTTTTAGTTTTTATACAGCAAGAATAAGTGTTAGCGATATGAGATGTTACTTGGGAGGTGCACAAGGACTCTTCGGTTTTTGCAGGAGTGACTTTTCTTCTTCTCTTGAGATTTGTGTTGCTCTTTATGTGTGAGGCTTTTAATGCTTCTCTTTATGTGGGAGACTTTTAATGTTTATCTAAATTGTTTTTATTAAAAAAATAAAATCTTTAACAATTAATTACCTAAATTAAAGTAACTAAAGACTTTATTAGCAACATTATGATTCTAAATATTATTATCAGCTAAGTATTACATATATCATATTATTTTATTTATTTTTATTTTCCGCCTCGAGACTTACGCCTCGGACCACCTCGAGGCTTACGCCTTGCCTCATGGAGGGAAAACGCCTCACCTCACGTTTCCGTACTTTAAAACCGACTCTCTGCACAAGAAAGCTTTCTTCAAAACTGATATGAATCAAATCGATATTCACTTTATTGATAACACGTAATCGAATGCTTATAGAAAAAAACAACTTCTGGCCTTCGAGACCCAGGTAATCTCCTAGGCTAATGTTTCTGCAAAAGAGCAAAACTCCCCTAACCCTAGGGTAATCGGCCCCTATATATGGGAATCGGTCCCTCTCTCCTAAATCGATAAAACAGGAAACTAAATTAATAATTAACTAAATAAGACAATTAATTTAAAGAATTAACAATCAACCCCCTGCACAGTTAGCCGACTCCCCTACTCTCATGTGCCTATGATAGGTTTGACCCTAGCGTTCCTTTTGGTTCGTATCAAAAACCTCATCAAAGCTTTGAGCATTTTCTCTTTATTGATTTTCTTTATAAATATTTTTAAATTATAATTCTTGCATATATTTTTATGTTTATCAATCAGAGTTGATTATTTTTAGTTAGATAATATATATGAGAAACTTATTATCTATGTTACATGAATGCGTTTTCAAAGTATATGATAAATAAGTTTGATATAGAAAGTGAAGTTCTAGAAATGTGTGCTCAACTTTACAAGGATTACGGGACAAAATGACTGGTATGATTAACGATCTCAAGTGTTTAACTATGTTAAGAAATTGAGAATAGGGTGTAATGGAACCAACTAATCGTTTTTGTATTGTGACCACGATGACTAACGGGGTGGATGTAGTGCCAAAAAGGAGGGGGGAAGGGACCCAAATCAAGATTTAAAAAATAAAATCAGGTAGGTTAAAGAAAATCAAAAATGCTAAACTTACCCTTAGTTTTGTCCATGGAAGATTAACCCTTATGAACATCTGAAATCCATCCCTATTCTCAAAAGCCTTTTTACACAGCTTGCCCACAAGGACAGTGGCAAGGATTTGAGTCTTTATGACTGATTAGGCACTTGTTGGTTTCTGAACCGTGTATCATAGTTCTTTTGCTGTATTTCTTCACCCACTTGGATTGGAGGGCTGCTTTGATGATGTTATCTGTTTTGAGTCTATGAGAACAACGATGCTACGATGTTGATGATACTGCTAAGAGTTTTCTGGTGATTTACTACCGATGAAAACCCTTTGAAAATTCTGCTAAGAGTTTTCTGGTGATTTACTACCGATGAAAACCCTTTGAAAATTCTTTCCAACAAGCTTTTTCAATCAAGATGGTAAACATCAAACTTCACAAAATTGCGTGTCATCTTAGGCTTTCCAAGGCCAGGTATTATATCCCTTTTGTCAATTACAAGACCAAAATATCATCATTTGTTCATGAACATGTATGTACATCTTACATTTGGAGATGAAACTTAAAAGATTGGCCATCTTGTGCTCTCACGTGTGAAATTAGGAAGCTGCACCTTTTTGTTGGTTATCTTCCATAGTTATTTGTTCGCCACCAGGTTTAAAACAACGAAAGTGAATTATGATATCTTGACACGATAACAACTTATATGAATTTATTTTATTACTGGTCATTTTCTAGGTGATTATATGCTTCCCTTATTTGATTATATCTTTATATTAGAATATATTTTATTTTTCCTAATGCTATGACATTACAATCATGTATTTCTAAGAAAAGCCATCGATTTCCTTACAAGGTGTTTTGGTTGATAAAATATCAACACATCTAACATGTGACCGGAATATATAGATTTAGAAGAGAACATACCATCATGATTGGTCATGTGATTGGAAGCTCCCGAGCCTCTATACCACACAGACTCATTAGTTTCACCCGAAGGAAATGCTGCAAAAGCTGAGTGATTATTTTGTGTCTGAGCATATCGAGAAGGACAGGCGGGATCCGGGTGACATGGATGGAAACATATTTGACAAATGGGAACATATTTGACAAACTGCAAGAGGAGGATTTGTACAAAGCACCCCCTCGAATGATGGATGGCCTTGAGAGGAGTATTGCATGCTTCATGGTTGATGTTGTTGTTGTCCTTGATAACCACGATATCTACCTCGACCTCCTCGGCCTCGATTTCCTCGCCAAGATCGACCACCCCGATTGTTATTGCAAGGATTCGGTTTAGATGAATGTTGTGCCGAATTGGTGGAATTCGCAGAGTTGTTGGAAGTAGCCCCGAACGCTTGATGAGATGCACTTGACTGATCATGTTGACGAATGTGTTTGATTCGCTGCTTTTGTAGTAGTAACTTTGCACGTAGATCATCAAAGGTAATATTACCCGGAAAATGGGTAATGGCAGTAACAAGGGACTCATAGTCTCCAAGGCCCATTATGGTATGTTGAATGAGATCATGGGATGTAATTGGAGAGTTAATTGCGGCTAAAGAATCAACAATCAACTTAATTCAGCGAAGATAATTTTCCATAGATTGATCCTCTGATTTTATAGTCATGGATAATGATCTCTTCAACTCCATGGATCGAGCAAGACTAGCGGACGTAAAATGAACCTACAATCATTCCCAGATTTTGCTAGAGTATTGGACATCGTGAACATGTACTAAGGTTTCTTTAGATAGGGTAGTGTTAGTCCCCAAAGAGAGATGACTAAGCAAGTGAGGGTTTTGTAGGGGGGGGGGGGGTTGAATACAAACACATATAATATACTCTTTTTAAATTTTTTTAATATAAATATTAAAAATTTACACACAGAAAGTTTGTTGCAGAAAAGAATAGACACACTATTCTAACAAACTAAACACACAGATAACAGTAATTAACTTATACACTAAGGAAGTTAAAACAAGACTGTTATAACACACAGGATTGCCGGAGTCAAACAAATAATCACTTTGAAGATTTGTTGAAAGCGTGAGATTTATGGGAAGGACTTCATCTCCTTTTATAGTGCCCATGCATGTGATGCATGTGGACAGCTGTCAAGGATTCATTAGCTGGAAGTGTATCTGCTGGACAAAGGAAGAGGTCACTCCCTTTGTACTAGAATAATATTAGGATGAACCATTCTTTGTAGCACGTAATGTCAGATAACTTTATCTTCTTTTCTTCATGCTCTGTGAAGTCCCATCAAACCTTTTAGCTAAAAGACAAATATTTCTTTTATAAGAATAAAAGAGAATGTCTTTATTTAAGGTTTAATGCCCAAGTTCTTGCTGCCCACGTGTCTTGCATTTGTTGTGAGTCAAGAACTTATCTCTTGAAAATTGCTAAGTGATACATGAACCTATGTATCACATCGGTGGATACCTTGTAAGGCTGGAATTGGTAAGTGTACACATTGCTTAGTGAGTTTCAATTTTCACTAAGTGTTGAAAGTGTACACCCTTGTAGTTGTGACTTGATATCACAGCCTTAGAAATGATACCTGCAATTTCGGTGACCAAGATACTAGTGTCGGTGACCATGAGTACTAACTTGATGACCCAACACTTTGATGACATAAATGTGTACCATCGGTGACCCACTATATTGGTGACCCAATCATGACTTTGGCAATTTGATCTGAATATTGAAGTTAGTTGGTACATCCAAAATTCCACTTTTTGATGTACAACCCTTGATTGGATAGTCTTTGACTTTCCAATACTTGAAGCATATTTCAGACCTTCAAAAGAACCTATAAAAAATCAATCATACAAAGGAAGGTGGTTCATCACCAAATCATCGGTGACCCAACAATCTCCCCCTATTTGATGATGATACTTGTAAGTTAGAAAAGAATTCTTTTTGACCATTTCTATTTCTTTTGGGTTCTTTTGACTCAGATTTATTTATTATTATTATTTTTAACTGAGTATGAGTATATACAGTATAGGTATAAATATGTGCAGAAAAAAATAAGGATATGAACAAGAATTTTTGAAGAAGAAAAGTATGAACTTTTATTAATCAACACACATCATTGTACAACACACAGAGTACATGATTAATAAGGTTTACACTATATATAGAATATTCAAGGAGTGGGTTCTCTTCTTTTTAGCTCATCCAAGATAAGCCTTGTGATTCCATGGTCTTCAACCGGAGGCACTCCTAGAATAGCAGAGAGGAAGGAGCTGTGAGCCCTTGGGATGTCAGAGGCTCTGAAGAAACCAATGTTTCCAAAGATGTCCTCAAAGAAAACCCCAAGCTCAGGTATGGTCAGCATAGTTTGCTCCGGATAAGCAATAGGAGTAGGAATGGAAAGATCTATACCCGAAGCATTTATCTTGATGCCTCTTTCATGAAGCATGGCAAAATGTCCCTTCTTTTTGTTTTTAGGAGCTGTGATGACCTCTCCTTTGAGACCTTGTTGAATAAGGTACATTTGCTGTGCTTCAATACATGTCACAAGAATATCATGCTCCTTTTGAATGTTGAGCATTTTAATGAAGAATTTTTTGAGAATATTAAGTACCAGCTCTTTGTACTAGCTCTTGCTCTTTGAGATACACTTACCAACCTCCATCCATTCTGTTACTCCAAGAACTTCCAACCATTCAACCTCATAAACCTTTGAGAGAGTGTCGGCTCTCTTGAGGGTGACAAGTAACTTGGGAGAATTTTTGGTTGGAGGTTGGATGGTGGCATTGATAATCTTTGACTCATCCTTTCTTGTTTTCAACCTTCTCTTGAACCACTCCACTTCTTTAGTCTTTTTGGCTTCATCAACCATTTTCAAAGCTTCAAATTTTTTCTTTATGTTCTCAAGCTCATCTTTCTGAGCTTGAAGTGCATCTTTTACCATGACATGGGTGGCCTCATCTTGAGCCAACTTGAGTACATTCGTCTAGTCATACTCAAGCTGAGCTCTAATAGCTTCTTCCCTTTCTGCTTCAGTCAAGATTACCCCAAGAGGATCGGTGAGTAATGGAGCGGGCTGCAATCTCAGAGTGTCAGCTTCTGGACCTCTGTTTATTTTCTTCTTTTTCTTTCTCTCTTCTTGCTGTTCTTCAAAAGAGAGAGGCTTATTTCCTTTGGCTTTTTCTCTTCTTTTCTTCTCTTCTTCAGTTTCAAGGGATCGAGCACTGACACTCTTCCCCTCAACAGCTGCTTCAGGTATCTTGGTGACCAGGGGGTCAGTTACAGTGGTGACCATGTGAGGAGTCACCTCGGTGACCAGAGGTGGGGTCACGTCGGTGACCATGGTCACACCACCATCGGTGGTTGATGCTGTGACGTTGGCGGCTGTGACGTCGGCGGCTGGCTTGGTTGTAACGTCGGCAGCTGGTGCGACGTCAGCGGTTGGATTGACTGTCTTGTTTTTCTCCCCCTCAGTGGTTGAACCCTTGAAACCCACTGAAGAGAGAAACTCCTTGACCCTTCCATATCAGAATTACCAGTATCAATCTTCCTTTCAAGCCTTTGAAGTACAAATCTATCTTTATCTTGAAAGAAGGAATCACCCACATCAAGCTCGACTGTGGGAGAAGAGATTGGTATCTTGTCAACTTTTGTATGAAGAGTGGCAAGAGACTACATGATTGCCTTCTGATTGTTAAGGATAGAAAAAATATTGGTGGCTTGCTGAGTAGAGGCACTTTGAAGACCTCTAATAGAAGAGAGTACAGAATCTTGGCTGGAGAGAAATCCTTGCTGAAGACCAAGGATATCCAAGTGCAGGAGATCTAAACATGTCATTAGAGTTGGGTGAGTCACCGAAAACTCCTCGCTGCTAGATCTAAGATCAGAAGAAAGAGAGGCCATTCTTTCCATTTCTTTAGTAGCTTGATCTTCCAGAGCTTCCACCCTGCGGATGGTGTCACGAGTGAAACTAGTGAAAGCGTTGATGAGATCATTTCCTTGTTGAGAGGACATAGGAGCTGATGATTGAGATTTCGGTGGTTGATTATCATCATCATCACTAGAGGAAGAATAATCCACCAAACCTGTAGGTTTACTTGGGGGGGATTTAGCAGATGTGGGGGAGACACATTTAGGAGAGTGTCTATGAGGGGATTCCTCAGTAATGGGTTCCTCAACACCCTTGGCCTGTACGGGAGACGTACGTGTCCATGGTGTAGTATCGGAAAATAAAAAGTCTGTAAAATGGGATGCTCCATCAAGTGCATCTGGTTGTGATGCACTCTCATGTGGAATGTGGAAAAGGAGCTGTGAGAGCTCACGGGGTGGTGAAGAGGCACCTTGGATAGGAGACTCCAAGTCTTCTTCATCAACTAAGGAGAAAGTTGATGAAGGAATAATAGGGATGTCCCTTTGTACAACCATGTCCTTTTGAGATATGGAGGAGCTTGGATGGGTTAACTGCTCCTTGGGTCGAGTAGGAATATTTTCAACACTTACTAACTTTTGGGAGTTAGTAGGTGGCTTTTGTGTTAAGACCCTTTGGGTACCCTTAGACTTCTTTGAGGAAGTCTTTGGGGGGCTTTTTGAGTGTCTCCGCTTTTGGGTTTTTGGTGCTTGGGTAGAAGCCAAAGGTTCTTTTGGCTTCGTAGCATCGGTGGGTGCGGAGGTAGATGTGCCCGACGCCTTGGATCTCTTTTGAGATTTGGGCACATCAGTTACTCGGGGTGCAGTAGAGATAGAGGACATACCTGAAGGTCTTTGAAGTCTGGGTTCATTTTCTCCCCATGAAAGAGTTGCATTCCCTGCAAACTCAATCATAGCAGGTCGAAGAGGGTTGTCTGATGCCAAGACTCCCTTTTTCATTATTTGATTACCCACTTGATGAAGAGGGAGATCATATAAAATGTCATCCCTTTTCTCAAGTTTATCCGCCAACTTTGCATTAATAATAAGTGAGAAAAGTCGTTGGAAAGGTACCTGAGGACGTCGAAGAGTGGAGAAGGATGATATTATTTCATTGAAGAAATAACTTGCAAAGTCTATTCTTCTTTGAAAGATCAGAGCATGAGCCAATTCTGTTACTTGAGAAGGTGACTGATCAGGACCACCTGTCTTCTTGCTCAATCAAAGAATAAGGTGAGAAAATAGAAAGTTCCAAATGCTTCCCATATTCTTTCTGAGCAAAGTACCTGGACCCTTTGATTTTGATCCCCTCCTTTCTTCAATGTAATTCATAACAGACACCACCTCTTGGTGTTCATTTCCAAGTGGAAATGTCTCATAAGAGTCATAGGATGGAAGCCTGAGAATCTTACGAACATCTTCAACGTCAAACACCACATCATGTTCATCATTGCTAAGAACAGATGCCAAAATCTGATCTGGTGAAGCATCAAATGTGCAGGTTAACCAAAAGTTTCCTAGGAGAAACTTACTCATCTTTGGTTTGGCAGTGATTGCATACTGAAGAGGGCATCTTTGGAGGAACCAGCAAACATCATTATACTCAGGATGAGCATTGTCAGTTCCAATACGTCCAAAATAGTTGCATGCAGGAAATGAGAGAGATCCAAATGTGAGAGTTTGATCTTCTGTGGATTTTGATGGAGAGGCCATTGAAGAGTTGAGAGAGTTGCAGGTTTTACTTTGAAATTTGAGAGAGAAAGATGGTGAGGATTATGGGTGCGAGAAAGGAGGAGAGGAAAGTGGGGAACAGTTATATATATGAGAGGGAATTTCAATTTTCAAAAATAATGATGACCTTAGGTGATTGAAAGGTCAGAATTCTAAGGGTTTTAGGGTTGAATTCGGCGCATGGTCTCTGACACTAATGACGTTGATGATGTCATTAGGGATAAGTTCAAAGAATCTTGCTCACCAAGAATGGTAAGTCAAGGGTTATCTTTAAGGGGTTAAGGAATATGAAGGGTTTTAGAGATACCTCGGTGACTGGTTTGAAGGTCGGTGGATGGTCTGAGAGAAAGAGAGACGCCGGTGGCTCGAGAGTCTTAGGAAAAACGTCGGTGGCTGGAGACAAACGTCGGTGGATGGAAACGACGTCGGTGGATCGCGGCGGCGGTGGGTGAGTGTATGACGTCGGGAAGTGACTTCGGAAAGTGACGTCAGTGTCTCGTCGGTGGCTCGTCGGTGGCTTTGGTCGATGGTGGATCACGAAGGTGACATCGGTGGATGGGAGCTCGTCGGAAAGTGATGTCGGAAAACGAACCGTCGGCGGCTCGTCGGTGGATGATTTTCGGTGGATGACGCGTCGGTGGCTTATACGTGATGGTGCAACGTCGGTGGCTCAATGGTTGGTCTCGGTGGCTGGTGGCGTCGGGTCAGTGGCTCAGTGGTTGGTGTTTGTGGCTATGGTGGCGTCGGTGGTTATGGTGGTGGTGTTGGAAAGTGTGTATGGTTTTAGGGTTAGGGTTTTATGAGAGAGAAAGAGGTGTTGCCACGTCGGTGAGTCCACTCACCGACAGTATATATATATATATTTATATATTTTTTTATTTATTATTATATACATATATGACTTATATATAAATATATAATATATATAAATATATAGTATAAATGTATAAAAAATAAATAAATATATATATATATATATAAATATATAACATATATATATATATACAATATACATAAATGTATATCATATATACATACACATAATATATATAAATATATATATGTTAGTCTATATTTATCATACCTAATTCACCGATGAGGAACTTGAATCTTGCTTTATCAAGGGGTTTTGTGAAAAGATCAGCTAATTGATACTCAGTGGGAATAAAGTGAAGTTCCACATCACCTTTAGAGACATGATATCTTATAAAGTGATACCTGATATCAATGTGCTTTGATCTTGAATGAAGCACAGGGTTGTTGGCAATGGCTATTGCACTTGAGTTGTCACACAGTATTGGGATCTTTGAGAAAATCTGATTATAATCACACGGGTGATTTTTCATCCACAATATATGTGCACAACAACTTCCAAAGAACCACATATTACGCTTCGGTAGAAGTAGACACCGAATGTTGTTTCTTACTTGACCAGCTCACAAGCTTTCCACCAAGTAACTGACAGCTTCCAGTTGTACTTTTTCTGTCTATTTTTGAGCCTGCAAAATCAGAATCAGAGTACCCGATGAGATCGAAACCTGAGTCTTTGGGATACCAAAGACCCAGATTTATGATACCCTTCAGATACCGAAAAATCCTTTTCACAGCAGCCAGATGTGATTCTTTAGGATTTGCTTGGTATCGAGCACACAGACAAGTAGCAAACATAATATCAGGTCTACTTGCAGTAAGATAGAGAAGAGATCCTATCATGGATCTATAATTTGTAATATTAACAGAAACACCATCAGGATCAGAATAGAGTCTAAGAGGAGGAGCCATAGGAGTTTTCATGGTAGAGCAAGTATCAAATTGAAACTTTTTCAGAAGATCTTTAATGTATTTACTTTGATTTATGAAAATTCCTTCTGGAGACTGTTTTACTTGCAAACCAAGAAAGAAAGTTAACTCCCCCATCATGCTCATTTCATACTCTTTTTGCATGAGGGAGCTAAACTCATCACACAAGGATTCATCGGTGGCTCCAAAAATAATATCATCAACATAAATTTGAACAAGAATGATATTACCTTGTGATTTCTTGAAGAAGAGGGTGTTGTCAACCTTGCCTCGTATATACTTATTTTTAAGAAGATAGTCTGAGAGAGTATCATACCAGGCACGAGGAACTTGCTTCAGTCCATACAGAGCTTTATCCAGCCGATACACATGATATGGATGGACTGGATCTTCAAACCCAGGTGGTTGCTTCACATACACTTCTTCAGCTAGCTCACCATTCAGGAAGGCACTTTTGACATCCATTTGGAATACCCGAAAATTCTTGTAAGCTGCATGGGCAAGAAATATTCGGATAGCTTCCAATCTGGCAACAGGAGCAAAAGTTTCATCATAATCAATTCCTTCCTCTTGCCGATATCCTTGAGCAACCAACCTTGCTTTGTTTCTTATGACAGTTCCTTCTTCATCCATCTTGTTGCGGAACACCCACTTTGTTCCAATAATGGTTTTGTTAGATGGACGAGGAACTAACTTCCAGACTTTGTTTCTCTCAAATTGTGAGAGTTCTTCTTGCATGGCAATTACCCAGCTAGGATCAGCTAGGGCTTCATTTATCATTTTAAGCTCAACAATAGAAACAAAGTTGACGTATAAGCACAGATTGCTTATGCCTCTTCTTGTTTTTACACCAATTTGTGGATCACCTATGATTTGATCTATTGGATGATCCATGGTCCACTTTAGTGCAGGAGGCAAGGGAGGAGGTAGAGAAGATAATGAGGTAGGAATTTGAGATGGTGAGGGTAGGTTAGTGGGAGATATGGTGTTTTGGTGGGTAAGGTCTCCTGTAGAGTTAGTTTCAGGAGGTGGAGAAGAAAGAGAGGGTTCTGAAGATAAGGTTCCAATAATGGTTTTGTTAGATGGACGAGGAACTGACTTCCAGACTTTGTTTCTCTCAAATTGTGAGAGTTCTTCTTGCATGGCAATTACCCGACTAGGATCAGCTAGGGCTTCATTTATCATTTTAAGCTCAACAATAGAAACAAAGTTGACGTATAAGCACATATTGCTTATGCCTCTTCTTGTTTTTACACCAACTTGTGGATCACCTATGATTTGATCTATTGGATGATCCATGGTCCACTTTAGTGCAGGAGGCAAGGGAGGAGGTAGAGAAGAGAATGAGGTAGGAATTTGAGATGGTGAGGGTAGGTTAGTGGGAGATATGGTGTTTTGGTGGGTAAGGTCTCCTGTAGAGTTAGTTTCAGGAGGTGGAGAAGAAAGAGAGGGTTCTGAAGATAAGGTGGTGTTTATGGGAGGCTGAGAAGGGTTGTTATCTTGTTGATCTGAAGGATTGGGTTGAGAGGAAGATGGAATTTCACCAACACATGAGCTTATCCATAGATTTAGTTCTTCTTCATTACAAGATAATGAAGATGTTTCAAACCCATCAAACTTCACATGCATGGATTCATCTATGCATTGTCTTCTTAGATTGTAGATTTTGAAGGCTCTTGAAGAGAGAGAATAGCCCATGAATATTCCATCATCAGACTTTGGATCAAATTTTCCAAGTTGTTCCATGTCATTTAGCATGTGACAAGCACAACCAAATACATGGAAGAAGTCAACTGCAGGTTTCCTACCATGGAAAACTTCATAAGGAGTTTTGTCATGCCTTTTGACTATGATAGACCTATTTTGAGTAAAGCATGCAGTGTTAACTGCTTCAGCCCAAAAATAGGTTGGCAACTTGGATTCACTCAGCATTGATCTTGCAACTTCACACAGCGTCCGGTTCTTTCTTTCAACAACACCATTTTGTTGAGTACGTACAGCAGAGAAGTTCTGAGAGATTCCTTTTAGGTCAAAGAAATCTTCTAGAGCAACATTTTTGAATTCTGTGCCATTATCACTTCTGAAAGACTTCACCAGTTTACCATTCATATTTTCAATCTTTCTTGTAAACCTGATGATTTCTTCAGCAGCATCACTCTTGTGTTTTAGAAAGAACACCCAAGTATATCTAGATAATTCATCGACGATTACTAGCATATACTTTTTACCACCTAGACTAGGTGTGCTTACTGGACCACAAAGATCCATGTGAAGCATTTGAAGAGGTTGAGAGATAGATGAGCATTGTTTTGTTTTGAAGGAGGTTCTGGTGAGTTTTCCTTTTTCACATGCTCCACACATCTTTTCTTTCTCAAAAACAATTTTTGGCATTCCAACAACCAGCTCTTTGTTGGAAAGTTTGTTCAAGGTTTTAAAGTTTAGATGAGAGAACCTTTTATGCCACAGCCAACTTTGTTTGGCTAGTTCTTGAGAGAGGAGACACACAGCTTCTCCAATTGCACTTTCCTTCATGTTGATTATGTATACATTGTTCAGTCGGGTTCCTGCTAGTACAATCTTATTCTGCACATCAAAGACCAAGCACACACATAGCTGAAACATGAACTTATAACCCAAATCACATATTTGGCTGATGCTTAGAAGATTGTACATTAGCCCCTCAACATGGGCTACTTTAGAGAAAGTGATGGTTCCATTTGATATGGTACCATATCCTTTGGTGATCCCTTTTCCATTTCCTCCAAAGGAAACAATGGGTCCCTTTTCTTTTGAGAAGTTAGAGAGAAGAAGTTTGTTTCCGGTCATGTGTCTTTGTTTGGTATCTGCACCCAAAAACAAATTTAGACTTTTGGTACCCATTTTGAGGTGGGTCCTTTGGGATTAGACGGCATTTTATTTCTGCGAAGATCCAAATCTTTTGGGCAATTTTTAGCAAGATGAAGAGTATTGCCACAATTATAACACTTCTTTAAAAAAAAGGCCCTTTTAAAATCCATATCATCAAAACTTTGAACAGAAGTTGATGACTGAGAAGAGGAGGGGTGACCGACACCTGGTCTTGGTCCAAGAATGCCTTTACCAGGATTTCTTGATTTCTTCAAGGATCCCTTGGATAATGAAGCTTTTCCTTAAAATGGGGCTAAGGAATAAAATATCATTTTTAGCCATTCTTTTACTTTTGCTTTTCAACTACCAGCATAAAGCATGCAAAAGAGCTTTCTATTCCTGCTTTTGTGTTCCCCAGTCAGCACCATCTTGGCCTCCAACAGTTTGGCTTAATGAATTAGCTGCTCGTCACTCAGGGTGGACACTCCGGATATCAGCTTGATGAAAACTCGTCTTTTAGGCATAAAAACGCCTTAAATGGTTCCAAGATATGAAAACACTCACAAATGGCTCAAGAAAATGTTTTAGACCAAAAATGGAGGTTTAGGAGGCAAAATGGCCGAAATTGCTTAAATAAAATGCAACTAAAAAGCATGTAATAACTCTAAACTATAGAGTTATCACACCCCCAAACTTAAATCATTACTTGTCCCCAAGTAATGAAAATGACAAATAGAAAAGACTCAAGGTTGAAAAGAAAATGCAATAAGCTTGAAAGGACTTACCAAAGTGTTGTGATAGAATGAACCTTGATATCACCAACGATGCACTTTTGAATTCATGAGCGAAGTGGCCACTTTTTCCAATATTCCAAAATCATCACTTATTTGCCAAAACTTGATCAATAGGACTTTGGATGGGTTTTTGAAGTCCCTTCTCATTGCTATGCAATGTTTTTCCCCCAAACTTGTTCTGAACTTAGATCATGTTGTTTTATTTGATAGAATGAAAAATTTCTCTTATTCTCTTTTGTTTAAGAAGTTTGACATTTTTTTGGAATTGTGAACTTCTGGGTTTTATTTGGCCAATCTTCTGTTTGTGGAGTGGGCACTCTGAAGTGGACACTCTGGGTTTTCTACGGATTTTTCTTCATTTTTTTTTGGAGTGGCCCTCGGATAGTACTGGAGTGGACACCCTATATTTTCTCAACAGAAAAGCCATGATCAAGTCACCCCCCCAAACTTAAATTTCACAAAGTCCTCGTTGTGATAAAACCACAACAAGTGGGCTATGGGTACAAAAGGTTAGTATTTAGGCTGTGTGTATAGCAAAAAGGGCCTATATCCTTTGACTATGAAATCCAAAACTGTGAGCATCAGAAAATTAGTGACATCAAACAACATTCAAACAACAAAAGAGTTAGTATAAAAAATACATACTAAACAGTTAGTATGGCAAGCCATGCATTCAAATATTTAAACAAAGGGATAAGCAATGTCACCTGGCCAAAGAGTTAAAACAGAAAAACAACATAGAAAATAAAATTGTTTTCAAAGTCAAAGTGGGCACAGTTATAAACTACAAACCAGAGTTGTTTTCATAAAGACCGGGATTGAGGTGCTTCGCGGGCTCATCATACTTCGGAGACTTTGCCTGGGAGTTTCATTCGACTGTCGCTTTATGATGCTTCGGTCAATATTCGCAGGTCGCGAAATATCTTTGGTCGCACGTTTTACCCTGCTGTCGAGAGTTATGCTCGACCGTTGTTTTCTTAAGTTTTGGCCGATATTTCAGAGTCATGGAAAGTCAGTGGCCGAACAGTTTTAGTCAACGGTCAAGGGTTTGAGATTTTGCCTAAACAGTTTGCCCCCAAATTCAAATTTTAAGCGGTAGCTTCATTTTTGAATTTCGTCGAGACACGTGCTGCCGGCTCGCTGAGTGCGTTCGAGGGGGACGAAGTTGTTTGGTTTCGGGCGGGAATAATTAGGATCTAACTCTTTCAATTGGTTTAGGCTGTCGAGGGGAAGATATCCGTTTGGGAGACTATGGGTTTCGATGACGTCATGAGTACGCACGAGCACGCGTATGCAGTTGTCATGGACAGATGTCGCCCATCCGGCGATGGAACGTAGAGAGGCGCGGACAGGTGTCGTCACAGAGAGATGGAGCGATGATTTGAGCGGGATTTCAGGGAGCATAAAAGGGATTGATCGTCTTTCCTTTTCTTTTTCCTAGTTTCTCCGAGTGAAAAAAACCCTTCTTTTAAAACCTGCAACTTCTTTCTTTTTTACGAAAAAACGTCAAACCCCTTGAGTACGATCAAGTCGGCGGGCGATCTTCGGGCTTTTCTCGATTTAGCTCAGTTAGATAACGTCAATGTGGAAAACCCCGACGATTTAACGGCGGAGGAATGCCCGCGGAGGCCTTCGTCCTCTATGAATATCCATTCTTGACCGGCCTAAAATGGCCGTTTCCCCGTTTGGCTCCGGATTTCCTGAGTCGTTTCGGTATTCCTCTGAGGCAGACGATGTCTCCATTTTGGAGGGTCGTCGTGATGAGCGACCGACTATCATGCGGCTGGACCCCCCCTTCACTGTCCACGAGCTATTAATGGCTTATGCGATGAAGGCGGACGTCCAGTTCCAGTATAGTCCTTACGTTCGAGGTGGTAGGGATCAGGCGCTGATCTCTAGGACCGGGGTAAATGACCGTGGTTGGAAAGAGCGGTATGTGTTTTTCTACCCGAAAACCCTTTCAGAGGATGATCAATAGATAGTCTGCGGGTGGCCCAAAAAAGGTAAGAATCTAAATTCACGCTTTCAATTTTGGGTGGATTCCTGATGTTTGGTCGTCCATTATGCAGCGCTGACGTGCGAACTTCCTCCTTTTCCTGATTCAACAGCGATAGTCGAGCATTTCTGGAGAATCCCCGATCGTGCGTTCTTTATTTGAGGACGGTGATGATACTGGTTGTGAGGAAGGCAAGGACATTGTTTTCGTTGGAGCTTCTGATCTTGCTCTTGTTTCGAGGGAGAGTGGTGAGTATTCTCGTTGGTCTTCCGTACTGATTTTCAGTTTTTCCCCCTGATTTTTTCTTGCGTTTGGTTTCAGAAGGAACTACGGCTTTGTCCGCTGGTCGTAGGATCCTCCCCGCTCGACGGAGTTTGGATAGGAGGCCGCTGGGGCCCGTCCTGAGGGAACCGTCTCCCGGAGCCGACGGCTCCAAGAAGGCAAAGACGTCGGAGGCAGTCATGCCTTCGAATGTATCTGCTCTTCCTCCTCCGTCGCAAGACACGAGAAAAAAGCCGATGGCAGGAACTTCTATCGTCAACCCGTTCCAGGTAAGTGTCGACATTTCGTTCTGCTTTTATGGGGTCATGACTCCTATTCGTTTCATGCGAAGTACGTCGTGCGTTCGAGCAGTCGTGCGTACTTGCGATACTAACGCTAGATGGTCTTTGTTTTCAGGCCATACAGGCGTCGCTCGGCCAGGTTGTTACCATGGCCTCTAATGCGGAGGAGGTTATGCGAGAGCATGAGGTTGCCTTACAGGCGCAAGAGGAAGAGACATCGGCGAGGGCTGACGAGTTTCGTCGCCTGTTTGAGGAGGTTTAAGATGACCTTACTCGAGAACTAAGCGTTCGCTCTGATCTCGGGGACCAGCTGAAGGAATCCTTGAGAAAGGCAAGGACTCTGGAGGTCGAACCGGGGGTGGTCAGGGAGGCCCTTGATGAGAAGACTAAGGAGGCAGAAGACCTTAAAGCCCGAATGAGTGGAGCTCCCGGGGGTGCTACGGGGTCGCTTGGGTGCCCGACGCTGCCTTAGATTCTCCCTTTTCTTTTCCATTAGGGATTTCAGGGCATCATTTTAAAAATGCGCCTTATTTTTGTAATCTGCCGACGTTTAATAGAAAAACTTTTCGTTCTATGGTAACAATCTACTTAATAGAAAAGAATAGATTTAACGTGATCGTATAACACTAACGAAATTGCAAAAAAAAACAAATTTAAAAAGAATTTGTCCATGGCGATCAAGCCATCCAAAGGATTTTCCTGAGACTCGAAGGATCGAGTTCAGGACTTCCGAGCGATTAAGCCTTAATCGGAAATTTTGGCAGTGTCGAGGGTCCTTTAGCTGTGGGTACCTGCGACAAAAATTATCAAAAGTGGCCATTGACTGACGACCCTCCCATGCTTAAGTTAGTAATGATTTGAGAGAAATTTGTAAAGTAATGTGCGCGCGTAAGCAACTTAAAAGAGTTAAATACTTTGGAGGTAAATCCTAGCTTTAACCGGGTCCCAGCCACACGTGACATTACAATCGACCAAGATTTGCAACTGGTTGAAGCTTTCCCCGATGGCCCGACCAAGTGCTTGTCGGCGCCCTACCGTTTTTCGTCTTTCGATGCCGTGGAGGACGTGTAACCTTCTTACTTGGGAGGTTTAAAGTTGGTCGGTTCGAGGGATCCGCTCCGGTTGGCATCGCTATGTTTGTTCGTGGTATCTTGACGATGTCTGATCTTCGACTGAGGTCCAGTCTTTGGTCGTCTCGGGATCGCCATATCGTGTATGTTGGTCTCTTTTTTGGCTGTTTTGTTTTGATCAGGTTGCCACGTCGCGACTTCTTCTACTGAGAGCCGGTCAGGTGGTTGCAATTGCGCGCTAGGGGTTTCGGGTTTGACTTCGTTTGCTCCATTCATCGAGGAGTCTTCCGTCATGGAGCGATCCTCGCTGGCGGATCGGAAGGGCTCAACGAGTGTTGCAAGAGTTTTTCAATGGAATGGATTTCCATTAGAGCGACAACCCTGATGAGGCTGTTACGTATGCTGCAGTGGTTATGAAAGCACGTCCACGATAACGTCCATAAACTGCCAATTCCGAGGCTACCTATTCCAAAAGGTGCGATATGTCCTTCGTACCAGTCTCCTGTATGACCACATGAAATAATCGGGGTTTTAGCTGAGGGTGTCCCGTTAACCCTTGTTTGCCGGTCGGTTTGAACGATACCCCCATTGTAAGTCTCACGACTAGGGTCGTCCATATTTTTTGGCGACTGCTAGGTATTCTACCGAGTTTTTAGGGCTCTTTAGGACCAGTTCCATGACATGTCATCCTGACGAAAAAGCAAAGGTAAACCGTTTGAGGGTACACTGTTCGCCGGAGAATTTTTTAACCGGGTCCCACGGATGGCGCCAAACCGTTGATGCCAAAAATTAACTTAACAAAAGTCAACTTGAGGTGCTTGTGGACCTGATCGATTAAAGGAAGGATTGTCCCGACAAACGTAAATAAAACGAAGAAAAATAGATAAAGACAAGAGCTTTGGTGACACGGAAAAATCCTTGGACGAGGGAAAAAACCGCAGACGATAGATTAATATCGTCGATGCACTATGGAAAAGTGACGCCAAGTAGGGGCATCGTCCTGTAGAGCTATGGTCGTACGATTACAAGTGAAAAATGTATGCAAAAGCTAAACTAGCATATGAAATTCAGGAGGCTGCTGTGTGTTCTTTGATTCGAGAGTGTGGATGTGGTTCAGGGGGCCTTTCTTTGATAGCTTGAGCATTGCTTTTATATTCGTAGCTGCTCGTAATGGTTGATCATCATTGATTTCCTTCGTAAATGCTCTTGATGACGCTGTTTGTAACTGTCCAACGGCCCTGCAAAAGAGATAACGACTTAAATAACAATGATCCGGCCGTTGAAGACCGGGTTCAGGTGCTTCGCGGGCTCCTCGTACGTCGGAGACTTTGCCTGGGAGTTTCGTTCGACTGCTGCAGTATGATGCTTCGGTCAATATTCGCAGGTCGCGAAATATCTTTGGTCGCACGTTTTACCCTGCTGTCGAGAGTTATGATCGACCATTGTTTTCTTAAGTTCTTGGCCGATATTTCAGAGTCATGGAAAGTCAGTGGCCGAACATTTTTAGTCAACGGCGTGGGTTTGAGATTTTTGCCCAAACAAGGGGTTTCTACTTGGATTGTTCAATCTCCTTCTTCTGAACTACACCTCTAAACTCGTTGAATAATATTAGTGAATAGTTTAGTGGTAGATCAAAGTACATATACTAGAGGAATTCTAGGATATTGGTAGATACCAATCCATACTACCGATCTTTCCAGTTAGGGACCTATTGACTAGGGTAACAAGCATTATCCAGATTGGAGTAGGTATTGACGGAAAAATTGGAAGGGAAAGGTGATTTGTCTGTTCTAGCCAAGCATTCTTATAAATCCTACCAGTTCTTCCCCATTTCGTAACCTAGAGTAGACTTTTAGATGAGTATCGAATCGTGTGGGTGTTTGATAAACAGAGGATAAGAGGGATCTAGAAATGCGTACGTCAAATTTCTTTTTCAATTAAGGGATGTGAAAATATCCAACGACTCCTTTCTTTTCAATAAATTGGCAACTTTGCCAGAACTCTTGAACGTATCTTTCAGGAATCGATTCATCAGAGTTGGTGAAGGTGTGGCACAATTGTTGTCTTGTTAATAATCCAATCACTAGGTGAAACTCTTCTACAACATATGCAAAATCCAGGTCCGGTTTATGATTGTTCGGCTTGATTGATAGGAAGTCTACATTGGAGCTAGTTCCACTAGAGAGCATTTAGAAGGTTTCATTGTGAGAGTCATTGGATTCAGATTGTTGCGACATTGTTGCAGGTTTGAGCTTGAAAAATTTAAGTTGCAGGTTTCTTGCCGGAGGAAATTCGATGAAGATGAAGAAAGCGTAAATTGAGAGTGTTAGGGCTCAAAAGTATTTATATTTGAAATTTGGGGTACTCGACTGTGAATAGTAGCCCAAATGGTGTTTTGTCATACAGAAGAGCATAGTCTCTGAGTTGAGTTTTCATCCAGATGACTCGTGAGCAACAACTTGTAGTGGCAACATATTCTGCTTCTGCTGTAGAAATGGACACACAGTTCTGGTTCTTTGAAGTCCAACTCACCAACTTGTTTCCAAGTAGTTGACATCTCCCATAGGTTCTTTTTCTGTCTAATTTACATTTTGCGTGATCGGAGTCTATATATATGCAATTAAATCAAATCCAGAGTTCTTTGGATTCCAGAGACCAATAAATTGTGTCCCTTTCAGGAATCTAAAGATTCTCTTTATTGCAAGCAGATGTGACTCTTTGGGATTTGCTTGATATCTGGCACAGAGACATGTAGAAAACATAATATCTAGTCTACTGGCAGTTAGATATAGAAGTGACACAACCATACCTCTATAGTTCTTTACTTCTATTGGTTTACCAGATGGATCAGATTCAAGTTTAGTACAAGTAGAGATTGGGGTTATCATAGTTCTTGAGTTATGAAGTTTGTATTTCTTCAAGATGTCAGAGACAATGTTAGTTCTCCCATCATGCTCATTTCAAACTCACTCTTCATTAACTCAGAGAACTCATCACACTGATTTTGGTCAGTGGAACCAAATATTATGTCGTCAACATAGATCTGGACCAGAATCATCTCACCTTTGCATCTTTTGATGAACATAGTTCTATCAATTTTACCTTTCTCGTATTTGTTCTTGATCAGAAATGAAGAGAGCTTTGTCTAAAAAGTAGAGATAGTTTGGATGTGTTGAGCTCTCAAAACCAGAAAGTTGTTGCACGTATACTTGTTCCTTGAGCTAGCCATTCAGAAATGCTGATTTGACATCCATTTGATACACGCTGAACCCTTTGTATGCAGAAAATGGAAGAAACAATCGAATTGCCTCAAGTCTTGCTACTGGAGCAAAGGTTTCATCACAATCAATTCTTTCTTCTTGAGAGTAGCCTTTGGCAACCAATCTGGCTTTATTTCTGATCACAACACCATCCTCATCCTTCTTGTTCCTGAAAAAACCCACTTAGTACCAATTGCAAGTTTATCTTTAGGTAAAGGAACGAGTTTCCATACCTTATTTCTTTCGAATTGGAGGAGTTCTTCTTGCATGGCATCTAAGCAGCTTGGATCTTGGAGGGCTTCATGAACTTTCTTAGGTTCTACGATGCTTAGAAAATTCACGAAGAATGCTTCATTTTCAGTGGCAGACCTTGTCTTTATGCCATCAAAAGGATCACCAATGATTTGGTTTGAGGGATGATCTTTGGTGCGTTCTTTATTTGAGGACGGTGATGATGCTGGGTGTGAGGAAGGCAAGGACGTTGTTTTCGTTGGAGCTTCTGATCTTGCTCTTGTTTCGAGGGAGAGTGGTGAGTGTTCTCGTTGTTCTTCCGTACCGATTTTCAGTTTTCCCCCCTGATTTTTTCTTGCGTTTGGTTTCAGAAGGAACTACGCTTTGTCCGCCGGGTCGTAGGATCCTCCCCGCTCGACGGAGTTTGGATAGAAGGAGGCCGTTGGGGCCCGTCCTGAGGGAACCGTCTCCTGGAGCCGACGGCTCCAAGAAGGCAAAGACGTCGGAGGCAGTCATGCCTTCAAATGTATCAGCTCTTCCTCCTCCGTCGCAAGACACGGGAAAAAAGCCGATGGCATGAACTTCTGTCGTTAACCCGTTCCAGGTAAGTGTCGACATTTCGTTCTGCTTTTATGGGGTCATGACTCCTATTCGTTTCGTGCGAAGTGCGTCGTGCGTTCGAGCAGTCGTGTGTACTTGCGATACTGACGCTAGATGGTCTTTGTTTTCAGGCCATACGGGCGTCGATCGATTAAAGGAAGGATTGTCCCGACAAACGTAAATAAAACGAAGAAAAATAGATAAAGACAAGAGCTTTGGTGACACGGAAAAATCCTTGGACGAGGGAAAAAACCGCGGATGATAGATTAATATCGTCGATGCACTATGGAAAAGTGACGCCAAGTAGGGGCATCGTCCTGTAGAGCTATGGTCGTACGATTACAAGTGAAAAATGTATGCAAAAGCTAAACTAGCATATGAAATTCAGGAGGCTGCTGTGTGTTCTTTGATTCGAGAGTGTGGATGTGGTTCAAGGGGCCTTTCTTTGATAGCTTGAGCGTTGCTTTTATATTCGTAGCTGCTCGTAATGGTTGATCGTCACTGATTTCCTTCGTAAATGCTCTTGATGATGCTGTTTGTAACCGTCCAACGGCCCTGCAAAATAGATAACGGCTTAAATAACAACGATCTGGTCGTTGAAGACCGGGTTCAGGTGCTTCGCGGGCTCATCGTACGTCAGAGACTTTACGTGGGAGTTTCGTTCGACTGCTGCAGTATGATGCTTCGGTAAATATTCGCAGGTCGCGAAATATCTTTGGTCGCACGTTTTACCCTGCTGTCGAGAATTATGATCGACCATTGTTTTCTTAAGTCTTGGCCGATATTTCAGAGTCATGGAAAGTCAGTGGTCGAACATTTTTAGTCAACGTTCGTGGGTTTGATATTTTTGCCCAAACAAGGGGTTTCTACTTGGATTGTTCAATCTCCTTCTTCTGAACAACACCTCTAAACTCGTTGAATAATCTTAGTGAATAGTTTAGTGGTAGATCAAAGTACATATAATAGAGGAATTCTAGGATATTGGTAGATACCGTATCCATACTACCGATCTTTCCAATTAGGGACCTATTGACTAGGATAACAAGCATAATCCAGATTGCAGTAGGTATTGACGGAAAAATTGGAAGGGAAAGGTGATTTGTCTGTTCTAGCCAAGCATTCTTATAAATCCTACCAGTTCTTCCCCATTTCGTAACCTAGAGTAGACTTTTAGATGAGTATCGAATCGTGTGGGTGTTTGATAAACAGAGGATAAGAGGGATCTAGAAATGCGTACGTCAAATTTCTCTTTCAATTCAGGGATGTGAAAATATCCAACGACTCCTTTCTTTTCAATAAATTGGCAACTTTGCCAGAACTCTTGAACGTATCTTACAGGAATCGATTCATCAATGTTGGTGAAGGTGTGGCACAATTGGTGTCTTCTTAATAATCCAATCACTAGGTGAAACTCTTCTACAAAATATGAAAAATCCAGATCCGGTTTATGATTGTTCGGCTTGATTGATAGGAAGACTACATTGGAGCTAGTTCCACTGGAGAGCATTTAGGAGGTTTCATTGTGAGAGTCATTGGATTCAGATTGTTGCGACATTGTTGCAGGTTTGAGCTTGAAAAATTTAAGTTGCAGGTTTCTTGCCGGAGGAAATTCGAAGAAGATGAAGAAAGCGTAAATTGAGAGTGTTAGGGCTCAAAAGTATTTATATTTGAAATTTGGGGTACTCGACTGTGAATAGTAGCCCAAATGGTGTTTTGTCATACGGAAGAGCATAGTCTCTAAGTTGAGTTTTCATCCAGATGACTCGTGAGCAACAACTTGTAGTGGCAACATATTCTGCTTCTGCTGTAGAAGTGGACATACAGTTCTGGTTCTTTGAAGTCCAACTCACCAACTTGTTTCCAAGTAGTTGACATCTCCCATAGGTTCTTTTTTTGTCTAATTTACATCTTGCGTGATCGGAGTCTATATATGCAATTAAATCAAATACAGAGTTCTTTGGATTCCAGAGACCAATAAATTGTATCCCTTTCAGGAATCTAAAGATTCTCTTTACTGCAACCAGATGTGACTCTTTGGGATTTTCTTGATATTTGGCACAGAGACATGTAGCAAACATAATATCTAATCTACTGGCAGTTAGATATAGAAGTGACACAACCATACCTCTATAGTTCTTTACTTCTATTGGTTTACCAGATGGATCAGATTCAAGTTTAGTACAAGTAGAGATTGGGGTTCTCATAGTTCTTGAGTTATGAAGTTTGTATTTCTTCAAGATGTTAGAGACAATGTTAGTTCTCCCATCATGCTCATTTCAAACTCACTCTTCATTAACTCAGAGAACTCATCACACTGATTTTGGTCAGTGGAACCAAATATTATGTCGTCAACATAGATCTGGACCAGAATCATCTCACCTTTGCATCTTTTGATGAACATAGTTCTATCAATTTTACCTTTCTCGTATTTGTTCTTGATCAGAAATGAAGAGAGCTTTGTCTAGAAAGTAGAGATAGTTTGGATGTGTCGAGCTCTCAAAACCATAAAGTTGTAGCCATTCAGAAATGCTAATTTGACATCCGTTTGATACACGCTGAACCCTTTGTATGCAAAAAATGGAAGAAACAATCTAATTGCCTCAAGTCTTGCTACTGGAGCAAAGGTTTCATCACAATCAATTCTTTCTTCTTGAGAGTAGCCTTTGGTAACCAATCTGGCTTTATTTCAGATCACAACACCATCCTCATCCTTCTTGTTCCTGAAAAACCCACTTAGTACCAATTGCAAGTTTATCTTTAGGTAAAGGAACGAGTTTCCATACCTTATTTCTTTCGAATTGGAGGAGTTCTTCTTGCATGGCATCTAAGCAGCTTGGATCTTGGAGGGCTTCATGAACTTTCTTAGGTTCTACGATGCTTAGAAAATTCACGAAGAATGCTTCATTTTCAGTGGCAGACCTTGTCTTTATGCCATCAAAAGGATCACCAATGATTTGGTTTGAGGGATGATCTTTGGTGCGTTCTTTATTTGAGGACGGTGATGATGCTGGGTGTGAGGAAGGCAAGGACGTTGTTTTCGTTGGAGCTTCTGATCTTGCTCTTGTTTCGAGGGAGAGTGGTGAGTGTTCTCGTTGTTCTTCCGTACCGATTTTCAGTTTTCCCCCCTGATTTTTTCTTGCGTTTGGTTTCAGAAGGAACTACTGCTTTGTCCGCTGGTCGTAGGATCCTCCCCGCTCGACGGAGTTTGGATAGAAGGAGGCCGTTGGGGCCCGTCCTGAGGGAACCGTCTCCTGGAGCCGACGGCTCCAAGAAGGCAAAGACGTCGGAGGCAGTCATGCCTTCAAATGTATCAGCTCTTCCTCCTCCGTCGCAAGACACGGGAAAAAAGCCGATGGCATGAACTTCTGTCGTTAACCCGTTCCAGGTAAGTGTCGACATTTCGTTCTGCTTTTATGGGGTCATGACTCCTATTCGTTTCGTGCGAAGTGCGTCGTGCGTTCGAGCAGTCGTGTGTACTTGCGATACTGACGCTAGATGGTCTTTGTTTTCAGGCCATACGGGCGTCGATCGATTAAAGGAAGGATTGTCCCGACAAACGTAAATAAAACGAAGAAAAATAGATAAAGACAAGAGCTTTGGTGACACGGAAAAATCCTTGGACGAGGGAAAAAACCGCGGATGATAGATTAATATCGTCGATGCACTATGGAAAAGTGACGCCAAGTAGGGGCATCGTCCTGTAGAGCTATGGTCGTACGATTACAAGTGAAAAATGTATGCAAAAGCTAAACTAGCATATGAAATTCGGGTCGGAGCTGCTGTGTGTTCTTTGATTCGAGAGTGTGGATGTGGTTCAAGGGGCCTTTCTTTGATAGCTTGAGCGTTGCTTTTATATTCGTAGCTGCTCGTAATGGTTGATCGTCACTGATTTCCTTCGTAAATGCTCTTGATGATGCTGTTTGTAACCGTCCAACGGCCCTGCAAAATAGATAACGGCTTAAATAACAACGATCTGGTCGTTGAAGACCGGGTTCAGGTGCTTCGCGGGCTCATCGTACGTCAGAGACTTTACGTGGGAGTTTCGTTCGACTGCTGCAGTATGATGCTTCGGTAAATATTCGCAGGTCGCGAAATATCTTTGGTCGCACGTTTTACCCTGCTGTCGAGAATTATGATCGACCATTGTTTTCTTAAGTCTTGGCCGATATTTCAGAGTCATGGAAAGTCAGTGGTCGAACATTTTTAGTCAACGTTCGTGGGTTTGATATTTTTGCCCAAACAAGGGGTTTCTACTTGGATTGTTCAATCTCCTTCTTCTGAACAACACCTCTAAACTCGTTGAATAATCTTAGTGAATAGTTTAGTGGTAGATCAAAGTACATATAATAGAGGAATTCTAGGATATTGGTAGATACCGTATCCATACTACCGATCTTTCCAATTAGGGACCTATTGACTAGGATAACAAGCATAATCCAGATTGCAGTAGGTATTGACGGAAAAATTGGAAGGGAAAGGTGATTTGTCTGTTCTAGCCAAGCATTCTTATAAATCCTACCAGTTCTTCCCCATTTCGTAACCTAGAGTAGACTTTTAGATGAGTATCGAATCGTGTGGGTGTTTGATAAACAGAGGATAAGAGGGATCTAGAAATGCGTACGTCAAATTTCTCTTTCAATTCAGGGATGTGAAAATATCCAACGACTCCTTTCTTTTCAATAAATTGGCAACTTTGCCAGAACTCTTGAACGTATCTTACAGGAATCGATTCATCAATGTTGGTGAAGGTGTGGCACAATTGGTGTCTTCTTAATAATCCAATCACTAGGTGAAACTCTTCTACAAAATATGAAAAATCCAGATCCGGTTTATGATTGTTCGGCTTGATTGATAGGAAGACTACATTGGAGCTAGTTCCACTGGAGAGCATTTAGGAGGTTTCATTGTGAGAGTCATTGGATTCAGATTGTTGCGACATTGTTGCAGGTTTGAGCTTGAAAAATTTAAGTTGCAGGTTTCTTGCCGGAGGAAATTCGAAGAAGATGAAGAAAGCGTAAATTGAGAGTGTTAGGGCTCAAAAGTATTTATATTTGAAATTTGGGGTACTCGACTGTGAATAGTAGCCCAAATGGTGTTTTGTCATACGGAAGAGCATAGTCTCTAAGTTGAGTTTTCATCCAGATGACTCGTGAGCAACAACTTGTAGTGGCAACATATTCTGCTTCTGCTGTAGAAGTGGACATACAGTTCTGGTTCTTTGAAGTCCAACTCACCAACTTGTTTCCAAGTAGTTGACATCTCCCATAGGTTCTTTTTTTGTCTAATTTACATCTTGCGTGATCGGAGTCTATATATGCAATTAAATCAAATACAGAGTTCTTTGGATTCCAGAGACCAATAAATTGTATCCCTTTCAGGAATCTAAAGATTCTCTTTACTGCAACCAGATGTGACTCTTTGGGATTTTCTTGATATTTGGCACAGAGACATGTAGCAAACATAATATCTAATCTACTGGCAGTTAGATATAGAAGTGACACAACCATACCTCTATAGTTCTTTACTTCTATTGGTTTACCAGATGGATCAGATTCAAGTTTAGTACAAGTAGAGATTGGGGTTCTCATAGTTCTTGAGTTATGAAGTTTGTATTTCTTCAAGATGTTAGAGACAATGTTAGTTCTCCCATCATGCTCATTTCAAACTCACTCTTCATTAACTCAGAGAACTCATCACACTGATTTTGGTCAGTGGAACCAAATATTATGTCGTCAACATAGATCTGGACCAGAATCATCTCACCTTTGCATCTTTTGATGAACATAGTTCTATCAATTTTACCTTTCTCGTATTTGTTCTTGATCAGAAATGAAGAGAGCTTTGTCTAGAAAGTAGAGATAGTTTGGATGTGTCGAGCTCTCAAAACCATAAAGTTGTAGCCATTCAGAAATGCTAATTTGACATCCGTTTGATACACGCTGAACCCTTTGTATGCAAAAAATGGAAGAAACAATCTAATTGCCTCAAGTCTTGCTACTGGAGCAAAGGTTTCATCACAATCAATTCTTTCTTCTTGAGAGTAGCCTTTGGTAACCAATCTGGCTTTATTTCAGATCACAACACCATCCTCATCCTTCTTGTTCCTGAAAAACCCACTTAGTACCAATTGCAAGTTTATCTTTAGGTAAAGGAACGAGTTTCCATACCTTATTTCTTTCGAATTGGAGGAGTTCTTCTTGCATGGCATCTAAGCAGCTTGGATCTTGGAGGGCTTCATGAACTTTCTTAGGTTCTACCATGCTTAAAAAATTCATGAAGAATGCTTCATTTTTAGTGGCAGACCTTGTCTTTATGCCATCAGAAGGATCACCAATGATTTGGTTTGAGGGATGATATTTGGTCCATTTCATTAAGGGAGGTTGAGAGATTATTGAGGGTTGTTATCTCTGTATCAATTGGTAAGGATTCAGTTGCGCTCTGTGTTGGAGAAGAACCAATTTGCTCCCTCGCAAAGGCTGGTCCAGAGATGCAAGCATCTGTTGCAGAGTTGTCAGACTCTGATTTAGATGTTGGTTCCTCTGGTTTATCATTGACTTTGGAGGGTGTAAAGTTGATGGCTTCTGAAGTAGATGGTTCATCCTCTTGTTCTGCATGATCAACTGAAGATACAAATCTAATAGAAGGACCAGAGATAGTTGTACCTGTAGGTTGAGGTTCTTTTTTTACTCTAACCGGAGCATCTCTGTTTGCACATTGAGAGATTGGTTAATCCCCAAAATAGTCCTCGAGTAGAAGATCGAGTTCTGACTCGCTTGACTTGGAAAGGTAGTTAGAAGGCACATTATTTAGCTTGATTTCCGAGTTGGAATACTCAGAACTCAGTTGTGCTTGATCATCAAATGAGAAATTGATGCTTTCCATGATCGTCTTCGTACGCAAGTTATAAATTCTGAATGCTTTGGAGGTCAGAGAATAAAAAATAAATTGCCCTTCATCAGCCTTCTTATCGAACTTGCCAAGATGTTCTCGATCATTAAGAATGAAACATCTGCAACCAAAGATTTGTAAGAATTTTATGTTAGGTTTTCCTTGATTGATTAGTTCGTAAGCTTTTTTAGGGTGTCTCTTAACCACAATTGGTTTGTTTTGTGTAAAACATGCGGTAGAGACAACTTCGACCTAGAAGTGTGTAGGTAATCCAGATGCCGCAAGCATGGTTCTTGCAGCTTTGACCAGAGTTCGATTTCTTCATTCCACAACACCATTTTGTTGAGGAGTTCTTGCTGCAGAGAAGTTTTGAGATATTCCTTCTTTGTCGAGGTACTCTTCAAGTTTGGCATTCTTGAATTCTGTACCTTTATCACTCCTTAACTGCTGTATCTTGCTTTGAAGTAGCACTTGGATTCTTCTCAACATTATGATGAGCACTTCCGGCACTTCTGATTCCTTTCTCACAAATTCACGCCAAGTATATCTTGAAAATTCATCAATTAGTACTCAGATATAATTCTTACCTAACATACTTTGTACAGAGATGGGACCACAGAGGTCTACATGAATCATATACAGAGGTCTAGTGTATGATACATCACTCTTTGTCTAATGGGAAGGCCTTTCTGGATACAAGTCATCTTTCTTGAATTTGACCTCTGGAAGGCCTTTAACCAGATTATGTTTAACAAGTTTCTCAAGATTTGAAAATTTTAAGTGAGACAACTTGTTGTGCCAGAGCCAAAGGCACTTCACTCTTCTTGGATATGAGACAGAGAGTCTCCTTTCCATTTTTGGAAGAGAAGTTCATAAAATAAAGATTACCTTTCCTGTTGGTTCTTAGCAGCTCTTTACCTTACTCTGTAAGTAAAGAAAAATGTTTCTTCTGAAAGAAGACGCCGATGTATGCATCGCAAAGTTGGCTCACACTTAGAAGGTTATGAAGTCCAGAAACATATGCCACCTTTGATAAAGATACTTCTCCTTCCTTCAATGTTCCGTAGCCTTTTATCTGTCCCTTGTCATCATCTCAAAAAGGTTACATTACCTCCTATTTTGTATTTGAATGAGGTAAGTAGACCTTTTGATCTAGTCATGTGCCTTGAGCATCCAGAGTCAAGATACCACACGTGCACACGCTATTTCTGCAATACAAATTAGAGAGATTTAGGTACCCATCTCATGATGGGTCCTTTTATGTTAGGCTTTGAAATTTTATCTTTCTTGTCTTTTAACTTTGTCTTGACTTCAGGTTTTCCAGTCATAACTGGTGTTCCTGGCTTGGATTTAGGTTTTTGCTTCTTCTGGTTCCTAGTATTTTTGCTCTTGGTTGAATCAAAGAGAAAGCAATGTGGACCAGAGAAGAGATTTTTCAGCTTGAGTAATAGAGAGAGACATTCAGAATTTTGTGAAATTAAAGATTTCATCGAAATTTCATTTCTAGAATGAGAATTACAAGATTTCTTATTTACTTTTTTCCTAGCATCAGTTGTTCTATTGAACTTCTTAACTAGTCCAAAGTTATTCTTTTTGAAATCTAAAGTCTTCTCTTGGTCTTTCTTCCTGATGGCCCACTCCCTATTTGACCATGGGAGATTTCACTGAAACATAGGAATTTAGATTTTCATTAATAGTCCATTTTCCTTTATGTTCCCTTATGAACATAGTTGGTTTTTCAAAGTTGGATTTAGAAGATTTTGGCACAGATTTTTTTTGTACTTGACTTCTGCCTCTTTTTCTAATTCAAGACAGAATTTAGCTTTGATGCACATATCCAGGAGTCAGGACACATGGGAACCTTGAATTTTTTTTTTTGAGGAAATAAACTTCAAAAGTATTCCATTTGGAAGTCTTTTGACTCCTGGTCCAGCTGCTCCTATTTCTGTTATGCTTATCTCTGTATCATTCTTTGTGTCAAAGATGATAAATAATTCATCCTTTTCAGGATTTATTATTTTAACTGGGACATAACAGAAGGCAGTTTGTTCTCAAGAGATGTAAGTAACTTTGCTGAGTAATATAAGAAATCATCACACTCTTGGTCTTAATTTTCCCATGGATAGATCTCAAATCCTTCCTCATCTTTCTCTAGGCAGCTATTTAGGTCAAAGAAGGTACAGGAAACGATCTCTGGTGGTGTTTGAAAGTATACAGAGCTTTGATTCAAAACTTGATGTGGATTTCAGCCCCTTTTTAAGTGAAAACTTGAAAGGAGTTGAAGAACTTTGAGATAAAGATGAGATTTTGATGTTTTCTTGCACCTTAAGCTTCAAAACGAACCGATATTTCAACCCTACACGATCAATCCAGAAACGTGTACTTTGAATTCCAAACACTTAGATCAATCCAGAAACTAAGGTGTTTGACAACTCTAAACTTCAAAATAATCCAGTAATTGAAGTAAAGAAAAGAAGAATAAAACTTATGCTTGATGCACAAGAAATATCTAAAAAAAACGAATTTTCATTGAATGAATATTGATATTACATGATTGATCCTATTTATAATGGATAATAAGGAAATAGAAAATAAGGAAACCTAGTAAATAAGGAAACAATGCGAAAATAAGGAAACAATTTTAAACTAAGAAAGAAATAAACTTAATAAAATATCCTAAAGCCAAACCAAGTAAAACGAATTCAAGTGAATTCCAAAACCTTGGGGCAAAAAATAAATTAAAGTTATAAATAGATAGAGTAGAAATTGATCGAAAATCAAATTCTAACCTAGATATAGATCTAGGGTTTTCCTTGCTTGTTCTCCAAAGAACCTAAATCTTAGGTTTTTCACCTTGCTCAATACTTGTTCTCCAAGTCAGATTTGACACCCATGTATATCCTTTTGAATTCACATCAAAACTTCAAGTAGATCTGCCTTGAAGATTTGTTTTACTTGCTCTATATTTTCTTTAAGGGTGTTTTCATTCAGAGATTTGAGTAAATGGTTTTCAAAGCTGAGTCTTATTTCTTCTTCTATATTCATGGGTATATACTCTCCAGTCTTTGATTTAAAGATGTTTGGTTAACAGTTCCAAAGTGGAATACTTCACTTTTTCTCTGCACCAGTTTTAAATTAACCTGGTTAATTTTGTTGGTTTTTCGTGCAAAGCTTTATGAGATATTTCTGTATCCGAGTTTTCTTACTCTGTATCCATTTTCATCCTTTGATCGTTTAAAAACAGATTATTCATACAAAATTGGAAAATCAGGCTTTTGTTGTTTTCCCACATGAAATACAAATTCCAATGTTGACCTTTTCTTGCAAGTATAACGATCAAGATCATCAAAACCTAGACCAGTCTTATCCAAAGTTGACCTTTACGTGTTGATTTTCTCATGCACATTTTGAGCATCTTCATAATTTTGGATCAAGAGCTCCCTCTTCTGAAGGCTAATATGCAGAAATCCACTTTCCTTCTGAAAATAATTTTTAAGTGCTACAGAGTTTAATCCGTCACCTACTTTTTCCTCAATGACCTTGTCCATTTCTTTCAAAAGCTTCTTAAGATCATCAGTATCCTTTATCAAGTTATTTTCTATGGCGACTTTCAGTTTTAAACTCTTTTCATTTTCCACAGAAAGTTCTTGTTTTTATTCCGTCAGAAGCTTCATCTCTCTTTTAAAAATGTTTCTTTCTTTTTCAATAAGCTCAAAGGATTTTTCAAGCACTTTTCCTTTTTCTTTTTCATTTGAGAGCTTCTGTCTTAGAATTTTGAAATCCCGAGTAAGATTAAAAATGGTTTCTTCAAGTTCTAATTGTTCTCCTGTCGATGTGAAGCATACCTGAGAGTCAGAGGAAGGGTCCTCTATATCGTTGTTTTCCATGGCCATTCCGCAGAATGGAGCTTATGCATCACTTGATGAGTCAGAGATCCAGTTCTTTATCTCGGCCACCTTAGCCCTCTTATCTTTGTTGTACTTCTATTTGTTCTTATAGTACAGGTCATCCTTAACCAGAGGGCCTTTGCATTCAGCTGAGAAATGCCCAGAGTGCCACATCTGTAGCATCTATCAGTCTTCTTTCTCAAAACTTCATTCTTTTCTGCTTCTTTCTTGTCGACCAGAGGTGCCTCTTGTCTAAGTTCATATGATAGATGACTTGACTTTTCACCTCTGTCTTGTCTTCCTCTGTTTTGGAAAGATCTATTTCCAAATTTCCTTGTGAACTGCTTGGTGATCAGGGCAAGAGACTTTTCAAAAGCACCAATTTCATCATCTTCTGAGTCAGAAAACCTTGACTCTGTTTCACCTTCAGATATGATTGCTTTGCTCTTACCACGCCTGTCTTCGACGTTCTTTCTGTAAGAGTGTGCATACAGTATCTTTTGATGCAATGATTAATGCGAGAGGACCATCAACGCTAGTTTTCTTCTTCTGCACCTCCTTATGTGCTTGTAACATACCAAACACATCATGTAACGACCATTGCTCTAGATCCTGATTTTCTTGCAGAGATATGGACAGATTTGACCTCTCTTCATTAAGACGTTTGAGGAACAAGACATTGTTGTCTTCCTGTGAACTTACTATATCACATGTTCTATAGAGATTAATAAGAGTATTAAACATGTGATAGGTTTGCTCTAGTGTTTCATCAGGCAAGGCTTAGAAGCTGTTATACTCATTCAGAGCTTGTGCTCTTCTGTTCTTCTTCATTTTGGCACCACCTTCGAGTTGATTGGCCAATTGATCCCAGAGTTCCTTGGTTGTATTGCATGAATCTAGGGATGGGAAATATGTCGTTGGGTATTGCCATGATGAGAAGCCTTTTGGCTTTAAGATCAATTTCAACCTTCTTCTTATCTTTATCATCCCAATCCTTCCTATCCTTTGGGACTCGCTGAGTAGGGATATCTTCCATATTAACAGCAGCCAGAACACGAGGAATGTTGATCATGGGAATATAAGGTGCATTCAAAACTGAGGAGTATAGATATATATATAGATCTAGTCGTTCGTAGAAATTAATCATACGAATTTTCGTTTGGGAATATTCATCCATTTGTAGAGTAGGAGGTTTAGTTAGAGAACCTGAACTTTACATGGCATTCCAATTTGGGTTAGCCATTTTTGCAGAAAAACAGGGGTCTAAAAATTTGAGAGGAGAATCGAGAAACTGGAAATGAAAACAGAGATTTGAACAATTAGAAACTTAATATGAGTGAGATCAATACACAAGTCTCATATCTAAATATGAATTACAACTAGATTTAACAAAATTGACAGTAAACAGTCAAAAATTTGTAAAATAGGGTATGATTGAAAAACAATATTTAGAAATGAGAAAATCTAGTTGAGCGAGGAATTATCCATCATGGATTGGACCAACTAATCAATAGATTGATTAGGAGGCTCTGATACCAATTGTCGGAACCCAGATCCTCAATAACCTCATCATTTGGCGATATAATCCAATAGAGTATAGGGCGGAAGCAATTAGTAAATCACCAAATAAACTTGATATGATGAACTAAACAGTAAATAGGAATAAGAGACAAACACAGTTACTGTTCAGAAAGTCATCAAGTGTATTGATGAGTAATTTTGAGCAATTACAATGAAAAACACAAAGAACACACATAGTAGTGTGTGAGAAAAGCTCTCAAAGATTACTCTCTCTTAAGTACGAAATCTGTAAGATATTCTGTTAATGCATACCTATTACATTGAAAAACTTTTCTATTTATACTACGAAAAACGAAAGTCAACTCATTAGCCAATGAGAAGATGCCTAGCTGGAAAGGTAAATAATCGGTTCTGTATATGTGGCATCTTGTGACATTTTCATCCGTACTTAAGAGTGTCACTAGAGAAAACACTTGTAATAATCCGAGAAGAGTTGGGAGTCAGAGGCTCTACATAGTACATGCAGAGGCTCTGCGTCAAGGACTTGAGAATCTGCACTATTCTGACTTGTGTTGTCGCGCCTTCGTCTTCTGCTTCCGAGCTCTTGGTCTCCAGGGACTTAGTCTTCTGATCAAAAGACTTGGAATACTTTTCGTTAGAACATATTTCATGTAAAAGTATGAATCAGAACTTTTCTTAAAGAACAAAGTTGAACTCTCTAGAAGATAGTTCATTCAGAAGATAGTCTCGATCAGAAGACTATCAGGTACTCTAGAAGATAGAATATCGTCTGAACAAAAGGACCTTCACGTGGGATATGACGTGGCAAGTCATGCTTACCATGCGTAGCTAATTCTGTTAATGACTTTGTCTATGTGTCAATACGTGATAGGATAACTCGTTGACTTTCATCTATGTAATTGTATAAATAGAGTGAGTTATCCTTGTAATCCAGGTCGATAATTTTTGGACAGAACCTGAGAGATAAATTTGTGTGGTCCTTTGGCTCTCATTTATGAATCCAGAGGGTCAAGCAGAAGGACTTGAGAATCAGAGAAGAAAAGAAATAGCAAAGCCTTAATGACAGAAGCTGATACAGAAGCTGGACTTTCGGGTTTAGAAGATGATGAGATTAGTGCCTTTGCTGAATCTCTGTCTCTAATCACCAAACAGTTCACAAGAAAGTTTGGTAATAGGTCCTTTCAAAACAAAGGAAGATTCTATAACAGAGGCGAACGATCAAGTCAAGCCTATGTACCTAGACAAGAAGCATCTCAGGTAAAAAAGACAGAAGTAGAGAAGAAAGAAGAAGAAGAAGAAGAAGAAGAAGAAGAAGAAAGATATTTGCTATAGATGTGGAAAACTGGGTCATTTGTTAAAGATGAGATGTACTTCAGAGATGAAAGAGTAAATTATGCCGAAAAAGAGAACTGGTGTTCTGACCAGTCAAGTGATGCAGAAGCCACGTTCTGTGGCATGGCCATGGAAAACGACGCAGAGGATCAAATTTCTAAAACTCCGGTTTGTTCTACTTCTGAACCCTCAGAACTTAAACAAACTATCCTAAGTCTTTCTCCAGATTTTGAAACTCTGAAGCAGAAGCTCCAATTAGAAAAGCAAAAGAGAAAGGATCTTGAAAAATCTTCTGCTCTTACTGAAAAAGAAAGAAATATTTTTAAAAGAGAAATGGAGCTTCTGACAGAAGAAAAGAAAGAACTCTCTATGGAAAATGAAAAGATTTCTAAACTCAAAAACTCCACAGAAATTACTTTAAAAAGGGAGATTGGATAACTTAAAAACATTCTAAAGGATAAGGATAAGGAGATTGAAGCAAAAGAGAGTGACAAATTAAACTCTATGGCACTCAAAAATTGTTTTAAAAAAGAAAGAGAGTTTCTGCACATTGATCTTCAAAAGAAAGAGCTTTTGATCAAAAATTATCAAGATGCTCAAAAAGTGCATGAAAAGATTAACACACAAATAGGCAAAACAGGTCTCGGCTTTGATGATCTGGATCCGTATACGTGTAAAAAGAGGTCTACTTTAGATTCTGTTTTTTGTGTGGGAAAAGAGTAAAAACCTGAATTTCCAATCTTATATGAACAATCGATTTTTAAATGATCAAAATATGAAAATGGACATAGAGTCAGAAAGCTTAAATATAAAAATATCAAATACTCTTCTAAAAGGAAAACCAGAAAAATGAATCAAGTTGATTTAAAACTGATACAGAAGATAGATGAATTTTTCTACTTTGGTTCATCCAATCATATTACTTTAAATCAAAAAGTAGATGAATTTATTCCCATGCATGCAGAAGAAGAATTAAGATCTAAATTTGAAAAAGACCTTCTTTTAGCTCTAGATGAGTGTGTATTTAAAAATAATACAGAACTAGAAAGTACATCTTTTCAGAAAACCATCCAGAAGTTATTCCTTGTTCTTTTATTGACTTAAACCTCTGTCAAGAAAAGGATGATGATGAGTTTGAAGTCTATCCCCGGGAAACTAATGATCAAGATTGTAATGATTTCTTTGACAACTCAGAGAAATTTCTTACGGGTCTTGATAATAGTTTGCCTCTTACTTACGTCCCTGTCAAAAATGCCAACTGTATGAAGGATACCTCTTCTATCATATCAAACACAGAAGTTGAGACAAAAGACGACATACCAGAAGTAAGGGCAGTTGGATCAGAAGTCAGCAGACTTCGAAATGGTATATACATGCACTCTATTCCCCCAAAACAACAGAAAAAAAGGGTTCGCATTCATCCAGACTTCCTAAATATGTGCTTTCAAGTAAAATCATGTCTTGATCTAGAGAAGAAGGTTGAAGTCAAGCAAAAAGTTAATCATGTGCAACAACCTCAAAAGCCAATACCTCATAAACAAAATAAGTTCACAAGGAAACAGAAAGCTAAATGGCATATTAATCAGAACTCTTACCCTTTTGTTTCAGTGAGATCTCCTAAAGTCCAAAGGGAGTGGACTACCCAGAAGAAGAATTTCCTGAAGACTTCAGACTTTCAAGAAAATAAGTCTAGACTAGATAAGAAGTTCCATAGACTGCCTGATGCTAGTAGACAGGAATAAGAAATCTTGTAATTATCATTCAAGCAATGAAAATTCAATGGAATATTTATTTTCTCAAAACTCTGAATGTCTTTCTCTATTATTAAAATTAAAACAATTCTTCTCTAGTCCACATGTTTTCCTTCTGACTCTAAGAAAAGAAGAAGTTACAAGAGTCAGAAGAAACAAAAACCCAAGGCAAATACAGGCAAACCTGAAAATCTGAGTGAGATGAAAGATAAACCAAATCATGTTCCTAAGCCTAACATCAAAGGACCCATTATGAGATGGGTACCTAAATCTCTCTAATCTGTATTGCAGAAACAACGTCTGCACATATGGTATCTTGACTCTGGATGCTCTAGGCCCATCACTGGAACCAAAAACTTACTCTCTACATTCAAAGCTAAATATGGTGGAGTTGTAACGTTTGGTGGTGGTGGCAAAGGACAAATAAAAGGTTACGGTACATTACAAGAAGAAAATGTTACTTTATCTAAGGTGGCTCATGTTTCAGGTTTAAAGAATAATCTTCTAAGCGTAAGTCAACTTTGCGATGCTGACATGAAAGTTCTCTTCGACAAAAAGCATTATTACTTACTAACAGGAAAGGTAACTTGTATATGATGAAGTTCACTTCTAAAAATGGAACAGAAACTCTCTGTCTCATTTCCAAGAAGAGTGAAGTAGCTTGGCTCTGACATCATAAGCTTTCTCATCTAAATTTTCAAAATCTTGGGCAACTTGTGAAACTTAATTTCGTAACAGGCCTCCCAGAGGTTAATTTCCAAAAGGATCATTTTTTTCCAGCATGCGAAATGCGAAAAATAAAAAGAGCTTCCCATAAGACAAAGAGTGATCATTCGTGTCCCAGACCTCTGCACATGCTACATGTTGACCTCTGTGGTTCCATAGCTGTGCTAAGTTTGTCTAGTAAAAAATATATATTTGTACTAGTTGATGAATTTTCAATATATACGTGGCTTGCCTTGTAAGACAGAAATCAGAAGTCCCAGTAGTCTTTATCACCATGATGAAGAGGATACAAGTGCTTTGGCAAAGCAAAATCCAAAAGATAAGGAGTGATAAATGGCATATTAATCAGAACTCTTACCCTTTTGTTTCAGTGAGATCTCCTAAAGTCCAAAGGGAGTGGACTACCCAGAAGAAGATTTTCCTGAAGACTTCAGACTTTCAAGAAAATAAGTCTAGACTAGATAAGAAGTTCCACAGACTGCTTGATGCTAGTAGACAAGAATAAGAAATCTTGTAATTATCATTCAAGCAATGAAAATTCAATGGAATATTTATTTTCTCAGAACTCTGAATGTCTTTCTCTATTATTAAAATTAAAACAATTCTTCTCTAGTCCACATGTTTTCCTTCTGACTCTAAGAAAAGAAGAAGTTACAAGAGTCAGAAGAAACAAAAACCCAAGGCAAATACAGGCAAGCCAGAAAATCTGAGTGAGATGAAAGATAAACCAAATCATGTTCCTAAGCCTAACATCAAAGGACCCATTATGAGATGGGTACCTAAATCTCTCTAATCTGTATTGCAGAAACAACGTCTGCACATATGGTATCTTGACTCTGGATGCTCTAGGCCCATCACTAGAACCAAAAACTTACTCTCTACATTCAAAGCTAAATATGGTGGAGTTGTAACGTTTGGTGGTGGTGGCAAAGGACAAATAAAAGGTTACGGTACATTACAAGAAGAAAATGCTACTTTATCTAAGGTGGCTCATGTTTCAGGTTTAAAGAATAATCTTCTAAGCGTAAGTCAACTTTGCGATGCTGACATGAAAGTTCTCTTCGACAAAAAGCATTATTACTTACTAACAGGCAAGGTAACTTGTATATGATGAAGTTCACTTCTAAAAATGGAACAGAAACTCTCTGTCTCATTTCCAAGAAGAGTGAAGTAGCTTGGCTCTGACATCATAAGCTTTCTCATCTAAATTTTCAAAATCTTGGGCAACTTGTGAAACTTAATTTCGTAACAGGCCTCCCAGAGGTTAATTTCCAAAAGGATCATTTTTGTCCAGCATGCGAAATGCGAAAAATAAAAAGAGCTTCCCATAAGACAAAGAGTGATCATTCGTGTCCCAGACCTCTGCACATGCTACATGTTGACCTCTGTGGTTCCATAGCTGTGCAAAGTTTGTCTAGTAAAAAATATATATTTGTACTAGTTGATGAATTTTCAATATATACGTGGCTTGCCTTGTAAGACAGAAATCAGAAGTCCCAGTAGTCTTTATCACCATGATGAAGAGGATACAAGTGCTTTGGCAAAGCAAAATCCAAAAGATAAGGAGTGATAAATGGCATATTAATCAGAACTCTTACCCTTTTGTTTCAGTGAGATCTCCTAAAGTCCAAAGGGAGTGGACTACCCAGAAGAAGATTTTCCTGAAGACTTCAGACTTTCAAGAAAATAAGTCTAGACTAGATAAGAAGTTCCACAGACTGCTTGATGCTAGTAGACAAGAATAAGAAATCTTGTAATTATCATTCAAGCAATGAAAATTCAATGGAATATTTATTTTCTCAGAACTCTGAATGTCTTTCTCTATTATTAAAATTAAAACAATTCTTCTCTAGTCCACATGTTTTCCTTCTGACTCTAAGAAAAGAAGAAGTTACAAGAGTCAGAAGAAACAAAAACCCAAGGCAAATACAGGCAAGCCAGAAAATCTGAGTGAGATGAAAGATAAACCAAATCATGTTCCTAAGCCTAACATCAAAGGACCCATTATGAGATGGGTACCTAAATCTCTCTAATCTGTATTGCAGAAACAACGTCTGCACATATGGTATCTTGACTCTGGATGCTCTAGGCCCATCACTAGAACCAAAAACTTACTCTCTACATTCAAAGCTAAATATGGTGGAGTTGTAACGTTTGGTGGTGGTGGCAAAGGACAAATAAAAGGTTACGGTACATTACAAGAAGAAAATGCTACTTTATCTAAGGTGGCTCATGTTTCAGGTTTAAAGAATAATCTTCTAAGCGTAAGTCAACTTTGCGATGCTGACATGAAAGTTCTCTTCGACAAAAAGCATTATTACTTACTAACAGGCAAGGTAACTTGTATATGATGAAGTTCACTTCTAAAAATGGAACAGAAACTCTCTGTCTCATTTCCAAGAAGAGTGAAGTAGCTTGGCTCTGACATCATAAGCTTTCTCATCTAAATTTTCAAAATCTTGGGCAACTTGTGAAACTTAATTTCGTAACAGGCCTCCCAGAGGTTAATTTCCAAAAGGATCATTTTTGTCCAGCATGCGAAATGCGAAAAATAAAAAGAGCTTCCCATAAGACAAAGAGTGATCATTCGTGTCCCAGACCTCTGCACATGCTACATGTTGACCTCTGTGGTTCCATAGCTGTGCAAAGTTTGTCTAGTAAAAAATATATATTTGTACTAGTTGATGAATTTTCAATATATACGTGGCTTGCTTTGTAAGACAGAAATCAGAAGTCCCAGTAGTCTTTATCACTATGATGAAGAGGATACAAGTGCTTTGGCAAAGCAAAATCCAAAAGATAAGGAGTGATAATGGTACAGATTTCATGAATGCCAAACTTGAAGAGTACCTAAACAACGAAGGAATTTCTCAAAACTTCTCAGCTACAAGAACTCCTCAACAAAATGGTGTCGTGGAAAGAAGAAATCGAACACTGGTTGAAGCCGCAAGAACAATGCTTCCATCTTCTGGACTACCCACACACTTCTGGGTTGAGGTTGTCTCGACTGCTTGCTTTACTAAGAATTGATCAATAATAGTCAAGAGACACCTTAAAACTTCTTATGAACTTCTAAATGGAAGAAAACCTAAGATAAAATTCTTACACATCTTTGGCCGCAGATGCTACATTCTGAATGATCGTGACAAACTTGGTAAATTCGACAAGAATTTTGATGAAGCCAAATTTTTAGGATATTCATTAACTTCAAAAGCCAAATGTTGATGAATCAACATGTCCGGTCCTTCTGGCTCCTTAACTATTTCTGATAAACCTGCAGGAACAGATGATGAAGCTCCAGAAGCTATTGTCTCTGCAACTACTCCAAATGCAAATCCAGAGGAAACAATTCCAGCTCCAGAAGCTGAAAGTTCGACAATTGATCCATATTCTTCTGTGCCTTCATTTGAGGGGGAGCAACTTGGTTCCTCTCCAACACAAGAACATATAGATGCATAAATTACACCCCAACAACTCTCCCAATCTCGCATGAAGAAGTGGACAAGAGATCATCCTACAGACCAGATCATTGGTGATCCTTCTGATGGTACAAAAACCAGATATGCCACTGCTAATGAAGCTTTCTTTGTAAACTTCCTAAGCATGGTAGAACCAAAAAGAGTCCATGAAGCCCTACAAGATCCAAGTTGGATTGATGCAATACAGAAAGAACTCCTTCAGTTTGAAGGAGACAAGATCTGGAAACTAGTCCCTTTACCAAAAGACAAAACTGCAATTGGCACCAAGTGGGTCTTCAGAAACAAGAAGGATGAGGATGAAATCATGGTCAGAAACAAGGCTAGACTGGTTGGCAAGGGTTATTGTCAAGAAGAAGGGATATATTATGATGAAACTTTTTCCCCAGTAGCGAGACTAGAAGCAATTCATCTGTTTTTAGCCTTCTCTTGGTAGAAAGATTTCAAAGTGTATCACAAAGATGTCAAATCCGCCTTTCTGAATGGCAAACTAATTGAACAAGTATACGTCCAGCAACCACTTGGTTTTGAAATCTCAGCACATCCAGATTATGTCTATCATCTCGATAAATCTCTGTATGGATTGAAACAAACACCACGAGCTTGGTATGATAGATTATCCAAATTTCTGATCAAGAATCTCTACGAGAAAGGTAAGATTGATACAACTATGTTCATCAAGAGAAGCAAAGGCGAGCTAACTCTGGTTCAAATTTATGTGGATGACATCATATTTGGTTCTACAAATTAAGAAGAAGTTGACATATTTTCTAAGTTAATGACAAATGAGTTTGAGATAAGCGTGATGGGAGAATTAAATTTCTTCCTTGGGCTCCAAATCAAGCAAACTACCACTGGCATTTTCATCAATCAAGCAAGGTATGTTTATGATATTCTGAAAAAGTACAAACTTGACAACTCAACAACTATGAAAACACCAATCTCACCTAGTACTAAACTTGACTCTGATCCTTCTGGGAAATCAATAGACGTCAAAAGCTACAGGGGTATGATTGGGTCACTTCTGTACTTAAATACAAGTAGACCAGATATCAAGCCAAGTATGTTTGCCACATGTCTCTGTGCAAGATAGCAGGCCAATCCCAAAGAGTCGGTTTTGTGAAAAGAATCTTTAGATACCTAAAAGGAACACCATCATTGGGCCTCTAGTATGCAAAGTATTTTGGCTTTGATTTAGTTGCTTATACTGACTCGGATCACACAGTTTATAAATTAGACAGAAAGAGTACCTCTGGAAGTTGTCAACTTCTTGACAACTGATTGATAAGTTGGACTTCCAAGACACAAAATTGTGTATCAACTTCAACAACAGAAGTTGGATATGTTGCTCACAAGTCACCTGGATCAAAACCCAACTCAGAGACTACGACCTTCTGTATGACAAAATTCCCATCCTGTGTGATTCAAAGAGTGCAATAGCCATCACAAAGAATCCAATCCAGCACTCACGAACCAAGCACATTGATGTGAGGTATCATTTCATAAAGGATCACATGGAGAAAAACACAATTGAAATGTATTTTGTCTCCACTGATTAGCAACTTGCTGATCTATTCACTAAAACCCTAGACGAGAAAAGGTTCAATTTCCTAATCAGCAAGTTGGGCATGCTTAATATGTAATAAAAACACAAAATCTATATTCATATAGAAGTTTTATATTCTTCTCTTAAGCATGTCTTTTTCCCTTTCTGTTCCATTTCTTCAACTTGTGAATTATTGTTTCTATTGCAAGTATGGCAGAAGCTTCTGTACATACTATAGAAGCTTCTGCACCTCAAACTCTGTCTATTCCTCTTACGATTTGTTGATCCAAGCACAGTTTGAGGGGGAGAAGCAAATCATGCATAATCAAGGGGGAGAAATTTTGTGCCTTAATGAAGAAGGAGATTCCATTTAACAAAAATCAGATAGTCGTCCACAGCTTCTGTATAAACTCTTACCGCCAAGGTTATCCAGAAGCTTCTGCCATGTCTGTCCCTTTTTCTGCAAACCAAATTTGCATGTCCATAAGTCATCCAGAATTTCTGTACTAACTCTTGCCTTCAAAGGTTATACAGAATCTTCTGGCATGTCTAGCAAACTTGCTGAATAATCTTTCTCTGAAAAATTAAGATATGTCACTTCTTTTATGCTAACTCTTGCCGCCAAGCTTATACAAAAGCCTCTGGGATGTTTATATTTTACTCTGAAATGATCTCAAAATTGTTTAAAACTTTCTTCTGGTCCTAATTGTTTAAAACCATCTGTACCTTACGCTCTGGAATCTCGATAAACAACGACTTTCTGGAAAATAATTACACTTGGGTAATTTTATTCTCCTCATGCTTACTCGCGGGTGACAAATCAAAAGTGGCCGTCCGTTATTCACCCATAACCTTTCATGACGGTTTTTCTTCCTGACAAATCAACACGTGTCCAAATTCTATTGCTTCTAACTTTGAACCGCTGGATACGCGTCTTTTCCCTATAGAACGCATGATGAACCGTCTTCTAGCCGACGTCATCCAAGTCGTTTCCTTTCCACCCACTCGAGTATCAGTAAACGATCATATTATTTAAACTCGATTTCCCCTCCTTTTACTGTTTTTAGAATCCCTATTCTTTGAATCCCTTGAGCTCCAAGAACCTCCATTGTTTAAAACCCGCATTAGTCAAGAACCCTAGTTTCATCATTGGACGCTCAAAATCCAAACCTCGCTAATGTGCGTGAACAGGATCAACTGGTTGAATCTACCCCTCAAACCAAACAATTTCCAAGTATCACTCATACCCAAAAACTACAATGAAGATTATGGAATAATGATCGAGTTTCTACAGGTTCATATTCTGCACTGTGCCTTAACCATTTCTAACCATACTGTTCCTAAACAATTTGTCCAAGAGAACTAGCAATCTCTTGAGATCAACGACGATGGCTTAAAACTCAGTGGACACTTCGATATTCCAAACTCAGATCAAGGGGTTGAAGTTACAATTAACATAGACAAGACTGCCAATCTTTTTCACCTACTCACAACACGAGCCCTAAATGTTGCTGCTCTTGAGCCCAATCCCACCTCAGATATCCTTATTGATTTTCTGAAACTTCTAAGCTATAACAAGTCCATCACCAGGGTCTCTGAATTCAAGCGCCAATATTTACCCCCCAATAAGGAATGTTCTGGTCTCTATCCTGAACAAGGGGCTCACATGCAAAATCGGCTCCATGGATCAAGAAAGTACAAACATCTTAACTATCATGTATGGAATGTTCTTCAACCGACCACTGGATTATGCTGAACTCTTATATAGAGAAATCCACGGTGCTGTCCACAACAGACGTGTCTACGAAGAAAAGGGAAAACCCCTTCCGTCCTTAATGTTTCCACGATTCTTACCTCTGTTCATCCGTAGTGCCATCACCAAATGGGCGATTCCATGTTCTCCACCTTTCTGCAAAATCAACATAATGATATCTCATCACCCAACCATCCTCTCAGCAGGCTATCCAAAGGCACAACGACTATCCAGGTACATGCTTAATCTCATTCATAAGACCTCTCCCATTCTTCAAAACTATAGGGACTCCATGGTGCTCCTAGCACCAAGGTAACCTACCCTGGTTTTTAGAATCCAGAGTAGTGAGTGACGGGTCAAGTGAGGCTGAGTTTGAAAACAATATGAGTGGCCAACATAGTGCTTCTATCCATTCGGAGAGATTATTAAAAGAAAGCATAGAAGATGATCAAATGGACACAAATGAGCGATTACAGCAGAGTCCATCCTGAGCTATCACATCTACTAGGCCTGGTGTTCAAGCATCAGTACCTATTGAAGAAGGACACTGGCTCAGTCTGAACCCAAACCCTCAAACCAACCGACTAGAAGCTCACTCTAGCACAACTAGGGAAACTAGTTCATCTTCTTCCTCTCAAAAGTGATCCGAGAACCTGAGTGCCCGGGTGCATCCGAGAAACATTTTTGATGGTCATGGTCCGAGATTCGAGAAGTCCAGTTTGTTTAAAAGTATCTCAAGTGCTCCCCCTAGATGTGTGTATAGGTGTAAGAAAAACTTAGCTCCCCCTAAAATAGTGCAAGTGAAGAGTTAAGAGACAAACTTACCTGTTCGCTCCCCCTCGAAAAACTGATAAGTGAGTCAAAAACAAACATCGAGATTGAAAGAAAGAAAAAGACGCAAACATGATGAAAAACGTACTTGAACCAAAATAATTTGAAAATACAGAAAGAATAAAAATTCGAATGTCACAAATTTAGAATTCAAGAATAATGAGGATTCACATTAAAGGTGAATGCGCATATATACGTGAATGGGTATTTTATGACTTTTGAAGACACTAATTCTTGAATCAGGTTTTAAGGTTTAGCATTCCCAACTTGGACACGAGGAATTGAAATCGTTTTTCATCCAAGGCCTTAGTGAACAGGTATAGTTTATTTGTACCTCTTTCGACATGGTCTATAATAAAATTGTACTAGACATCAATGTGTTTGGTTTTGGTATGTTGAACCGGATTGCTGGATGTTGCAATGGCGCTCTTCGAGTCGCAGTAAATGGGATCTTATTGAACCAAAAACCGTAGTCCTTGAGTTGGGTGCGCATCCAAATGAGTTGTGAGCAACAATTGGCGGCAACGATGTATTCGGCTTCCGCGGTCGATGTGGATATGCAAGTTTGTTTCTTGGAGGACCAGCTGCCGAGTTTGTCTCCCAAAAACCGGATGTGTCCCGAAGTGCTTTTACGATCTAGCAAGTAACTGGCGTGATCGGCATTTGAAAAAGCAGTTAGCTCGAACCCGGTATCCTTAGGGTACCATAGGGCAAGATTAGTAGTCCCTTTTAAATATCGAAAAATACGTTTAATAGCACTAAGATGAGATACTTTCAGTGAGGCCTGATATCTAGTACATAAACAAGTAGCAAACATTATATCCGGGCGACTACCCCATCTTCGTCTCTTTTGTTCTTGAAAATCCATTCGGTGCCAATGATGGTTTTATTTCGCAGACGGGGAACGAGTCGCCCAACTTTGAGACTCTCAAATTGATTGAGCTCTTCTTGCATGGCCATAATCCAATCAGGGTCAGACATGGGTTTCGCAATAGTTGTAGGTTCAATTTGGCTTAGGAAAGAAGAAAACAAACAATCATTAGCTGAGGCGGATCTCGTTGTGACAGGTTTGGTAGGATCTCTAACGATTTGATTAATGGGGTGATGAACAATCCACTTGTGAGAATGAGGAAGCGGTTTTTGGGATTTCTGGGGGTTGTCGTCCACATACATTCCAAAAGGTAGATCTTGAACTGATTTGAGTCTCGGAGCCATTTCAGAGGGGCGAGTTGAATTATCCTTTGTGATTGGGGAATTGTGTGGGGAGAGGATCTGGTCGGTTCAGGATGGCTTTTCGGGTGTGGATGCGCTTGAATGGGAATGAGGGTGGGGATGATATCATCTATAGATATCTCATTCGTTGCTTCTGAAAGGGGTGTATCAGTTAGGTGAAGTGATTCAGTTGTGGTAGTGGAAGGGAGCGGTTTAGACGTTGCACTTGTATCAGTTGAGGATGTGGGTCCGAAGACACTTGTGGTATCAACGATGATCTTAGTTAGGGGAACAAGTGGGTCAGATGATGATGGCGTGTATGGTCCAAAATAGTCTGAATAGAAGAATTCAAACAAATAATCTAATTCAGAGGTAGCTGCTTTGGAAGTGGAAGCATGTGTTGGATGATTCGGGTTTGGAATAGGTTCTGAACTGAGATGTTCAGAAGCTAATACCCCGGTAAGCGCGGGTCTAGAACTGGATTGTTCGGGAGCCAATTCGGCCTTATAATCGAAATCCACATTGACACTTTCAGTGATGGTTCGCGAGGTTCTAAGATATATTCGATAAGTTACTGTATTTGGGGAATAACCGAGAAAGAATCCCTCGTTGGCTTTGGGATGTAGTTTTGCACGGTCTTCTTTATTGTTGAATACAAAGCATCGGCTTCCGAAGGTGTAAAAATAGTGAACGGTGTGGATACACTTGTTGATCAATTTGTACGGGGTTTTGTTGAAGCGATTGTTGATGATGGATCGGTTTTGAGTGAAACAAGCCGCATTGATGGCTTCAGACCATAGGAAGTGCGGGATCTTGGAATGAACGAGCATGGTCCAAGTGGCTTTGACCAAAGTGCGGTTACGGCGTTCAACGACCCCATTTTGTTGTGGAGTTCGAGCAGCTGAAAAAATCTGAGTTATGCCAATGGAGGTGAGAAAATCACTAAGCGTACGGTTTTTGAATTTTGTGCCATTGTCCGTGAATGGTTTGTACCGTAAGTTCTATCTTGACTTGGATGTTCTTGATGAAGGCAATAATTAGATCGGGGGTTTCATTCTTGGTGCGAAGGAATTTGACCCATGTGTAATGAGAGAAGTCATCCACCATAACTAGAACATACCTTTTGCCGTGGATAGTTTGAGTTCACATTGGGCCGCACAGATCCATATGTATGAGTTGAAGTGGGAGAGTCGTTCCATGTTCCACCTTTGGTTTGTGAGAGGCTTTCTTCATCTTACCCATTTCACAGGCGTCGCATAGATGGGTTTTTGCAAACTTAAGTTTGGGTAAACCTTTAACCAGCCCATTGCTAGCGAGTGTGTTGACGTTTTTGAAATTTAGGTGAGAAAGGAGACGATGCCAAAACCAGTTTTGCTCGTTGGAGGTTTCAAGTCAGATAGATCGATGGTATAGAGATTTGAATTGCGAGAGCCGGCAAAAAGTTCTTGCCCATCGTAACTGCGAACGCAACATCGCTCGGTTCGAAAATTCACATCTAGTTCTTTGTCATAAAACTGACCAATGCTAAGAAGATTGTAGCTGAGACTGGGGACATACGAGACTTTTGATATGGTAAGGTTGTCGCGAACTATGTCTCCGTGACCAACGATAGGTGTGTAGTGGTTGTTTCCAAAACGTACTTCTCCGCCATATTTTTTCGTGTAATTGGCGAGCAACTCCTTTTGTCCGGTCATGTGTTTGGAGCAACCAGAATCTAAGTACCACACATGACTAGTCTACAAAACAAATTAGGCAGATTTAGGTACCCATTTAAAAATCGGTCCTTCGGGGTTAGTTGGCTTTGCAGACTTGGGTACCCACTTTAGATTGGACTTAGTTGCAGAAGTCAAGGGCCTTTTAGGAACCCACTTGTAAACAGGATTTTCATGGTGAGGATAGGAATGAAATTACTGTAAGATCCACGTACGTTAGAATGATAATGTTAACCATAATTATAAGTATGCAAGTGAACAAAGTCATTCACACCACAATTTGAGCAACAAATTGTATTTCGAGTAAATTGCAATAAATGTCGAAACGAATGAATAGTGTAAGGAAATTTAACACTTTGTGAAGAACGTTTGACATTTGGTGAATTTGCTTGACTTGTGCCTTTTTCAATCGAAATTTGCTTTGTCTCTAGAGTGCGTAAAGCTGAAACATTCAAAGGACCCGTATTAGATTTGAAGAAAGTTTGCGACTTTGCATTTTGAGTTTGAATAGTTTGGACCTGAGTATTGGAACAAGATGGTTGTCAAGAACTTGGAAAATATTCAGGTTCAAAATCAGGAGGTGAGTTAGAGTTGATGGGTTGTTTTCCTTTATTCAAAAATTCTCATGACTCGGAATAGTAGGATTAAAGTCAAATTGATCAACCGAATCATTTGGACACACGTTAGAGTTAAGGAGTTCAAAGAAATTTAGTTGAGATTCGGCTAGGATTCGAGCTTCATTGTCTTCTAACTCCGCATCAATTTGTTCGTGAGTAAGGGAAGTTTTATAAGTAGAAGGACAAAGTTTTTTAGGATCAAAATCTTTTTGGGAAAAAATCATCCATTTCATATGAAGGAATTGTGTGATTGTTTTGTTCAAAATTTTCGAAGTCACAATTTGTTTGATGAGTGCTTATGAAGGCTTTGCACGAGGAAACATCGGAAGTTGTATCAACTTCGGGAGTATTTTTCAAGATTGTGCTTTCGAGATTTTGAATTTTAGTGCTTAAAGCTTCCTTTTCCTTTTCCGAAAAGGAATGTTCCGATTCCAAAACCGTTTCGAGTTGGATAGCTTTTTGTTCAAGAAAGAGGGTTAGAATATAAGGTTTACAAACTGGAGGTTCAGATTGAAGTTCTTCCTCGTATAACTTGGAAAATAGTCGTTTGGAAGAGTATTGTGTGAAGATTCTTTTTCAACATGATTTGGATAACAAAGAGGTATTTGATGAAAGTTTTTGTTTTTTCGATTCCAATCTTCCCTACTTTTGACTTTGTTACATAACTTCATAAATTGAATTTTGTAATTCGGACCAAGGTTCAGATATTCAAATTTATAAAGTGTGGGAATATTGTATAAGGCATTTTCCAAGCGTTTGGGATTGTCAAATCCTAAGCCAGTTTTTGAAAATAACTCTTTTGGTGCGTTTAAATGAATTATTTGTTTCTTTTGACATAACTTCTAGAGCTTAAGTTCCAAGTCCTTGAGTTTTTCCAAAAGGTCATTATGTTGAATAGTGGCAAATTCAAATTTGGAAGAAAAATCGTTGGCTTCACGTTCAGATTTGTTAAGTCTTTCCGTGAGGTCAGTATTTTTGAGTTGGAGCGTCAAAATTTCTTCTTCTAACATGGTCTTTTCGTTTCAAATGTTTTCGTTTTGACTTCTATAAGTAGCAATTTCAGATGTGGCAAGTAAGAGTTCGTTATAATTATTTTCTAGACGTGCTTCTAAATTGAAATTCGAGAGTTCCTTAATTTTCAGTTTAATTCATGCATTTGGGCAACAAAGTAATCATAGTCGGAAATGCTTACCTCGTTAGAAGGATCATAAGCTTGAGACGTTGATGCATCAGACGTGTTGGCTATGAGATTGATACCGGCGGAAGTCTCATTATTTGATGGATTCGTGACATTTTCCATGAGACTGAAGTGGGCTTGAATTTCTTATTGCTCGTCGTTATTTTGATCAAGCCAATGTCCATCCTCCGCCATGAGAACCTTTCCGGCTTCGCGTTGTTTTTCAAGCATCAGTTTGTATGCAAAGTAATTGGAATCTTTAACAACAGGTTTCTTGCATTCACGAGCGTAATATCCGTACTTGCCACAGTTGTAGCATGAGCTCATATCGCCTTTGAATTTGTCTTCGGGTTTCATTGGTGGGTATTTTTCTTCTTGACGTGGTTTGGGTTCAAACATCTCCTTGAGTTCATAATTCTTTGGACCCGAAGGATATCTAAGTTTGTTGGATGTGGGGGGGGCGGGTGAACTTCTTTTGAAATTCTTGGGTAAGAAGGGCAAGTTGTTGTTGGAATTCGGCTATTTCGGGATTGGATACATAGCCGTCTTCTTCTTCTACTTCCATAACACTGTTGCTTGGGTTGGGCGAGACGAGTGATAATCTTCTTTTGCAATGAGAGAAATAGGGTCGGTCGACTTTACATATTTCTTGTTTGCGGCCATAGCTTCGAGAACCTCTTCTTCGTCTTGTTTGAGAGTTTCATATACCTCATGTAGATCAAGCTCGGCGAGAAATTTGCTATGTTTGATTTGATTGGCAAAACGACGTCATTCAGGTTGGAGATTGCTCACTAACTTCACGTTATTTTCGATTTAAGTCTTTCGGATTTCATTCTTGCTAAGTTCGTTAAGCAGATTGACAAATCTCTCATATTTGTCTGAAAGCCTTTCCCCTTCTTTGGCTTTGAATTCTTCATACTGTGAAATACAGTTGGTGATCTTCAATTGAGTGCCTATTTTTGTGCCAAGCATTATCTTCTCAATTTTCTCCCCCATTCCTTTAGCCGTGGTGCGGTGGCTATCAATGCTAATGTAAATTTCATTTGGAATGCTTTGAAGAAGGTATGATCTTGCAAGTTGATCACCTTTGGTAATACGCTTTTCCTCATTATTATACGCGGATTTGGGTTTGATTTCTTGTCGAGCCGCAAGAGGAGTGGTGTTGTTTGGCCTTGCGGGACAATCATGGTAGAAAACAGGAGGTGGGACTTCAGTGATGGATCACATGATTTCATCCGCATAATCGTAGTGTTCGACAAAGTCGAGGAATCGATCTTTCCATTGATAATACTCACCCCGAAATAGAACGGGTGGGCGAACGTCGGAGCCAATTGCCATAGCTTCGCGTGTAGTCATTGTACTTGATAGAGTGATCTTGATCGGTGTGTTTTGAAGGTGTTCTAAGACAAACTTTGGAACTTGGTAAACTATCTCGGATCACAAGGTTGGGTAAAATTTAAGATGTCGGACTCACAGGGTTCGAGAAACTTAGGTTATCGGATGGAATGGGTACGATGAACAAGTTTGTCGGACCAGAGGGGTTCGAGGAACTCAGGTTGTCGGATGAAACGGATCCGATAAACAAACTTGTCGGACCAAGGATGTTTGAGGAATAACTTTCTCAGATCTATATGGTCCGATAACTAAATTACTCGGATGTACCTCTAAGAATAGAAAAAAAATTATCGAATCCTTTGGTTCGAACAAAAGTTATGATTTGTTCAAAGAAAGATAACGATGGATTCTTGACTAAAAAGATCTAGAGTAACAGAGTCACCTAGTCTTTTTATGGACAAGAAAATCCAAGTTTTCAATTTCCCAAGCAAAAAAAACCAATAGAGCGATTTCATGTTTGATAAATCAGAAAGCAAAAACAGAGAGTTCTTGACTAGAAAGAGCTAGTGTAACAGAGTTATCTAATCTTTTTATGGACAAGAAAATCAAAGTTTTCGAGTTTCTAAGATAATAAAAAAATTACTAAAGTTTATAATGATTACTCAAGGATTATTGACTAGAAAGATCTAGAGTAACAGAGTTATCTAGTCTTTTTATGGACAAGAAAATCAAAAGTACTCAAGATAAACGGAAGTAAATAAATAAATAAAATTGGAATTCGATATTTTAGAATCAAAGTTCTCGGACTAGAAGAGTCCGAGAAGTTACCGTTCACTTTTAAGCTTGGTCCGATAACTATGACTCTCGGATCAAACAGGTCCGAGCTAGATGATGATGGGTCCGATATCTATGAATGATAATCCAAAATTTGATAAAAACAACACAAAGAGGATCGAAAATTGTTCAGATATGGTGTTTGGGAAGATTCAAATGGTTTTAAATATCAGAAAGTTCCCAGATGTGATGTTAACAGAATATCGGATGCAGCAGACCTAGTAGGGTTCGAGAAAAAAATTGAGATTTTTACCTTAATACCAAGAAATCGATTAGAACCAGTGCAAAACTCTGATCGATCGGCTCTGATACCAATTGCGGATCTCACTATATGATCAAGTACGTATGAATATATGAATACATGCAAATAACACGATGAATGTAGAGAAAACAGAAGTCATATATCTTACTTGGTAATCGGGTTACAATGTCGAACAAGCTATATGGTCTGTTACAATTGAATTCTCTATAACTAGTATTGAATAATAACCCTACACCTCTATTTATAATTAAGGACTACATGAGATAAGGAAACATAATAATAAGGCAATCTACAGTTACCTTATTTACAAAATAGAATAGTTTCCTTATTTTGACATAACTAAAATAAGTCCTAACAAATCCCATGCTGTAAAGCGAATCTTCAGATACCTGATCTGGGTTTTGGTAGCCCAAAGGCTCAGGGTTCGATTTAACGGTTACTCTGATAGTGATTTTGCAGGTTGCAAGATTGATAGGAAGAGCACCACTGGTGTTTGCAAACAAAGTGGTTTCAGCTTCTCGGGTTACGTGGATATGTCGCCTTCAAAGAGGGTTACGACATCGTCTAGTGATCTTTACCCAAATAGGGGTTCGGGTGAAAACGTTCCGGCTCGGGTTTCCAATGATACGCAGACAGACTCGACACAAGATCCTGGAAAATTGAATTTTGTCGCAGCTGTGGGAAACCATATCTCAAAACTTGAGTTTTTTCTGTTGGAGAACAAGTCAGATACAAGAGTTCAAATTCCGGTGAAGTTAGCTAAAGAGGTGGCCAAGACGTTCCATACGACCTTGTATGGATATTTTCTGGGCCACGTATCCATTTCCCGCTAGTTCAAAGGTATGTGAAGCATGCATGGGGAAAATTTGGGTATCGAGATGCAATGATGAATGACAAAGGGTTCTATTTTTTTCGTTTTAATGATGTAGGGGGGAGTACTCAAGTAGTGGAGTCTGGTCCGCTAATGATTAGTGGTGTACCTTTGTTTGTGTTCCATTGGGACCCGACAAAAGGGTTGCACAAACCGGAACACACCACGTACCCGTTATGGGTTAAGTTCCATAACATTCCTTTAGTGGCATTCAACAAAGAGGGATTAGCCGAATTGCAAGTGCGGTTGGGGTACCTTTGAAAATGGATGCATGTACTGCCACAACTTGTGAGAAGTCCTGGGGTAGGCCTAGTGTTGCAAAGGTTCTTATTGAGGTTTGGGCGACTAGGGAACTAAAACGACACTTAGATGTTGTTATCCCAAACATAAAGGGTGGAACGGATGACGTGGTAAAAGTTAATGTGGAATACTTGTGGGAACCAATTCAATGCTCTCATTGCAAAGTATTTGGTCATAAAGTGAATTCTTGTATCAAAGCTTGTGTGAACCGGCCCCAAGCTAAGGATGGAAATACAAAAGCAGATGTTGATGGTTTTATTACTAGGAAGAGTAAGTAGTGGCGAAGAAAAGGTACAGTGGTGGAAAAAGGGCAACCCAAAGATGTAAACCATGAGGGCCCTCGAATGCTTCAAAAATGATTTGGTCGACTATTGCCTCATCCTCGAATACAACTAAGGGTGGTCCAAGTGCAGCAAGCGCACCTCATGGGGGAAAGAATCAATATGATGTTAGTGTTTTGTATGGGGAGAAGAGTATTAATGGAGGTAATTAGAAGGTGGAGGGGGCCTCATCTACTCCTCAACCTAGCCGAGGACCACTGATTTCAAATCGGTTTTCTTCCCTTTCAAAGGATGACCAAATGTCAGACGAGGAGCATATGGAGGAGGTGTTTTCGGAAAAGGTGAATATGATGGATAAGACAAAAGCGGTTGAAAAAATTATCAATGGTAAAAAGTGATTATTGGCACAAGATTCGGGACATATTGAAGAAGATTGACGTTTGGATTGACTATTGGAGGAGATTATTGGACATTCCTTTCTTTAGTTTGTTTTTGACTACTTGTCTGTGTACGTTATGGCTGTTAGTTGCTTGGTATGGAGTTGTTACCAAGTTTCTTTGTTTTGTCATCTGGTTTTTGTGTGTAAGGCTTTGCCTAACTATCTTTTATTTGTTTTCCTTATTTATAAAATTGCCTGGAGGTTCTCCTCTTTTCAAAAAAAAGTTGGTAAGTTGGACTAGCAAAAAGCAAAAATCAGTGTCCACATCAACTGCTGAAGCTGAACATGTAGCCACTGGAAGTTGTTGTGCCCAAATCCTTTGAATGAGGAACCAACTTAGAGACTATGACATTAAGCTATCCAAAATCCCTATCTATTGTGATAGCACAAGTGCTATTGCTATTGCAAATAACCCTGTACTTCACTAAAAAACCAAGCAAATTGAGATCAGATATCATTTTATCAAAGATCATGTTATGAATGTTGAAATTGAACTTCATTTTGTACCCATTGAATATCAGATCGCTGATCTTTTTACCAAGCCTCTTGATGAGACTAGATTCAATCTACTAATCAGCGAACTTGGTATGTTAAACACCGAAGAATAATTATTTTTCAATGATTAACATTACTCAGTGAGTATCAAATTTATATTCAAATTCATTAAGCATACTCTGATCTTTGACTCAGTGATATATATATCTTGCCAAGGTATGTACTTCTTCTCCTAACACTCCCTGAATGTTTTCTAATTCAGAGAATGGATCTCAAAAGAGAAAACCCATCACTGACAATACCTTTATTGTAAATGATGAGGATTTTAATGGATAATGATTAACATTTATTATTTAAATGATAATCTTATCATTTTATCTAAAAAGGACACGTCAGACCTTTTTCTGACACACGACGGATTTCAACATTTCCTATCCCATCAAACCCTAGGAACGTGCAGTAGGTCATCATTACTTTTTCAAAAAGCTAAAACCGTCGTTTAGGTTTCCTCTCTCTCTCTCTCTCTCTCTCTCCTCTTTCTTTCTCATCCAACTATATAAGGAAATCTTAATTCCTTTTCATTCTTTACGCGCTCAAAACTCTCAAATAGAAAGAAAGCAATTTGAATTCTCTTTGCAATCACCAAGAACACCAAGAACACGTACTTGTGCGTTTTTCTTAATTTCATCCTTTCAAGGTTAGCTTTTACTGTGTTTTACTTACAAACCAACTTAAATGTTGTTTGAATCTTCTACCCATCTTCTATAACATCTTGTTATAAAGATTAATTATCTTTTTAAAAATCTGAAAAACATAAAAACCTGTTCTAAGCTTCTTTCTTAGAACAGAAGACATTTTGGTCTTTTTAATCCAAAATCACATCTAAATCTTTTCTAAAATTTGTTTATGGTACGTTTTAATACCAAACATAAACACATTGGTATCTTTTATTTAAAACTTTGTTCAAACGTTTTTCATTAAATCTGCCAAATAACAAGTAGTGTGATTTTGTTCATCAAAACACTTGTTTTTCCCATTTCATTGGTATTCTTTGTACCAAAATCTCTAATTTATACTCTCTTGTATTAAGCCATGATGTTTCTATTTGGTGTTCCTATCTTTGAAACAGCAATGGCAACCACCAGCGAGAATGTCAACATCTCTGAAGCTGAAGTTTTACTAGTGCCCAACTTTGTTGTTGCACCTGAAGCTACTTCCGTCCCTGAGCAAGGACTGTTCAAACCCAACAACTATATTGCCCTGCTAGACATCCCTGTTGAACGCTCTCACTTCAACGATGGTGCTCTATTTATTCAGAGATGCCCTCTGAACTTCGCTTTCACTCATGTACCAGTTGGCATAAATTCTCATCTCCAACAATTTTGGTAGACGGCTCAATGTACCACAGTTACCTCTGAAAAAGGAAACAAACTCCCTGCCATCAAATTCACAATCAGTATGGGAATCGTTGCCATCACAACGGGCGTCATCAGAACTGCTCTCCGACTTCCTTCAAGGGGAAAGAATCAGTAATGGGTCTCTGCCCCTACTAGAGAAGAAGTTATCGACTTTCTTGATACAATTGGTTACAACTGGCTGATTGATGATGAAACTCAAGAATTTTCAGCAAGGTGATTACTAAGATAGAAAAGAAGCCTATTGCCAGCAAAATGGAAATACATTTTTTACTCAAGTGATCCAGTGCTTATGCACTAAGACTCGCTCCTAAGATCAAGCCAGCAAGCAGTTCTTAAAGATGATCTTCTCTCTTTGTCATGGAAGGAAGCTGAATTACGCTGAATATATATTCAGTGAGTTGTACAATCGGGTCAAAGCCCCAAAAAGGGAAAAGACTATCCATTACCCCATGTTTGTCGCTACAACCCTGGAGTATGTCTTTAAGGACTACCCCGCTGAGGGAAATCGAAAAAATCCTAAGATTGGGAAGAAGTATCTGCATGGCGATGCTCCCTGCCTCATCAGGGACCCTGCCTCCAAAGGCACCCCTGTATCTTCCACTCAGGCATCACTGAAAAATCATATGACTCAGCAATCCGCTTCAACCTCTCAAATTCATAAGCGGATTGATAGTGTAGAAAAGGAGCTTGCCACTCAAGGCAAGAATCTCGCGAAGATTCTCCGTCTCCTTCAGGAATCAAAGGCCTCTAATTCCTCTCTCTCTTCAGATGACAGAGAGCAACTGAGTAAGCTCGCTGCTACTCAGAAGGACCACCCATAGACACTTGCCAGTATCAAAGGCAATGTGGCCACTTTGTTAGTGCACACTCTCCCTTCAGGTAGTACAGAGGGAGAGAAAGTCCTAAAAGAGATGGAGTAGCAAATGATCAATGAAACCGATGCGGTCTTCACCAATGCCGCTCCAACTCAAAGAAACATCGATGCTCTAAAAACTCTTCATAACATCATCTCTGATGACGACGATGAAGATGAAGAAGAAGAAGTGTACGTTCAAGAAGAAGGCATCCCTTTTCATCTCAGAAAGCACCGCCCCCTACTAGGAGTTATGTTCAGAGAGCCTTTGGGGGACAGGAAACTTCCTAACAGGGAGCAGTCTGATCCCTCAGGGGAGAATAAACAAGTGATGGATTCTGTTGATCTCACTTTAATAAATTCACAGGGGGAGCTCTTTGCTGAGGTATGCCATCCACTAATTTCATACACCCCTCCCTCTGAAACTCAACCACCTACATCACCTCCTCCTGCTCTCATTACTGATGAACCCTCCTCTTCCTCTCCACGTCTCAGTGATCCCTGTTCCCCAAAGGAGTCTCTATTCCTGAAGGAACCTTCCGTTGAAGATCAGTTCTTGTACATATTTGATTCTGAATCTAAAGCTGAAGAAGGCCTTATCCAAAGGCGTGCACATAGACAACCAATCCCTGAACCTGAAGAAGAAGAGAGAAGGGCAAACTTCATAAGAGAGCTAGAAATGGCCAGAGTAAAAATTCCTCTTCGTACCTCTGAGCCTGAAGCCCCTGTACCAATAAGTGTCTATGACAAATTCTCCTTCCTATACCCTGAAGAACGAACAAATGCCTTAGAAGCCCAGAGACTAAGAGATCAAGAAATAAAGCAAGCTCAAGAAAGTCTCATTGTCGCTCAAAAGATGGTCAGAAAGACACAATCAGAGCCAAGCGTCAAAGACACGCAGAATAACAAAGCGAGCTAGTCGCTGAAAAGCTAGCAGAGAAGGAACTGGACAGAGACAAATTAAAGGTACTTCCTATTGTAGCTCAAGAGAAAATTCTACAAGCCCTGAATAGAGAAAATCAGGATCCCAAGAACGACAAATTGGAAGGATGCACTAAAAAGGTAAACTATTGACTCTCTCATGGAACAATTACTCATGCAACTATCAAAGGACACATGTCAAGAAAAGTTAAGAAGATAAGAGTTACCATGTTTAGAGGAAGTAGGAGTGAAGAAGAAGAACCATAATTCCTGAAGTTCTATGGATTCTCTGAATGGCTAGAAATCAGAGATGCCATTCAGAAATCTAAATCTCAATCAAGGGTGTCGTAGAAACACATCTTGATCAGTTGTTGCAAAGGATATCCCAATACATCACCGTTCCTCCTCTCCCTGAAAAATCCAAAAAGAAAAGATCTATGTCCGAAGATGAAGAAGGTCCATCGTTCAGAAATGAACATGAGACTAAATTTGACATAGATGGTCTTTTTGCCCACCTCGTTCTCCCTGATATTTCAATGCTCAATACATCCCTGCCTGAACCAAGAAGATTTGAAGAACATGAGATAATCACTCTTCTTGAAGCAGGAATGACATTTCTAGGAAACGATGGGTTTATAAAGATTTCTCATAAATAAGGAGATTTGCAAAGCTCCATCCAAAATCTCAAGATCATGTACTATAACTGTTGGGCAAACTTTGGCCCTATGTCTATTCAGAAGAAGATCTATGAGAATGAATTACGAAGAAGAAAAGAGAAGCTCTCTAACTAGTCTCAGATATTTTCCTTTGTAATTTTCTTCAATGTACTGAACTTTACCTTATAATTGTAATTTCATTTTCACTATGTAATTCTTCAAATTATTATGATTAATGAAATTCAATGACGGACTCTACTCCATCTATGTACTGAACAGATCCCTGAAAATAGTAAAAAGGGACAATGAACATATGAGTTCTATTTTTTTAAACCTCTACTTATTCACTGACATTACACTCTGTAATTTACCAGTGAATGTACTTTATAGCTTTTACACTTGTAACAGTTGTGATTTCATACCTTAATAAATGAAGCTCAATTTAGATAGTATATTAGCTGAAAAAGATCTCACAGATTAGTACTTAGATCTCTTTATTTCAAACTAAGTCCTTACTAATTTCCTCAAGAAATTTTCCACTTATAGAATAATATTCATATTTAGCGATAGCATACACTGACTGCGTTCAGTGATCGCTGAAGATCAGGAAAAATATTCTATCCCTGAAAGATATGAAGAACAACACTCGCACCAAAAGACCATTCAGCGATAGTCAAAGGCTTAAGATGAAGAGAGAGTTGATCTGCTAAGTGACCTGAAGCGGTTCAGCGATAGACCTGAAGTATGAGATCTTGCAAAAGTCTTAGTGATACCCGAAGACTTCATCCTTGAAGATTCTAGTTCAGTGATCAACTGGGCCTACTCAGCAAGATCGATTTTGATCTTATCCTCGATGCACAAAAGTCAAAATCCCATACCACGTCAGAAAAGGACGTACGGATTGTCTCTTACGTCCCCATCAGATCTGATTTGGTTATTGTTCATATACGGCCAAAAGCATGGTTGCTTTATGAACAAAGTACAAGTCTCAAATAGAAACTTGATACGTGGCATACACCTTCTGCTTTTCATTTAATGCAATGGGTATAAATAGATGAAGAACCCTTCTTCATATTCATGCATATATATTATTTTCTTAAACCTTTGTTGCTTTCTCTACTTATTCTTATGCATCAAACTTAGTGATTTCTTTAGTTGTAATAGAATAGGTTTAAATACTTGTTCTTATTCCACTTGTAACGGTAAATTTGTTTATTCAATATAAACTCATTTAAAAACCTAAAAAGTTTTTGTTTGTATTCAACCCCCCCCCCCCTTCTACAAATTGTTTCTATATCCATTGAACTCTTGTAGACTCCTTCGGGACCAACACGAAGAAATACGGAGAAATCATAACTGAACCAGAGATGGGGATCATATTCAGAAGACCTCAAGGAAAAAGGTTTTTCAGAATGACATAAGGTTTTAAATATTCTGCTGATATTTTGAACGTTATACATGGGATGGTAGCACTGAAGAAGAAAGATCTTAATCCTATTATCAGAAAAGCAGCGTTTGATATAGACAGATACATTAGAGGAGTGAATAGCGTGAGAAATATTACAGATACATTCTTTAAGATGATTAGTGGGCATCCAGAAGCCCCTTTTTTCAGTATTGCAATTCATTTTCAGTACTGTAATGAAATGTTTCGTACTTTGTTCTTTCATAATTATTTGTCCTATTTCTGTATTCACACTTAGGGGGAGATTGTTAGAACATATTTCATATAAAAATATGAATCAGAACTTCTCTTAAAGAACAAAGTTGAACTCTCCAGAAGATAGTTCATTCAGAAGATAGAATATCCTCTAAACAAATTACAAGGACCTTCACGTGGGATATGACGTGTCCAAGTCATGCTTCCCATCCGTAAAAATTTTGTTAATGACTTTGCCTACGTGTAAATACGTGATAGGTTAAATCGTTGACTTTCATCTATGTAATTGTATAAATAGAGTGAGTTACCCTTGTAATCCAAGTCGATAGTATTTGGAGACAACCTGAGAGATAAATTTGTGTATTCTATATTGTAATCTTTGGCACTCTGAGTGAAATACAAATTATCATTGATTGATATGAATCTATTCACCCAATTTTGTTTACGTTTTCTAGTTTGATTGTTGATTTTACTTTCTCCGCTTACTGTTTATTCATATATTATCTATTATCAACATTTTGTGAGTGTTTATAGGAATCTGGGTTTCAATACTTTTTAGTTACACTTTCTAACAGAGTTAATTTCTAACAATGAGACTGGAATACTTAAAGCCCTTTTCCAGGTTTTCGATGAGAAAATTATTTTTAGTACTTTGTTTGTTAATAAAACACACAGTGAACACCTAAAACTTAACCAAAAGTGTATGAGCCCAGATCCGATTTAATACTCAAAGAATGTTGATCACAATTAATATATAAGACAGTAAGCGGAAGCAACTAATGATTAACAATCAAACTAGAATGAACGAACTGAAATGGAATAACAGATTCATATTAGATAACAGATATTTGTATTTCACTCCAAGATGCCGAATGGTTACAATACTGAAATACACAAAGTTCTCTGAGAATCTCTCCAATTCAAACGATCACAAATACAAGGAATGCTCTTATCTATTTATACAATAACATAGATTAAAGTCAATGAGCTATCCTATCACGGACTGACACATAAGCAAAGAGTCTAAATGATTTTGTTAGAGTTTGTACATGCTGAAGTCATGCCTAGTGCCACATCAGATGTCACGTGTAGGACCCTTGTAAGTGTATGCAGAAGAACCTATGTATTATGTATCAGAAGACTATTATCTAGAGTCATCTTTTGGTTAAGCATAGTCTTCTGGAGAGTCTGACTTCTGGATGATTATACTTGTCTTTCAGAAGGAGTTTTGTTCATACTTTTACATAGAATCATTTTCTAACAATCTCCCCCCTAAATATGAATACAGAACCAATAGAAAATAATAAAAGAAAAGACAAAGTGAAAATTTCATTACAATACGAAGGATGAATTACATAGTTGAAAAATTACAACCAATGACTAGAATGGGGCTTTTGGATGATTACTTATTATTATGAAGAAAGTTGCTATAAGATCTCTGAGGCTAACGATCCCCTTAAAGTACACATCCATATCAAATGCAGGTTTTCGAATTTTAGGATTCGGACCTTCCTTCTTTTGTGCCACTAATCCATGCACTACTCTGAGAATATCTGATGAATATTTGAAACCTTCTTTAATTCTGAAGAACCTCCTTCCATGAGGTCTTCTGAACACGACTCCCATCTCTAGTTCAGTCAGAATCGTCCCAACTAGTAGCTTATCCACTCCTTCCAAGTCTTCATTTGCAACTGTAATACTTAGCCATGAGCGATTTTGTTCCATGGCTGTCTGGAAATCTACATTTTCTCTATACTCCACAAAAGCTTCCACGACTCTCTATATTCTCTGGAATGCGACCTTGTAATCTTGATCTCTGTTTATTCGCTCCTTCAGATATTTTGCAAGAGGTAGAAGATCAACAGGGTTTAATGACAGAATGTCATTCTCGTTGAAAGTATACGAATACCATCTTCTCTTTGAATAGTGTATTCTGCATATATTATCTCTCTGTTGGCGAAGAACTTGGTCTTTACTTCAATGATTCTACTAATGGGGGACTTTGAAAAGACAAACCTCCTTTCTTGCCTCATTCTTGCAAACCTAGTTTTGATATGTGTATCAACTCCTGGTGGAAATTCTAGTGTCTGCATAACTACTCTTTCTTCTCTTTCTGCATACATTTGTTGGTAAATTATTTCTCTGGATGGGGGCTTCTGTTGTTGTGCCAGTTTATCTTGCTGAAGCATTTTTGCTCTCTTTGGGTCTATTACCTTCTATTTGATTGGTCTGTTGTAAAGGGAGCATCAGATTGTTCAACTAATGGAGCTTTGAGCTTTTCAGTTGCTGGTGAAGGAATTACTTGGTTAGACGTAGCTTTTGGTGATGTGACTATCTGATTAGAGACCTTTGACGCTTGAGAAGATTGTGCTTCTGGAACTTTGACAGATGGGGCATTTGGAGCTTGTAAAGATGATTGACCAGGTATAGTTAGAGCCAGAAGCTTCTGTGCACTTGCTGGTTTTGAGCTTGATGATCTAGGCTTAGTGGGAATAGGAGGTCTTCTCTTAATTTCCAACTCTTGTATGAACTTGTAAACCTAGGGATCTTCTGTTATCGGTATAGATGAAGTGGGGATTCCAGAAGATGTGTCACCTGTTACAAAGTAAGTTCCAGCCCTAGTCATCGCAGCAACAGGCCTTATGAATTTAGGAACTTGGGGGAGGAATAGAGGCGAAGGCAACCACTTCCTGTTGTTTTTGTTGCTATTGTGGTTGCTATTGAGGTGCACAGGATTGTTGTTGTGGTTGTGATGGTTGATTTGAAGCTTGAGTAGGTTCAGAAGTTCCTGTCTTCTGTTTCTTCTATAGGTTCTCCCCATTCTGAGGATCAGAAGATTCAGGATCCTGATCCTCATACTTTTTGTGTTTTAGCTCAGCCTTCTTGCATGCTCTGTCTTCTCTGGATTGTTTCTTTCTTATCTGATTATCTCTTATTGTCTCAACCGTAGCCTTTGTGTAATTGACAGAGTTCTCGATTGTAGTTAACTTTTGATGGATCGTTAACAGAAGGAGGCTTACTAAGAAGAGCGGTAAAGTCTTTCGTGGCAGCATTTGATTTGGAGACAAACGTAACGTTTATCTCAGTAAACTTCTCAACCAGAGAGTTCTAAAGACTGGCAAGATCTTCCTTCGATACCAATGTTGAAGGGTTTAAGGTTGTAGGGGGTGCAACAGATTCTAACATCTTCTTGATGTATGTAGCAAAATCTTGAAATTCTTCCGCTGTTATGGTAGATGAGGAAGTTGATGAAGATGGAATTGCATAGGGAAGCTTGGAGATTGCTTCTGCATTGGCCTTAAGCTTAGCTTATAACTTCTGGAACTGGTCAGTTGCAAGATTCTTTTGGGCATCATTTGCAGAGGATAGAGAGCTCTGGATTTGGTCAAGTTTCTCAATGTGAATTTTCTGTGTAGCACGCACGTCAACCAGAGAGTAGTTGACCGCGGTCAATTTAGCAGAGAGAGAAGCCTGGGAATTCTGAATTGTGAGTTTTAGATCATCCAAGGATCCTTTTGTTTGGTTAGCAAAAGCCTGGAACGTGGCCAATGTGACAAACTCTTGAGGAGGGTAACCGTTGCATCTCCAACACATGAAGCCACTTGACCCTTGCGTATCCATCGTAACACCTATTTCGAGATTGAGTGTTGAGGGACTTCCATCCTGGTCTTATCAACTTGGTATCCATCATCAAAGGATGGAGAGTTGATATAGATGTGGGTACCTTTATGCATGTCAAGTACAGAGGTACGTTGTGCAACCTGTTGCCACAACACCTCTGACGGGATTTCGTTGGCATTTGGATCAGAAGTTGCCAGGACGTGAAAACTTGTGTCCAATCTACATCATGGGCAACGGATGCCTCCATGATTTGTGAAGGATGTGGCGAGTTCTGGGGCAATTGAACTCTTATATCAGAGTCTTCTTCCTGTTGAGAGGAAGAAGATGAATTGGTCTCCCCGACTGTGCTTGATTCAGAAGAAGATGAAATTTCTTCTGATCAGTTGGCTTCGGGTTTAGGGTTCGGACTGAGCGTACGTCCTTGTTCAACAGGTCCTGATGCTTGAACACCAGTCCTAGTAGATGTGGGTGCTCGGGATGGACTTGGCTGGTTACCCTCAGTAGTGCCTCTTAGTGCATCTTCTGTACTTACTCTTTTATTTCCCTCGAGTTGGGCAGAAGCACTCAAGTTGTCACTCATAGTCTTTTCAGACTCATTCTCACTAGACCTTTCACTTACTATTCTGGATAATATTAGCTCTGGGGTAGCTGGTCTTTGTGCTAAGACCAGTGTGGAGCTCCTATAGAGATTTAAGATGAGAGAGGAGCTAGGAATAGTTGAGAGCATATACCTTGAGAGAGGGCGTTCCTCTGGATATCCAGCAGGGTGCACCGTTGGTCTATGAGTTTTCATTACATTAACCTTGCAAAAGGGAGCTTCACACCTGATTCTAAATCTGTTTATGGCACTTTTGAGGAACAATGGTAGAAACCGAAGAAACAAGAGAGAATGGAGCGGCTTTTCTTTCTCTTGAAAAGCAAGTTTATTGTAGACAGAGCTTTTGATTTCTCTGTACAAAAGTTCAACATAGTCCAAAGGGTGATTGAAGAACATCCCGTACATGATAGTTAGGATGTTGGTAATGGCTTGATCCATTGATCCGGTTTTGCATGTGAGTCCCTTGTTCAGAATCTAGACCAAAACATTCCATACAGGGGGCAAAAATTTTTGTTTGAACTCAGACACTCTGTTGATGGCTTGGTTGTACCCTAAGTATTCCAGGAAGTCGACGATGACATCTGTAGTTGGATTGGGCAAGTAGTCAGCGATTTCAAGGTCTTGAATGGTGGGAAGTTGAAAGATTGAGGTTATTTTGTCTCTGGTGATCTTTACTTCACAAGCATTTTCTGTATTTGGAATGTCAAAGTCACCTCTTATTTCAGTTCTGTCTTCACTTACTTCAAGAGACTTCCAGTATTCTTAGACGGATTGCTCAGGTACAGTTGGGTCGACGATTGTTAGTGCACAGTGTAGAGCATGCATCTTAAGAAACCTAATCATTATTCCAAAGTCGGCACCATAGTTGCTGGTGATGAGAGATACTTGGAAGTTATTGGGTTTGATTGGCAGTCGGACGAAAGGAGTACTTTCAGCGGTGGTTGAGGGTTGTATTTGAGCATCTTCATTCACATTTCCAATGTTTGCATTTTGGGCGGCCATGGTGAGATTAGGGATTTTTTTAATTTTTCAATTGCAGTTTAAGCAAGAAGTTCTTGGAGCACAAGTAATCTTGATAGCAGGGATGGTGAAAAGGTGAAATAAAGGGGTAAAACAAGTTTAAATAATCGGAGGTGAAAATGTACTTGAGTGATTTGGGGCATTGTAGCGTTTCTAAGTAACATGGAATAGAAACCGTTAAGTAGTGAGGCCTTTGGGAGTTGACAAGTGGAATGACTGTTCAGTCTTTGAGGCAATTAAATGATGACGAGTGTGAACGTATAAGGGAGAAAAACCGTCACCGAAGGGAATGTGTGAGAGACATGACGGTCACTTTGCTGACCAGAAGAACACACAAGTGTAAATCCTATGCAAAAGGGCTGGTGTGCAAACTCCATCGCCAGATGTGCTTATCAAGGTTCTGGAACATGTACTTCAGAAGGTACCTCAAAAATTAAAAATTCATTCAAACTGGTCATATGAAATCAATTTGGGACCAGGAGAAAGTTTTGAAATTTTATGTCAGAAACGTGTGAGCATGCCAGAAGATTCTATATAACCTTGGCAGCAAGAGTTAATACAGAAGTAATGACTCCACTTACGCCAAGTGGAGTTAATAAAAAAAGTTATGGATAACCTTTCAATTGTGCCTTTCTCCGCATGATCCTTTATAAAATGATACCTGACATCAATGTGCTTGGTTCTTGAGTGTTGAACTGGATTCTCTATGATGGCTTTTGCACTCTCTGAATCACACGGGATTGGAATTTTGTCTTACAGAAGGCCATAGTCTGAGTTGTGTTTTCATGCAAATTACTTGTGAACAACAACTTACAGCAGCAACATACTCAGCTTCTACTGTTAAGGTTGACACATAGTTTTGCTTTTTGGATGTCCAACTTATCAATCCATTGCCAAGAAGTTGACAACTTCTAGAGGTACTCTTCCTATCTAGTTTACATCCTGCATGATCTAAGTCAGTATAAGCAATTAAATCGAAGCTAGAATACTTTATACACCAGAGGCCCAATGATGGTGTCCCTTTTAGGTATCTAAAGATTCTTTTGACAATAGTCAGATGAGATTCTTTAGCATTGGCTTGCGAATGGAATATGATAGCAAACGAATTACAAGCTTTAATAAACTTATCAACCTACTACAAGTGGCCGAAAGACACAATGAAGTTCTTTTAAATAACAATGCTAGACCTGTTGGGACAAAGAAAATTCCTGAATCTAATCATGCAAGCGTTAGAGGTGGAAAGAACTCCAAAGTACAGCGAGGCAAACATATTGAATCATACACACGTGGAAACTATACACCACAAGGACATGGTCGTGGTCAAGGTCGTGGACAAGGACGAGGACTTGGTCATGGACTAGGTCGCGGCAACAGTCGTGGTGGTATTTCCAATTCATGGCACAGAGATGCAACTGCTGGCCCAAGTAATCAAAGACAATCAAAAGGAAAAGCACCCGCCAAAAGAGAAAGAGATGAAACTGAACCTTGCTATAGATGTAGTATTACTGGGCACTAGTACAAACATTGTGGTCCAAGCAACGCTGTAGCAGCAAACTACAAGAGATACCGAGAATCCAAAGAACAGGAAGCTCACTACCTCGAAGAAACAAGTAATGAACCAGAAGTCAACCTAACGATTGGAGATTTCACTCACATCAACAACAATGATCCATCACTAGAGCTCTCAGATTTCGTTTATTTTTTTTAAGGATAAAAGTTATTAAGACATTATTAGTTTTAAGTTTTGTTTTCTTTTTTGGTGAATTTTATCGTTTGGATTGATGGTTTATGTTGAATTAATTTATTGAATACAACTTTAGTTTGTGTTACATTATCTGCATCATTGATGTAAAGAAATACGTCAAAAACAAAATAATTAAATATTCTCCGTTCCTTGTAGGAATGTATCGAGGAGAACTTGAGTGCTTAGTTGACTGTGGGACCACCCACACAATACTAAGAAACAGATTATTATTTACTGAAATTAATGCATATGAATCCTCAATGACTACAATGATTGGATCATCAAACTTAATAGTTGGGCGAGGAATTGCCGTTTTCTTGTTGCCTAATGGCACTAAAATAACAGTTACAAAAGCACTATACGCTCACAGAGCTAACCGAACCTTGTTAAGTTTCAAAGATATACGAACTAACGGCTATCATATTGAAACACACCGTGAGAATGAAAATGAATATATGTACATCACCTCTAATGAATATGGAAGGAAAAGTATATTAGAGAAATTAACGTGTCAAAATAGTGGGTTGTACTTTATCACAATTCAGGTTATTGAATCATATTCTGTCATCAATAATGAACTTTGTGACAGTGACATATACAAGCTTTGGCATGACCGCCTTGGACACCCTGGCCGTGATATGATGATACGTGTATTGAAAAATACACATGGATACCCTTTCTTTTGAATGAAAGGTAAGATGAAGCAATTAACTGAAAATACCAAGTTGCATTCGTCAACTTCTAAAGCACATGAAGCAACACCATCATCACAATATGCCTCATTGAATACCCCGAATTTTTGCAAAGCCTACTCCTTAGCTAAAACTGGATCGAGACCATCCTATGCTAAGGACACAAAACAAAACATTCCATTCTTACAACGTATACAAGGTGATATTTGTGGACCTATACATCCAGAATGCGGACCATTCAGGTATTTTATGGTCCTGGTTGATGCATCGACACGATGGACGCATGTCGCACTATTGTCCACACGAAACGCTGCATTCTCAAAACTCCTAGCACAGATTATACGCTTAAGGGCTCACCACCCCGATTACCCTATCAAGTCTATACGACTTGATAATGCTGTTGGGATCGATGTAGAGCATCCCGTACCCCATGTGCATACACAAAATGGTCTCGCAGAAGCTACCATCAAAAGGATACAGATGATAGCCAGGGCATTGGTTATGCAATATTACATGCAGCACTACTTATTCGCTTTAGACCCACTGCTAGCCAACCATTCTCTACGTACCAGTTGGTAACTGGATATGAGCCTGATATTTCACATTTACGCATATTTGGTTGTGCAGTGTATGTGCCAATTGCGCCCCCACAGCGCACCAAAATGGGTCCTCAAAGACGATTAAGTATATATGTTGGATATGAGTCCCCAACAATAATCCGCTATTTAGAACCCTTGACGGATGATCTATTTACCGCAAGATTTGCGAATTGTCACTTTGATGAGACAGTCTTCCCGTCGTTAGGGGGAGATAGGAAAAGGGATTTTCCAAGAGAACGACAGGAATTGTCATGGAATGTTCCCACTCTGTCTCATTTTGATCCCCGCACTTCACAATGTGAAAGTGAAGTGAAACGAATACTAAACCTTCAAAATGTAGCAGACTCGATACCTGATGCGTTCACTGATATTGCAAAAGTGACAAGATCACATATACCGGCTGCAAATGTACCCGCAAGGTTAGAAGTCCCCAAACAGGGGCACAACACCATCGGAAAGAGTGTTGCAACCACACATAGTGGAAGTGTGGTTGAGGCTGTGGCTCCCAAAAGGAAAAGGGGGAGGCCACTTGGTTCGATAGATACTCATCCAAGGAAGAAAAAGGAGAGTGCGGCACAATCTGATCCACTTATCATCAATACTAAAAACCCTTCTCATGAGATTGTCTCTTATTATAGTTATGTCCATGAATCATTACGGGAGGACGCTCCGAAGTCAATATTGATTCCAGAGAACAAAGAAATCTCAATGAATTATGAGAATGCATATGAGTTGATGGAAAGATCATCCATACTTATTGATGATATATTTGCATATACGGTTGCTCATGAGATCATAGAGCACGATGACATCGAACCACGCTCAGTTGAAGAATGTCAACAAAGAGCAGACTGGCCTAAATGGAAAGAAGCAATCCAGGCAGAACTAGATTCTTTGGCAAAGAGACAGGTATTTGGTCCGGTAGTGCTAACCCCACCAAATGTAAAGTCTGTAGGACATAAATGGGTCTTTGTCAGAAAGCGTAATGAGAATAATGAAGTCATAAGATATAAGGCTCGCCTTGTGGCGCAAGGTTTCTCACAACGCCCTGGAATTGACTATGAGGAAGCATACTCCCCAGTAATGGATGTAATAACGTTCCGCTATCTAATTAGCCTAGTAGTTTCCGAAGGATTGAAAATGTAGCTTATGGATGTGGTTACTGCATATCTCTATGGGGATCTTGACTCAGAGATATATATGAAAGTGCCTAATGGCCTTCCACTACCCAATTTAAGTAACTCTAAACCACGGAGTGCGTTTGCCATTAAACTGAAACGCTCACTCTACGGATTAAAACAATCCGGGCGAATGTGGTATACCCGTTTGAGTGAATACTTAATTGGGAAGGGATATAAGAACGCAGAACTGTGCCCTTGCGTTTTTATAAAGAAGACAAGTTCGGGATTTTCAATAGTAGCCGTATATGTCGATGATATGAACATAATAGGTACTCTTGATGAAATAAGAGATACTACAACCTACTTAAAATCTGAATTTGAAATGAAAGATCTTGGGAAAACTCCGTTTTGTCTAGGCATAGAACTAGAACACCGAGCTTGTGGAATCCTTATCCACCAATCCGCTTATATCCAGAAAATACTCAGGCGATTTAATATGGATAAAGCGCATCCGACTAGCACTCCCATGATCGGTCGAAGTTTGGATGTAAGGAAAGATCCATTACGTCCAAAGGATGATGACGAAGAGGTGTTGGGAGCCGAAATTCTCTATCTAAGTGCAATAGGCGCTTTATTGTACTTAACACAATGCACTCGACCTAATATTGCATTCTTAGTGAACTTGTTAGCTAGATTTAGCTCCGCGCCAACGCAACGTCATTGGAATGGTATCAAGAATATATTTCGATACCTTAAAGGGACCATTGACATGGGCTTATTCTTTCCCTACAAAGAGAAAAATGGGGATAAAACACCTGTTGAAGGTATTAACAAAGAAAGTGGTATCACTTACAATGAAACCCCAAACGATATATTAGTAGGCTTTGCTGATGCTGGATATCTCTCTGACCCACATAAAGGTTTAAGTTCAACCACTCAAAATCCTATATGCATATATGAAGATAATGCAGCTTGTATAGAACAAATGAAATTAGGATACATCAAGGGAGATAATACAAAGCATATTTCGCCAAAGTTTTTCTATAATCAGCAACAACAGACTCTCCTTAAGATTCAAGTGAATCAAGTAAGGTCTGAGGAGAATGTGGCTGATTTGTTTACCAAATCACTACCTAAGGCCACATTTGAGAAACATGTGGAAAACATTGGAATGCGGAAACTTTCCAAACTCCCTTGATTAATGTATGAATCAGGGGGAGTAATAGACTAAAGAAGGTGTCTACTCCACATTCACAATTGATGGGTTGTGCTCTTTCCTTTGCTCAAGATTTTATTTTTCCCACTGGGTTTTGTTCCTTGGCATAAGGTTTTAGTGAGGCAACAGTCTTATACCATCTCGTTTCTTAAAATTCCATGATTGATGTATGAATAAAAGAAAGATATAAACTAAAGGAATTGTTTAATGGTGTCTTGTACTCTTTTCTTTGTCTAAAGTTTTATTTTTCCCACTGGGTTTTGTTTCTTTGACATAAAGTTTTAATGAGGCAGAAATTATGCATCATCACCCATTTGACTCGGCACAAGGGGGAGTATTGAAGGATATTGTGCATTCATCAATAAGGAAGTGATTGAGGAAATCAGGAAATGATTGAGGAAATCATTTAGAGTTACCATATTGTACACTTTCCTTTTCCATGTAAATTCATCCCTATTTAAAGGGTTCATTAGTAATAAGAATGTATCTCTTGATTCTCTCTATACCGATCATTCTATAACAGTTTTTAAATAAATATTAATTAATAACTAATATTAATTTATTATTAATAGTAATAAATAATATTAAATATTAATAAGGGTTATAACAGGAAAAAGTCACAATAAGCTTCTAAACGCTATTTCAAGTAGTGTTTCAAAAATAAAAACTAGTTTATGATTTGTCAAGTACACAAAAAATGAGTTAGATTATAAATATTAGAAGAAGAAAATTATATAGATTATTATATTAATATATGGCTATCAATTAAATTAAATAATTTATTATAAGTAATTTTATGTTACTAAGATAAATATTTTAAGAATTTTATATATTCCAAAAAAATGATAAAGGACTAATAAAATCTAACTATAAGCTCACTAACCCTATCCCCATCCTCTAAATCTCAACATCCCTTCCTCCTGTCTAGGCTAACTACAAATTCTCGCCTCTACGCTACTACCCTTAACTTACGTCTACTCTACTACCCTTAAGTTACGTCTCGTATAAGAGATCATCTTCCAAAAAAATATCTATTTTAACTATGTCTAACCTCAACTGCCTATCCAAGTTCTCCTCAATCTACCCCTCCTCTTTACACCCTCTATCCTCTTCACTTGCATTGTGATATGTGCAACTCCAAACACTACTCGATACACCTCCTTCAGTTTAAAAGTTGCTCAAAAAGAAGTCCTTGATTTAGTAAAGGATATATCAGCCTCAAATAATCCCAGTTTTTCAAGGAAATGGGATATATAAAATATGACAAAGTAACTTGAACTTTTCATGTGAAAGAGGATGTAATCTATCTATACTATATTATAAAGCATTTGGCCAAAAACTCTTAAAAACAACTTTTTAAGCCTTAGGTAATGCTATTTAATGCTAATTACTTAATTTTCAAGATTACAAATAAATATTGCGTAAGTACAACTTATTAAAGCTTCATTTCTGAATCCGTGTAACCAACTACAGATAAGTGAAATATGATCAAATACAAGATAAACATCTAATTTTAAATATAAAAAATCTAAAATATAATTAAGATAATTATTGAGTTCTAACAGAATACTTAATTATTATCTATATAAAAAATTATATTCGTTATTAAACCTAAATTTAGTTATGGTAAAAAAATTTGAATTACAGAAATTATATAAAAAAAAGAACTTTTAAATGAAATATTAAAATCGTTTTCTTAAAATCACATAAAACTATTAGAACATCGATAGAGACAAAAATTAAAATGAAACTTAAAACTGAGACATATCTCGCTGCATTGCGCGAGTACCCTTCTAGTACTACTTAATAAAACAAAATTACTTTTTTCTTAAAAACAACTACTTAATCACATTGTACTTCTATACAATGCACAATCTCTTAAATTTTTAAAATCTCTTAAATGACTCTTCATTCTCCAAGACACCGGCCAGACTCAAACCCTTTAAAACAACTACTTAATCACCCTAAAATGATGCAACCACATAAGCCTTCCAAATTCCACCTGCTCATTTTGACAGCCCACCTTCACACGCTCTGCAGGGATTTCAAAGCGACGGGCGAATATTGAGGCATCCAAGACGACGATTCGCAGTCTAGAACTTTAATTATGGCGTATTTCTCCTCTCGATTCATTCTCCCATTCATGCTCTCTCGATTCATTCTCCAATTCATGTTCTCAATGAAACATGACTCCGATCCTTCTGGGAAACAAGTAGATGTCAAGAATTATAGAGGTTTGATTGGATCTCTTCTGTACTTAAATTTCTTAAAATCTTTTAAATGACTCTTCATTCTCCAAGACACCGGCCAGACTCAAACCCTTTAAAACAACTACTTAATCACCCTAAAATGGTGCAACCACATAAGCCTTCCAAATTCCACCTGCTCATTTTGACATCCAACCTTCACACGCTCTGCAGGGATTTCAAAGCGACGGGCGAATATTGAGGCATCCAAGACGACGATTCGCAGTCTAGAACTTTAGTTATGGCGTATTTCTCCTCTCGATTCATTCTCCCATTCATGCTCTCTCGATTCATTCTCCAATTCATGTTCTCAATGAAACATGACTCCGATCCTTCTGGGAAACAAGTAGATGTCAAGAATTATAGAGGTTTGATTGGATCTCTTCTATACTTAACTGCAAGCAGACCGGATATAATATTTGCTACATGTCTTTGTGCTAGATATCAAGCCAATTCCAAAGAATCACATATTGCTGCTGTTAAAAGAATCTTTAGATACCTAAAGGGAACACCTTCATTGGGTCTCTGGTATCCAAAGCATTTTGGCTTTGATTTAATTGCTTATACTGACTCATATCATGCAGGATGTATGTTAGACAAGAAAAACACATCTGGTAGCTGTCAACTTCTTGATAATAGACTAATTAGTTGGGCATCCAAAAAGCAAAACTGTGTGTCCACTTCCACAGCAGAAGCAGAATATGTTGCTGCTGCAAATTGTTTTTCATAAGTGATATGGATGAAAACCCAACTCAGAGATTACAACCTTCTGTATGATAAGATACCAATTCTGTGTGATTCATAGAGTGCAATAGCCATCACAGAAAATCCAGTTCAGCACTCAAAAACCAAGCACATCAATGTCAATTATGATTTTATAAAGAATCATGTGGAAAAAGGTACAATTGAAATGTACTTTGTCCCTACTCATTACCAACTTGTTGACGTTTTCACAAAAGCATTAGATGAGAACAGGTATAATTTTCTAATCAACAAGTTGGGCATGCTTAACATGTAATATGAAATCAGAATTTATCTTTTAAATAGGTTTATGTAATATCTCTCTAAGCATGTCTTTTCAATTTTCTTTCTTTTTCATATTCTGTACTCATTTTTGCTCATTAAGCATACCAGAAGCTTCTGACTGCACTAGAAGAGTCTCTACATCTTAAACTTTGCCAACTGCTCTTACGAATTTTATATCCAAGCACAGTTTAAGGGGTAGCATATAAGCATGCACAAGTGAAGGGGGAGCAAATAATAATGCATACTTCAAGGGGGAGAAAATTCTTTTCTTGTAAAAAGAATGTTACGAGAAGATAAACATCTAGAAACTCTTGCCTAACTCTTGCCGTCAAGGTTAACCAAAACTCTCTAGTATTTCTATCCATCTTTCTGGGTTACAAAATTTTCAAGTCTAATTGCAAACCATAACTTCTGTACTATCTATTGCACTCTAGGTTATACAGAAGCCTCTGAGTTGTCGTGGAAACTTGCTGAATGAATCTTTCTCTGAAAATTATACATGGCACTCTCATCTATACTAGTTCTTTCCGTGAAGGTTATACAAAAGCTTCTGACATGTCTATAGTTTTCTCTGTAAGTCATTTGAATTTGTTCAAACTTCTATTGGTCCCAAAATGTTTTCACTTGACGATTTGATTGATGTTAAAGTTTTCGTGTATTCCATAGTCTTTTGGAATATATCACAATTGAAATATTGCTTCAGAAAACTTTTCAAAAGTGTCATAGTCGTTCAGAACTTCTGAACTAACTCTTGTCTCCAAGGTTATACAGAAGCCTCTGGTATGTCTATAATATTTTCTGCAAAGACATACTTCCTAAGAACATAAGTAGTTATAACCTTTGAATAACTCTTGCCGCCAAAGTTATACATATGATTATTTTTACTTATTTTTCTTCTGAAATATGTTCTTCAAAAAAACTTCTTTCTGGTCTCAAAACGATTTTCATAAGACTAGAAAGATTGATTTTCAAATAATTTCTAAGGGTGAAATTTCGGTGATGACAGTTGTTATACACGCCAAGCTCTCGAAACGGTTTCTTTTTCTGATAAAGCTACGTTTCCAAATCTGACACGATCCAAATATGAACCATCAAGACACGCATAAAAACCCTATGGCCCGCATGCTGTATCGTTTTCTAGCCCATGTCATCCTTGTCGATTCATTCCAAATTACTAGAGTACATTTTTTTACTCCTATTATTGAAACTCGGTTTACCACCTCATTTACACTTTTCACCATTCCTATTCTCCAAATTCCTTGCATTCCAAGAACCTCCATTAACAGCAAACCTGCAAGTCTTGAAACCCTAACTCTAAAAAATGGCTGCTTCACACGTAAACATTTCACAAGATCAAATGGTGGCGTCTACTACGGCTGAAAGTGCACCAATAGTGTTCCTACAAATCAAACCAAATAATTTCCAAGTACTATCAACCCCTTAACCGATAGTGAAAACTATCGAATCATGATAGAGTTTCTCCAAGACCACATTCTGAACGAAGCCCTAACCGTCTCAAACCCAAATGTTCCTGAGCAATTTGTACAAGAAGTCTGGCAATCTCTTTACATCAACAATGACTTTACCCTCTATGGTAGTTTCAATCTTCCAAACGATGAAGAACATGTTGTAGAAGTGCAAATAACAAGGCAAAAGATTGCTAAAATCTTCCATCTTCTCGACCCATAAACCTTACACATCGATTCACTTGAGCCAAATCCAACATCCGATGTTCTGGTTGATATTCTAAAATTTCTAGGGTACAGCCAAGACATAATCAGGGTCTCTGAGTTTAAGAGACAGTTCTTACCTCCTATGTGGATTGTTTTTGTTCTCTCTTGAACAAAAGCCTTACTTGCAAAGTCGGATCGATGGATCAAGCAAGCACAAATATTATCACGATGATGTACGAAATGTTCTTCAAGCGACCTGTGGATTTTGCTGATCTCTTGTTCAAACAAATTTACAATGTCGTTCATACCAAGGTTCTTCTTCAACAAAAGAGCAAAACACTTCATGCGTGGATGTTCCCACGATTTTTGGCCCTATTCATTCAAGGAGCAATCTCGAAATGGAAAATTCCATGTGTTCAGCCCTTCTGAAAAATCCATGTCATGAAAACCTATCGTCCAACAATTCACAAGGTTGGCTACAGGAAAGCTCGGGAACTCTCCAGGTACATGCTCAATCTTATACCTTCCACCTCTCTTACTCTCCAAAACTATAGGGACTCTATGGTGATCTCAGAATAGAGATCACCTACCCCAAAGTATCTAGAATCCAGAATAGAAAAGTGAGGGGTTGAGTGAGTCTGAGAATGAAAACAATTAGAGTGACAACCAGAGTGCTTCTAACCATGCTTCTAAACAATCAGAAACCAACCGATCAGAAGCTATCTCAAATGCCTCTGAATCAAGCACTTCCTGGGAAGCCAGTTCATCTTCTTCCTCTCAGCAGAATGAAGATGCAAATACAAGAGTTCAATTGCCCCAGAACTCGCCTCTTTCCCAATACAACATCAATGTCTCCATGACTGATGATATATATTGGATGGAAGTTGTCTCGTCCATGGCACCTTTTGATCCAAATGGCAATGAAATCCCGTCAGAGGGGTTATGGCAACAGGGCACACATAGGACCTATGTACTTGATATGCATCGTGGTACCCACATCTATATTGATGCTCCAACCTCTGACGTTGGAGACTAAGTCAATGAGATCAGAGTCCCTCTACACTCAAAGCCAAAACAGGTGTAAATGAGGGCCTCTCTGAACGCGAGAGACAAGCGGCCACATGTGTGATGGATACACCCGTTACCCCCCCCCCCCCTCCTGAATTTGTCACAAATGTTGCGTCTCAAGCATTCGCTGATCAAATAAAGGGATCCATGAATGATCTTGAACTTACAATTCAGCAAAAAGAGGCAAATCTGAACGGAGAGCTCACTGTAGTAAATTTTTCACTGTGAAAACTACGAGCCACATAGTCAGATCATACCAAGAAATTTGGCAATAAAACAATTCCACAGGGTTAAAACAATTCCAAAAGTTGGAGAGTGATATTAAAGCTAATACAGAAGTCATCTCCAATATTCCTGCTGAACTTCCAACTCCTCCAACAAATACTATTACTTCAGAAGAGTTCAACCACTTTGCTGCAGATATGAAAAAGCTCTTAGACGTTGTTATTCCTCCAGCATAATCTACTTCTTCTGGTCTGGTTTCTAAAGCCGACTTGGCAATTTTTCAGAAAGCTATGCTTGACAAATTCAATGATGAAATGCCAAGTTTGTTTCAAACATCAACACTGCACCAGCATCTGAGCAGTGTAAATGCCATCAGGACCACTGTTTAATCCAGAAGGTCTCTGCTTTAGACACTTCTGTAAATGCCATCAGGACCACCGTTCAATCCATATCTGAGTATCAGACTTCAAGACATAAGGCAAAGGAAGTTAGAGCTTGCATGAAAGGTGAGCTTAAAAGAAAAAGGTCCGAGGACCAGGATCCAGATGCTTCTGATCCTCAAAAGGGGGAGAAAAGGCAGAAAGTAGGCTCTACTTCTGACAAGCTCTAATCAAGAGAATCCCACTCAAGAGTAACAACCTTCATCTCAACCCTCATCTCAACCTTCAGAGCAACAACCTTCAGAACAACAACAGAATCCCCCTACTCAAGAGAATCCTTCTGTTCCAGCCTCAACTCAAGCTCCAATCGCTGCAACTCCATTAGCAATGCGCCCTTTACCATCAAATCCAGAAGTTGCTAACTTCATTCGAGGTCTGGAACGTACCAGAATGCAACCAATCCTTCCTATTCTCAGAAGACCAAGGAATACAACGACTAGGCCAAGAGGTCATGGTCAGGCATCCACTTCTACCCCAAATGCACAAACAACTCAAAAGTGACTACACCAGATGCCTCAACCTCTGCAATTCCCGAAACCACTCCGAATCTACCAGAAGTTCCTGCTTCTGAATTTCTTACTTCTACACCTCAAGAACCTAGTCAAGAAACTCAAAAGGAAATCGTCCAAAACGAAACACAAGTTAAATTTCTTACAAACTCTGAAATAATGTTAAGAAGCGTGGCTACTCAAAGGAATATGGATCCAGTGCAGATTGAAAGAATTTCTCCTTCCCAAACATCTGCAACCATAGAAATATACTTCAGCCGGTTATATGCTGAAAGAGCAGAAAGGGTTTCTTTGATAATCCCTAATTTTGCTGAAGATTCTCATGTAGATGATCAAGCTAAGATCAGATTTGCAAGGTTCAAGCAGGATAAAAGTGCAGTCTTTGCCTCTTCATCAATCAGAAGAATGATTGGAATCAAAACAAAACACTTTGAAAATACAAATATCTGGTATACTATATATCAAACGAAGAGAGCAAATGGCTAAATCTGTTACTTCTGTGATAATGACTTGCTGTCTCTGAACCCTTCTGGTTTAATACCTCTTGGGAGGCATATAAAGCAAAGAAAAGAATTAAGTGTAGATGATAGGATTGCCTATTGTAGTATTCTATGCTGCATGGAAGCTTTAGTCAACTACAGAGCTAAAGTTGATTTTCAGATCAGGTTTGAAAGAGGTGTGGATCGATTAAGTATCACGGCTCCAAATGAAGACTTCAAAGAAATTAAAACAAAGAGAGTTGGTTATATTGTACAGGAACCAAAACAAAGGATTGTATTCAAAAGACCTTCCAAGAAAATATTCTTCAAAATTAAAGAGGCTTTAAAATATTCGGAGGGGATGCTGGATGTTATCAGAGGATTAGCAGCTGCAAAGAAAGAGGACGTTAATGTAGAAATCAAGAAAGTAGCTTTTGAGATGGAAAGACACATAGAAGGAGTAATCAAGTTAAGGGACATTACTAACCAGTTCTACAAAATTATCAGCGGGCATCCACAAGGTCCATTTTAGTCATTACATGTACCTTAATTTCTGTAATTCAATTTTTTTGTAATGTAATGCAAACTTCAACTTTGTTCTTTCTATTTTTTTTCTGCCATTGTTCTGAATTCATACTTAGGGGGAGATTGTTAGACTGTATTTGTATGTAAAAGTATGGATCAAAACACATCTTGAAGAACAAAGTAAACTCTCCACAAGCAAGTCTCTCCAGAAGATAGCCAATTCAGAAGTGTAATTCAGAAGCCACAATGATGATCTAGAAGATTGAGCATCTTCTAGAACTACGCGTACGCCTAAATGACGTGTCAAGTCATGCCTTCCGTGCGTAACTGAATCTGTTAGAGGACTTGCTTATAAATAGAGAGACCCATCACTGTATTAGATGTCGATTGTCTTGGAGAGAACTTGAGAAATTAATCTGTAGTTTCTGTGTTGTAATCTTCGGCATCTTGAGTGAAATACAGATTATTGTTTAATTCATATTGTTATTCTTTTTCATTACTGTTATGTTCTAGTTTGGCTGTTGATTGTATTTGCTTTCGTTTACTGTTTATTTTACATTCCTAATCAACATCATTTGAGTATAAATGGGGATCTGGGTTCCAACACATTTACAGAAGATAGTAGTAGATATTTTCTGATGAAGATCAGAAGTTGGTTCTTGAGTTGGTTTGTTGAGAAGAGTGGTGAAATTTTTAGTAGTGGCATCAGCTTTCGAAAGATATTTGGCATTTATGTCTATGAACTTTTCCGCCAGAGTTTTCTGAAAGTTTGCCAGACCAGTTATTGATACAAAATCAGAATGATTTGAGTGAGTGGGATTGGTAACCTTAGCTAGCATGCCTTTGATGTCAGCAGCAAATAACTTGAAATCTTCTCAGGAAATTGTTGGAGCAGGAGTTGACGTGGATGGAAATTCAGAAGGAATTTTAGAGATGGCCTCGTTGTTGTATTTGAGTTCAACATCAATCTTCTGGAAAAGCTCAATTTCCAAGTCTCTTTGAGCATCATGTGCATCAATTAGGAAGTTTTAGAATTGAGCAATTTTCTCTGTGTGAGTCTATTGAGTGGCATGAATATCACATAATGAGAAATCTACGGCCGTGAGTTCCTCATTGAGATTGGCTTCAGATTTCTGGATTTGTGAGTTTTAGATCTTCCAAGAATCCCTTTATATAATCAGCAAATGCTTGGAACACAGCATTGTGACATATTCAGGAGGGGTAACCGCTATAGCCACAACACACGGGGCCGCTTGACCCTCGCGTTCAGGGGGCCCCTCGTTTGCACATGTTTTGAGGTAGAGTGCAGAGGGGCTTCCATCCAGTCCTTGAAGGCTCCTAAGAGCATCCTCTCCAGATGTTTTGATCACCTCAACTGGTTTTCCATCGTCAGAAGATGGAGAGCTGAGAATGATGTGCATACCTAGAAACATATCAAAGATGGAGGTACGTTGTGCATCCTGTTGCCATAACCCTTTTGACAAGAATTCATTGGCGTTGGGCTTAGTTGTTGCCATGGACGTGAAAAACCTCTACCAGTCTACATTGTTGGTCATAGAGACATCAACGTGGTGTTGGGAGGGTGGCGAGTTCTGGGCGATGGAACTCTTTTATCAAGGTCTTCTTCCTTTTGGGAGGAAGAAGATGAACTAGATCCCCTGGTTTTGCTAGACATAGAGGCGTTAAGATTTTCCTCTGGTTGGTTGGTTTTAGGGTTAGGGTTCGGACTGAGCAACTGTCGTTCTTCAATAGGTACTGGTGCTTATTTGTGTACATATGGAAATCTTTTGTGCTCTCTCTTAATAATCACTCGGCATGAATAGAATCACTCAGATGGTCACTCATATTATTTTCAAGCTCAGACTCACTAGACCCTTCACTTTCTATTCTAGATTCTAGATACTCCGGGGTAGGTGCTCTCTGTGCTGAGATCACCATGGAGTCTGTATAGTTTTGGAGGATAGGAGAGGTGTAAGGAATAATATTAAGCATGTACCTGGAGAGTTCACGAGCCTTACAATAGCCGTATTTGTGAATCGTTCGGCGATGTGTTTTCATAATGTGAACTTTGCAGAATTGTGGAGCACATGGAATACTCCACTTTGTAATTGCACCTCGAACAAACAGCGCAAGAAATCACGGAAACATTAGGGCAGGAAGAGTTTTGCCCTTTTCTTGATATAAACATTTATTATGTACAACACCATAAATTTTCCGAAATAAGAGGTCAGCAAAATCCAGTGGACGATTAAAGAACATGCCATACATTATTGTAAGAACATTGGTGCTTGCTTGGTCCATAGAGCCGATTTTGCAGGTAAGGCTCTTATTCAAAATGGAAACAAGAACATTCCACATAGGGGGTAAGAACTGCCTCTTGAACCCAGAGACCCTGATGATATCTTGGTTGTACCCTATGAACTTCAAAAAATCAACCAGGACATCAGATGTGGGATTTGGCTCAAGCTCTGCAACATTCAGAGCTTGTGGGTTAAGTAGATGGAAGATGTTTGCAATCTTTTGTCTTGTAATCGTCACTTCAACGGCGTGTTTTGAGGAGCTTGGAAGATCAAAGTTGCCAGTGAGAGTGAAATCGTTCTTGATTCTCAACGATTGCCAATATTCTTGAATAAATTGCTCAAGAACATTTAGGTCCGAAAGGGTTAGTGAACAGTTTAAGATATGAACCTGTAAAAACTCCCATTATTCCATAATCGGCACTTGGATCGAATGAGGGAAACTTCAAAGTTGTTTGATTTCAGAAGTAGGAACACGATTTGAGTGCTTCAAGCCGTAGTAGATTCAACCATTTGATCTTGGACATTCATGTTTGCAGGATTGTCGTGTTGAGCAGCCATTTGTCAAACTAGGGTTTTGAGAGTTGCAGGTTTTAGAGCAAGAGAGCTTAGAGCACAAGGGATTCAGATAACAGAGAAGGTGAAAATCGAGTTTAAATAATGTTATTGTTGAAAGGTACTCGAGTGGGTAAACACGGAGCGTCATGGATGACATGGGCTAAAAACGTTTCAGCATGCGTTCCATAGGGTTTAGACGCGTGTCCGACGGTTCAGATCTAGGAGCAATGAGAATTGGATGCTCGGACGGTTGGTAAGTAGATAAACCGTCATGGGAAAGGAATTTTCAATTAACGGACAGCCACTGTTCAATTTCTCACCCGCAAGTGTCGTTCTTTTCCAGAGATGTTTTTCTCACCAAGAATCAGAATCAAAGAAAATTTGAAAAATCAATCAAGATGGTCATACGAAAACCGTTTTAGGACTAGAAGAAGGTTTTAAGATAAAATTTCAAAGAAAGAAGTAAGTAAGTCAGAGACTTCTGTGTAACCTTGGCGGCAAGAGTTATTATAGAAGTTATGAACCTACGTTCTCATAGAATACATCTTGCCAGAAAGTTATGTAGACATACCAGAGGCTTCTGTATAACCTTGGAGGCAAGAGTTAATACAGAGGCTCTGGATGACTTCCTAACTTTCAAATAATTTTCTGAGACTTCTCAATTTGTGATGCTTTTGAAGAAGTTCAGTGTTTATCAAGATCCAGAGCTGCTTAGGTCACAAAAAAGCTTTAAAATCAATCAACTGATTGTGTAAAAACAGTTTAGGGACCAGAAGAAAGTTTTAATTTTAATCGAAAATATTTCAGAGAAAGATATAGACATGTCAAAGACTTCTGTATAACCTCTACAGCAAGAGTATGTACAAAAAGAAATGACATGTGTATAGTTTCCAAAGAAATATTTATGCAGTAGGTTAACAAGAAAAGCCAGAGGTTTATGTATAATCTTGAAGGCAAGAATTAGTGCAGAAGTTCTAGATGACTCACGAACGTGCAACTTTGAACTGCAGAGAGAACGACAGACATACCAGAAACTTATGATTAACCTTGGCGGCAAGAGTTAATCCAGAGGTTCTGGATGTTTATCTTGATTTGATGAAAACACTTTTATTTCTCACAATAAACCAAAAATTGCTCCCCCTTGACGTGTGCATGTAAGTTTGCTCGCTCTTGACGTGTGCATCATTGTCTACTCCCCCTCAAACTGTGCTTGGATCAAAAAAAAATCGTAAAGGCTGTATACATAGTTTGAGATGCAGAGACTTTACTAGTATGGACAGAAGCTCCTGGTATGCTTGTTATGCAAGTGTGGATACAGAAGATGAAAGAAAAAGAGAACAGAAAAGACATGCTTAGAGAAATGTTACAGAAAACTATTAAAAATAGATTCTGATTTCTTGTTACATATTAAGCATACCCAACTTGCTGATTAGAAAATTGAATCTGTTTTGATCCAAGGCTTTTGTAAATATATCAGCAAGTTGGTAATCAGTGGGAACAAAGTACATTTCAATTGTACCTTTTTCCACATGATACTTTATGAAATGATACCTGACATCAAAGTGCTTGGTTTTTGAGTGTTGAACTTGATTCTCTGTGATGGCTATTGCACTTCCTGAATCGCACACGATGGGTATTTTATCGTACAGAAGGCTGAAATCTCTTAGTTGGGTTTTCATCCAGATTACTTGTGAACAACAACTTGCAGCAGCAATATATTCTGCTTCTGCTATAGAAGTTGACACACAATTTTTCTTTTAGGATGTCCAACTTATTAGCCTGTTGCCAAGAAGCTGACAGCTTCCAGAAGTATTCTTTCTGTCTAATTTGCATCCTGCATGATCTGAGTCAGTGTATGCAGTAAATCGAAGCTAGAATGCTTCGGATACTAGAGACCCAAGGAAGGTGTCCGTTTTAGTTATCTAAAGATTCTTTTCACAGCAGCCAAATGTGATTCTTTGGGGTTGACTTGATATCTAGCACAAAGACATGTAGCAAACATTATATCAGGTCTACTTGCGGTTAAGTATAGAGGTGATCCAATCATGCCTCTATAATTCTTGACATCTACTTGTTTCCCAAAAGGGTCAAAGTCAAGTTTCATATTAGGTGAGATTGGAGTTTTCATGGTTGTGGAGTTGTGAAGTTTGTATTAAATTAAAATGTCAGAGACATGCTTTGCTTGATTTATAAAAATGCCAGTTGTAGTCTGTTTCACTTGAAGGCCTAGAAAGAAGGTTAGTTCTCCTATCGTGCTCATTTCCAATTCACTTTCCATCAACCTTGAAAATAAATCAACTTCTGCTTTGTCAGTAGATCCAAATATAATGTCATCCACATAAATTTGAACCAGAGTTAACTCACCTTTACAACGCTTGATGAACAGGGTTGTGTCGATTTTACCTTTCTCATATTTTTTTGTCATCAGAAACTTCGAAAGTCGATCATACCATGCTCTTGGGGCTTGTTTCAAACCATACAGAGCTTTGTCTAGGAAATAGACGTAGCCTGGATGACTTGAACTTTCAAAACCAGGAGGTTGCGGAACGTATACTTCGTCATTAAACTTGCCATTCAAAAAGGCGGATTTAACATCCATTTGATAGACTTTGAAATCTTTGTACGCAGAGAAGGCTAGGAACAATTGAATTGCTTCATGTCTTGCTACTGGAGAAAAAGTTTCATCGTAATCATTCCCTTCTTCTTGACAATATCCTTTTGCAACTAGTCTGGCTTTGTTTCTGACAACTATTCTATCTTCATCCTTCTAGTTTCTAAAGACCCATTTGGTGCCTATTGCAGTTTTATCTTTTGGTAAAGGTACAAGTTTCCATACCCTATTCCTTTCAAACTGAAGGGGTTCTTCGTGCATTGCATCAATCCAGCTAGGATCTTGTAAAGCTTCATGTACTCGTTTAGGTTCTACCATGCTCAAAAAGTTGACAAAAAAGACTTCATTTGTAGTGGCAGACCTGGTTTTGACACCATCAGAGGGGTCACCAATTATCTGATCAGAAGAGTGAGTTTTTGTCCATCTCTTCATTCGAGTTTGGGAGACAGAAAGGAATACAATTTATGTTTCATTCAGTGTGATAGCTTCTGGTGCAAAATTCTGAATAGGAGAGGAGCCAAGTTTCTCACCCTTAAATGAAGGCATGGAGGAATTTGCATCAAGAACAAAACTCTCTACATCTGGATGAGGCAGAGTTTCCTCTGGGCTTACATTTGAAGTAGAGAGTACATGAATGGACACAATAGATGGCTCCTCATCTGAAACTGAGTGAGAACCAGATGGACCAGAAATGTTAATTTCAGAAGGTCGAGGTTCCTCTGGTGTTCTGAGCATTTCACCATTGTTTACATTTACAGAGGATATTCCTTCTCCGAAGAAGTCTTCAAATAGATTATCTAGTTCAGATTCTCTTGGCTTGGAGAGGTAGTCAGAGGTAACATCGGAGTAATCAGAAGTCAATTGTGCCTGATCATCAAAGAATCCGTTGACGCTTTCCATGACCTTGGTTATCAGATTGTATACTCTGAAAGCTTTTGAAATTAGAGAGTAGCCCAGAAGTGTGTGGGTAGTCCAGAAGCTACAAGAATTGTTCTTGCAGCCTCGACTAAAGTACGATTTCTTCTTTCCACCACACCATTTTGTTGAGGAGTTCGTGCAGCTGAGAAGTTTTTAGATATTCCTTCATGTGTCAGATACTCTTCAAGTCTGGCCTTCTTGAATTCTGTACCATTATCACTTCTTAGCTTTTGAATTTTTCTTTGCAAAAGCACTTGAACCCTCTTCATCAAGCTGATTAGTACTGCTGGGACTTCTGACTTCTGTCTTACAAAGGCAAGCCAAGTATATCAAGAATATTCGTCAATTAGCACAAGTATATACTTTTTACCAAACAGACTTTGCATAGCAATGGGACCACAGAGATCAACATGTAACATGTGCAGAGGTCTGGGACACGAATGATCACTCTTTGTCTTATGGGAAGCTCTTTTTATTTTTCCCATCTCATATGCTGGACAAAGATGATCCTTCTAGAAGTGAACCTCTGGAAGGCCCTCAACCAGGTTACGTTTCACAAGCAACTCAAGATTTTGAAAATTAAGATGATATAGCTTATGATGCAAGAGCCAAGCTACATCACTTTTCTTTGAGATGAGACAGAGAGTTTCTGTACCATCTTTATAAGTGAATTTCATCATGTATAAGTTACCTTTACTGTTAGGTCTTAATAAATTTTTGCCTGACTGAGTTAGTAAGTAACAATGCTTTTCGTGAAAGAGAACTTTCTCTTAGCATCACAGAGTTGACTTACACTCAGAAGATTATGCTTTAATCCATAAACATGAGCCACCTTTGATAAAGTGACATTTCCTTCTTGTAAAGTACTATAACCTTTTATTTGACCCTTGCCATCATCTCCAAACGTTACTACTCCACCAGATTTATCTTTGAAAGTAGAGAGTAAGTTTCTGGTTCCATTCATGTGCCTCGAGCATCCAGAGTCAAGATACCAGATGTGCACACGTTGTTTCTACAATATAGAATTAGAGAGCTTTAGGTACCCATTTCATAATGGGTCCTTTGATGTTAGGCTTAGTAATTACGTTTGATTGATCTTTTGTTTTATGTGGAATTCCAGGTTTTCCAAAAGCTTCTGGTTTGCCAGGTTTAGTTTTAGGTTTCTGTCTCTTCTGACTTCTGAAGTTAGTGCGTTGCTTGAAGTTAGAAGGAAAACATTGTGGACTAGAGAAGAATTATTTTAGTTTAAGGAAAAGAGAGAAGCATTCAGAGTTCTGTGAAATAAAAGATTTCATTGAATTTTCATTTCTCGAATGATAATTACAAGATTTCTTATGTTTGTCTATTAATAAACAGTTAAATCTCTGGTGGATCTGTGAAAATGTTTCATTTTTCAGAAACATGAAGCTTTCATATTGTCTTATGAAGTTGATTCGGCGAGTTATCTGTACCCATCGGTTCCTTGATATTGAACACAAAGTGTGTCCCACTTGGACTTGGAAGTCCTCATTTTCATAACAGAGTGATAAACATCATCTGACAGAGAGATGGCAATAATATATCTAGCTTTTGAGTCAACAGGTAGCTCTTTCTTGTCTGCCTCACTCCATTGTACTAGAGTTTTGGGAATACGTCTCTCAGGAATAGCAAGAGAGGTAGCAGTAGCAGAACTGCAAAGACTAGAAATGTTGGAACAAATGGTCCATTTTCTACATAGTAGGGGATCTTAGAATCTGACCCTTCTAGGAATAGAGACAAGGAAATTATCACGACTAAATCTAGGAGGTTTAGCTAAAGATCCATTGTCTATGTAATTTGTATTTGTATTAGCCATTTTAAAATAACAATAAATGAGTTCATATATGAGGTTCAAGGAGAGATTATGAATGCATGAAGATGATGAAGAAGAAGTCTTCATCTATTTGTACCCATTGCATTTAATGCAAAGAAAAGGGTATATGCAATGTGTCAAATTTCTATTTGAAACGTGTCTTTTGTTCATAAATCAACCATGCTTTTGGCCGTATATGAATAGTAGCCAAATCAGATAGGATAAGAACATATGAGACAATTCGTACGTCCTTTCCGACAAGGCATGGGGGTTTGACATTTGTGTATCGAGGATAAGATCAACTTTGAACTGGCTACAAAGGCCCCACTTGATCACTGATACTGAGTCTTCAAGGATGAGGTCTTCAGGTACCACTGAGGCTTTATGCAAGATCTCACACTTGATAGATGGACATTGCTACCACTGAACAGCTTCAGATCACGAGCTGTTCATCTCTTTCTTCAGCTAGGTCTTCGACTATCATTGAATGTTCATTGGTTTGAGTGTCGTTCTTCAGATCGTCGGGGATAAAGCAGTGTTTCTAATCGTCAGCGATCACTGAGTGCAATTAGTGTATGCTATCACTAAATATGAACAGTGGCCTAGTCTTGGAATTTTCATTAAGTATACAGAAGAACCATATTCAAATCACTAAAATGAGTTTTGCATAAACACATTCCCCCTAGCCACTCAACTGTTTCTCAATAAACAGTTGTTTCATTTTTTCATGGGAATTCAACACAACTACTATACAGTTCTCATTTGGAGAATCTGAATCTTGAACCAGAATACGAGTTGCCCCAGTATCGAATTCTTTCCATGCACGATCGAGTCAAGAGCCTGATACACTTTGAGATACACTACCGTTAGGAACTTCTAATGCTTAACACACAGTTCTTAGTGAACATGTTGGAACATTTGTAGTGGAGCCACTAAGTGAACTTCCACGAGGAGCAGATGGAAACTTATCAACGCTACCATCATGCCAACATTCAACATGGGTCACATAGTTGATTCAACTGTTGTGCTCTTGGGTACTCTAAGTAAGGCAGGAGTTACTATCCCAGCCTCGTTGGTAAACGTTCTTAACAGTGCTTTGCTTGCAGCACATATGTCTATCGATGCCTATATCGATAAGTTCAAACGTCTTCTTAAGGAAAAATCGACGACCGATCATATGTCTGTTCCACTTCCACCAGCTCAACGCCAAATGATAGTAAATGAACTTAAATCTAAACACTACGTTCCGTTGTTGTCTCAAGCTAATACCGACGGTCAGGTTGAATCTAACTTGATTGGTCTTTATCGTCAATAGCAAGAATCTCCACTTATTACCCGAGCAGAGTTCAATGTGTTCAAAGCTGAAGTGCGCTCCAACTTTGACACAGTCTAGTCGAACTTCTCCAATGTCACCAGTTTTGTCAATTCTTCTACCGCCTCTCTTCAAGAGACCATGAATAGGATGTTGGAACGCCTACAAGCTTTAGTGGATACATGCAAATCCCAAGCTGGCTCATCTAAGGTAATTCTACTTCTGCTACTATTGATATACCATCTACTTCTTCTGAACCAACTACAACCGAAGATCCACTTGCACAACATGCTCAAGAAACCGATGTTGAGGATACTGAATCTGAACTGGTTAAATAACCAGCAGTTGAAAAACTCGAGGTTACCGAAGGAATAATAGATGTGGACCCAAATGTGAATACAGCAGCAGATGATAAAAGTGATTGATATCAACAATGTCGATGAAGAAGACGTAAATGTCAACATATAGAGAGTCAAGGAAGAGGTTCGAGAATGGTTTCCTTACACTAAGACAAAGGTACAGGAAGAGGGAGACTACAATCCCATATACATGTTGAACAAGGCCATACCTACGTCTCCCGAAAGAGAACCGCCTGTTCCAACTTTTGCATCTTCTCAAGCTGGACCATCAAGTAGTTTGGAGAGTGCACCGACACTGCTTCCTCATCAGCTAAGGTGGCAGAAGGTACAAGCGAAATATAATGCATGATGGGAAAAGACTGGGATTCAAGTGGCATTTTTGGAAGAGTCTGAAAGAAAAATCTTCGTACGGGTAAAACAAGAAGTGAACATGGCTAGAGTCCATCGGATCACGGTACTCTCGTCAATACAATTTATCGTATACCTGCATTTGCTGAAAGCGATAGCGAAAAGGCCAAGTGAAGTTAGATCAAAATACAGAATCTGCTCTATGAAGAAGGTCTACTATGATAGACTCAACCAAGTGAAATATTCAATGATTCTTGTCGCTCGACAAGATGCAAAAGAATGGATATTCTCTGAAGCAGATTTTCACAACTTGGAGATTGACGACCTTGAATTCCTATACGTTGACCTACGTGTTGGTCCCTAAGGAGTCTACAAGATTGTGTAAGTATAGATACAGTTTGTAGAAGGGGCGGATGAATACAAACGCAACTTTTAGTTTTTAAATGAGTTTATTGAGATAAACAAATTTACAGGTTATAAGCGGAATAAATACCTATTCTATTACAACCTAAGAATCACTAAGTAATTTGATGGACAAGATATATAAGAGAATATAATCAGAGGTTCAAGAAGAGATTTTTGTATGCATTAAGATGAAGAAGAAGTTCTTCGTCTATTTATAACCAATGCATTAAATGCAAGTCAGAGGATACATGCCACGTGTCAAGCATTCATTGGAGGTTTGTCTTTTGTTCATAAAGCAACCATACTTTTAGCCGAATGTGAACAGTGACCCTATCAGAGTTGGTAAGCACGTGGGAGGCAATAAAGTATCTCCGTACCTACTTTCTGACAAGGTTATGGGGGTTTGACGTTGTGCATTGAGGATATGATGAACTTTGATCTTGCTGAGTGTGCTTCACTTGATCATTGATACTTCGTGGCTTCACGGATGAGTCCTTTAGGTATCACTGAATCATACACAAGATCACACACTTTTGTAAACGAATGTTGTTATCACCGAACCAGTTTAGATCACGAGCTATCTGTCTCTATCTTCAATTAGGTCTTCGACTGTCGTTCAAGGTTCTGTTGGTGTGAATGTTGTCTTCAGATCTTCTAAGTTCAGATAGTGTTCTGATGGTTTCAGAGACAACTGAGTGTAATTAATGTTTTCTCTCGTTGAATTTGAAAAGTAACTAGAACTTGGATTTTCACTAAGTATATAGAGGAATCTTAATTAAATCACTGAAGAAGCTTGGATCAACAACCTCCGCCTATTTGATTATTATCAAACAATATAGGAAGTTTGCCTGAAATGATTAAGTGAGGCAATAAGATTTACGAAGTATATATCCTAAGGTCTAATCTGTGAGATCTTTTTTTGTTTATTCACTATATAAATTGAGTTTCATTTATTAGAGTATGAAAACACAATTTATTACAAGTGCTGTAGACTAAAAAGCGTATTCACTTATTACTGTTTTATTACAAATGTAAGATGGAAAGTTATCAATGAATGTATAGATATATAAAGTTTAGGACTCATAAGTTCCTTATCCCTTATTATTGTTTTAGGGATCTTTTCAGCACTAGATGGAGTGAAGTACTTCATTGAATTTCATTAACTGATAAATTTGAAGAATTGCATCGGAGAATGAAATAAAACACAAGTAAAATAAATTACACTAAATAATTACGAAGGAAAACAAAAGTTAAGATTTAGATCCTTGAATGGCTGATATCTGATCTTTTCTTCTTTGTATCTCTCTCTCTTGATCGATTCTCCTTCTGAAGTCTCAGGCCATCATTTTCATCTGTGCAGTAATAGTAAAGAATCTTGAGGACTTTAGCTGGAGAAATACTGATCTCCTTATTCTAGAAGAACCTTATCTCTCCATTGTTATCTAGGAAGGTCATCCCTGGCACTGGATGACTAACGATTTCATCATCTTCATATATTCGGTCTTCCGGCAGGGAGGTATTCATCATGGAGATGTAAGGGACTACCAGGTGAGCGAAGAGGCTTTCGAAGTCAAATTTTGTCTCATGTTCATTTCTGAATGATGGACCTTCTTCAGTGTCAGACTTGCCTTTCATTTTTTTGTATTTTGAGGGAAGGGGAGGTACGGTTACATACTGGGAGATCCTTTCAAGTTGATTCAGGTGTTCTTCAACAACGCCTTTGAACTGAGATTTGGATTTTTGAATGAAGTGTCAGATTTCTAGTCATTCAATAAAGTCATAGAACTTCAGAAACTGAGCTTGCTCAGATTGTTGAATAGTGTCACTGAAGATGTTGACCGATATTGTGGGACCAGATTTTGATGATCGTCCAGATATGGTAACATGAGTGATTTTCTGCTTGTGAATTCGAGTGTTTACTCGCTTTCTACATTATTCAAGTTCATCATTCTGCTTAATTTATGCTTTATGAAGATTTTGGTTCGCGGCTTGAAGAAGCCATTCCCGAGCTCTGAGAGGATTCCTTATTTTGGAGTTAGAATTGGATAACTCTTTCTTTTCTAGTGATTCAGCGACTTTGAGGCTTTCATGTGCTTCTTTTATTTGCTCATTTTTGAGTAATTGAGCCTTTAGAGCCTCTTCTCTTTCAGTAGGTGAAAGGAAGAAAAATTCATCTTCTACAGGATTATGTACATGTATGGAGTCTTCAAGACCAGAGATATGAAGAGGAATTTTCACTCTGGTCCTCTCAAACTCCTTTATTAACTGAGCCCTCCGAGCTTTTTCTTCGGGTTCAGGAATGGCTCTTTATTTACACGCCTTTGAACTAGGCCTTCTTCTTCAGCGTCCAACTCGGATATGTACATGAACAGGTCCGCGTCTGAAGGTTCAGTGGCGAATGACAATTCGGATATGGGAGAAGATGGTTCAGGGTTAGTCATTTCTTCAATACTTCAAATAGTGAATGTATTGGAAGGGATTATAAGAGGTAGAGAAGAAAGAGGTTGGGTTCAGAGAGGGGAGTGTATATAGCAAGTGGAAGATTACCTCTGAAATATCAGGCTCCCCCTCTTTGTCTAGCAAGATGCGCAGATTGCCATCTGCTGAGTCTGAGGATACTTGCATATTTTTCCTTGAAGGATTAGGCTCCTGGCTAGAAGGGGGCCTATCCCCCAAGGGTGTCTTGAATATCATGCCAGTAGAAGAACCTGGTCTTACAGCAGAGAAGAAAGAGGAAGGATCAGCACCGAAGTCATCATCACCAACATCTCTAAGAGAATGTGATGGATCTTATTCCTCTTCCTCTTCTTCATCTTCTTCTTCTTATTCTTCTTCATCATCAGGGATGATGAGGTTTTCTTCATCATCTTTTGCCTTATTGTCCTCAGGGATTCATTCAGAGTTTAACAGCTCATCAACATGAGGTATTATTTGTTTTTTAACCCCTTCGCACTTTTCTCCCCCTCTTTGTTACCGTCATGGAAGACATGCACCATCAGAATGTTTACCTTCTCCTTGACGGTCTCCAGAGTTTCACAATGATTCTTCTGAATCAATGAAAGTTGATTCAAGGCTTTACGATCAGCATCCATGAAGGAGAGAGCGGCAACACAGGGGTTTTCAAAAGATTTATAATCTCTGATAAGATCTCTCCTTGTTTGTCGATTTTGCCACCCAGAGAAGTGATGGCAAAAATGTTTTGTGCAATGGCACTTTTCAGAGCATTCACCTCAGCGTGAAGATCAGGTACCCCAAAGACCTGAATGAATATTAGCTCCGTTGATATCTAAAGGTTGTCAGGCTTCTTTTTTATTAGGGAGGTCTTGCCTACCAGATAATCTAGGGCCGGAAATTGGAAGAAAGTAGAAGGAGCTTCCAGAGAGATCTTAGGGACTCTGTCTTCATCTTCGTCATTGTCCTTTTCTGGATTTTCTACATTTTAAGTAATTAAGGCTTCTGAAACGGTGCCTCTGAAACACCTGTAGGTAACAAAGATAAATGAGCCAAGAATAGCTCAGGGTTAGAAGAAAGAAGTTGGTTAGATGATTGTTTACTTAAGGGTTCCTTGTGAGTATCTGAAGGATTACTCTTAGGGTTGGTACGTGCAATGGATGTGTCTTGATGATCACATACATGTTTTTGAGAATGTTTCTGAGAAGCATTCTCAGGTCCTGTGCATGTTGCTTTCCAGTTTTCAGATTGTCTAAGCAATGTTAATAACTGAACAACACGTTTCTCAACCTCTTCAAATATGGTGACTACCAAATCTGAATCATTGGTCGATGTGTGGACCAAAGAAGAGTAGGTAGAAGGAGAAAAGAAGACAGTGATAGTATTACTTGTACAAGCTTCATAATAATTGGTTACTATTGGTTCAGGGACCGTGGTCACCTGAGGTGGGGGTAGTGCGGATGAGACGGCAACAGTTTCAGATATTGTTGTCGCGGTTAAGTTTGGAGAAGGCGTCGGTGATACGCAGAATGCAGATAGGATCGTCTTTTGAGAGGCGTCCTTCTTTGTTTTCTTTAGTGGGGGCTTGTTTCCTGTGGACTTCTTGCGTCCTTCAGCAGCTGGATTTTTCCTTTTCAAGGAAGGGGAGGAGGAAGTGTCAAGATTAATCGCTGATGGGTTTTCAAGTGACCTAGACACGTTCTCTACCATAAAGGTAGCAGCAGCAGCATCAGTGAATGGGGGGTGTGGGACCTTGATGCTTTCCAACATGTTAGGGAAGAAAGGGGCATATCACTCCTTGAGGTCAGGTTCAAGTGACTTTTTCCTGATTTGGGAAAACGTTCCCTTATTTGGGTAGTCCCTGAAGACGAATTCGAAAAACATGCTCATAAACCGCGGGTAAGGGATGCTATTCTTCCTTTGCTTCTTGTCGACCCTTTTCTTTAGATTGTCAATAATGATTTTGGTGTAGTTGATGTTGCGGCCATGGGAGAGAGAGTATGCCATGTCGAGGAACTTTCTGCTTGCTTGTTCCTGACCTCCAGTCTTAGTGCCTAGGCACTGAATTACGAATGATGTGTAAGAAGAGGTATTTCCACACAACTGGCATTCGACTTTTGTCAATTTTCATCAGTTCCTTGTTCTAACTTGAACAGAAGAGCGACGTGGTTGTAAGGCTTCACCACTCCTTGTTCTAACTTGAATTTGGTGATGTTGGATGCCTTGAATTTAGTGATCAAAGGAGAGATCTCGTTCAGACAGTCTTCAGCAATAGTGTTGACGTTAGCATTGGTGTTGGCCATTTCTATTACAAGGACTGGAGAACCAAAGAGAAAGAACATGATTTATTACAAAATTGTATAAACCCAGAATATTTTTGGTACAAAGAATACCAAGGTTAAAAGAAAAACAAGTGTTTTAAAGTAGTTTTGCTAGTTGACTGTGAAAACAGATTTGTTTGAAGAAAAACTTTTCACAATAAAGTAAATAGAATTTCTAAATTTTATGGTGTGTACTTTAGAACTTTTAAAACAGAAAAGTTGCAGAATTCAGAGACCCTGAGTTTTCTAATTAAAGTGAAGCAAAAGTACCACATAATAAACAAAAGTAATTATACAGATTTTTTTGAAAATAGGATTCGATAAAAAATTTAAGAAACCAAAGATGCAAAAAAAATAATTAATTATATTTTTTTTTATTACTATTCATCCGACAAAACACTATTCACCCGATAAAACACTATTCACCCCCGACAAGTCATTATTCATCCGACAAACGCTATTCACCCGACAAGGCACTATTCACCCGTCAAAACACTATTCATCCCGAAGAAAAAAATTCAAAAAATGTCCAAATTTAATGAAATTTCAGTATGTTTTTCGCAAGACAAATACCAACAACTTTAAAGCTTGGAGTTTGGGCAAAATAGATCAAAATCGATGTGATACGTAATGAAAAAGTAACCGTTTTTGGAAAAAAAATCCTTAAAAAATCAAAACTTTTTGACGAAATAGATTTAATCACAAAAAAATCACATACATATAAATCAAGATCAAAATCAAATATAACCAAGCACATAAAAAAATCTTAATTCTCTAAAATCGCAAAGCAAACTGTGTGTACCTTTTCCTTCAAGAAATCTTTGCGAATTAATCAAAACTCTGATCGTTTAGCTCTGATACCACTTGTTGATTCCATTATATCAGGTAACGATGTAATAAACACAGTAATATATGAAGAACACGTTGAATAACACCTTATGTCGTATATCTCACTTGTAAGAATATGTGTTTACATAGATTTCTCTCTTAAGCTCTCTAGATAAATATGAATAAAAGACCTACTTCTAATAATGATATGAATTAATAATCTGCTTCTAATGCTAGCCCTAACCCTCTATTTATATTGGTAAGAGTTATAATGAGATAAGGAAACTATAAGGGTTTGAGGCATTATATAATTGCCATAATTACAAGATAATTATCCTTTCCTTATTTAACACAATTCTAATTCAACCCTAACTCTAATTGTTTAACATTTCCATATTTATGAATTTGTTGACTTTACGCTTTTGGTCCTTCATGTCTTCAATAGGTGTCATCTCAGATACAATATTTTCAGACCTAACATAGTGATTATTTATCAGAAACTTCGAGAGTCTGTCATACCATGCTCGTGGGGCTTGTTTCAATCCATACATCGCTCTATTTAGATGATAGACATAGTCTGGGTGAACAGAGCTCTCAAAACCAGGGGGTTGTTGGACATAGACTTCTTCGTTGGGCTTGCCATTCAGAAAGGCGGATTTGACATCCATTTGGTATACTTTGAAGTCTTTGTATGTAGAGAAGACCAGAAACAAATGAATTGCTTCTAGTCTTGCTACTGGAGCAAAGGTTTCATCGTAGTCGATCCCTTCTTCTTGACAATATCCCTTTGCAACCAATCTGGCCTTGTTTCTGACCACAAGGTCATCTTCATCCTTCTTATTCCTGAAAACCCACTTAGTACCAATTGCAGTTTTATCTTTAGGTAAGGGAACGAGTTTCCAAACTTTGTTGCGTTCAAACTGAAGAAGTTCTTCCTGCATGGCATCTATCCAGCTTGGATCTTATAGGGCTTCATGAACTCTTTTTGGTTCTACCATGCTAAGGAATTTCACAAAGTAAGCTTCATTAGCAGTGGCTAATCTGGTCTTTACACCATTAGAAGGATCACCAATGATTTGGTTTGTTGGATGGTCTCTTGTTCATTTCTTCAAGGGAGGTTGAAAAACCAGAGGGGGTGTTATTTCTGTATCAATAGTTTCATCTTTTATAAAGCTTTGTGTTGGAGAAGAACCAATTTGCTCCCCCTCAAATGAAGGAACATAATTATAAGGATCAATTGTTGAGCTTTCTGCCTCAGGAGTAGGTGTATGTTGCTCTGGACAATCATTTGAATTTGAAGCTGCAGAAATAGTGGCTTCTGGAGCTTCATTATTTGTATCTGCAGGTTCATCGGAAATGGTAGGGGAACCAGAAGGACCAGAAATAGTTATACCTGAAGCTCGTAGTTCTTCTGTTGTTCTAACTAGAACATTTCTCGTTTCACCTTCAGAGACTGGTTCATCTCCAAAGTAGTCCTCAAATAGTGCATTTAGTTCTGACTCTCTGGACTTTGAGAGGTAGTCAGAAGTAACTTGGTTTAGCTTATGTTCTGAGTTGGAATATTAATAGTTCCCGTAGATCAAGATATAGAAAGAATAACAGATAAAGAACAAGACTAGAGCAACGTAGTTAGATGTATTATTGATATGAACAAGTGTTACAAATGGTATTTGTCATGAAAGTACAAAGTATATCTATGAATGTTAGTTTGATCAGACTAACTAACTCTCCATATATACATCATAAGAGATACTAAACTAACAGGTAGTTACATGACAGACCAATAATATCTATACACGTGTAAGACTATGCTTCTGGACTGTCTTCAGAACTATATTAAGAATTGTCTTTAGAAGTTCTTCAGAACCACTTCAGAACTTCTTTAGAACCTTCAGAACTTCTGAAGTTGTCACTTCAGAATTTATGCCTTCGGCTTTTCTTCAAAGCTTTACTTCTGAAACCCTTCTTCAAACTTCTGTCTTTTAGACTTATAAGCTTTACTTAAGTATTTCTCTGTACAACACTAGTTGAGAAGTTCTGAACTATTCCACTTCTGAGCCCAGTCTCTTTTGAAGCAATCTTTGGATACTCAACAAATACTCAGAAGTTAACTGGGCTTGATCGTCAAATCTGACATTTATACTCTCCATGACCGTCTTCTTCGAAGATTGAATACTCTGTATGCCTTTCAGGTGATTGAATACCCAAGACATTGGCTTTATCTGACTTCTTATCGAACTTACCAAGTTTTTCAACGATAAGTGAGAATAAAACATAAGCGTCACTTCTCAACTTCTGAATTTTGCTTTGTAGAAGCATTTGAATCCTCCTAATCATTGTTATTAGTACTTCGGGTACTTCTGATTTCTGTCTTATAAAAGCCAGCCACGTATGTCTAGAATATTCGTTAATAAGTACTAGAATATACTTTTTTCCTGAAAGAGTTTGCACAGCAATGGGACCACAGAAGTCGACATGTAGCATGTGCAGAGGTCTAGGACATGCAAGATCACTCTTTGTTTTGTGGGAGGCACTTATAAGCTTTCCCATTTCGGGACAGAGGTGATCTTTCTGGAATTGAACCTCTGGGAGGCCCTCAACCAGATTATGTTTTACAAGCAACTCAAGATTTGAAAATTTTAGATGATATAGCTTCTGATGCCAGAGCCAAGCTACTTCACTCTTCTTTGAAATGACATAGAGTGTTTACGTTCCATTCATAGAAGTTAAGTTCATCATGTACAAATTACCTTTTCTATTGGCTCTTAGCAGCTCCTTACCCGACTTTGTGAGTTAGTGGCAGTGTTTTTTATTCAAGAAGACGCCCATATCAGCATCGCAAAGTTGGCTTACACTATGTAAGTTATGCTTTAGTCCAGATACATAAGCCACCTTTGATAATGTTAGGTCTCTTTCTTGTAATGTTCCATAGCCTTTAATCTGTCCCTTGCGATCATCACCAAAAGTTACTACTCCTCCTGGTTTATCTTTGAATGTGGAGACTAAGTGTTTGGTTCCAATCATGTGCCTAGAGCATCCAAAGTCAAGATACCATATGTGCACACGTTGTTTCTACAATACAGAATAGAGAGTTTTAGGTACCCATTTCATAAAGGGTCCTCTTATGTTACGCTTAGGATTATTGATTGATTGGTTTTTATTCATACTCTTTACCTCAGGTTTTCGAGAGGCTTCTGGTTTGCCTGAGTTGGTTTTAGGTTTTTGCTTCTTTTGACTTTTAGTATTTTTGCGTTTCTTGAAGTCAAAAGAAAAACAACGTGGACTAGATAAGAGTTGTTTTAGTTTTAATAAGAGAGAAAGACATTCAGAGTTCTGAGAAAGTAAATATTTCATTGAAATTTCAATTCTGGAATGAGAATTACAAGATTTCTTATTCATATCTATTTTAGCAACAGTTTTTCTGTTGAACTTCTTATCTAGTCTAGACTTATTTTCTCTGAAGTTTGATGTCTTCTCTTGAGTTTTCTTCTGTGTAGTCCACTCTCTTTGAACTGTAGGAGATTTCACTAAAACAGAGGAAGTTAGTTTTTCTTTCACAACCCATTTTCCTTTTTGTTCTTTAGTGAATTTAATCGGTTTTTGAAACTTTGACATAGGAACAGAAGATTTAAGAGTTTTAGTTTGATTTCTTTTTTTATACTTCTCTTCTTTTTCTAACTCAAGGCATGACTTTGCTTCTAAACACATATTCAGAAAGTCAGGGTTAATGTGTTGGTCCCAAAGGAGTCTACAAGAGTTCAATGGATATAGAAACCGCTTGTAGATGGAGGGTTGAATACAAACACAAGTTTTTTAGATTTTTATATAAGTTTATACTGAATAAACAAATTTACAGTTGTAATCGGAATAATGGCAAGTATTATACCTATTCAGTTACAACTAAAGAAATCAGTAAGATTTGATGCACAAGAACAAGAAAAAAACAGCAGAGGTTTGAAGATAAAAAGTAGCATGCATGAAGATGAAGAAGGATTCTTCATCTATTAATACCCGTTGCATTTAATGCAAAACAAAAGGTATATGTCACGTGTCAAGTTTCTATCTGAGAGTTGTCCTTTGTCAAGAGGACAACCATACTTTTGGCCGTATATGAACAGTAACCAAATTAGATTTGATGGGGACATAAGAGACAATCCGTACATCCATTTCTAACAAGGTATTTGAGGTTTGACTATTGTGCATCGAGGATAATATCAACATTGATCTTGTTGAGTATGCCCCACTTGATCACTGAACCAGAATCTTCAAGGATGAAGTCTTCGGGTATCACTAAGGCTTTGCAAGATCTCACACTTTCAATAGATGAACCTTGCTATCACTGAACCGCTTCAGATTATAAGCTATTCATCTCTATCTTCAGCTATGCCTTCGACAGTCGCTGAATGACTTTGTGGTGTGAGTGTTGTTCTTCAGATCTTCACGGATAGGATGTTGTTCCTGATTATCAGCGATCACTGAACATAGTTAGTGTGTGCTATCGGTGATTCTGAACACTATCCTATGATTGGAATTTTCACCAAGTATAAGAGGAATCATATTCAAATCACTGAAAGGAGTTTAGAACAATTACCCCCTATTTGATTATGATTAAGCAACATAGGAAAACTGCTTAAGGAAATTAGTAAGGACTTAGATATTTTAAAGTAAATATTTCTAATTACTAATCTGTGAGATCTTTTCAACTAATCTACTATCTGAATTGAGTTTCATTTATGAGGATATGAAATCACAATTTTTACATGTACAGAGTGAATATTTTAAAGAAAATAGAACTCTTATGTTCATTGTCCCTTTTACTTCTTTAGGGATCTTTTTCAGTACAAAGACGGAGTAGAGTACTTCATTGAATTTCATTAAAAGTATAATTTGAAGACTTACAAGTGAAATGAAATTACAATTTGAGTAAATTACAATACATTGAAGGAAACTACAAAGGAAAATGAAAAACAACAGAGACTAGTCAGAGAGCTTTTCTTTTCTTCTTCGTAATTCTTTCTCATAGATCGTCTTCTGAAGACATTTTGGACCATAGGTGGTCAAGCAATTATAGTACATGATCTTTATGAGTTTTGATGGAGCTTTTTGAATCTCCTTGTTTCTGAGAAACTTTGTTTGCCCATCATTTCATATGGAATCCATTCGAGCTTCAGGGAGAGTAGTAATCTCATTTTCTTCATACTTTCTCGCCTCAGGCAGGGATGTATTGAGCATTGAAATGTCAAAGATAATAAGGTGGGCGAAGAGACTGTCTAAGTTAAATTTAGTCTCGTTTTCAATTCTGAACAATGGACCTTCTTCATCATCAGACTTAGATCTTCTGTTATTAGATTTCTCAGGAAGAGGAGGAACGCTGACATTTGTAATTTCCTTTACAGTAGCTGATTGAGATGTTTTTCTACAACGCCTTTTGAATTGAGATTTGGATTTCTAAATGGCATCTCTAATTTCTAGCCATTAAGAGAATCCATAGAACTTTAGGAACTGGGGTTCTTCTTCTTCGCTTCTACTATCTCTGAACATAGCTACTGTTATCCATATACCTCTTTTTAATTTTCGTCCTTGGATAGTTGCACGAGTAATTGTTGCAGAGGGAATGCGAAAATCAACCTTTTTAGTACACCATTCAAGTTCAGCATCCTTAGGTTCTCATTCTCTCTATTCAGGGCTTGCAAAATTTTCTTTTGTGCTACAATAGGATTAACTCTTAATTTATATATGATCAGTTCCTTTTCAGCTAGCTTCTCAGAAACTAATCGAGAGAATTATCAGAATTTTTAGATCTAATTGTAAATTTCCACTGATTTGCGATAAATCGTAAAACATGGTAGAATTGAGAACACCAGTTAGAAACTGAGAAATTCTAGTTGAGTGGGGATTTTCCAAATAGGATTTGATCAACTAATCAATAGATTGATTAGGTGGCTCTGATACCAATTGTTGGAACCCAAATCCCAATTACACACAAACAGTATTGAACAATAAAAGTAAATAGTGGTAGTCGAAGTAGTTCAATGATCAATACAATGCAATTTGTATTTCCCTCAATGATAAGAATTACAGTACTAAAGAAATCCGAATACGCTCTTGTAATCTCTCCAAAACCAATCGACTTTTAATACAAGGGACACTCCATCTATTATTTATACTATTACATAGACTAAAGTCAAAAAGTTGCCCAATCGTACACTAACACGTAAGCCAAGTCTCTAATTGATTTTGTTAGAGTTTGTTACACACGCATGACATGCTCTATGCATTGTGTAGATGCCTTGTATAGGAGTCCAGAAGAGGATCTGTCTTCTGAAATATCATACAGTCTTCTGACGTAATCTTCTGAATAAGAACAGTCTTCTCGAGAGAGAGCTTCTGATAAAGAACACTTTGTCTTTGGGTATGTTCTGTTCATACTTTTACATAGAAATATATTCTAACAGTAACAGTGAGGTTATTTAGGACTTCCATCTTCTTGATGAAGGAAATGATTTCTTTAGGAGTGTCACTTTTGGATTTGAAAAAGAATACCCAAGTATACCTGGAATACTCATCAACAATTGTTAGAATTTATTTATATTTAAAATTATGAATCATAACTACTCTTGAAGAACAATGTGAAGCTCACCAGAAGATGACTATTCCAGAAGATAGTCTCTTCCAGAAGCATAGTCCAGAAGACGCAGTGACATATCAGAAGATAAGGTATCCTCTGGATATCATACAAGGGAATGCTCGCATATTATCTGACGTGGCAAGTCACGCTCTTCATGCTTAACAAATTCTGTTAGGACTATTGCTTACGTATCAATACACGATAGGCTAGCTCATTGACTTTCTGTTTTTTAATTGTATAAATAGATTGAGTTATCCTTGTATTGAGAGTCGATTGTTTTGGAGAGATTGAGTGAGATAGATTTGTATTTCCAGTACTATAATCCTTGACTCTTCAAAGTGAAATACAAATTATTCTATATGAATGCTTTAATTGATTGCAGTTTACGTATTCTAGTTTGATTGTTGATCTAATTTGCTTCCGCTTATCGTTTACTCTATATTAGTGATCAACTTTCATTGAGTATTTACGGGATCTGGGTTCCAACAATTGGTATCAGAGCCAGATAATCAATCTATTGATTATTCGATCTAACAAAGTTTGGAGAAATCCCTACTCAGCTAGAATTTTCTAAGTTTTAAACTACTGTTTATCATTCTACGCTGTTTTTATGAGTTTTTGTTGTTCCCATACAAATTTTCTCAAAATTCAGTGTTATTTCTAGTTTAAATCTGAAAACTGTCGATCATCGTTCGATAATCTCAAGTTCAGTTAGACACATTTCATCTAATTCTCAAAAAAATTCTCGATTTTCAACACTCTGTTTTCCTGCAAAATGGAAAATTCAAACTTAAACGCCATGTACAGTTCAGGTTCTCTGACTAAACCTCCCACTTTACTCAGGGATGAATATCCTCAGTGGAAGATTCGAATGATCAACTTCTATGAAGGTCTAGATCTCGATCTACACTTTTCTGTTCTTAAGGGTCCTTATGTCTAGTAACCACTATTCCTCGTGTACCTGCTACTACCAATACTGAAGAAATTACAACACGACAAGTCCCAAATGATAGAAAAGACATGAATGAAGAAGATAAGAAGAAAAACGAAGTTGATCTAAAGGCAAAACGGCTTGTTATCATGGCTATTCCAAATGATATTTTTCAATCTCTGGATCAATGTGATTCTGCAAAAGAGTTGTGGGATCAATTAGAAAATCAACTTGAAGGTGGAGTAAAGATGAAGAATGTTGGAACCCAGATCCCTTTCTATTATGTAATCAACAGATCAAAAATGAAAGTAAGAGCGGAAGCAGTAAGATCTGAGATTAACAGTATGATTAGCAAGAACAAAAATAGTAGGAACAATCGTAATTGATATTCAATGAATCACAGCCATATGCGCAAAACAATAGTTCTCTATTTCGTATTTTCAATCGATAACATTATAACCAGTGAAAGAACTATTTATATGAATACAATCAATGAAAGTCAACTATCTAGCCTATTACAATGTGCCACGTAAGCAATGAAGTAACAAACTAAGTAACACACGGACGTTGTTCTTGCCATGTCAACTGAGGTATGTTAGTTGCCTAATTCTGGTTCATACTTCACCAAAAGTGAGGTCTAACAATCTCCCCCTAAGTATGAAAACCAGAATGTTGCACGTGTAGCTTCACTTGTTCAGCTAAAGGCATGATAGTTGATTGATTGTATCAGAAGGGAGCTGTATGAGAAATGACTTTGTAAATAGCATCGGTAACTTCTCTAAGCTTCATGAGTTTGTCAAGTCTCTTAACAATTTTGTCTCTAATTTCTTCATCTTGATCATCATTTGTTGCAGAAGAAAAACATTTTGTGATGTAGACATCCTCTGTAGAGTACCTGTGAGCATCTTTGATTCTGAAGAAACTTTTTCTGTTAGGCCTTTTGAATACAACTCCAACTTCTGGTTTGGTAATTATTTTCCCAATCCTCTGCATGTTAATTCCCTCCAGCTCTTCATTTGGTGCAGCGATACACAAGATAACAAACATTGTAATTTAAGCCAGCTTGAAGGTCTACTTGCCTTCGATATCTGCTGAACAACTTCATACATTCAATGATACGATGGTAAGCAATTCTGTTTTGATCTTCACTTCCTCTGTTCATCTGAGTCTTCATGAATCTCTCTAGAGTAAGCAAATCAGAAGGATTTATTGACAGAAGATCATTATCACAGAAGAATGATGCCTTGTTATCTTCTCTGACCACCTTATAAATTGTAAACCAAATTGGAGTTTGTTCGAATTGAGTATGCCTGATGGATATAGTTTTGATTGGGATTATGGAATATGCCTCTTTTCTTGATAGTCTCTGAGTTATAAACTTATCTTTGACTTCATCACTAACCTGATACTCGTTTGAAAAGTTTGGCATCATCAGATATATTTTCTGATCTATAGGAGTATACAGATGCTTATTCTTGATTTCCAAGTTGGGTAGCTCAAGTCTCCCCAACTTCTGCATTTTTTCTTCATTTGCAGCTCTAAATCTTGCTAATTCCGTTCTCTTTGCTTCTTCAAAGTTTTCTCGTGCTTTTTCAGCAGCTTCTTTTGCCTTCTCAGCTTCTGCTTTTTCCTTTTCGGCCTGAGCCAAGGCATGCTCTGCTTCAGCTTTAGCTTTTAGGCCCTCTTCCTTAGCTTTTTCAGCTTCAGATTTAGCCTTTTGTTCAGCCTCAACTTTTAATCAAATTTCTTCTTCTTTTCTGGCTGCCTCGGCTCTCGCTGTCTTAGCTCTGGCTTCTTCTGCTCTTTTTGCTTGTGCTCTGGCTTCTGCTTTAGCTGCCTCTGCTCTTGCAACATTTACTTTGGATGGATGAATTTGAGTTCTTGTATTCCTCTTTACCTCCAAAATAAACTTGGCAATTTCTGGATCCTTGGGCAGAGGACCCTTGTGAGTAGCAAGAGGAGTGGGAGTTATTGGAGTTTGCTTTGTGGGAGGAGGTGCAGAGGGTGAGGAAGATGATGCTTTACCTTTTTCTTGGTCCATCTTTTGACCCATTTCAGCTTTCATTTTCTTGATGTTGTCCATGTTCTCCCCCTTCTGAGAATCAGGATCCTGATCCTCAGACCTTTTGCGCTTGAGCTCTGCCTTTTTGCAAGCCCGTGCTTCTTTAGCCTTCTTTTTGTCTTCAAAGGAGGAGGACATAGCACTTACCAGAGAAGAAAGCTTGGACACCGTGGATTCCAAAGTGGAAAGCTTCTGATCCATCTGAGCATTGCTGGAATTTGTCTTAGAGGCATATTTGGAGGTCAGAGAATTAATGCGATCAATCATTGCTTTCTGAAACTGGGCCATATCCGACTTTTTGATCAAAGATGAAGCAGAAGTAGATGCATCTTCTGAAGGGAAGACAACCTTGATAATTTTGTTGATATCAGCAACGAAAGATCCATATTCCTCAGCTGTGATAGTGACTTCAGAAGTAGGTAGCTCTGAAGGAAGATTGAAAATGGCCTCTGCCTTGGATTTAATGCCGGCATCCAGAGCTTGAAAGTAAGAGTGAGCAGAGTTTTGGTGAGCCTTTGCAGTATCAGCAAGAAGCTTTCTGATCGCCTCCAATGATTGATTTTGTGTTGCCTGCTGAGCTTGAATAACGGTGAGAAGTTGTTGCTGGATAACCAGGGATAATTTTAGATCTTCCACAGATCTCTGAATTTGATCACCAAATGCCTTGAACGTTGCATTGGTGACAAAGTTAGAAGGGGTAACCGGTGCATCTCCAACGAATGGAGCCCCTTGTCTCTCACGTTCAGAGGGGCCCTCTTTCACACCTGTGTTGACGTTGAGTGTGGAGGGACTTCCAACCTGTCTTCTAGGGCTGTTATTCACAGACACCTCTTCGGCTGTTCTGAAAGGTTTAGCTTTGTCCCGATCATCAGAGGATGGGGAGCTAAACACAATATGCTTACCTTGATGAAGTGTAAACATTCCGGTAAGAGGTGCATCCTGTGGCTGTAACCCCTCTGATGGGATTTCATCAACATCTTAACTATCAGAGGGCATGGACGTACCCTTTTGTTACCCTATGACATCGTTGGTCACAAAAACGCCAATTAGGGTGCCCAAAAACGCAGATTCAGATTCATTAGGGTGCCCAAAAACGCCAATTAGGGTGTATTCATCCTTGATAAACATTGTTTCCCATACCTCTTGAACATAAATTTCAAGGACATTTGGGTTCGTTAGAGTTAGGGTACGGTTTAGTGAGTGGTTTTGCAGAAATTCAATCATGATTCGGAACTCTGAGAGATAAGTATTAGGATCAAGTAGAACCTGAACATTGTTTGACTTCAATGGTAGCTTGATAACAGGAGCACTCTCAGCTGTGGAGGCAACCAAAGTCCCATCTTCAAGTTGTGGAGACGCCATTGATGAAGAAAGCTTGTGGATATGCAAACGCTAACTGGGAAATATGAGAAATTTTGAGAGTAAAGATAACGCACAGTAGTAGAAAGGTTCGAAATCGATGGTTATATATGAGAGAGAAAGAGCACTTGAGTGATTTTTGAATGGGAAGGGTTTTAATTTGGGGATAACCAAAATAAAACGGTTTGGGTTAGAGGAGTGCGCAGGCGTGTCAACATGCAAGGGCACGATGAGTGACACGTGTAAAGTAGAACTGACAGGTGAAAGGTTTTGGCGCTCAATCGACGATTAAGTGTTCCTTCAAAAAGAAAATTTAAAAAGGAAATTAATTAAAATAAAATCAATTTTTAAGACAGATAATCTGTTGATTAAAAAAGATTTTAGAGTAATTAATTCCAATTAAAATTGTATTTAAAAATCAGACATTTGGATAGAAATCGGTTTGTACCAAATGCAAGTTCAATATTCGAAACCAAGTATTTATTTAAAAATAAAACAGTAATAAGAAAATTTTAAGTAACCTTGAAGGCAAGAGTTAATTAAAATAAGCGTATTAAAGAAATTTTTTAAAAGTAAATACAGAGATAAAGAATATTTGGTCATGGAAAGATTTTTGACCATGTCAATGAACACCTTTTTAGAAGAATTTAAGTTGAATTTAAAATATCTTTGTAACCTTGACGGCAAGAGTTAGTCAGAAAAAGCAAATTCAAAGAAAATTGTTAAGTAAAGAGTGGTTCAGAAGACAGTTAACAGAAGTTAGACTTGATAAGCTTCCCCTTGAGCTTGTAAGATTTGCTCCCCCTCAAGTTTGTAAGGTGTGCTCCCCCTCAAACAATACAAATTGCTCCCCCTTGAAGATTGCTCTTTGCTCCCCCGAGTTGGACCTATTCTGTGAACACTTGGATACGACAAGGTAAAAATTGATGCAAAGATGTCCAGAGCCTTCTGTGGGCCTCTGAGGAATCTTCAGAAGCAACTAGAGACTTCTGGCTGATTCTGAGTTGGACTGAACAAAAATGGAGACGAAAAATAAACAACTTTGACAAAATTCTAAGAGAGACAAAGAATTGAGTAAAATTACATATTAATCATGCCCAATTTGCTAATAAGGAAATTAAAACGAGTTTCATCCAAAGCTTTCGTGAAGATATCAGCAAGCTGAAAATCAGTAGGGACAAAATACATCTCAATTGTGCCTTTCTCTACATGATCTTTGATGAAATGATACCTAACATCAATGTGCTTTGTTTTGGAGTGCTGAACTGGATTTTCAGTAATGGCAATGGAACTTTCTGAGTCACATAAAATTGGAATTTTGTCATATATGAGGCCATAGTCCCTGAGCTGAGTTTTCATCCAGATAACTTGTGTACAGCAACTGGCAGCAACAACATACTCAGCTTCTGCTGTGGATGTTGACACACAGTTCTGCTTCTTAGAAGTCCAACTTATAAGTCTGTTACCCAGAAGTTGACAGCTGCTAGAGGTACTTTTGCGATCCAAGTTGCAACCTGCATGATCAGAATCTGTATATGCCATTAAATCGAATTCAGAATTTTTCGGATACCAGAGACCAAGTGATGGAGATCCCTTGAGATATCGAAAAATTCTTCTAAGAGCAACCAAATGAGATTCTTTGGGATTTGCTTGATAGCGAGCACAGGGCAAGCGGCAAACATAATATCTGGTCGACTAGCTGTCAAGTACAAAAGTGATCCGATCATACCTCTATAACTCGTAACATCTACGGAGTTCCCAGAAGGATCAGGACCTAGTTTCGAGCTAGTGGAAATAGGAGTTTTCATGATAGAGGAATTTTGAAGATGAAATTTCTTAAGCATATCAGAGACATACTTAGCTTGATTTATGAAAATGCCAGAAGCACTTTGTTTAACCTGGAGTCCTAGAAAGAACGTTAGTTCTCCCATCATACTCATTTCAAATTCTTGTTCCATTAGTTTAGAAAACAGATCAACTTCTGATTGATGAGTAGAGCCAAAGATTATATCATCCACATAAATTTGAACTACAGTTAACATACCTTTGCCTCTTTTGATGAACAGAGTTGTATCGATTTTACCTTTCTCATAGCCTTTACTGATCAGAAACGTAGATAGACGTTCGTACCATGCTCTGGGTGCTTATTTTAGACCATATAAAGCTTTGTCGAGAAGATAGACATATTCTGGATTTTTAGCATCTTTAAATCCAGCAGGTTGTTCAACATACACTTCTTCTTTCAGATATCCATTTAGAAATGCACATTTAACATCCATTTGATAGACTTTAAAGTTTTTGTATGCAGAGAAAACCAGAAATAGTCTTATCGCCTCAAGTCTTGCTACAGGGGCAAAGGTTTCATCATAATCAATCCATTCTTCTTGACAATACCCCTTAGCAACCAGTCGAGCTTTATTTCTGATCACGATGCCATCTTCATCTTTCTTGTTTCTGAAAACCAATTTAGTTCCTATAGCAACTTTGTTCTTTGGCAGAGGAACAAGATTCCAGACTTTGTTTCTTTCAAATTGTAGCAATTCTTCTTGCATAGCGGATACCCAACTAGGTTCTTGTAAAGCATCATGAACATGTTTTGGTTCGATCATGCTAAGAAAATTTACAAAGAATGCTTCATTTGCAGTAGCAGATCTTGTTTTAACACCTTCAGAGGGATTCCCAATGATGAGATCTGGAGTGTGAGACTTGGTCCATTTAGTCATCTGAGATTGAGTTACTGGTTGAGCATGTACTTCTGTTTCAGAGGATGAAATATCTGCTGGAAGAGGGTTAGAAACAGAAGGCATATAAGTAGCTTCTGGAGATTCACTTGTGGGAAGGACAGAAGGTTCTGTAGTGCTCTCAGCCGATTCAGACCGCAGTGAAATGCCAGAAGTTTGAAGAACTTCTGAAATACTCGAAGATTGAGAGATGGAACTTGGTTCTGGGAATATCTCTTCGCCATAAAATCTTGAAAAATAACATCGATTTCAGATTCTCTGGTTCCTGAAAGATATTCAGCGGTTACGGTGTTAAGGTTAAGTTCAGAAGTTGAATACTCAGAAGTTAATTGAGTTTGATCATCAAAATCGATGTTAATGCTCTCCATAACAGTCTTAGTACGTAAATTAAAAACTCGAAAAGCTCTTGAATTTAACGAATATCCTAAGAATTTAGCTTCATCTGATTTCTTGTCAAACTTGCCAAGTTTTTCTCTGTCATTTAATATGAAACACCTGCATCCAAAGATATGAAAGAATTTAACACAGGGTTTTCTTTTGTTAATAAGCTCATAAGAGGTTTTGATACCTCTTGACAATTATTGACCGATTCTGGGTGAAACAGGCAGTGGCCACAGCTTCAGCCCAGAAGTGGATGGGTAGTCCAGAGGTAGCAAGCATTGTTCTGGCAGCTTCAACCAAGGTTCTGTTTCACCGCTCTACAACTCAATTTTGCTGAGGTGTTCGTACAACAGAGAAGTGTTGTGTAATTCCATTACCAACAAGGTATGCTTCAAGTTTGGCATTCTTGAATTCTGTACCATTATCACTCCTTAGCTGCTGAATCTTTTGATTTAAGAGAACATGAATTCTGGTCATCATATTTTGCAATACAATGGGTACCTCAGATTTTTGTCTTACAAATGCAAGCCATGTATACCTGGAAAATTCATCAATGAGTACCAGTATATACTTTTTGCTAGAAAGGCTTTGTGTCGCAATAGGGCCAAAGAGATCAACATGTAATAATTGCAGCGGTCTTGTACAAGAATGATCACTTTTTGTTTTATGAGATGCTCGTTTTATTTTACCCATTTCACATGCAGGGCAGAGGTGATCATTTTGAAATTGGACTTTTGGAAGACCAGTCACCAATTTGTGTTTAACAAGCATCTCAAGATTATCAAAATTTAAGTGAGACATTTTGTGATGCCATACCCATGCAATTTCGCTCTTTTTGGAAATAAGACAGAGAGTTTCTTTACCGTCCTTTGATGTGAAATTCATCATATACAAATTACCTTTTCTGTCTGCTCTCCAGAGTTCTTCTCCTGCCTTAGAAAATAAGTAACAATGTTTTTCATCAAATACATCAAGTATTTTAGAATCACAAAACTGACTTACACTTAATAAATTATGTTTTAGTCCAAAAACATGAGCTACTTTTGATAAGTTAATGTTACCTTCTTGTATAGTACCATAGCCTTTTATTTGACCCTTACCATTATCTCCAAACGTTACAGCTCCACCACATTTGTCTTTGAATTGAGAGAGTAAGTTTTTCGATCCAGTCATGTGCCTCGAGCATCCAGAGTCAAGATACCAGATATGCACACGCTGCTTCTGCAATCACAGTCAGAGTTTTTTAGGTACCCATCTCATTATGGGTCCTTTAATGTTAGTTTTAATCTTTTCACTCTTTTTAATTTGCCCCTGACTTGATATTGCAGAATTTAAAGATCCAATCTTATTGTTTGCAATATTATGGATTTTCTTTGGTTTAGCTTTAAATGAGAAATCATTATAAGAATGATTAGAGGACCTCGAGAAAAATTCCTTTAGTTTTAAAAACAGAGAAAAACATTCAGAATTCTGAGACATAAAAGATTTCATTGAATTTTCATTAGAATAATGATAATTACAATTCTTCTTATTCTTGTCTATACTAGTATCACTAGTTCTATTGAACTTCTTAGCTAGGCTAGACTTATGCTTAGAATCATAAGTTTTCTTCTGTTGAGCCTTCCTCTGATAGACCTACTCTGGAGTTTTCTGATTTACTGAAACAGAAGTAGAAAGATTAGATTTCCATTTTTCTTTTTGAGCAGAAGTTTTGGCTTTAAGACACATTCCTATGAAATTTGGATGAATGAATATAGGTTTTCACTCTCCTTTTGGAGGAACAGAGAAATCTGTATTCCACTAGGATGTTTTTCAACGTTCAGACTAGAGGCTCTGATTTCCAGAGATTCATTAGTAAATAAGAAAGAAGCTTCCTTATCCTTAAATACTTCTGTTGTCTTTTTGTATTCTGAAGGAAAATGATTTTCTAGATATGATAAATATTTCTCTGAATTAAAGAAATCATCATTTTGATCATCGTTTTCCCAAGGATATGTAATAGTTTCGAAACTGTCTTGAGAATCAGAAGGATTTAAGTCTACAAAATAACATGGTACTATCTCTGGTTTGTTTTCTGAGGAGAATTTTTGAATATTTTCCAACTCGAAGCATTCATCCAGAGTGGATAAAATATCTTTTTTAAAGCTTAGACGCAGCTCCTCTTCTGCCTGTAAAGGGATAAAGACATCCATCCGCCTTTGGATTCAAAGTTATATGAACATTTGAGCTAAATTTAAAAATAACATCCTTTTATTGAATTTTGTTTAGATCAATGTTTGTTTTTCCAGAAAAGTATTCCATGTTTTTGAATTTGAGTTTTCGTTGTCGACAGCTATTTTCAAGTTTTTGTCTTTTGAAAATTGATGATTCATATAAACTTGGAAACATAGGCTTTTGTGTCATTCCTGGACAGAAGACATAATTCAGAGTTGATCGTTTTTCACACGTGTAGGGATCCAAATCCTCGAATCCAAGTCCAGATTTTGCTACTTGTGTATTGATTTTGTCATGAACTTTTTGAGCATCCAGATATGTTTTAATCTGTAGCTTTGTCTTTTGAAGTTCAATATGTAAAAACTCTCTTTCCTTCTGGAAATAGTTTTTAAGTGCAACAGAATTTAATCTGTCACTTTCTTTGACACTAATCTCCTTTTCTTTATTTCCCAGAAGTTTGTTTAATCTCAACATCTCTTCTTTAAACTTAACTTCTGTGTTTAATCTCTTTTTTAAGTTCCAGTTTTTTCTTCAGTTAGAAGATTCATTTCTCTTTTATAAATCTCTCTCTCTCTCTCTTTGAGTTTCGGAGAGAGTTTTTTCAGTCTGTTTCCTTAATTTCTTTTCAATTGTGAGCTTCTGCTTAAGTTCTTCAAAATTCTTTGATATTCAAAAATGGTGTTTTCAAGCTCAGATGTGTCAGAGAGGATACTTACAGGTGTTTCAGAAGGTTGATCTTTTGATTCATTTGTGCTAGCCATTCCGCAAAACATAGCTTCATCACCGCTCTCCCAGCCAATTTTCTTTTTCTGCAAAGTGAGCTCGTTCATCAACATTGTACTTATATTTATTTTTGTAGTAAAGATTATCTTTGTTCAGAGGTCCTCTGCAGTTCTTTGAGTAGTGTTCTGGCTTGCCACATCTTTAGCACACATCCTTCTTTCTCTTCAATTATTCATCCTTCTTCTCTGTCTCCGTTTTTTCAAATCTCTGGATCTCTTGTCGAGGAGCATAATTGGGAACAGTGCGATCAAACTTTTTACTTCCTTGAATATTTCTATTACCAAACCTTTTTGTAAACTGTTTGGTAATGAGTGCTAAATGAATCAGCAAAAGCTTTGATATCTTCATCAGAGTCAGAATAATCTTCTAAGATTTCTTCTTGCATAAGAGCCTTGTTTTTCCCTTTCTTTTCTTCCCTACTCCTTCTGATTGATCCTCTGGACTCATAAATTAAAGCCAGAGGTCCACCGATAGTGCTTTTCTTCTGAACAACTTCTTTTTCATGGGCTTGAAGAGTTCCAAAGATATCATGAAGAGACCATTGTTCCAGATCCTGATTTGCTTGTATAGACATAGAGAGATTTGACCATTCAGGATTTAGTCTTTTGAGAAATAAGACATTATTGTCTTCTCTGGATCTAATGATGTCACACCTTTTACATAGATTTATCAGAGTATTAAATCTATGAAAAGTCTGTTCCAGAGATTCTTCAGGGATGGCTTGGAAACTGTTGTATTCATTTAGAGCTTGGGCTCTTCTGTTTTTCTTCATCTTCGCCCCACCTTCCAGTATGTTTTCTAATTGATCCCATAGTTCCTTGGCACTATCACAAGAATCCAGAGATTGAAATATATCATTTGAAATAGCCATGATTAACAGACTTTTAGCTTTTCTGGACAATTCAACCTTAGCTTTCTCTGGATCTGTCCAATTATCCCTTGATTTTGGAATACTCCTAACAGGAACTTCATTAGACACTGCTGTAGCAGGTACCCTTGGGATAGTTGTCATTGGAACGAATGGACCATTTTGAACAATAGGATATAGATCAGCATCTAATCCTTCAAAAAAGTTGATCATCCGAATTTTCCATTGTGGATATTCATCACGTATTAGAGTGGGAGGTTTAGTTAGAGAACCAGATGTGTATACAACGTTCAGGTTTGAATTCGCCATATTGTCAGAAACAGAGATTTTGGAAATGATTGAAGATTTGTTGAAATTTGAACCAAATTAATTTCAAAATGATCGAAATGAGACAAAGTACTTACTAAACTCAATTTTAAGAAGGAATTACCACGGATTTAGAGAAAATTGTAATGAATTTTACAAAATCTCGTAAAGCAGGGCTGAGTGAAGAACAGATGCTTAAAATTGAAAAATACTTTCGAATAGAAAAGAGATTTCTCCAAATGGAAGAGATCTAATAATCAATAGATTGATTATCAGGCTCTGATACCAATTGTTGGAACCCAGATCCCTTTCTATTATGTAATTAACAGATCAAAAATTAAAGTAAGAGCGGAAGCAGTAAGGTCTGAGATTAACATTATGATTAGCAAGAACAAAAATAGTAGGAACAATCGTAATTGGTATTCAATGAATCATAGCAGTATGCGCAAAACAATAGTTCTCTATTTCGTATTTTCAATCGATAACATTACAACCAGTGAAAGAACTATTTATATGACTACAATCAATGAAAGTCAATTATCTATCCTATTACAATGTGCCACGTAAGCAATAAAGTAACAAACTAGGGAACACACGGATGTTGTGCTTGCCACGTCAACTGAGGTATCTTAGTTGGCTGATTTTGTTTCATACTTCACCAAAAGTGAGGTCTAACAAAGAAGAACATAAGAGCTCTGGCTCTAAATGCATACAACAGTTTTCAAACTCTATCAGAAGAGACTTTAGAACAGACCTATCACAGGTTCAATACAATGATTAATCAATGCAAAAGGTGTGATGTCATAAGATCACAGGAAGACAATAATGTCGTATTTCAAACCGACTAAATGATGAATGGTCAAATTTGTCCATGTCTCTTCAAGCAAATCAAGATCTGGAGCAGTGGTCCTTACACGATGTTTTTGGAACATTACAAACCCACGAGAAAGAGGTTCAACAGAAGAAAGTTAATGTTGGTGGTCCTTTGGCTCTCATTTCTGAAACCAGAGGATCGGGGAGAAGGACCAAAGAAACTGAGAAGAAAGAAAAAACAAGGCATCAATATCAGGAGCTGATACAGAAGTTGGGCTTTCGGGTTCAGAAGATGATGAGATTGGTGCTTTTGTTGAATCTCTGGCTCTTATTACTAAACAATTCACAAGGAAGTTTGGTAATCGTTCATTTCAGAACAGAGGAAGGTATGACGACAGAAGTGAACGCCTAAATCAAACCTATGTGCCCAGACAAGAAGGTCCGTGGGTAGAGAAGACAGAGGCAGAGAAGAAAGAGGAAGAGAAGAAGAAAAGAAATATGTTTGCTACAGATGTGGGAAACCGGGTCATTTTTCAAAAGACTGCAAAGGTGCTCTTGTTAAAGACGATATGTACTATAAAAACAAATATAGTTACAAAAAAGACAAGAGAGCCAAGTATGATGAACTAGAAAACTGATGTTCAGACCAGTCAAGTGATGCAGAAGCCATGTTTTGTGGAATGGCTATGGAAATGATGCAGAAGATCAAATCTTTGAAACTCCGGTTTGCTCTACTTTTGAACCTTTAGAACTTGAACAAACAATATTAAATCTAACTTTAGATTTTGAAAATCTGAAACAGAACCTCCGAGATGAAAAGAAAAAGGATCTTGAAATATCATTTACTCTTACTGAAAAAGAAAGAAACATTTTTAAAAGAGAAATGGAGCTTCTGACAGAGGAAAAACAGGAACTCACTGTGGAAAACCAGAACATTTTAAAACAAAAAACTTCCACATAGAGTCAATTAAAAAGGGAGATTGATGAGCTTACCAAACTTCTGAAAGCAAAAGACAAGGAGATTGAAGCAAAAGAAAGTGACAGATTAAATTATGTTGCACTTAAAAATTATTTTCAAAAAGAAAGGGAGTTTCTGCACATCAGTCTTCAAAAGAATGACCTCTTGATTAAAAAATTATCAAGACACTTAGAAAGGGCATGAACAGATAAATACACAAGTTAGAAAAACAGGTCTTCGATTAAATAATCTGGATCTGTATACTTGTAAAAAGAGATCTACCTTAGATTTTGTCTTCTGTATGAGAAAAAAAACAAAAACCTGATTTTTATACTTTATATGAACAATTTGTGTTCAAAAGGTCAAAATATAATGATCATCGAGTAAGAAACTCAAATATAAAAACATAAAATATTCTTCTTAAGGAATGGTTTGTAAACCAAATCAAGTTGATTTAAAACAAATCCAGAAGAAAAGCAATTTTTTCAACTTTGGTTCATTTACTCATATTACATTGAATCCAGAAGCAGATGAGTTCATCCCCATAAATACAGAAGAAGAACTGAGACTCGAGTTTGAAAAAGATCTTCTTAAGGTTCTGGATCAGTGTGTTATTCAAAATAGTACAGAACTTAACAATATATCTTTTGAAAACCATCCAGAGATAACACCCTGCTCCTTTATTGATTTAAACCTTTGCCAAGAAAAGAATGGTGATAAAGTTGATGTATACCCTTGGGAAACTGAAGATCAAAATTGTGATGATTTCTTTAATTCAGAGAAATATCTTGATAACTTTGAAAACAGTTTGCCCTCTACTTACGTCCCTGTCAAAAATATCAACTGTGTGAAGGATGATCCTTCTGTCTTTTTAGACAGAGAGAAAGTGACAGATATTGATATACCAGAAGTAAGGGCAGCTGGACCAGAAGTCATTAGACTTCCAAATGGTATACCCATGAACTCTATTACTCCAAAAGAACAGAGAACAAGGGTTTCCATTCATCCAGACTTCCTAGGTATGTACATTCAAGCTAAATCTTGTCTTGATCTTGAGAAGAAAACAACAATCAAGCAAACAGAAAAAACTGTGCAACAGCCTCAAAAGCCACAGCCTCAGAAGCACATAAAGGTCACGCGTGAACAGAAAGCAAAATGGGAGTTTAACGAAAATATTCATACTTGTGTTTCAGTAAGATCCCCAAAAGTTCAAAGGGAGTGGACTATTAAGAAGCAGCCTTCAGAGAAGAATTCACATGTTCAGGAGAATAAGTCTAGGCTAGATAAGAAGTTCAATCAAACAACTACTGCTAAAATAGACAGAAATAAGAAATCTTGTAATTATCATTCAAAAATGAAAATTCAATGAAATCTTTTATGTCTCAAAACTCTAAATGCTTCTCTATTTTACTTAAACTAAAACAATTCCTCTCTAGCCCATACTGTTTTCCTTCTTACTTCAAGAAACGTACCAATTTTAGAAGTCAGGAGATACAGAAACCCAAACTAACTCAGGCAAACCAGAAACTTCTGGAAAACCTGTAAATTCACAAAAGCTAAAAGAAAAATCAAATGTGTATCCCAAGCTTAACTACAAAGGACCCATTATGAAATGGGTACCTAAATCTCTTGAATTTTGTATTGCAGAAACAGCGTGTGTACATCTGGTATCTTGACTCTAGATGCTCGAGGCACATGACTGGAACCAGAAACTTACCCTCCATGTTTAAAGACAAATCTAGTGGAGTAGTAACGTTTGGAGATGATGGCAAGGGTCAAATAAAAGGTTATGCCACTCTACAAGAAGGAAACGTCACTTTATCAAAAGTGGCTCATGTTTCTGGATTAAAACGTAACATTCTAAGTGTAAGTCAATTATGCGATGCTGACATGAAAGTTCTCTTTGACAAAAAGAATTGTTACTTACTAATAGAGTCAGGAAAAGAGTTACTCAGAGCCAACAGAAAAGGTAACCTGCATAAGATTAACTTCACTTCTAAATATGGAACAGAAACTCTCTATCTAATTTCCAAGAAGAGTGAAGTAGCATGACTCTGGCATCACAAGCTTTCTCATCTTAACTTTCAAAATCTTGAATTGCTTGTGAAATATAACCTGGTTGAGGGCCTCCCAGAGGTTCACTTCCAGCAGGATCATCTTTGTCCAGCATGTGAAATGGGTAAAATCAAAAGAGCTTCCCATAAGACAAAGAGTGATCATTCCTGTCCTATACCTCTGTACATGTTACATGTTGACCTCTATGGTCCCATTGTTGTGCAAAGTCTGTCTGGTAAAAAGTATATTCTTATGCTTATTGATGAATTTTCTCGATATACTTGGCTTGCCTTTGTAAGACAGAAGTCAGAAGTCCCAGTAGTTCTGATCAACATGCATGATAAAGAGGATTCTAGTGCTTCTACAAAGCAAAATCCAAAAGCTAAGAAGTGATAATGGTATATAATTCAAGAATGTCAAACTAGAAGAGTACCTGACAAATGAAGGAATCTATAAAAACTTCTCAGTTGCACGAACTCCTCAACAAAATGGTGTGGTGGAAAGAAGAAATCGTACCGTAGTCGAGGCCGCAAGAACAATGCTTGCAGCTTCTAGACTACCCACACACTTCTGGGCCGAGGCTGTCTCGACTGCATGTTTTACCCAGAACAGATCTATTATAGTCAAACGACATCTCAAAACTTCTTATGAGCCCATCAATGGTAGAAAACCCAATGTTAAATTCTTACATATATTTGGTTGCAGATGTTATATCCTAAATGATCAAGAAAACTTGGGAAGTTCGAAAAGAAATATGATGATGCTAAATTCTTGGGCTACTCTTTAACCCAATTTCAGAGTATAGAACCAAGACGGTCATGGAAAGCATCAATGTAGACTTTGATGATAAGGTACAATTGACTTCTGATTACTCAGATTCAGAACTCAAGCTTAACAACGTTACTTCTACGTTACTTCTGATTATCTCCCTAGTGCCAGAAAATCTGAGATCGATGCAATTTTTGAAGATTTTCTTGGAGAAGAAATATCCTTTGTCGATTCGAACAGAAATATACCAACAGAGGAAATTCAAACTTCTGGAATCAACATCTCAGGTCCCTCTGCCTCGAGACTAGCTTCTGATGAGGAGCCTAAAATTCACAGCATCCTTGCTTCCTCTAGTTCAAATGCAAGTCCAGAAAAACCCTGTCTCATCCTGATGCAAAGAGTTTTGTTTTTGATACACTATCCTCTGTGCCTTCAGAACCCTGCACCAGAAGTGTAACATCAGGTTACACTAAGTTCGTTTACTATAAACCCAAAACATATTTCAAAATATAATCTTCAAAACAGATACGGGATATAAGTTCTAGATTTTCACCAAAAAGTTAAGTTCGGTTCAACCAAGTAAAAAGAAACATGTCAACCCAAATGTTTAACAAAACTTACGACCAACGATTACAATACCAATAGTCGGGACAAAATATATAACTACCCGACTACAATACTACATAAATACAACCCATGACGAAATATTTACATAACAAGTACCAAAATGTCGTCCGGGATCTTGAAACCTTCTACTTAATCTACACCGCCTTATCTTTACCTTTGCCGATTACCATTCTTCCTGAAAAAAAAAAAGTTTGTTCTAATGGAATAAGCGACAAGGCTTAGTGAGGTTATATCGAAGCGTATACATATGATGTGAAATACATATATTAACCGAAACAAAACAGAAAGAGTAGTTTAACTACAAACCGAACGATCAACATTATCATGGCAGCATCAATTAAAGCATAACAAACATATCAAAACAGAAATATCATTATCAAGAATAGGGTATACATGTGCACCACACCCTCTCTTCATCTACAGGGCCCGTGCAAAATACTCACACCCGACTCCTTACCAATTGGGATACGTAAGTACGAAAAACCAATAAGCCACATCCAACCACCCACTCCTTGGGATACGTGGTCATACGCCATGCTACAACATATCACCCAAATTGATACCCGTAGATCATGGTTTACCAAGAGGCCAAAGAAAACAGTCTCGGATCCGGACTCAACCGACAACACGAAATGAACAACAAGTACCAATACTAGGCCAGAGAACTCAACATCCTCAGTAAATTATGAAAAATAAACTAATTTATAGTAAGAAAGCATATACATATATTACACATAAGTGTACGTTCGATATAAACTCACAGTGCTTCAATGTAAACAACCGAACGCGGTAATATCCAATTCCAACCAACAATAGAATTAGATCTTCACAAGCTCCAAATATCTTTCATATAACCGTTGGAGTAAACATTTCATTTATCATTATCAAACTATAAACCAATCTCAAGTTATACACTTTTAAACTTTGACTATCCTACTTTCAATTTCTCTTGCATAACCCTCTGTTCAGCCCCTGTTTTACCTCATTTAAACTCAAAATTAGCCAACCACTTATGAAGATGAAAAAAATTATACTAGCATATCTTTCTAATTCAATTGACCTCACATTTTTATGATTTTTCTGTGATTTACTATGCATTTTACAACACAACAGCTCAAAGCTGTCAAAGAAATATTGTTTGTCCAAAAAAAGAAACCTGCACCCGCTATTTTTTTTTACCAAACTCAGCTTAACAGCACAATACATGTTGCTGTTTTTACCCATCTTAACTTCAATTTTCACATTTTCAGGTCTGAAGATAAATTGTAGTTCATTTTGTTATCTTTCCAAGGACACTGATCTCATAAGCATACGACTTTTCTTTAATTCTCTATGAATTTTCAAAAAAAGAGTTGCAACAATACACTTCCATGATCAATTCACCCGTATTATCCGTTATAATGACTATTGTCTTGCATTTCATCTCTTATATTATATATTTTTGACAAAAGTTCAGAAACTCTACTATTATTAGCATATAAACATGATTTCCTACATTAATCATTAATAACATTACTAACAAAGCTTAATCTCATGACCTTCTTATCAAAACATGCAATTATTCCAAGTTTCTTTCAATATTAAACTATAATCATCATCAAGCAACCTTAATCTAGCATCATCTTTTTGAAATCCTTCAAATGCAAACCCTAGTATTCTTGATTATCACTAATTACATGGAATAAACTTGAAATTAGAAGCATACCTTTGATAATTAACACTTAATCTTCAAGAATCTAACATTTTAATCTCCAAAATCATCAAGATTTGGATGATTTGAGCTTAACTATGTGAAAATCGCACCTTGAGTGTGTGTAAAGTTTTTGGAACTGATTTGGGGTGGAAATGAGCTTATTTTCTCCCTTTTTACCCATTAAAACCGAGTTGGGTCTGGTTTAACCCGGTTTTGACCAATTTGACCATTGAACACTAAAAATATCATAACTTTTAGCTCGGAACTCCGTTTTCGATGAGGTTTTCTCCTACGCGTTCGTTATAAGATAATTTATAACTTCCAATAAAAAGATTGCAGTAAAGATCTCCCAATAAAAGCGGTTTTACATATTTGTAAGTGTTATGCTTTCCTTTGTAATTTGTCGTTCTTTATTTTGAGCTCGGAATCCCGTAAAACTTTTCCGACACCTCCAACAACTCCTAATAGGTCCAAAAGTTAGTTCCAAAGCTTAACATCCCATCAAACACCTACCGTTTGAGTTTTGCGCGTGTAGTTTAACGAAATAGCAACGTATTTTGTAAAACTTGCATAAAATGCAATCTACACGACTTTTTCGATCTCAGTCAATTATAACACTTCATATTAACTTATTCAAAGGTGTTCCAACCTTTATATCACCATTTAAATTATCCGTTCAAGTTTTGGGGAGATTTTTCCCATTTAGGCACTCTAGTTACCTACCCAATTTCCATTTAGGCCATGTACTTTGTAATTTGAACATTCACATCACCTAATCATCTTATTTCAGAGGTGTTAGTAATAGTCACTTGTCAGAAAAATCATCTTACCTATGGGCCCTCTTATATTCCCTATTACTCACACTTAACAAAGTCTAACATGTCATATACTAAAAAAATAGTATATTTATCCAAGTAATACACATAATTATCCTTTAAATACTATATTTAAGAAAGTTTAGAAAGTTGGATGTTACAAGAAGCTAGCCCACTACATGAAACATAAATTGTATCCCTTCCTGTCTCCCAAACTCGAATGAAAAGATGGACAAAAGCTCATTCTTCTGAACAAATCATTGGTAATCCTTCTGATGGTATAAAAACCAGATCTGCCACTGCAAATGAAGTCTTCTTTCTCAACTTTCTGAGCATGGTCGAACCAAAGAAAGTTCATAAAGCCCTGCAAGATCCTAGCTGGTTTGATGCAATGCAGGAGGAACTTCTTCAATTTGACAGAAATAAGGTATGGAAGCTTGTACCTTTACCAAAACATAAGACAACAATTGGTACAAAGTGGGTCTTCATAAACAAGAGGGGTGAAGATGGAATTGTTTTCAGAAACAAAGCCAGACTAGTTGCAATGGGATATGTCAAGAAGAAGGCACTGATTATGATGAAACCTTCGCTCTAGTAGTAAGGCTTGAAGCAAATCAATTATTTCTAGCTTTCTCTGCATACAAGGATTTCAAAGTCGATCAAATGGATGTCAAATGTGCTTTTCTGAATGGCAAACTGAAATAAGAAGTTTATGTCCAGCAACCCCTTGGTTTTGAAAGTGTATGGATTAAAACAAGCTCCTCGAGCCTGGTATGAACGTCTATCGAAATTTCTGGTCGATAATGAATATGAGAAAGGTAAAATTGATACCACTCTGTTTATCAAGCATTGCAAAGGTGAGTTAACTCTGGTTCAAATCTATGTGGATGACATTACATTTGGTTCTACTGATCAAGCAGAAGTTGAGTTATTTTCAAAATTGATGGAAAGTGAATTTGAAATGAGCATGATGGGAGAATTAAACTTCTTCCTACGGCTTCAAGTCAAACAGACTACAACTGGCATTTTTATAAATCAAGCCAAGTATGTCTCTGACATTTTAAAGAAATATAAACTTCACAACTCCACAACCATGAAAACTCCAATCTCACCTAATATGAAACTTGACTTTGATCCTTCTGGGAAACAAGTAGATGTCAAGAATTATAGAGGTGTGATTGGATCACTTTTGTACTTAACTACAAGTAGACCAGATATAATGTTTGCTACATACCTCTGTGCCATATATCAAGCCAATCCCAAATAATCACATTTGGCTGCTGTGAAAAGAATCTTTAGATACCTAAAAGGGACACCTTCCTTGGGTCTCTGGTATCTAAATCATTATGTCTTTGATTTAATTGCCTATGATGACTCTGATCATGCGGGATGTAAGTTAGACAGGAAAAACGCCTCTGGAAAAAGTCAACTTCTTGGCAACAGGCTAATTAGTTAGACATCCAAAAAGCAAAACTGTGTGTCAACATCTACTGCAGAAGCTGAATATGTTGTTGATGCTAGTTGTTGTTCACAAGTAATTTGGATGAAAACCCAACTCAGAGATTACGCCCTCCTGTACAATAAAATTCCCATCCTGAGCGATTAGAAAGTGCAATAGCCATCACGTAGAATCCAGTTCAACACTCAAAAACCAAGCACATTGATGTCAGGTATCATTTCATAAAGGATCATGTGGAAAAAGGTACAACTGAAATGTACTTTGTTCCCAGTGATTACCAACTTGCTGATATTTTTACCGAAGCCTTGGACGAAAGCAGATTCAATTTTCTAATCAGCAAGTTGGGCATGCTTAATATGTAATAAAAGATCAAAATCTATCTCTGCAATATCCTAATAAGCATGTCTTTCCTTCTCTCTTTTTCTATGAACTTCTGTATCCACGATTGCACCACAAGCATATCAGAAGTTTCTGCCTATACTAACAAAACCTCTACAACTCAAACTATGTCTATTTCTCTTACGAATTTTTGATCCAAGCATAGTTTGAGGGGGGAGCAGCTGATAATGCACGAGTCAAGGGGGAGCAAACTTACATGCTCACATAAAGGGGGAGCAATTTTCTAATTTATTATGAAAAATAAAAGTATTTTTCATCGAATTAAAATAAACATCCAGAACCTCTGGATAAACTTTTGTCGTCAAGGTTAATCAGAAGCCTCTGCCATGTCTATCATTCTTTCTGTAAATAAAAATTTTACACGTTCATAAATCATCCGGAATTTCTCTACTAATTCTTGCCTTCATGATTATACAGAAACCTCTGGCTTGTCTTGCTAACCTGCTGCATAAATATTTCTTTGAAAAACATGCATGTCATTTCCTTCTGTACTAACTCTTGTCATCAAGGTTATACAGAAGTCTCTGATATGTCTATCTTTTTCTCTGAAATATTTTTGGTTAAAATTAAAACTTTCTTCTGGTCACTAAACTGCTTTTACATGACTAGTTGATTGATTTTAAAAATTTTTTTGACTTCCCTAAAAGAATCACAAATTGAAAAGTCTTAAAAAATCTTTCGAAAGTTATGAAGTCATCAAGAGCTTCTGCATTAATTCTTGCCTCCAAGGTTATACAGAAGTCTCTGGTATGTCTATGAAACTTTATACCAAGATATATCATGAGAACGTAAGTAATCATAACTTCTGTACTAACTCTTGCCGCCAAGGTTACACAGAAGTCTCTGCCTTACTTACTTCGTCCTCTGAAATATGATCTTAACAAAACTCTCTTCTAGTCCTAAAACAATTTTCATAAGACAAGCAAGACTGGTTTTCAAATTAGTTTTGGATCTAATTCTAGACGAGCAGAATCTTTATGGGATGGCATTACACTTGAGAATTTTTCTTTTAAATCCTACATGGGTGAAATTCAAAAATGGACCGTACTGTTAGCACTCATTTCCATCCAAAGACAGTTTCTTCTCATTGACACATTACCACGTGTCCAAATCTTAATCGATACAAGAATGAACCGTCAGACACGCGTCAAAACCCTATGGATCGCATGCTGAAACGTTTTGTAGCCCACGTCATCCACGACGATTCATTACTTTTACCCACTCGAGTACGTTTTCAAATCAGATTATTTAAACTCGATTTTCACCTTCATTATTTTCTTTTTACCATCCCCGATTTCAAAAGTGCTCGTGCGATTAGGCATAGGAATTTGGCCCGACCCGTCGGGGAACCCGGTCCACCCGCCCCGTTTGGGGACGGGGATTCCCCGTTAAAACGGGTCCCGGTGACGGGGACGGGGATCCCCGTTTGGCTAAAGCTGGGGATGGGGAAGGGGCCGGGTATCGTACCCCCCGACCCGCCCCGTACCCGTATATATTAGTAATTAATTAATTTAAATATATATTTTATTTACTAAAAATGCCTAGGTTTCCTCACGACCTCACGTTTCCAAATTGTTATTCCATGAATCCATGTTTCCATAATTCCAATAATTTCATGTTTCCATAATTCAAAAAAAGGGTTTCACACTTTCACGTCCATTCGAGCTCTGTCCGGGCAAATAGTCCATCTTCTCATCTTCTATTCTTCTAACTCTAAGCATACTTCAGGGTTTAGCAAAACATACTAACAGAGTCTTGAGTTATCACTTATCAGCCACAACAACATTTTTCACTCTCCAGGTTCATCACTTCATCTTTTATTCTTCTCCTATTTATAATATTTGATATATGTGCTAAAAAGTGATTGAATTTACAAGTGGTATTATTGAGAATTCATGAAGTTTGAGTTTAATCGTGTACATGGTTGAAATTGAATTGTCATCATATTAATTAGTCTTGTTATTGGTTTCACTTTTTTTGTTTTTTCATGCTTATATACCTTTTACAGTAAGGAATAATGAGAAAGAAAGGGTTGAAATTTTCAGCATAAAGCAATAAATATGGTTTATATCTTTATATATATATAGATATATATATATATTTGTTTTGTTGTGCTTTTGGTTGATTGTTAGAGTTTTTATTTTGAAAGTTATGTTCCAGAACCGAAGTGATAATTTCTTCTAATATTTGAAATATTGAATGCCGTTCCCTAAACAAAATATTCTAAATTTGGTTTTCCTTTTTAATTATTTGTTTAATTAGTTCCATGAAAAAAAAATGTGTTTCTGATAAATATTTGTAATCTGTTTCTTTTTATTTTTCTAATGAAATATATGTTTCTAAAATTTATTTATTAAAGTAGTTATCGTTATTAATAATTTTGATGTATTTTCTATTTGCATACACATTTGTAGATGGAAGCTCCACATAATGAGAATGTGGTAGAAACTGGTAATGACATGGAAGGAAATAACAAAAACCAAACACCTTCTGATGATAATTACGAAACCATGCTTGTGGGGAATAACACGACTAAAGAGCAACCACAAAAGAGGTTTAAGTCGGTTGTTTGGAATCACTTTGAAAAAGTGCATGTTGATGGTGTTAGACGGTTTGCAAAGTGTAACTATTGCAATAAGCAACTAATAGAGCCAACGATGGAACCACACATTTGAAGGACCACTTTAAGAATTGTCAAGGAGAGTTACAAGGGATATTAGACAACACGTCCTAGTTCAAAACCAAAAGGCTTTGAATGGAAAAGGTTCTATGAGTAAATATTCATTTAATGCTGAACTTTCTAGGGAAGACTTGGCCAAAATGATTATTATACATGATTATCCAATTTCTATTGTCGAGCACTATGGTTTTCGGAAGTATTCAGAAGGTCTCCAACCTTTGTTTAGAGTACCATCTCGAGCAACAATAAAAAGTGATATAATGAAGATTTATGAAAAACAAAGAGGTTACGTTTTGCGGCGTTTGGAAGAGAATGAGAGTAGGATTGCATTAACTTCAGATATGTGGACAGCAAGTAACCAAAAGAAAGGTTACATGGCATTCACAGCACATTATATAGATGGAAAATGGACTTTACAGAATCAAATCATCAGGTAATAATCTCTAGTTGAATAATCTCTTGTTTATATTGTGGATAAATGCATTGATAATAATATTTTATTTTGTTTACTGCAGCTTTGTACACGTACCATCTCCACACACGGCCAAAGCTTTGTCACAAGTTATGTTAGAGCGTCTACTTGATTGGAACGTCGACAACAAATTGTCAACTTTGACTCTTGACAACTGCTCGACAAATAATGCAATAATCGACAAGCTTTTAGGTACTCTTTTTTCTTCGTCGCTAATGTTAAAAGGGAAAATATTTCATATGCGATGTTGTGCACATATAATTAACCTATTGTGCAAGATGGATTTTCTATAATTCGGGGAGCTATTGAAAAAGTTAGGCATAGTGTTGCATTTTGGTCAAACTCTCCTAAGAGAGTACAAGAGTTTAAACTATATGCACGACAATTAAGTGTAGATTGTGAAAAGGAATTAGTTCTTGATTGCAAGACAAGATGGAATTCAATATATATTATGTTGAGTGTTGCTTTGGAGTATAAGGATGTTTTTTGTCGTTTAAGCAAGAAGGAGAAAAGCTATATTTACTTACCTAGTGAAGATGAATGGGCAATGGCATCAATTGTTTGTGAAAAATTAAAGTTGTTTTATCGTGTGACTGAAAAGTTTTCAAGGAACTTTATATCCTACGTCAAACATCTTTTTCCCATTTATTTGTGAAGTTAAAGTGTCTTTGTTGAGTTGGAAAAATTCTCCTCAAATGAAGTTATTAGAAATATGGCATCATCTATGTTGGACAAATTCAACAAATATTGGAGTGTCATACATGAGGTTATGAGTGTAGCAATTGTGTTAGATCCTAGATATAAGTTGAAGTTAATAAATTATTTTTTTTCCGAAAATCTATGGTGATGGAGCAAAAAGTGAGGTTATGAGGATACGTAACTTATGTATTGAGTTGTTTGAAGAATATAAAAAGAAGTACGACAGAAAACCTTCACAAAAGGGTCAATCTACCGCTAGTGCCTTGAATGTAGATGATTCCACTTCCGAAAAACCTACATGGGAGATGGAATTTGAGTCTATGATATGTGATGATGATGTCTTGGAAACAAGTGAATTAGATGATTACTTGGCCGAGAAGTTGTTGCCTAATGAAGAAGGGTTTGACATCTTGATGTGGTGGAAGTGCAACGGCTCCAAGTTTCCAATGCTACAAAGGATTGCAAGAGATGTTTTAGCCGTACCAATTTCTACAGTAGCTTCTGAATCAGCTTTTAGCATGAGCGGGAACAAAGTCACAAAACAACGTAGTCGACTTCACCCACAAACAGTTGGAGCATTAATGTGCACTCAAAGTTGGTTACGGAAAGAACTCCAAGGTAAAAACTATTTAAATTCTTAGTATTTAGATTTTATCATTAATGTCATACATGTATTTATATTTTTTCTAACTTTTTATAGATAAAAAACATGGAGAGCCTAAAGCATTTGATGAGACAGTCACATATGATGTGGATGTCGAGTAATAAGTGATGGTTTTGTCTTTTGGATGGTAGATAATATGCAATTTGATATGTATTGGATATTATTTGATGTGGTTTTGATACGTTTGACGTTAACTTCGACAGTTTTAGTTAAAACTCTTTAATGTTATTTAAGTTTTAGTTTAAACTCTTTGACTTTTGTTGGTAAATATTTTTGCTAACTTTTTAATTGGTAAATAATTGTTGCTCCTAACTTTTTTATTGTTGTTGTCGTTGCTGACTTTATAATTGTAGTTGTTGTTAACTATTTGTTGCTGATGTTGACTTTTTAATTGTTGCTGTTGACTTTTTTATTATAAGATTATTGATAGACTTTTTTTGTTGTTTTAAAGATTTCTTGGTCGTTTGTGTGTGGATTATGTCTATTTGGTGAATATTACTTTTCTGGTGTTTTTAGAACATTTTTAGTTTAATATATGGTGAAAATTGCATTTATTTTTGGCATTAAAAAATCCCCGTTTCCCCGTTGGGGATCCCCGTTCCCCGTTGGGGATGGGGATGGGGATGTGATCTTATTCCCCGATGGGGACGGGGACGGGGACGGGGACGGGGACGAAGTTGAGGAATCGGGGATGGGGACAGGGATTGAGGTCCCCGTCCCATCCCCGCCCTATTACCATCCCTACGTGCGATCAAACCCCTCCATAACTTAAAACCTGCAACTCGAAACCCTAACTTTCTCAAATGGCTGCTCAAAACGAAATCTTGCAAATATGCAAGACCAAGATCAAATGGTGGAATCTACAACTGCTGAAAGCACTCTAATAGTGCTCTTACCCATCAAACCAAACAACTTCCAAGTGTTGCTCAACCCCACAACCTACATTGAAAATTACAAAATCATGATCGAGTTCCTCCAAGTCCACATTCTGAACGAAGCCCTAACAATGTAAGACCGAAATATCCCTGAAAATTTTGTTCAAGAATACTAGAAATCTCTATATATCAAAAGAGACTTCACACTCAGTGGGTAGTTCAATTTCCTAGACGATGTACATGCGGTTGAGGTAACAATTACAAAGCAGAAGATCACAAGTGTTTCTAACCTTCTCACACCTGAAGACCTTCACATTGCTGCTCTTGAACCCCAATCTGGAACGCTCTAGTTTCAATCTTGAATAAAAGCCTTACCTGCAAAATAGGTTCCATGGATCAAGCTAGCACTTATATCTTAACTATAATGTACGGAATGTTCTTCAATCGACCACTAGATTACGCTGAACTTCTGTATACAGAAATAGACGGGGATGTGTACAACAAGTGCTTATCCCAAGCCAAGGACAAACCTCCTCCAGCTCTAATGTTTCCAAGATTTTTCTCCTTATTCATACGAAGAGCCATTACGAGATGGAAAATTCCATGTGCACCACCCCTGTGTAAAGTTCACTTAATGAAATCTCACCGACCCACAATCCCCAAAGACGGCTATGCAAAAACGCGAGAACTTTCCAGGTATATGCTAAATCTTATTCCTGACACCTCTCCTATTCTTCAAAACTATAGGGACTCCATGGTGATCTTAGAACAGCGATCACCTACCCCGGAGTATTTAGTGTCCAGCATAGTAAGTGAAGGGTCCAGTGAGAATGAGCTTGAAAATAATATGAGTGATAACGAGAGCGTTTCTAACCAACCTGAGGGAGGAGAAAGAGTAAGCAATGAAGATGCCCTAAGAGGCACAAATAAGCGAACCCATCTGAGTCAAACCAGAGCAACCACATATTTTAGGGTTGGTGACAACTCACCAGTACCTATTGAAACAGGACGTCCTCTCAGTCCAAACCCAAACCTTGAAGCCAACCGATCAGAATCCATCTCAAATGTTTCTGAATCAACCACATGCGGGGAATCCATCTCATCTTCTTCCTCTCAACAGGAAGAAGACTTTGATACAAGAGTTCAGTTGCCCCAGAACTCACCACCATCTACACAAAATATTGATGTCTATGTGACCAATAACGTAGATTGGGCAGAGGTTATCACGTCCATGGAAACCGCTGACTTAAATGCCAATGAATTCCTATCATAGGGGTTATGGCAACAGGATGCACCATGTACCTCCATATTTGATATGTTCCAAGTTACGCACATCATAATTGACTCTCCAATCTCTAATGTTGGAAATCACGTCATTGTGATTAGAACATCCGAAGAGGAAACTCCTAAGAGTCTTTAATGTCAGGATGGAAGTTGACATTTCCCGTAGATTAAGATATAACAAGAATAATAGACAAAAAATAAGATTGGGGCAGCGAAGCCGGATGTATTATTGATATGAACAAGTATTACAAACTGTATATGTCATGAAAGTACAAAGTAGGATCACTAACTAAAAATAAACTAACTGACCTTTTATTTATATACAAAGAGAGATGCTATTCTAACAAGTAGTTCTATCACAGACCAATAGTATCTAAACACGTGTGAGCTTCACTTCAGAACCACTTTTGAATATGTCTTCAGAACCTCTTCAAAAGCTGTCTTCAGAACCTGTCAGAAATCTTCAGAACTTCTGAAGTAGCCACTTCAGAAGTTATGCCTTAGTCTCTCAGACTTCTGTCTTGAACTTCTGAACTTTACTTAGACATTTATCTATATTGCACTAGTTCAGAAGATCTGAACTGTTAGTTTCAGAACCCAGTTCCTTTTGAAGCTATCTAAGTATACTTAACAGAAGTCCCTCTACACTCAAAGTCAACACAGATGTAAATGAGGGCCCCTCTAGACGCAAGCGTCAAGCGGCCCCATGTGTTGGGGATACAGCGGTAACCCCCACTCCTGAATTTGTCATGAATACTGCATTCCAAGCATTCGTTGATCAAGTAAAGGAATCCTTGAATGATCTAAAACTTACAATTCAGAATACAAAGGCAAATCTCAATGGTGAACTAACAGCTGTCAATTTCTCTCTCTGTAATATTCGAGCCACGCAAAAAGAACACACAGATAAACTTGCTCAATTCCAGAAATTTCTCATCTCTGCACATGATGCTCACAGAGATCTGGCAATCAAGCAATTTCAGAAGCTGGAAAATGGGCTACGAGCAAACACATAAGCTATCTCCAAGCTCCTCTCTGAAATTCCAATTCCTTCAACGAATACATCCACAATTACCGCAGAAGAATTTCAGTTGTTTGCCGCTGATACATCCAAAACCTCCCTTCAAACCATCCATGATCTTCAAACAAAGAAGTCGAAGACAAAAGAGGCCAGAGCCTGTAGAAAGGTTGAACTTAAAAGAAAAAGATATGAGGACCGAGATCCAGATGCTTCTAATCCTTAGAAGGGGGAGAACAGGGCGAAAAGACAGAAGATTGGTCCTTCTTCTGAACCATCAACTTCAAACCAACAACCTTGCTCAACCTCTCAGCCAGAAGCAACCCAACCAGCACAACAATAGCAAGCATCTGCCTCTGCCATTCCTCAAGATCAAGTTCTCTCAGGATCGCAATCCCAACCACCTCTCATAGTGAAACCCATAGCTATAATAACCAGAGTTAGAACATACTTTGTTCTTGGAGACGTCTCTGCTACAATCCCTACAACTTCTACTCCTGTACCTTCTGACCCTGAAATGGCCAGATTAGTACAAAACGTACTTCAAGAATTGGAAGGAAGCAGAAGACAACCAATCCCAACAAAACCAAGAACCACTATCACAAGACCAAGAGGCCATGCTCAAGCATCCACCTCCACCCCAAAAGTTCAAACAACCTCTCAAGCTCCAGAAGCCACTCACTCTATAGTGGTAAATATTTCAGAAGCTCCTCCCTCTGCAACTCCAGAAGTCTAAATTGTTGATGATCGAGAAGCTTCAACAAGCATGCCAAATCTTGAAGCCTCCACAAGCCAACAAATTAATAATCCTATTGATGAGAGAATAAAAGCTCTGATGGTTGATCACTCTGATGATCAAGTCATGGTTGAACGAACTAATGAAAATAGAGTTGACCCAAGGAGTGCTATGGAGCCTGAACGGCGAGAAAGAGTAGAAAGATATCAGCCCCTTCTAAATAGAGAGATAATCTACATAGCTATGCATGCTGAAAGAGAGGAGAGGGTAATCTTGGTAACCCCTGACTTTGCTCCAAACACTGATGTCGAAACCAAAATCAAATTTGCATGGTTTAAACAAGACAGAAGCTTTGTCTTCTTAACTTCTACAATTTGCATGGTAACAGGTGTGCGGACGAGATTCTTTGAAAATACGGGTATTATGTACACCGAGTACAGAGTTCTTAGAACCAATGGGCAAACCTACATATTCAGAGATAATGATTTACTGACCCTGAACCCAAAAGATCTCTTACTTCTTGGAGCTTATATGAAGTACAGAATAAATATGAGTGCAGATGACAATATTTCTTATCTAAGAATATTTAGTTGTATGGAAGCGTTTGTGAATTACAGAGCACAAGTCGACCTTCAAATTGCTCTTGATAGGCATGTGGAACATATGAGTATTACCTTCCCAAACGAAGAATTGGAAGGAATTGGAACCAGAAGACATGGTGATGTTATGACTGAACCTGAAAGGGGAGTTGTTTTCAGTAGATATCATCAAAAGAAATTCTTCAGAATAACAAAAGCCTTCAAATACTCATCTGGCTTTTTGGAAATCATACGGGGCATGGTGGCTCTAAAGAAAGAAGATGTGCATGTAAACATCTAAGAGCAGCTTTTGATATGGATGAGCACATAGAAGGGGTGATCAAGCTGAGAAAGCTCACAACTCAGTTTTATAGGATAATCAGTGGGCATCCAGAAGCCCTATTTTAGTCATTACATGTAACACTTTAATTCAAATTTTTTCCTTCAGTATTGTAATGAATTTCCTTTAAAACTTTGTTCTTTTCTATGTTTATTTTGCTATGGTTCTGCATTCATACATAGGGGGAGATTGTAAGAATTTAATTATATGTAAAAGTATGACTTAGAACTACTATTGATAAACAAAGTGAAGCTCACTAGAAGATGACTATATCAGAAGATAGTCTCTTCCAGAAGAAGCAGTGACATATCAGAAGATAAGGTATCCTCTGGATATCATACAAGGGAATGCTCGCATATTATCTGACGTGGAAAGTCACGCTCTTCATGCTTAACAAATTCTGTTAGGACTATCACTTACGTGACAACACACGATAGGCTAGCTTATTGACTTTCTGTTTTGTAATCGTATAAATAGAGTGAGTTATCCTTGTATTGAGAGTCGATGTTTTGGAGAGATTGAGTGAGATAGATTTGTATTTCCAGTACTGTAATCTTTGACTCTTCGCAGTGAAATACAAATTATCATTATTCTATATGAATGCTTTAATCCATTGCAGTTTACGTATTCTAGTTTGATTGTGGATCTAATCTTCTTCCGCTTATTGTTTACTCTATATCAGTGATCAACTTTCATTGAGTATTCACGGGATCTGGGTTCCAATAACAATGACAAGTCTAAACATCTTTCCAGATATGGAACAGACACGGACAAGTCCATAGAGATCCATATGAAGTAAGTGAAGAGGTGTAGTCACTGAAGATACTTGCTTCGATCTGAAACTTGCCCTTGTCAACTTTCCTTTTTCATATGTTGGGAAAAGAGATTCCTTTGCATAAGAATGTTTAGAGAGTCCATTGACAAGTTCTTTTCTTGATAAATTATTTATCAACTTGAAGTTCAGATGTGATAGTCTTTTATGCCAAAGCCAATTTACATATGGAGAAGCTTTAGAGAGAAAGAAAATGTTCTCTGAGTGAGAACTATCCATGTTAATGACATAGACATTTTCAGATCTTTTGCCTTTTAGAGCAGGTTTGTCATTCTTATCGGCGACAACACATTTTGTCTTTTATGAACAAGACTTTGAAGTCTTTACCACAGAGTTGACTAATGCTCAATAGGTTGTGCTTTATCCCTTCAACATAAGCAACACGATTAAAAGAGGTTGCTCCGTTGGTCAGAACACCATATGTATCCTTTGTCATTTCCATCAAAGGTCACCGAGGGTCCTTTTTCTTCCTTTTAATCAGATAGCAGCGTTTTTGATCCAGTCATGTGCCTTGAGCATCCGCTATCGAGATACCAGATACCTTTAGCATCCTAAATTATATAAGGGAATTAATTTTTTATAGGTACACATATCGCCAGATACTGTGTGTCCTGTAGAGTTAGTGGAAATGTTAGAAGCAACATCAAAATTTCATTTTAAAGAACAAAGTACTTCAATGGACTTTGTCACTGTTGGAACCCAGATCCCAATAAAACTCAATGAATGTTGATCACAGATGTAGAATAAACAATTAGCAGAAGCAAATTAGATCAACAATCAAACTAGAATACGTAAAATGTAACACCGAACACGAGAGAGATGGGCGATTTTGGCGTTTGTTGTTTTTTGATCTAGGGTTCGTTTTTGATCGTCGTTGATAATTGGAATCGTTGTGGATTGATCGTGGTTGGTGTTTGTGGATATCACGATCTTCGATCTCAGGTTTTTCTCCCTTCTCTTTCGTTCGTTTTTCTCTATTTCGTGATTATTAGGGTTTCGTGTTTCTTTGGACTTGTACGTCGGATCGTACCCTACGTGGCTTCAGCTTCTTGATTATCAAGAACTTCGTTGTCAACCCTGCGGTTTGTAGGAATTCTGGGGTACGATTGATTGTGTAGGTTCAGAGCTTCGTTGGCTTGTAATCGTGCTTTAGGGTTGTTGGGGTTTTGGGCGGCAGCTAGGGTTTCTGTCCCCCTTTTGGTGTTTTGGGCCTGGTCTGTCTCTTTCTCGCGTGGATTTTATCAGGTGACTAGGGTTGCCACGTGGGAGCTTATCAGGTGTCATTTATCGGGTGATACCTTAAACTGAGTTTCTCGGGTGGCCTGGTTGTCGGGTCCTCCTCGCGTGTTTTTCTCGGGTGGCCTGCAGGATCTCGGGCCAAGTTGTCGGGCTGTTTATCGGGCCTGGTTGTGGCTTATATCGGGTGGATTGTGCTTATAGGTTTGTCAGGCCAAGCTGATTGGGAAGTTTCTCGGGTCTCCTACTCTCAGGGGTTCTCGGGTGACTTTTTGTCGGGTGGTGCTGGTGGGGGGTTTATCGGGTCACCCTGTAGCCATGCATGTGCATGGGGAGGGCGCTCCTGCTGATGTCAGTGTCCCTGGGGCTGATGTCAGGCGACAGCCTGATGTGACGGTTTTGAAAGATGCAACTTTGGATAGTTCATCCTTGAATTTGCAATCACAGGTGGTTGAGCCTGGCAAGAAAAATTGGGTCTCAGTAGTAGGAAAGGCAAACAAAGATGCAAGAAACTGGCTCTTCCTTCACTGCTGCTAATCGGACTTCGCTGACCCAGGTCCTTCAGAACCAGACTACGCACACCGATTCTCTGAAGGACATTGGGTCCAATGTGCGTACTCTGGTGGTGCATGTTCTCCCTGCTGACAACATCGAGGGGGAGAGATGCACCAAAGAAATCGCTGACGAGATTATCGGAGAGGTCAATGAAAAAACTCCCTGGCACTCCGATATCTCCCTACATTCAGCAAGATCCTCCTTCCACCGTCGCTGAAAAAGAAATTGACGAGGAAGCTGATGAGGAGGAAGAAGACGATGATGAAGAGAAGGATGAAATCCCTCACTATAGGGGAAATGATGAAGATGATGATGGTGACATCCCTCCTGGTGCTCCTGAGCATTTCAAAAATAGTAGACCAGGGGACTTCATGCCTGAGGTAGTCTACAGAGAGCCCTTGGGGGACGGACCGCCTCCTTCTCAGGATCCGTCCAACCAATCTGACAAAGGAAATAAAGTGGTAGATCTTGATGCCACCATTCCACTATCTGAAGGGGAGACCGCTGCAGAGGTAATTCTTCTCCTTATCCCTTATACTACTCCCATCTCTGAACCCCCAACCTATCCATCTTTCTCCCCTCCAAATTTTGGTTCTGACCAACCTCTCTCTCCATCTCCTATTCTCAGTGAGTCTAGTCCCCTAAAGGACTCCACTTTTTGGAAGGAACCTTCATCAGAGGAGCAGTTTATGTACATATCTGTCCCTGACTCTGAAAATGAAGAAAGCCTCATTCCCAGACGCCGCGCACAAAGACCTCTAATAAGCGAGCCTGAAGAGGAAGAAAGGCGAATAAATTTCTTAAAAGAACTTGAAGCCAAAAGAATAAAGATGCCCTCTGCTGAACCAGAGAATCCTATACCTATCAGCGTGGTGGATGACTTCTACTTCCTATCTAAAGAGGAGAGAGCACAAGAACTAGAAGCCCAAAAAATCAGGGATGAAAAGATGAAGCAAACAGATAATGATCTTGAGCTTGCAAGGAAGATACTCAGGGAGGATGTTGCAAGAGATAAGGCGATTAAAGAGCTGAACAAGAAAAGTCAAAGAGTCGCTGAAGCTCTAGCACAAAGAGAACTTAATGAAGAAAATCTAAATGTGAATCCCATCCTCGCTCAAGAAAAGATCCTAAATGCACTAACTAATGAAGAGCCAAGCCACAGAGAAAAAGAACTACGTTGGTGCACTGAACGATTCAACTTTCGAAGGTCTGACTCAAATCATTCGAGCAACTGTCAAAGGACGTCTTTCCAAAAGGCATGGTCTGAAGGTATTTGTTCGAATGTACAGGCATACGAACGTTGAAAAAGAAGAAGCCAAGTTCTTGAAATTCTATGGATACTCTGAATGGCTAGAAATTGGAGATGCCATTCAGGGTTCCAAATCAAAATTTAAAGATGTGGTGGAAAGAGTATTGGATCAGCTACTTTAGAGGATGTGACAGCATGTGCAAGTTCCGCTTCTCCTTGAGCCTACAAGAAGAAAAAGATCAAATACTAAAGGAGATTCATCTTCTAAGAGTGAACATGAAACCAAATTCAACTATGAAAGCATTCTTGGTCTTCTTGAAATCCCTAGCATCTCAATGTTGAACTCCTCTCTCCCTCAAGATCGAAGATACGAAGAAAATGAAATCATCACCTTCCCTGAACCTGGTATGATTTTCTTGGATAACGAAGGATTCTTAGGACTCTTCGGGAACAAAGAAGTCAGCAAGGCTCCATCAGCTTTTATAAAGATCATGCATCACTACTTTTGGTCAGATAATCCGCTGATGAATCAACAGAAGAAGCTCTATGAAAATGAACTACAAAGAAGATATGAAAGACTCTCTGATTGATTTATAGTCGTCTTTTCCTTTGTAGTATTCTTCAGTGTATTGTACTTTTACCTTACAAATTTGTAATTTCATTTTCTATATAATTTCTTCAGATTATTCTTAATGAAATTTCAAATGAAGTACTCTTCTCCAATTGTGTACTGAAAAGATCCCTGAAAACATTAAATGGGACACCGAACATAAGAGTTCTAATTTCTTTACAAACCTCTTTACTCACTGATATTTTTCTCTGAAATTTAAACCAGTGAATGTATTTAAAGCCTCTACTTGTAAAAATTGTGTTTTCATATCTTTATAAATGAAACTCAATTGATATAATAGATTAGTTGAAAAAGATCTCACACTAGTACTTTGAAATTTTTACTTCAATATTTCTTAAGTCCCTACTAAATCTTTCAAAGTAATTCTCCCATGTTACTTAATCATAATCAAATAGGGGGAGATTGTTGATCATAACTCCTCTCAATGATTTGAATATGATTCCTCTATATACTTAGTGAAATTCCATTTGTAAACTTATGTTTAAATTCAGCGATAGCATACGCTGATTGTTATCAGCGATCGCTGAGAATCTGAAACCTCAAGTCTACCTCTGAAGGTCTGAAGATCAACCATCACACCAAAAGAACATTCAGCGAAAGTCGAAGACCAAGCTGAAGAAAGAGATAATCAGCTAGTGATCTGAAGCGGTTCAGTGATAGCAAGGATTATCTAAACCAAAGTGTAAAGTCTTGTCAAAGCCTCACCGATACTATGAAAGTTCATCCTTGAAGTTTCAAGTTCAGCGATCAAGTGAAGCTTCTCAAACAAGATTAACGTTGATCTTATCCTCGATGCACAAAAGTCAAACCTTATACTATGTCAGAGAAAGACGTACGAATTGTCTCATATGTCCCCATCATATCTGATATGGTATTGTTCACATGCGGCCAAAAGCATGGTTGCTTTTGAACAAAGGACAGGCTTCCTATGAATGCTTGACACAAGACATATACCTTTTGTTTTTCATTAAATGCAAACGGGTATAAATAAGATGAGGATATCTTCTTCATCTGTATGCATGCTACTTTCTATTTTCTATAAACTCCGTCTCTTTTCTTTCTTACCTCCTTGTGCATCAACTATGTGATTTCTTAAGTTACAATAGAATAGGTTTATTACTTGTTCTAATTCTGCTTGTAACTGTAAATTTGTTTATTCAATATAAACTCATTTAAAAACTAAAAATTTGTGTGTTTGTATTCAAACCCCCCCCCCTTCTACAAACTGTTTTTATATCCTTGAACTCTTGTAGACTCCTTTGGGACCAACATCAACTTTGTAAGCTGTGTACATGATATTTATATTTTCAAAAACTTTGTTCTTAGCCCCCAACTATTCTTCTGATAGGATATGAGGCAAAAAGAATTCTTCTGGGTTATCTGAAACTTGCAAATCTAGTTTGCTCATTTGCACCTATAGTAAAATCAGGTGTCACCAATATTGCCCTTTCCTATCTCTCTCTGCATATAGGTGACTGAAATGTATCTCTCTGCTTCCAGAAATTTGAGCTTTGGCAACTCGTTCACGTTGTTCAGGTTCCATAGTGCTCCACAGTAGATTAGCCCTATTTGCATTGGCCTGTTCAATAACGGTTTGATCATTGGATTGATCAACCATTGGAGCTTTCATCCTTTGATCAGTAGGAGTGAATTTGCTGGCTAGATGAGGCTTTGGTATTTGGTATACTTGTTGAACCAACAACTTGGGTTTCTTGAGGGGCAGAGATAGAAGCTTCTTAAGTTTTTGAGATTGGAGCCTCAGAGGTTGGAGCTTCTGGAATTGCAGAGGATGGGACTTATGAAGTATTTACCTCTGGAACATGAGTAGCATTGGGTTTGAACAGTAGGGGTGGATGTGGATGCCTGATCATGAGCTCTAGGTCTTGTTGTTGTATTTCTTGGTCATCTGGGATTTGGCCTTCTGTTTCCTTTTAACTCTTGGATAAACTTTCGTACTAGTCCAGCCATTTATGGATCAGAGGGTAGAGGTTGTGGGGATAGTAGCAACGAGATTTCCAGGGACCAAGTATGTTCCATCTTGAGTCATCACAGTGATAGGTTTCATTATGAGAGGTGGTTGGGATTGCGATCCACAGAGAATTTGGACTTGAAGAGTGGTAGAAACAAAGGCTTGCTGATTTTGTGCTGGTGGGTTTTCTTCTGGTTGAGAGTTATGTTCTGGTTGAGAGTTAGCTTGATTTAACATTGACGCCGGTTCAGAAGATGTACCAATCTTCTGTCTCTTTGCGCTATTCTCCCCCTTCTGAGGATCAGAAGCATCTGGATCCTAGTCCTTAGATCTCTTTCTTTTCAGTTCAGCCTTTTTACAAGTTTTGGCCTCTTTTGATTTTGACTTCTTGGTTTGGAAATCCTGGATGATTTGAACATAAACTATGGTTTCCTTGATAGAATCTTCAATAGCAGTTACCTTCTGAATGAGAGTGGGACCCGTAACTTGAAGAGGTTTACTCAGAATGTTGGTAAGATCATTGGTAGAAGTGTTAGCTTTGGAGACGAACTTGGCACTTATCTCTATGAATTTTTCGAGCATAGCTTTCTAAAAGTTGGCCAAGTCAGCTTTAGATACCAGTCCAGAGGAATTAGAGCCTTCTAGATGAACAACTGTATCTAACAACTTTTTCATGTCTGCAACAAATGCTTGAAGTTTTGCAGAAGAGATTGTAGAAGTAGTAGTTGATGTAGATGGTAGTTCTAAAGGGTGTTTGGAAATGGCTTCAGTATTGGCTTTCAACTCACTATCCAACTGCTGAAACTGTTTGGTTGCCAGATCTCTTTGAGCATCATGTTCAGAGATGAGAAATTTCTGAAACTGAGCAAGTTTCTGTGTATGCTCTTTCTGCGTGGTTTAGATATTACACAAAGAAAATTTGACCTGTGTGAGTTCCGCCTGCAGATTAGATTCTAAAGACTGGATTGAGAGTTTTTTATCATCCACGGATCCCTTCATTTAATTGACAAATGCTTGGAACGCAACATTTGTAACAAATTCAGGAGGGGGGTAACCACTGCATCCCCAACACATGGGGTCGCTTCACCCTCGCGTTCAAAGGGGCCCTCATTTGTACTTGTTTTTGCTTTGAGTGCAGAGGGACTTTCATCCTGACATTGAGGGCTCCTAGGAGCTTACTCTTCGGATGTTCTGATCACATTGACTTGGTCTCCAACATCAGAGATTGGAGAGTCAATGATGATGTGCGTACCTTGAAACATATTAAAAATAGAGGTACATGGTGCATCCTGTTGCCATAACCCCTCTGATAGGAATTCATTGGCGTTTGGATTGGAAGGTGCCATGGACGTGACAACCTCCATCCAATCTACTTCATTGGTCACGGAGACATCAATGTTGTGTTCGGAGGGTAGCGAGTTCTGGGGCAATTGAGCTCTTATATCATAGTCTACTTCCTGTTGAGAGGAAGAAGATGAATTGAATTCCCCACTTGTGCTTGATTCAGAAGCATTTGAGATGGCTTTTGATCGGTTGGCTTGAGAATTTGGATTTTGACTGAGCGTACGTCCTTTTTCAATAGGTGTTGATGTGTTGGCATCAACCCTAGCAGATGTGGATTTCGACTGAGCGTACGTCCTTTCTCATTTGTGTCCCTTTGGACATCTTCTCTGCTTTATCTTAATAATCTCTCGGCATGGTTAGATAAACTATCGTTGTCATTCTGATTATTTTCAATCCCATGCTCACTAGACTCCTCACACTAATTATTTTGGATTCTAGATACTCTGGGATAGATGATCTCTGTTATGAGATCACCAGAGAGTCCCTATAGTTTTGGAGGATAGGAGAGGTGAGAGAAATAAGATTAAGCATGTACCTGGAGAGTTCTCGATTTTTCTGATAGTCGTCCTTGTGAATTGTTGGCCGATGTGTTTTCATGACATGAATTTTGCAAAATAGTTGAGCGCATGGAATATTTCACTTTGTGATTGCTCCTTGAATAAATAGGGCAAAAAATCGTGGGAACATGAAAGCAGGAAGAGTTTTTCCCTTTTGTTGAAGAAGACATTTGTTGTGAACGGTGCTGTAGATTTCCCGAAACAAGATATCGGTAAAATCCAGAGGTCGATTGAAGAACATTCCATACATGATCATGAGAATGTTAGTGCTTGCTTGGTCCATCGATCCGATTTTGCAGGTAGCCTTTTATTCAAAATGGAAACAAGAACATTCCACATCAGGGGTAAGAACTGTCTCTTAAACTCAGAGACCCTGATTATATCTTGGTTGTACCCTAGAAATTTCAAGAAATCAACCAGGACATCAGATGTTGGAATTTATGAAGGAACAACCTTAATAAAACAACCATCCTTCAAAGGTTCCTCATATTTACTAATTACACAAACAACCTTAATAAAACTACTTGCACATAATTTTTGATGTAAGAAGAAGCTAGTTTCGGGACTAGGAGAAAGGAACAACAGCTGTAGGGGCTGTCTGGGTGCGGCAGGGGCCGTTTGGATGCGACAGGGGCTGTTTGGGTGTTGCATGGGTTGTTTGGGTGCTGCAGGGGCTGTTTGGAAATATGCATTCCTATAAGTTCTTATCTAAATGGTAGTGGCTTAATGGTAAAGAAACTAAGGGTCTGTTTGTTAGCAACTTAATGGGACTCGCAGCTTATTCGGGTCAGCTATACATGACTGTTTGGTAGTGGCTTAATGATAGAGAAACTGGCTTATTCAATAATACAGATACTAATGGAACACTATAACCTAAGATTTTAAGTTTTAGAACGACACGTACCTTTAGAGGTTGAAGTTCGGCGGTTGCTTTAGGACGACTTCCTGATGTCATGGGAACACTGAAGTACTAGAAGTATTTTCCTTTGACCCTAGCCTCTCAAATACCAAAGCTTTCAGCTATGCTACTTCATTGCTAACATCTTTATATGCTCTTTTCCACAACATGTTCTCCCTATAACATGCAGAGCGACTTGGCAAGACATCTCAAATATCTGAAGCTCGAACACCTAGCCCGTACATGCGAGGGCTGCCATGTTTGTCTTTTCCCATCACTTTCTCATCACTTTTCCCATCACTTTTGAAAATACTACCAAGCAAAGAGCACATTCTACGAGTCTATCCATCTAATATATGAAGAGTGGATAAAGAAAACAAGAACTAGAACTAAACATAAAAATTAAAGCATTTGATACAGCACACACAAACAAACAGAAAGAGACAGGGAAAACCATGCCAAAAACAATATATAAATCAGAAAATCATCAATGAACAGGTTAAGGTTTTGAACCACAACATTTCCTATTCAGTGGAACATATATTTTAGCTAAACAATTAATACAAAGAACAAATCAGCATGAAATGGCAAGCAAATGTATATACGAGTAAAAGACTTCCATTGCATGAAAGAAAAATGAAGCCAATGAAGTAAGTATTTGTCTTAGGTGGTTGGTGTTTGTTTGCTACGCATTAGAAACTAAAATGTTGATGCATTATTTCATAAAGTGGAATGTGTGTCATATTATGTATATAATCAATAGGTACACAAATGTCATTTTTATTCTTTGACTGTATAATCGATATATTATGTATTTGTGTGCTTAATTGCCTTAGAAAAGAAGCTTATGAATAAAAATGCCATTTCTATTCTGACTGTATTATGTATATAATCAATAACCATGGACTTGTTTTTTAGATTACTAATTTCAAAAAGAAAATTAGAGATAAGGTGGTGGCTACATATATATTACAGATTAACATCTAATAAAGTTGACATTAATTCATGCCACTTACAACAAGCTTTGCACTTGAATCCTATTTAACTGGACTTCATTAATAAGCTCCCAGAAAATCTTGAATAGTGTTATGTTTTTTTAGGTCGGATGAGATGATTCATTTGAATGTTTATTTGTTATCAAGTGAAGAATAGTGTTTGCATATTAATAGTGTTTAATTTGCATATTAGATCTATGTGTGCACAATAGTTTACTTGTATGTCAAAGATAGATTTAAAACCACGAGAAGAAAGCTAACAGGGAGAAAAAGGTAAACTTGAACTTCAATTATTAGTCTTCCACAAAAAGAAGTGCGGTTTTTACAAGAAATCTACCAAAATAGAAGAATACACACCTATAAGAGCCTCCTTGTGGTACAAAACCAATTCTCTAGCAATTCCTCATCTCAAGCATGCCTTTACATTCTGCGCAAACAAGAAATTAGTTAACCTGCATCCAATTTAAGAGACATACTAATGTCAAAAGCATATGAAATTGCTTTCTTAAGTGATGAACAACACATATATGATGCAACAAGTTCTGAGGCTTTTATAGATTTCACCATCTTAAGAAAGAGATTCTCTACTCCATGTTTACCCTTGGCATGCACATGGAAATAGCATTCAAGATATGTAAATTCTTTGAATAAACTGGTGAATAGAAAACAGCCTATGAAATACAAAGTTCTAGAACATAATTATTATAAGGACTTTTTAACTGAAAGGTGAAATTTCCAACATAATTCCATCGATATCGTTGCAAACACAATTTTAACCTTTCAGATTCCAATAACGAAAACCTCTTTTCCACTTCCAGTTAAACTTTTCGCCCTAGCTAATAGATACAGTACAAATCAACAGCTCCACTAGAATTGAACCGTCTAAGCCTTAAGACCAAATTATAAAACAAGCAACACACGACAAAATCGTACAGTGATAATGAAATACGCATCATTTGAATCAGAACTTTGATCATGTATTTTTTTTCCTAGAAGTACAATATGCAACAAATAGAATAGAGAAGACGTATCAATATTTGAGTTGGATTCAAAGAAACTTCACAATATTCAATCAATCTAAGATGTAAATATTGGTTTTACCTCAATTTCATTGAAATGTCGAACCACAACTTTGGCCTTTTAAGTTGATTTTGCAGATTGAGCACCAAAAACTTTAATTCCGTCGATATACGAGCTCGAATGAGTAAAAAAACCTAACTTCAATCTGAAACTAGTTCGAATCGGGAGTAGATATGAAGATGAATGCGTCGTAGAGAGATTAAGATGATGAAAAGGTTCTCGATCTGTCAGAGGTTTTGGCGAATTTGAGGGATGATATCGATAGGAGGTTTTGGCGAGAGTTTTTGGTTAGAGAGGAATGAGGATGTTGGATTGGGTATTTACGTATTCAGTTAGGCTAAATAGTTAGAACTCCTCCATATACGGCCTGGCATAATTTAGATTTGGCCCAATTAATTAATTGTGTGTTTATGTTTACAAACTTAAACTAATTTTAAAAATCGACAGATATAGATGTAAGTTAAATAAATATAATTAAATCTTTGATATGTTTTATACAAATTACAATATATTATTTTAGACATAATACGACACTTAAAAGTGTCATATTAGCTTTTAAACTCTAATAAGACACTTAAAAGTGTCCTATTAGGCTTTAAAACAATATGACATTGAAAAGTGTCCTTATAGACTATAATATATGACATTGAAAAGTGTCCTTATAGACTATAATATATGACACTAAAATATGTTAATAAGACGTCAAAATAAAGAGTTGTATTAGATTAAATCGAATAGGACACATCAACTAATGTGTCGTATTAGCTCTTTTAAAGGACGGATCTCGAAAAATTGTCCCAAAAAAGTGTCCTATAAACCCTTTTTTTGTTGTAGTGACCTAATATCCTCTTTTCTACATTCTCCCATCACGTCTCCGATCTATTTTGGATTTTATTGCTCATTTTGTCTTTGTCAATTTTGTTGATAAAGATAGGAAGCATGTCTCAAAGATCATAAGGATTTAGGTTAGGTATATCTTTATCATTTTAACGAGAATTGTTTAAAACCAATAATTTAAGATTCTACGAAAATGACGAAAATAATGGGAGTTTTAAACCTCAAATTGGCATCATTGAAAAAAATAAGGGTACGTCATGTAGTCAATTTTTATATTTTGCAAATCAAAGAGTTCTATAGGCCAAGGATAATGGTGGCAGTTTGAAATCTTGTATGGCGAAAATTCTACAACCATTTTACGATATATGTACTCAGAATTGATACAAAACAAAAATGATGGGAAACACGATTATAAAATGAAACTTATTTATAGCAACGACATTCATTGCTCTAGATTGGGATAGAAAGCCATGTATGCTACGACGAAGTAACTATCATCACAATAGGTACTTACAATTACAGAACCCAACGACGACCAAACCAAAAAGACAAATGTAATCGTTGTAGGCCTATCTCGTTGAATTTGGTATGTACACCGAATTATCATCACCAATAGAGTAATGTTATTGTCATGTCATTAAAAATACAATAACATAGAAAAAATATATTTGTCTATTTTTATAGTTTTTTATATTGTGGCGTGAAAATGAATAAGGCATCAAATAATGAAGTAGTTTTAAAATAATTGAAATTATAAAGGATAACAAATAACTAATATTTAATAAAGAGTTTGTGGTTGACAAGCTCCCCTAGGAAAGATTCTTTATTAAAATATAACACCAATGACTTTTACCTCCTTTCATTGTCTATTTTTATGGAAACATTAACCAATTGGTTCATAAATTCGAGGTTTTTTCCGATAAAAAAGAAAAGAATATTAATTGGTAATATATAATATGGTTTAAAAACTTTAAAGTCTTTAACTGTTACACCCAAAATTAACGACGTTAACTTTGCTAAGTTTCATTATGATTATACCGTTAACTCCGTTAAAAATTGTTATAACCTGACTAACGAAGTACTAACCGTGCGACCTAACGTCGTTAATGACGTACCCATTATTATACCGTTATCTTTGTATTCATGTCATTTTCAGTTATGAGTCAAAGGCTTTATGGCGACATTGAAGATAAATCATGAAGATTCATCCGTTATGACCGTTTGGCCGTTACCAAGACCCTCGTCCAAGCTCAAGTATAAAAGGAGGAGCTCAAATCAACAGAAGAGACACTGGGGAAATACTGATAAGAGCCCCAAGAATACCTTGACGAGTCTGCAACATCATAAGTTTAAACGCACGACAATAGCACTACGAGTCACGACAACAGTTGTAGACTCGCGATCGAACGTCCATACTGTTTTTTGTAACTTTATTTATTGTTCTTAAGGTCGGCGTCCCTGTTTGACGTCATTTTTCTTTAGTGCATCGACGATCTCCCTTACGGTCGTCCGCGGTTTTTCTCTCGGAAGGGAGTTTTCCGCGTCAATAATTTTTTGTGTCATTTACATCCTATATGTCTGTTTTTCGAAGTGGTTTTCTTTCTTTAGTTGATAAATGTCCGAATCATTAGTCTACCGTTAAGTCATTTTTTGGCATTAACTAATAACCATTGGTCGAAACATGATTTTCTTTTTTTTCTTTTTTTATAGGCATGGTTTATGTTTTCGCTTTAGAAAACGTTGGAAGGTTTAAGTATTCTAATATAATGTTTTTATAAAACTTAAGTTTATAAAATTAAACTATAAAACATATCTAAAAGTGTTACAATTGTTTTATAGGACTGCTATTAGAGGTTTTAACAAGTTTTTTATGACACTTTTAGAAATGTCCTATAAACCCACATTTTTATATGAAACTTCGGTTTATAGAACAAGTTTTTAAATAATGTCGTATAAAATAACTTGGGTTTATTCGAGTCCATTAAGCATCCCCTATATAGAGCTCCTATCCATTGATATAACATGTAAAAGGAATCAAATATGAGAGCTCAAAATTTTAAAATATAGATTGGTCGGGCCAACTGTTAAACGTTTCCAAACACAACTACTTACCCGCACCCCTATAGTATATGGTGCCATTGTTATCTACAAAAGATACTCAATAGTTGACAGCAACATAATATATATTATATATAACATTATATCCATCTATCTATATATGAATATATATATATATATATATATGTTGTTGTTCATCAAGTTATATAATCAAGGATAAGTCAAAACGTAAGACATAGAGAGAGAGAGAAAGATGAAAAGAAGAAGAGAAATCGAGAAACAAAACTCATCAGAGTTAAGATCCGCCATTGAAGAGCTATCTCTGTTAGCTGTCATGAAGCTTAACCATCATCATCACCATAATCATGATGCAGTTGCAGCAGATGATTATAAACAAAATGATATTGATGACACTGATCACATCTCTATCAAACCTTTCCTTTCTCTGTGCAACTTTCTTATTCATCTTCTTGGTCTCTCTCTCTCTCTCTATACATATATATATATATAGAGAGTTTTATGTACATGCAGTTTTCTTAGATTCGAAAATCTTGAAAAATGCTAGATGGGTATCTCCAATCTGACAAAATTTCATAAAGGTTGTGCTTTTTTGTTGATTGCAGATAAGATAGGGCCAACAATGGCTGTTTTGAGACAAGACATCCATCGGAATATTCTGGTAAGCTTTTAATGCTATATATATGAAATGAATCACTCGAGAGGTTTTTGTTTCTTAACTACAGCAAAATTGAATCTATAGAATTCTAAAGTATTTTTTTTATTATAAGACTTAAATTTGTAGGATAAAAAATAAACCGTGAACATTTTTAAACATTTTAGTGCATTTTTTAAACATCGTAACGAATTTTAGTGCATTTTTTAAAAATAAAATGTACGTATATATTGTAGTAACTATTCTATATAACCTTATTTGAAATAATGTTCTATAAAAATGGGTTAAATTATACTTTTTAAAAATATTCTATAAAATAACTAATACGACGTTTTATTTAAAAAATGTTCTAAAAATTATTACAATGCCAAAAGTTTTTATAAACTTATAATACCACGTTTAAATAGACATTTTATTTTCTATACACTCAAATTATATGAATCATTTATTTTTAGTTATTAATTAAGACTATTTGACTTTTTTCTGTGTTAAAATCGCTAGCTATCTACTACTGCTTCTTTTTTGTCATTTTATATGTGATTTCAAGAAATTGCCAAAATTAATTACGTTTTAATGTATGCATGCTATTAGTGACATCATATTACCCATTAGTTGATTTATCAAAACTATACTTAATGATGGATTCTTAAAGTTTGGTGATGGTGTTGAAATTTAAGTTATAGTCACGTGGTTGATAATGTCATCTAATTAATTATATTTGTATTATTGATCTCTTTAATTAAAGTCATACTCCGTAAAAACTTTTTTCAAATGAATCCCAAAGAATACCGTTCAAATTAATATTTCCAACCCGAATGATTAACGATTAGACATCAACTAATAAACTCTAACACTAATAATTAAAAACAAAAATTAAGAATTATATATTATCTACAAACTCTGGCTCTAATAATTTCACAATTAACAATCAACAATTATTAATGTGAAAAATAAATAATACAAAAGATTAACAACGAGACTAAAAGCATTTATGGGGTCAAAATCTTATTCTGTTGGGGTCAAAAACATAGATACACATTTATAAATAACTATCTTTTGGAAAACTTTATGGAGTTGTTTGAGACCTCAAATAAAGCCTTATAGATTTGTTCATGTCGGATATGTATTTATTAGTGTCATTTACCATATTGAATGGTATAAAAACAAGAGATTATCTTATCCGGTAAAAATAATAATAAAGATCAAATTTTACCTAAAAAGTAAAAGAAGAAACTCATACATTGTAGATTTCTATCATATAAAAAATATTTACCAAAAATTAATTTAATAGCCAAAAATATTGTCAGATACTAATAGTAATATAAATAAAAGTCATAATTTTTGGCGATAAATATTTATCCGTTGTTTGGTCCGTAAGTGAAATTATGTTCATGAGACTTTGTGCCTCATTAAAACCGAATCTTAGATTTGACTCTCATCGAATTTTCCATAGCCAAGTAGGCAGGCCGGAAAGGCATGAAATTTGCCTCCGCCATGTGGAAAAGGGCCATTAGTTGGATTAAAATGTCATATACTATTGTTACAATGGAAACAAGACGAGTGTGTAAATTATTGCTATATATAAAAGGGCATTTTAGTATATATTGGAACGAGTCGATTGTTTATTTTGGATTTGACTATAATTTGGGTTGCCCTAATTATCAATAATATACTTTTTAAACATATATATATATATAGGTTCTAATCAAATAAAAACTAATTAGTTTGTAGAAACTGTAAGAACTAATGTGAAACAATCATTTTAAATAGCATAAAGGATACATTGGTAAAATTGGGTATTACAATGGGTAACACAATGAGTATCACAGTGGTTATCACAATGCATCTTATATGTATTTGTGTATCACACTAAGGGTATCATAATGGTATCACAGTGTGTATTATATAATTGTATCACGGTGGATTGTGGACGGAGAGAGAAGAGAAGAGAGTTTAAAATACCCAAAATGCCCTTTTATTAAAAATTTAATCAAAATTATCAATATAAGTTTCCTAATTTAACCATTGATTTGTGGTTAAGTTTGGTTCTTACAGTTTCCACAAACTAATCAGTTCTTCCTTGAATTGCCCCTGTATATATATATATATATATATATATTTAAGTATTTGAGAATATATGAAATTATAATAACCTTAAAAATTTGTACATTATGTGTTATTTTATATGATTTTTTTCTATCTAGACATAATATTTAATGTATTGATTAATATGTATTTCTTTTACAGTGCGTTTGTTTCACATTTACTCGTTTCACAATGTGAAACTTTTTTATGTGTATTTTTTTATTTCACAAACACTCCAAAGAGTTTAACATAGTAAAACGAGTAGATGTGAAAAAAAACAAATTCTAGTCTTACATGAAAAAATATATAAGAATAGCACGTACATGATGTACAAGTTTTCAAAATTATCATAATTTTATGGGTTCTCAAAAGAATGTCCCTCTATATATATGTATATATATAAATATATATCTGTGTGTGTGTATATATGTGCATATATGTATAGGGGAGGGATCAAATAAGAACCACCACTCCTTAAAGGAACAAAGGAACAAATTGTGGACCACATATGATGTGGGTCCCACATAATATTAAATCATTTATGATTTAATATTAAATCATAAATGGTTTAATATTGTGTGAGACCCATATCATATCTGATCCACAAGTGTCCATTTGTTCCTTTAAAAATGCAAAGTTCTCATTTGAACCTTCCTCTATATGTATATATATATATATGGGTGGGTGGGTTCAAATGAGAACTCAAATTGGTTGTGAAGGTGAGGACAAATGCGAGTGCACGTATCATATTCAGACTGAATAATCAAAGATATAATTATACCGAATATAGTATTTATTCGGTCTGAATAATGTTACATTCAGACTAAATGTAGCATTATTTAGACTGAATAAATACTATATTCAGTCTGAAATTTCTTTGATTATTTAGTCTGAATAATCAACACTCAAACACGTGTCGCTCTCATTTGTCCTTATGTTTATAACCAAATTTGAGTTTTCATATATATATATATATATATATATAGAGAGAGAGAGAGAGAGAAAGGGAGAGAGGGAGAGAGAGAGAGAGAGAAAAAGTTCAAATGATACTACATTATGTCTCAATACTTTCCTTCATTATTCAGTCTAAATATGACACGTGTCGCGTTCTTCTTTGTCCTCATGTTCACAATCAAATTTGAGTTCGCATTAGAACTGGTCCCTATATATATAGTCAAAGGTTGTTTTGAGAAGTGGTAAATATTTAAGAAATAAAGAAGTGATCCTAGCCCTTCATACGGTCAAGATCGGATTTGACTGGCCAACAACTACGTCTTTGATTGGTCAATAATTGCGGCTTTGACTGGTCAACAATTAGGTTATAAGAAATATAGAGAGGTAGTTTCATAACTGTTACAAAGAGGCGGCAGACGGGTTCATATATGAATCTATGCGATTCACATATGGACTATGTGTTTATATGTGAACTCGTGTAATTAACATATCAACTTTTGTTATTCATATATAAACTAATTAACTTATTCGTATATAAACCCTTGTGATTCACATATGAACTAATTAACCGATTCATATCAGAACTTGTGTGATTCACATTTGAACTATTTAACTAATTCATATATGAACCTATGGGTTCATATATTAATTAGTTAAATAGTTCACATGAGAACTAATTAACATGTTCAGATATAGTCCAATGTGAATTACATGAGTTCATATATGAACTCGTCTGACGCCTATTTGTAGAAGTTATAAAATTACCCCTGTATCTTTTGCATACCAATGCGAGAAATTATACAGTGTTTCACGTTCAAAGCCGCAAATGTTGGCCAGATAAAGGGTTAAGATCATCTCCTTACTTCTAAAATATTTACCACTTCTCATTTGAACATTTTCATATACATATATATGAAAACCACTTCAATTCGTACAAACCGTACAAACCATCTGATTCATTGTTTTTTTGAATTTTTTTTGCATGAAAGTGTTTAATATGATGAAATTGTTTCATATAATTTTTTTTTTCATTAATTTTTTTTTGTTTCTTCATGAAAATGAAATTGTTTCATAAACTCTCAATTTGATGAAACTTGTTTCACATATTCTTGATTCACCAACCTTCATGTATTCTTGATGATTTTTTTTTCCATATATTATTCACTAATCAACCCTAATAATTAAGAAAAAGTGAAAAAATTTAAAAAAAATTATTGGTTGGATGCGGTTTGTACGGTTTGTACGAATTAAGGTGGTTTATATATATATATATAATATAGGGTCAAGTTCTAGGAAAAATGCTAAAAAAAAATTGAAGAACACCCTGGGATCCCCCATCTGGACGGTATGCACAAATGCATATTGGTAATCTGTAATATGCATTTGTGCATATGCACTAATGCATATGTAATTATAGAAACATTGATGCATAGAGAAAAAAAACAGTTTCAATCGTTGGTTGTGAACGTGAGGACAAATGAGAGCGCAAAACGTGTCATATTCAGACTGAATAATGAAGAAAATATTCAGACTGAATAATAATATTATTCAAATTGAATATAGTATTATTCAGTCTTAATATTTTCTTCATTATTCGGTCTGAATAATACTACATTTAAATACATATCACTCTGTCATTTGTTATCACGTTCACAATCAAATTCGAATTCTCAATTAAACTTTCCTCACTCTATATATATGTATATATATATATATATGGAGAGAGAGAAAGTCAGGATTATACGACAATGGTAACTAAATAAAAAAATTAAGATACTTAATTTCATGTTTGTCATCTCATCCAATCTCATGGCTAAAACAGGTATTAACGTCATTTGGATTTTAAGTATATCTAATTATACATTTGAATCCCTAAAAAATCTCTTAATATTTTTAATTAGATTTATTTAATTTTAGATTACAATCATTCCAAAATATTTTTTTATTGTGTTTTATTGATATTTTTTCACTGCTTTTTAGATACACGAAATTGTTTAGACATTTTGAATCAGATGTAATTTGTTACATATCACATGCAATTTTTTTAATCCCCACTGGTTTTTCACTAATTTTTTTACAGTCATTTGGTTCCGTGATATTGATTCACAGTTTGAATCACATGTGATATGCTATATACTATGTGTGATTTTTTTCACAGTTTTTTTTATCAAACATATTGTTTTCATGCTTATAAGCACGTGTGATCTAATATGATATGATCCGCTTAATAAAAAGAACATAAGGACATTGATCACATATATGATTAGCAACACAGATAAAAAAGCAAAAATCAAGAAACAACTTTAATTACTTGTATGTACATGTGTATACCATCCAGATGAATGATTACCAGATTGTTCTTCAATTTTTATTTTTAAGGGTTTTCCTTGAACATCCTCTCTGTGTGTGTGTGTGTGTGTGTGTGTGTGTGTGTGTGTATATATATATGGTCTAATTTAGGAGAAATCCCACAAAAATGAAAAGTGAGACACTACTAAATGGAGGGCTTTTAGCTAGGGACATTTCCTTAGGAAACCTGTCACTAATGGTGATTCGTCACAAAACTGTCACAAAAGTCGGTGGATAAATTGTTGGTTGGTAAATCAAATCAGTGACGGATTACCCATGAAATTCCTGGGTAATCCGTAGGTATTTTCTTGAAAGCATTGGATTTTACAGGAACCATTTGTATTTCCTGATGATCAGTGATACTGGGTAATCATCCGACGAAAATTTCCTTAAGTGATTTTTGTTGAGAAATACCCTAATAATCATTTATTTGTACCATATGTAAATGTATAATTTGTATGATATATACATATACACAACATGCACACGTACGTAGAAGGCATGAAGCATCTTCAATTACATGCACATGTGCATTCCATCAAATGAATGGTATCAAGTTTTTTATTAGTTTTTTAGGGTTTTCCGTAAAACTCAATCTATATCTATTATGGATATATGTATAAGGGCATTTTAGTACTTCAGAGTAAATGGGGTTTACATTTCTTATTTGATCCTTAGAGATTGGAGAAGATGCAAGAATCAAACCCTACACTTTATTCAAATGTCGTGGAGATACTAAAGAAAGAGGCAAGTGAAGGAACATCAAGAAAGGTTACTAGTTCTAGTAAAGCCTTTCTTTGGCTTACTAGGTATTTAACAAATCCCGCCTATGTTAGCTTTTCATCATTATGTGAATTGATAATATTACCCTTAACGGAAAAGTTTTTGTACACGCTTCATTGCTACAGATCTTTGGACTTTACGGTGAATATATTAAAATTGATAGAAAAAGATGTTGAGGTGAACATGGAGCATGCCGTTGAAGAAGCATATGAAGCTACTCTAAAACCATGGCATGGATGGATCTCTTCTACGGCTTACAGAGTACCATTTAATTATATATCTGCTATTTGTTCTAAAATTGTCAAATAGTTTTTGAGTAAACTCAACTCGTATATATCTAAATATATGCTCCAATTGGAATTTCAGGTAGCATTAAAACTAGTTCCTGACAACAAAACCCTGATCGATATTCTCAAATCAGAAGTTGAAGATCGAGAAACTTTCAAAGGCGATATAAAAACGTTCACGTCATTACTTGTACCACTTCTAGACGAAATACATTCAATTTTGGTGAGATTCTTGTTAATTTTAAATGTTAACATACCATTTTTAGGTTAAAATCTTGGAATTTTGATCTATGAATCTTGCTTATTCATGCTCTTTAATTTATATGCGTATTGCAGGAAACCTACGGGTTGGATAGGCTGAAGGCAACTTAAAGAACGGAATGAGGACGTTTAATAACGGCCGACACTATATGTATAAGCACTTGATAGTTTTTAGAATATATATATATATATATATATTGTATAACACTGTTTGAAAAAGGTACCTATGATAACAAGATTTCTAGTGTTTCAGTAATATGACATTGTCAAAGATACCCTTTTCACTACTAGTGAAACACAATGCAGTGTGTGAGTGTATATATATGTATGTATTCGTGTATATCTACATCCACTTCTAGAGTATGTACATGTCGATTATGTAACATAAAGCAATAGACTAGTATTTTCAAATGGCCGGAGAACACTACATCAAAATTGGTTTCATAAGACGTCTCAATAAATAAACGTCCTAATAGACCACTTTATAAAACAATTTATGTATAGGACCAAAAAATAAAGCGTTTTATCTAAAAGTGTTGTAATAAATTTATAGGATGCTTTTAGGCATCGTAACAAGTTTGTTACGACACTTTTATAAAAAATGTCATATTAGATATTTTATAGGACATTATTTGAAAAAGTTTCCTATAAACACAATTTGTCCTATAAAAAGACGGGTTTATAGAACATTTTCTCAAAAGTATCTATAAAATAGCTAATGTGACGTTTTATATTAAAAATGTCCTAAAAACTAGTTAGAACATCAAAAAGTGTCCTATAAACTTATTACAACGCCTTTATATACGACGGTTTATTTTTGGTTCCTATAAATTAAGTCTTATAAAGAAGTCTATTAGGACGCTTAATTTTTACTGGTGTCCTATAAACCTAATTTTGTTGTAGGGGAAAGAAAGAAAGACGCAATGATGGAATGACTCAAACACCAACAATACAGTTTCTGCTAATTAAGAAAAACAACTTTGAAGATTATTTGATATTACAACTTAACATTGGAGATGAGATCATCAACGAGGTTGAGTTATTAAATGAATATTACGAAAGATACCAAAATTATCTATACCTAATAGATCTACACTATTCATGGTTGAAGACGGGTATGGAAGATCAAGGCATGCAACGAGTGCTGCAACTAGACCAGCATTACTTGAAATGGTTGGTTCAGTGAACCATGGTTTATCCCTTTCATCTAAGAACATATCATTTTGATCGGGTCCTCGAACCATAGCTCCCAAAAGCTCGTTGGGATTTGGTTGTTCTGAGTTCAGCCATGTACTCCCTTCAGCACAAGAATGCCACTGATTATCCCATGGGATCGATGCACCCCTATGGTGAACATGCTTTGGGTAGTTGTTTCCGAAACCAACCACATAGCTCATTTTCATTTGATTGTCTCCAAGTATGTAGCTAACCTAAAATTAACAAACAACAATCATGAATTAATAAGATTAGAGATAAATTGAACCAAAGTTAAATAAGGTCCCTTATAGCCTCTTGGCATTGGGATAAGGTAACTTTGTTGTACCCAAATAAAGCATCTGTTGAAAAACTTAATTTTAGTAAGTTTTTGGGATGTTGTACAACTCACCATCCACAAGGTACAAGTGATTAAAGCATGGGATTGAAAAATAATATGAGCCACATATTATTTGTTGATACCAACCAAGTATACTTGCCAAGCACATGCAAGAGTACACCTTGCCAACCATGCCTAGCTAGATGCTAGATGTCATCCTACCAAGAGAGTACACTTTGCCAACCATGCCTAGCTAGATGCTAGATGCCATCCTACCAAGAGAGTACACCATGCCAACTAGCAAACTTGGAGCCAAAGTTTGTCCACTATATATATATGATATGCATGCATGAAGAAAAACACACCACCAAGAATTCTTCTTCTTCTTTGCTTTCTTCCTTTCGTATATATATATATATACACAAGTATATATATAGTTTAGTTTAATTCCAACTTAGGAAACTTTGATCAAGGAAGATTTGGGTAGCTGATTTGTTGATCCAAGGATCTTTGTAAACACGTTGTAATCTTTCCCGGTTGGTAATATATCGAGCTCTATCTCTCTTTGGTGGATGTACACTATCACACCGATAGTGGAACCACGTAAATTCTCGTGTTGCTAATTTTATTTGGTGAACTTGTCATTTACGTAGATAATAACATTTATTGTTATTATCTATATATTGGGGTTGTTTATTTCGTTAGAGTCATCGTGCAACATCTAGATCATTGTTATCCGCATTTGTTGTTGGGTTATTTGTGTCCTTGGATTTCTACTTGTTTTGGGACCCTAGAAATCATTTGCAAGTACGTTTCGTGACATAAATTTCCTAACAATTGGTATCAGAGCCTCGGATCTAGATTTGTAGTTTGTGTAGAAAATATACATACACTAGTTTGCACACATATTTGTCTGTATGTCTGAAGCCAAAAACCCATTTGGTGCCGGTTCCTCAAACCAAACCCACAGATCGTACCAAGAGGGTACCTTTAATTTATCTGGGGCTGGGATTCGTAATACAAACTTGGAACGGTGATGGTGATTTTGGTAAATGGCAGTTCACAACATCTGCTGCACTTAGAAAAAATGGAGTCCATCCGGTAGTATTTGCCAAAGACGAGTTAGACCCTAATATGTCTGACCTTAAAGCTAGAGAAATGGAAGCATGGGCATTTACTACTTTGCAGATGGCTATGGGAGAGAACGTCATTTCTGAGATCGTTTCAGAAAAGACTGCCGCCGGTATCTGAAGTAAACTTGAGAATCTTTATCTCAAGAAAACTCTGACGAACAGGTTGTTATTGATGCGGTCATGTCTTTTCTTCAAAATGAAGGAAGGCACTTCTATTAAAGCTCACATGACCGAGTTTGAAGATATCATAATGAAGTTGAAGTCTACAGATGCGCTTCTTGCCAAAGATGAAGAAGCTCTTGCTATGATTCTGTTGTATTCACTTCCCGAGAAATACTCACAATTGACTAAAAGTTTATATATGGAAAGGAATCTCTTTCTTTATCTGATGTGAAGACAGGTATGATATCTGAAGATCAAATGATCCAAATGAGGATCGGTAACAACCCAAGAGAGAACAATCTTAGCCACGACCTATTTGCTGATAGAGGCCGTGATGATCAGCAATCCTCAAGAGGAAGAAATCGTGGACGCTCTCAATCTCGCAAACCGGCCCCTAGAAGGAAATCAAAGATTCGTGGTGATTGCAATTATTGCCACAAACCGGGCCATTGGGTGAAAGACCGTCCGAACTTGAAAAATAAGAACAAGTCAAAGGGCGAATCTTTTGCAGTTGCACCGAACATGATGTAGGCTTCTCGACAACGGCTACGTCACCGAATGGTGATAGACGTTGGGTGTTGGATACCGGAGCCTCTTGTCACATGACACCGTTTCGTGATCATTTCTCTACCTTCGAAAAATTTGAAGGTAATAGCATATATATGGGAAATGATACATCATGTTCTACTCAAGGTATTGGTACGGTTCGTATCAAGATGTTTGATGGCATTGTCCGAACGTTATACAATGTCAAATACGTTCCGGACATGTCTCGTTCCTTGATCTCGCTTGGACTTTTGTCCAAAAATGGTTGCAAGATTCGTGTTGAAGATGAGAGCATGCGTATATCTCAAGGGAACTTTGTTGTTATGAAAGGCAAGCAGGCGGCAAACAATTTATTTCATTTGGTTGGCGAAACAATTTCTTTAAAATCATGTGTGGCGGAAAGTACAAAAACTGTGGATGCTACTCGTTTATGGCATCTACGGTTGGGTCACACTTCGGAGAAGAACTTGGAGGTTTTACAAAAGCGGAAGTTCATTAGCGTCAACACGCCGACAAGCCTTGATTTTTGTGCCGGATGCGTCAAGGGGAAACAAACACGTGTTTCTTTTGGTGTTGGAAAACACAACACCAAAGGAATCTTGGATTATGTTCATACGGATGTTTGGGGACCATCGACTACACATTCCCTAAGTGGAGGGAGATATTTTGTATCCTTTATTGATGATATCTCACGTAAAGTTTGGGTGTTTGTTTTGAAGCACAAATCAGATGTCTTTGAAAATTTCAAGACTTGGTTAGCACACGTAGAAGTCGAGACCGGAAAGAAATTAAAGGTGCTTAGATCCGATAATGGTGGAGAGTTTACTAGCGGTAACCTCAAGACATTTTGCTCGAGTAAAGGCATCCACCGTCACTTCACTACACCTGGAGATCCCGAATCTAATGGGGTCGCGGAGCGGATGAATAGGACACTGTTGGAGAAAGTCCGATGTATGCTTTTGACATCAGGGCTTTCTAAGACTTTTTGGGCCGAAGCTTTGCACACCGTGGTGCATATTGTGAACAGGTTACCTTGTTCGGCCATTGGAGAAAAGATACCGGAAGAGTTGTGGAGTGGTAAAAAGAATATCTGTATAAAATACATACGTGTATTTGGTTGTCCTGTTTATGTGCATATTTCAGGCTAGGACAAGTTAGATCCTAGAGCCACCAAAGGATCTTTGCTCGACTATACAGATGGCATCAAGGGATACCGAATTTGGAATCCCTTGACTCGTAAAGTGATTCATTCTCGACATGTGACATTTGATGAATCTCCTATGTTGAAGTCCTCTTTGGACTCTCAATCCTCTCAAGAACCGGAAGTCATCTCTATTGTTGCTCCTAGTGCCGATGATATGGAGACAGTAGAAAGTCCTATTGTTATGAGCTCATCTGCTCGCAAAATTATCCTTGGATCACCTGATGATGAAGTTGTAGAAGAAGTCATCCCACCAGGGAGTCCTTCTAATGATCCTTTGTCTACTACTGATGAAGACATTGCAAATGATGGTGGAGATCAAGATGACGAGGAAATCCCACAAGTGGCGCCTACCAAACGTAGTCAGAGAACTATTCGTCCCCCTAACAGGTATGGTGATTGGGATTTTGCTAATATGAGTTTTACAGATTAGTTGGAGTTTGCATTACATGTAGGAGAAGAGGAGCCGCTTGATTTGAAGAAAGCATTGGCTTCAACCCACAGTTCCAAATGGCTATCCGCTATGCAAGAAGAGATGGAAGCTCTCTCAAAGAACAAGACTTGGGAACTTTGTCCACTACCGAAAGGTAGCCGGGCAATCGGGTGCAAGTGGGTGTACAAGGTCAAGGACGATGATCGTTACAAGGCTCGTCTCGTTGCTAAAGGCTTTGCTCAACAGAAAGGTATCGAGTATGACGATATTTTTGCTCCCGTTGTTCGACATACATCTATTAGAGTTCTTTTGACAATCGTGGCTATGCACGATTTGGAGCTAGAACAGTTAGATGTGAAGACCGCCTTCCTACACGGAGACTTGGAGGAAACCATCTATATGAAGCAACCCGATGGTTTTGTTTCCGAAAGAAAACCGGAGTATGTTTGTAAGCTTACGAAGTCCCTTTACGGACTGAAACAATCGCCTCGTCAATGGTATAAGAAGTTTGATTTGTTTATGCTAACCCATGGTTTTGAGCGTAGTGAAAAAGATGCTTGTGTTTATCATAGACAAAGCAATGGCGTTTTCACTTACTTACTTCTTTATGTAGATGACATGCTCATTGCCTGCAAGGACCGATCAGAGATCAAACGACTGAAAGATAAATTAAAGTCGAAATTTGAAATGAAAGATCTTGGTGCGGCGCAGAAGATTTTGGGCATGGAAATCGTACGGGATAGAAAGTCCCGTACTCTCAGATTAACACAACAGGTATATATCCAAAGGATATTGAAGCGGTTCAATCTTGATGGTGCCAAAACGTCTAGCACTCCGCTACTAAAGCACATCAAGATTACAAGTGAAGATTGTCCGAAGGATGACAAGGGAAAGGCCGAAATGTCAAAGGTTCCATACGCCAGTGCGGTCGAGAGTCTTATGTATGCCATGGTGTGCACTCGTCCTGATCTCGCACATTGTGTCGGAGTGGTGAGTTGGTTTCTCGCGAATCCGGGTCAATCACATTGGGTAGCCGTTAAAACGGCATTCCGATATTTGAAGGGAACCGAGACACATGGTCTTATATTTGGTTTACACAATGACTGTGAAATTGTTGGATTTTGTGATTCTGACTATGCAGGTGATCGAGTCGGTTGGAGGTCCACATCCGGTTATGTATTTACCTTGGGTGGAAAAGCCGTTAGTTGGAGGTCACGGTTACAGTCTATTGTAGCATTGCCAACCACAGAAGCCGAACTTGTTGTGGCGGTCGAGTCTGCAAAAGAAGCGGTCCATTTGAAAGAACTAATGAATGGCTTGGGCTTCGAGCAACCTTCCGTATGCATTTTCTGTGATAATCAGAGTGCCATTCATTTGGAAATTAATTTGGCTTTCAGTTCTCGGACAAAGCACATAAATGTGCGTGATGCATATCTTGTTAGATTACATGAAGCGAAGGTCGTCTATTTGAAGAAAGTCCTGACAGATGACAATGCCGCTGATATGTTCACTAAGTCGCTACCGCCAGCTAAGTTTGAACATTGCTCAAACTTGATCCAAACAATAAAGCATCTGTTGAAAAACTTAATTTTAGTAAGTTTTTGGGATGTTGTACAACTCACCATCCACAAGGTACAAGTGATTAAAGCATGGGATTGAAAAATAATATGAGCCACATATTATTTGTTGATACCAACCAAGTATACTTGCCAAGCACATGCAAGAGTACACCTTGCCAACCATGCCTAGCTAGATGCTAGATGCCATCCTACCAAGAGAGTACACTTTGCCAACCATGCCTAGCTAGATGCTAGATGCCATCCTACCAAGAGAGTACACCATGCCAACTAGCAAACTTGGAGCCAAAGTTTGTCCACTATATATATATGATATGCATGCATGAAGAAAAACACACCACCAAGAATTCTTCTTCTTCTTTGCTTTCTTCCTTTCGTATATATATATATACACAAGTATATATATAGTTTAGTTTAGTTTCCAACTTAGGAAACTTTGATCAAGGAAGATTTGGGTAGCTGATTTGTTGATCCAAGGATCTTTGTAAACACAATGTAATCTTTCCCGATTGGTAATATATCGAGCTCTATCTCTCTTTGGTGGATGTACACTATCACACCGATAGTGGAACCACGTAAATTCTCATGTTACTAATTTTATTTGGTGAACTTGTCATTTACGTAGATAATAACATTTATTGTTATTATCTATATATTGGGGTTGTTTATTTCGTTAGAGTCATCGTGCAACATCTAGATCATTGTTATCCGCATTTGTTGTCGGGTTATTTGTGTCCTTGGATTTCTACTTGTTTTGGGACCCTAGAAATCATTTGCAAGTACGTTTCGTGACATAAATTTCCTAACAGCATCATATCTCAAGGTGTTGTAATCAATTTATGAAACGTATTTTGGCATCATGCAGTGACAAGTTTTTATGACATTCTACTAAAAGAAAGTGTTGTATTAGGTATTTTAGAGGACACTATTTGGAAAGTGTTCTATAATAATAAGTGTTTTATAAACATTGAGATTTATTTATATAACATTTTTCAAAAGTATCGTATAAAATAGCTAATATGATACCAAATATTAAAGGTGTCCTAAAAAACTTGTTAAGACGTCCAAAAGAGGCCCTGTAAACAACACCTTAATAGAATGTTTGATTGTTTGATCCTATAAACTTAAGTCCTATATATAAAGAAAACACCTAATTTTTTTTTCATCCTATAACTACGATTTTATCATAGGTTTTTTTCCTACTAAGTGTTCTTTGTTCAACAAGTTGACTTATCATCTAGATTGTTTTACTTCCCTGAGACAGAATCATGGTCCAAATTTGATCTGGTCCCAAAAAGAGAGACAGAAACAACATTCCAGTTGATTTTGTTTAACTTAAAGCATGTTTCTATCTTATTTTGACTACTACCAAGTAGTTCTTCGTTCAACTACTTAGGGGAGCTTACTAAACGCTTATGGGGTAACCGTTTACAGGTAAGAGTTATCACTCTCACTTACCTTATGGGGGTAACATTCATTGATAACAAAATGGATTGATGGTCAGCATTCATATAGCCCTCTAAGCGCTTATCGGGTAAGAGTCAATCACCTTTACTTACTTACCAGTTAAGACTCTCGATCATTGTCTTTCCTTTTACCAGGTAAGACCGTAAGATTATTGTTCCTTGTTATGTTCATACGGTAAGGTAATTGAAATGACAAGCACTTACCAAGATAATTGTTTAGTAAACAACCCCTTAATTGTGATCATTTTATTAATTACTTGCCTGAGACAAGGAGAAACCCCGCAAATTTTCAACCGAAAAACTACTACCATCCGCGCAACTGCTACCGGACTTATGAAGAAGATCAAGATAGTCACTATAGAGTGAGCTAAGAAACGAAGCCGTGGCGGCATACTCAAGGGGTGCATCGTGATCCGGCTTTAAGAATATCAATCCACCTATTGATATAACAAAACACGAGTGTAATCACACATTTTGAGTTTCATTGATTTGGATGTATATAGGGTTAAAGAGAAAACTGCAAAAAAAATGAAAATTTGAGGAAAACCCTCGTAACGGTTCATTCGGATGGTATTCACATGTGCATACAAGTAAATTGTAAGCATTTTTTCCGGTATGCACATGTGCATAACGTGCATAAAAATCAAGAAAAACAACTTCAATTACTTGTATGCACATGTAGATATCATCTAGATGAATTGTTACCAAGGTATTCCTCAGTTTTTTAGTTTTTTAAGGTTTTTACTTGAACCTCCCTCTCTGTCTCTCTCTCTCTCTCTCTCTCTCTCTATATATATATATATATAAATATATATATGTATGTATGTATATATGGAGGTTCAAGGGAAAGGCATGGGATCGTGTGAGAAGGAAAGTTAAGGTGAGAAGCGTAAGAAGCGCTCTGAACCCTTGATCACTTTTAATGCGCTCCTTACGAGAACTGATCCGGTGCATCTTGGTGTATCTTATCTCGATGCATCTCATCCTAATATGCATCCAAGGGTGGAGATCCTTTCTTACCCTTCTCACCATAACTTTATTTCTCACCGGAACCCAACCCTCAAGGGAAAACACTAAAAAAAGAAAACTGAAGAACACCCTATAGGAGCCCTCCATCTGGACGATATGCACTAATGTATACAAACGGCTTTTTTATTTCTATGCACCAACGCTTCTATAATACAAATGCATTAGTGCATATGCACAAATGCATGTTACAAATTACCAGTATGCATTAATGTATACCGTCCAGATGGAGGGCTCCTAGGGTGTTATTTTGTTTTATCATTTTTTGGCGTTTTCCCTTGAGCCTGACACTATATATATACACACACACACATATATATGTATATATATTGTATGTTTGTACCTTGTGTTTTACGAGCAGAAGGAGATAGATATGAACACATAAATGAATCTACGTTGTTCGTCGATGATATGAAGGATTCTTCATACGGGTATCCAAGATCAAAGAAAAACCTGAGCCTCGTTAACAAAACCTACAGTTATGATAGAAGGTGATTAAAAATATCGTTACCAAGAAATTATAACCATATTAAATTTGATTTTGTTATTACCTGTGAATTTTTTTTTTTCAAAAAGTTGGTTAATTCAACAAATACAACACTTTAGACTCAAATCGAATTCATAGAGAACTCAAGTTTGGGATGAATAATGAAAGTTACCACCGTCTAGATTACACCCTCAACATTTATTTGAGTTCAAAGGAAATGAACTTGAAAAACTTGATGGGCCTACCAAAAATAACCCAACCAGGACTCAAAAATCTCGTAGGCCCCTTTGGGTCCTGCCTAAGGCATGCTTATCGTTCTAAGGTTCGATTCAACATATTATGGGTCTGAAATGGAGTTATTCCATAATAGAAGTTATGCACGCTTAAACGACAAGCGTATTATGGTCTTGAAACAGAGTTTCATAGCAGAAGTTATCCGTCTTATTTTTCCCCATCAATGATATTAAGTCAAATAATTTGTTTTAAATTTATTTAATTCATTTTCACATTCTTTTTTAGATCTAATAACATGTATTCATGTGATTGATGCAGAGAGTAATGGGACTGAGAATTTTAGGACAAACCATTTTTATCCAAATATTGTACAACCCGAAAAAAAGTAATTTGTCGTACACTTGTAAAAAATTTGTCTTCCAAAATGTCATACATAAATACTAACAAAGATCATACACTTTTTTTTATTAGTTTTTGCTTCACTTCGTAAATAGAGCTTATTAGTTTGCACTAAAACAAAATTGAATTTAAAGATGGTAAAGATTTTTATGTGTTTTAATAAACTGCTTTATAAGATAGTATCATGTTTATAAGAGATATGAGTTAATAAGTTTTTTAGGACATTTAAAAAAAATATTGTGTTAATTATTTTATAGAAAACTAATTGAAAATGTGTCCTATATATAAAAATTTTGTTCATAGGACACTTATCAAAATTGTCATACGAAATAACTATTATAACACTTTCTATTAAAAGTTGGTGTTACGTCCAAAAACGTAAAAACTTATTACAACACTTTTAGATACAACATTTTATGATGACACAAATTACTTCTCACCGGATCTCAACCCGTTTACTATTTGGTTCTATAAACATAAGTCCAACAATCTACTAGGACACCTATAAATTGTTGGTGTCCTGAAAACCCGATTTTGTTGTATGTATTATTCCTTAACTTTGTCTCAACGACTTAGGTCCCATTTACTAAACGCTTACCCAGTAAATGCCTACCGGGTCACTTGACCTTATCGGATGAACATGGCAAGAATTAAGAATCTTACCGAAGGTTGAGAGTCTTACTCGTAAGTGAGAGTCACGCTCTTACACGGTAAGCGCTTACCAAATAAAAATATTACATACGATGTCGTTTTAATAGATTAAAATCACATCCACTAAACTAAGTGAAAGTGTTCAATCCTACAGGTAAGCGCTTAACATGTAAGAGTTGAGTAAACCGCCCCTTAAAGTCCCATTATTAACACTGCTCTATTTAGATGCATGTGTTTCCTAAAAAAAGCTAATTTTGTTAATTTTGTTGTAGTGAGTAGAAAATCAAACAAGTCCACAAGATTTGATCGATACGACTACATACCGCGATAGCAGGGAGCTTGTTATTCCAATAGAAAACACCCTTATCGGCCGACAATTCTTCTTCTTCGGCCATATAGACGTATTCTGTAGCGTACCTAAGATAGCTCATATTTCCCGTCGCGAAAAATAACCAAGTCCCTCCCCATACTAACTCATCTTTGTATCCTGTTGAGTTATAGAACTGTCTTGCTTGGGCCCCACACCCGTCTTTCATCGTATACGTACCTTGAACAAACCCGGGCTCTTCTTTTGTGACGATGTCAAATAATTCCCTTGCGGTTTTCATTAAATTCTTTGAATATTTTTCGTCTTCCTTGAACACTAATGATGCCGCTGAAAGTCCTGCAATAATCTCTCCGGCCAAATCCGAGGCCGTCTCATCACAACTGAAAACTGGCCTTTCGTATCTCATATCTTCGGGTCTTTGCCAACAATTTACATCGTTTTCAACCATCCCTACCTTGATGTATAAACAATTAGTACTACGGTAATATTTTGTAATGGATCAATAGGTCAGAAGATCATTCGAATTAATAATATGTGATGCAGAGAATGAAAATCAAAACAAAGCTTAAACATGTTAGATTCTAAGAATACTCATGAATAACCTCTTCTAAAGTTAGATGGTTGAACGAATACCGATCTTTAGACTCAAACTGTGAATTCACAGTGAACTCAAAATTTGGATGAAAAATGGAAGTTTCTATATTCAACAACAGACCGTCAAAATTACACCTTAAGCACATAAATAAAAGACCCAAACATAAACAAATCTGAAAAAAGACGATGGGCCAAACATTAAAGCTCAAAGTGAATGAAAAACATAGCAAAAAAAAGTATTCCAAAACATGTTTAAACGACGTTTTTTGGCCTAAAAAATCCCATCATGACCGACAATACCCGTGGCATGCTTCTCGTTCCAATTTTGTTTGAAAGGAGACGAACACCTTGCAATATATAAAAGGAAAAGAACAGATAAACCTAAAAGGCTAGGGACTCCCTCCCAAAAAGGAACTCAACTCGCATTAAAGGACAGATCCAATCATTCCAATCTTTGAATTGGGTATTGTAGCAAAAGTTGTGACAACACCCACTACAAAACAAATTACTTTTACCCATAAAATTACCCAATCCAATGTTTTTTGAGAAAACACCAACGGATTACCCAAAGAATCCCTGAGAAATTTGTCTCTGATTTGAATTACCCACAGTAATTTACCCACCGACTTGTGTGACGGTTTTGTGAGGAATCACCTTTTAACGACAGATTTCTCAGGGAAATGTTCGTAGACAAAAGTCTTTCATTTAGTAGTGACCCCCTTCTTTGCCCGGTCATGATCCTCTACAAAACAATAAGGACTTATCCTCACGCCAAACCCACAATATGCAACCCTGAGACTCACTTTACAACGTGATTTAGAAAGATTTTTTGACTAACAACAAAATCTCATAACAAAAGAAAAAACAATACTTTTAACCGAAATCAATTTCAATATCATATGATGATTAAAGCGATGGACAAATACGTAATAACCATTTTATATATCTTCAAGAGCTTTTGAAACCTTTTATTCTGTCTCAATCGTATTGCAAATTTGTTAGTTTTTGTGGGGGTACCTGTGAATGCAAAGTACTTGAAGCTGGAGAAGTTTGATTTGAAGGGATGAAAAGCTTGAGCAGATAGTCACTGCCCCATTTGATAATGCTCTTGATGTGATTGAGTTCACCTATATCTTCGTATTTTTTATGATATTCGATTACAGACCAACTCAACAGCGTGATTGTATAAGCCGTAGGAAAACTAAATTTGATGTTGTTTCCCGAGTCGTAAAATCCACCAACGAGACTCGCATTCCCATCAAGTAATCCAGAATCACCTCGGAACTTCACCATATTGTCTTTTGGCAATACCCCTGCTGCATGCCAAAACAAAAACACCACAAAAGTAAGGGAAAAAAAGGTGAAGTGAAATGATCTTAAAAAGAATCATTTTTAGGGAATGTTTTGCCGTTGCTGAATTGTTCGGTACAGGATTATTAAGTGGTTAGAATAATTAAGATGCTCTTATGATATAATACAAAATAAAATATGGTTTTTTGGTAATTGTTAAAATGAAATTAGGACGCTGAATATTTGAGGAGACCCAAGATACAAAATATTCAAATGGTTTTAGAACCATCAAGAGACAAACTTTTTTTATAGTCAAACAAGATTCACTTCTTAGCGATTCTGTGATTCTGAGGTTGTTTCTTAATAATACTATTAAGAGTAACTCAAAATCTCACTGAGCGACGCGAAAACTCTTTTAGGCTTTCCCGACGCTTTCTCGGTCGTCTAAGACCATCTTTTTTGTTGCAATGTGAGCTCAAATTGATCGGTTAAAGGGTAGTTTCGTCTACATTTTTGAGCATCAAAGAAAACTAGAGCATCTTGAAGCGTTGCAGTCAGGTTTTTTGAGACGCCACGATGATGTTGTTTGTTTGGCAAGAAACACCACAAGAGATAGAGAAGTACGGTGAGCGAAACAAAGGCAGATGCTGTGTAAATAAAACGTTTTAAGAGGTTTTTATTGGTGACAGTTAGATTGAAATCGATGGATTTAGAGAATCGGGAAGGGAGTGATTCGTAGTCTGAAGGGTCATGAGGTTGAGGGAGAAGGTTGTAATCGATCTCGATGGAATTCCAACGGCTTGACGACGGGAGAAGACGACCGCCATGAAAGATTGTGTGGACGTATGTTACATTGTTGTTGGTGTCGGAGGTTGCACCGGAGTCCATTGGAGATCCGATCGAGCTAGTAGGAGGATTGAGGCTTGGTGTTTTTTTTATGTAAAAGGAATTTGATGATACTATGAATTCATCGTCGAGAATAGGCATTGGAAAGTGCTCCAATGAATTGTAAACTCTTGTCCTACTCTTGAATCCAAAATATATGTGTATATATATATATATATAGGGGTACAAATGTGAACTCATTTTTTGTTGTGAACGTGAGGACGAATCTCAGCCACACATCTTCGGTTATGGTGGACGCGATCACGGAGGATTGACGCGATTCATGGGAGGGTGGAGATTATTAAAGGAGGAACTGCGTCAAAGCCGCCTTTATTGACCGGATAAGTGGCTGAGATTCGTCCTCACGTTCACAACCAAAAATGAGTTCACATTTGAACTTTCCTCTATATATATATATATATATATATGGGAGGGATCAAATGAGAACCACCCCTCCTTAAAGGAACAAAGAAACAAATTGTGGACCACATATGATGTGGGTCCCACATAATATTAAATCATTTATGATTTAATATTATGTGAGACCCGCATCATATGTGATCCATAAGTGTCCCTTTAAAAATGTAAAGTTCTCATTTGAACCTTCCTATATATATATATATATATAGGGGAGAGATCATACGAGAACCACTCATCTTTAAAGGAACAAAGGAACAATTTGTGGACCACATATGATGCGGGTCCCACATAATATTAAATCATTTCTGATTTAATATTAAATCCTATTAAATCAGAAATGATTTAATATTATGTGGGACCCGCATCATATGTGGTCCACAAGTGTCCCTTTGTTTCTTTACAAATGCAAAGTTCTCATTTGAGCCTTCCTCTCTCTCTCTCTCTCTATGTATATATATATATATAGGGGAGAGATCATACAAGAACATCCTATATTTAAATAAGTGTTCCTTTAAATATGTACCATAAACTACCATAAAAATATGTAGCTTAGAGCATCATAAAATTATGTACCACATATCACCATAAAAAAAGAACAGTCATGAGTAAAAAAAATGATACTGCTTATATAAAGAACTTAAACCAATACAATTTGCTTGATCATTTGGTATAGCATTAACATAGACATATAATATTTCTTCTTCACCGTTATTTGGGTCATCATCTTCAAAAAACCCATCATCTGATACATTGTCTTCAACCGGGATCATTCGATTGTATGGGGGAATTCCGACATCAAAGTCGTCTAGATTTTCCATTCGTGAATATTGATTGTATTCTCTACTGGGTCAACGATGTTGTTAGACGATTTAGTAACGTGATTCTTACCTCTGTCCATTTCGACTGGATTTTCTGCTTACGGAGTATTCAATCTCTACTAACAATGAAATACTTATTTATAAATCGATGAATGTAACTGTTTAATGGAGGTTTATTTTCAGAAATTTTTTCTTATGAATGATTAAAGATTAGTGAAATCAGTTAAAAAATACGATTGATTTTGAAATTGAAATTTTAGAGATAAAATAGGAAACATATAATCTTGATTATTAGTAAAAGATTTGAAACTGTCAATAAATTAACATAATTAATATTAATTAAATTTATCAATTTACTTTGCTACCCTTTTGTATTAATTCTATAAATTCAATAATTATACTAAATTTGATTGGTTGTAAATAGATCTCATGGTTATCATAAAACTAGTAGTGTACCCGCGCAATGCGGCTGGCGGCAAAACGCATTTCGATTCTGAAGCATTAAATTTGAACATTTAATCCTACTTTTTGTTTGTATAACATATAACTACATTTAATCCTACTTCAGTTGTTAAGCATGGAGACATTTTTTTTGTTGACTCTACAGTTAGCACTCCTTTATTCTTCTAAATTCTTATTAAGCAATGTGTAAACTAACAGAGCTTATGTTGTGATGATGTGTTTGGTACAAAGCAATGGTGCAAGAATGAGATGGATCATGTCCATCAGAATGAAAAAGACGTTTATTGAGAATGAAATGGTTGGTCATGTGGGAATCATATATTTATATTCCTGCAAAACAACCCACTTCGATGTGCTGCTCCACTCGCTGTGTTTATTATTAAAATTTTAGAATGGAGGAGTAACAAAGTTGTTATGAGCTAATACAAATGTGGGTTCCACTGGGTTTGGTTTTTGGGTAATGAAAGATGATATTAGTTGGTTACTTGGGTTTCAAATTTGTTAAATATACATGATCAACGCATGGGAAGGATGTAAATGGTCCATTTTTAATAGCATGAGTAAATACTGTGTTAACAGGATCCCAACCTTTTTGGAGGTCAAAGGTGAAGAGTATGTGTGAATTTTACAGTGTACTAATATTACATACTTTAAAAGAAAAGTTAGGGACACCCACGATCAAGCAACATAGATCGCAAATGAGGATTTAACATCATGAATTCAAATTAAAACGCCACTTAAAAGACGGGTTTTCTAGACTAACCGTCTCGAGAAAAAGCAAGAGGACCCGACTGTTGATTGCATTAGCTTTCACTATGTGTAGGACGGAGAAAGATAGCGAAAGATTATTCAACAACGAAATTCCTTCATGAAAGATAGCGAAAAGAGGTTAAGGGTCGGTTGTGATGCTTATCTGCATCATAAACCACATCAATCAATTATCAAATTCCAATATAAACAATTATTCAACAACAAAAATCCTTCATGGAAGAAGAAAAAACAGTAAGCACCTCATTAGTACAAATCTTCAGAGGATCAGTAAAATACCAAGATTTGCAATCTTCTGAATATCCTATACTGTCAACCAACAAGTTTTGTGGCTTCAGCCTTCATGTCTCTGCAACAAAAATTAAATTAATCGTTCCATACTTTAGGTGATTGATAGTTGTTCAAACAAAATTTATTTCTCTCCAATCTTTTCCAAAACATAAAAGCATATGGATCCCATGGCATCATATGCAAGAATCAGATAAAAAGAAGCCAACAAAAATATACCAAAACAGATACAAAACTACAAAGTGATAGTACACTTGTGAATCATCACATGCACCACAATCATTATTGAAATTCAGAGTAGTAAGAGCACACAATTTCAAACCTTATTACAATTTCATGCACATCATATACAAAACAAAAATGAAAGTGTGAATATCTAAAATAGCCTACTAAATGGTCCGTGTTTAGCCGATTAAAACTCGAACAAAAAGAATTGTGATTCAGTGATTACCTCTTCTTTCAACTGGACATCTGGATATTAAGGCATTGTTTGGTAAAAATAAGGTGACTTATAAGTCATCTTATAAGGTATCTTATTTTTAATCTAGTTGTTTGGATAGCCATAAGTTAACTTATAAGGTACCTTATTGATAAGTTAATAAAAGTAAGGTTTTGATAAGCTACCTTATAAGTCATAAGGTACCTTATTAGCTACTTTTACCGAACATAGCCTAAAGCCATCAATAGTGACATCCTTCAGTGTCACATAAACAATCCGAGCATGATCCTTCAGATTTGATATTATAATCATCTTCAAACCAAAATTAAAAGCAGTCTTAAAAAGCCAAAAACAAATCAAATTAGCAGCCACGAACTTCTTATCTATTGATTAAGCATACCAAGGCACTGAAACAGTAACTCAAAACAAATCTGCATAAACTAATTGATCAATGGTCTTCAAAAACTAATAAAAACATACCGCCCAGGTCTCTAGAAAGACATCATAAACTAATAAAAGCATGTATTGAATTTACCTACAAGTTATGAACACAAACTAAAGATGGGAAATTTTTCGAGTTAACCACCAACAAAATTGTTCTTATAGAAACAACTTAATAATATCTTCCAGTTCTGCAATTTTCTGTTTTATACAGAGAAAAGATATAATTTGAATGCATATATTTGTTGAATATCATATGATAAATGGGACCTGAATGTACCTTTGAACTGGGATTCAACTGAAATGAGAAAATCTGACAACGATTGACGTTATAAAATACCTTGGTTGTATTGAAGATTGCTCCCATTACTCTCATTGTAGCTGCACAACTTCAGTTTTCCTCCCTTGAATCCAACATAACATAAAACATAAAACATAAAAGTCCTTCACATGTGGAAATATAACTAAAATGAAGAAGAAAACTTGGACTTGCGAGTAGAAGAAAATTACTACCTGCAAAGAAGACCGTCCTCTATGTTCTTTGGATTTTGGAATCGCCATTTAAAAAAAATAAATGCATCCATCTCTCTAAATGGTGATTCGGTACATGATTTTTACGCTTCATTTAAATATTATTTGAATACATGATTTACAAGCTCTATTTTGAAAGTATTATTTGATACATGATTTACAGGATCCATTTTATTCATGTTAAAGTAAATAAAATGCACCAAGTAAAAGTGCCTTCTACAGCCTCCATTACCTAATCGAAAACTTGAACACATTTTATTCTTGTAAAGTGCTTAAAAACATATTGTTATGTGATTGCTTGACAACCCCAAGTATTAGAAATTTTTATAGCCTCCATTACCTAATCGAAAACTTGAACACACACTTATTTATTTAAGCTAATGTGGAACATGAGTGAAGCTTACCAGTCAAATAATAGTGTGCAGGAGAATCATATGAACAGCTCTACAACAGTTTTTAGGTGGAACCAAATATTTTCATCTTTAGGCATATAGATGAGTCCAGACTTTTTATCCCATGTGAACAATTGCATCCTATAACAGAAATAACAATGAAAAACAAAATAACTAAGATAACGTAATTCAAACCTAGACCCAACAAGAAAAGTATACTAAAGTAAAGAACATGAAAAGATCTTAAAGCAAAAAACAGAAAACACAACAATTAAACCCCATCGGATTTGATATCGACAATCGGCTATAAGCTTACCTCGTTCAAGCAATTAGAGGATGGTGGTGATGGATCTGGTATTGAAGGACATCATCCTGCAAAAAGGGCTCACAAATTAGAGGGTTGTATTGAAAGAGAAGGGGATTCAAGGAGAGAGCTTTGGAGGGTATCGATCGATTGAAGGAGGGTTTTTTTTGTTTAGGGCATACATGGAAATTAGAGGGTCGTATTGTAAGAGAACGGGATTCAAATTTTCAAATTTTCAAAATTTGAATTTGAAATTTGATTCCAGTAAACTCATTTTCGTATAGTAGAAGGAGAGGAAGGGAGGGAATTGTTCTTGTACGGAGAACAAAAAGAAAGCTGGAAAGGAGCTATTGATACTGTTTGGAAGAAAGGAGAAGTCCATTCTTGGTAGGTAGATAAGGGCATTAACAAGTTGTACATGATGCATACAACCTTGTAATTAAGAGATTTTTCATTTTTATGTTTTAAAAACTTGTACTTAATGCATAAAAACTTGTCTTTAAGACATTTGATCCAAATGCTTATTAAAGTAGTATAGATATAGATATAGATAGACTAGTGGTGTACCCGTGCGATGCAGCGCGGGTGAGTCACAATTCCGAAACATTTGTTTAACCTTGAATCATGTTTCTTTATCACTTTCGATTTTATTGGTTTTATAGGAAGTCAAAAATATCCAAATGTCCTAATAGATTAATTTATGTGACTTAAGTTTATATAATCCAACACTAAAATTGTCTCAAAAACGTCATATAAATTTATTACAATACTTTTAAATAGAACGTGCTATAAACTCAAACTTGATTAGGTGATCTTAAGAAAATTATAGGGATGTTGTTTTGATTGTAATTGTAGTTCACATTTTTTTAAAGTCTAATTATATAATATTCCATCATATTAATTAGTAGGATCACGTTTTATCCCGTTTTTTAAATATGTTCGACATTAGTTTTAGGTGTTTGCGTATATCACAAGATTGAAGCTTGTGCTAACATGAATGGAGGGAGATGAAACTATACCAAACTATTCCTTACAGAAGGTGAAATCAATGCGATAAATTCGATTTTCCAATCCAGAGTACAAAATAATGTTACTGTGGTAAGAGTCGTTTCCATCACTTACCCGGGTAAAACTCTTGGCCATTGTTTTCCTTGTCTTCGCTCTTACCGGGTAAGATTTTTGGTACTTCTTGTAGTCCTCCCGTAAGGTAATATGGCTTGGTAAGCACTTACCCGGGTAATTGTTTGGTAAACGGCCCCTAAGGCATCGTTTACTAAACCCGGTAAGTGCTTATTGGGTCACTTTACCTTATCGGATGAACATGACAAGGATTGAGAATCTTACTCGTTAAAAGTGATGACAAGGATTGAGCCCGATAAGGTAGATTGACGACTCTTCTTACCCTGTAGGCACTTATCAAATAAGATATTGCATATGACGTTGGTTTAATATATTAAAATCTTACCCATATTTCTTCAATGCATTTGGGACTGTGCCTTGTTATCGATTGTTTTCCAAACTCTTCATTCAGTTTATGAAGAAAACACCAATGATAAGTTATCACCAACATTGAATAAAGGTGAAGGAGGAAGGTATTGCAATCCAAATAACATCTGCAAAAGGCAACAATCATTAGAAAAATAAATATGATAAGTTGTTCCTTCAATGTCGGCTCAATTTCATTTACAGACTTGGCTTCAACGAACTCAGCTGTGGATAAGGTCCACGTTCATTCGTTTAACTTAACCGAATAAAAGAACAAATATGAACTGTAACCGAACAAATTTTTGTTGTCATGTTCGTTCATTAAGAAAATTTGCTTCTTCATGTTTGTTTGTTAAGATGTGAAACCAACATAAATGAAGGTAAAAGAACATAACCGAACATAAACGAGGTTAAAAGAACGTAACTGAACATAAACGTACGAACAAACACATATATAGAAGAAAAAACTACAATTACAAAAAAGAAACTTAACAAAATAATAAACCGGGTAAACTGAGCGATAAAAAAGAACTTCTAAAAATTTAATTAATGATTTTATATATTAATTTTTATAATATATAAATATATTTATATATAAACAAACGTAAGCGAACGAAGGTAAACAAACGAAAATGAACGAACACTAATGTTCATTCGTTTATTAAATAAACGAGCTCGACGCCGAACGGTTCACAAACGTTGATTGAACGCTCGGTTCATTTACAGCCCTAATCACATCTGATCGCAAATGCAGTAATGGAAGCTGTTCCAGCTATGTAAAACTAATAATGGAAGCCAAGTTACCACTCCACTGAACTAAAACCAGTAGTTCAACAAAAAATAAGAAAAAAATCACATATTTAAGTCAGAAGAGAGGGCAAAAGAGAAAACCTGTTGCAAGTGACCTCCTTGCCACCATTAATTTACACCTGTGGACATATTTCAACCCTTGCAAACAACGAAAACCAAGAGTGTTTAGTATTTCAATGACAACAATTTGATTCAAAACAAACTCCCCAACGTTTAAACTTTAAAGGTGTCAAAGATGCATAATCCTTGGTATCAATCTATAAAATGAAAGAAAGAGAAAAAACCAGTATCCATCTTCAAAACCATTAATCCTTAACAGCTGGTCTAAAATATTACCAACCACCTTTTTTGTGAAAAAAGATTACCAACAGCCTTATATGACCATATATTGAACCTGCTGCTAGGACTACACCATTGAAAATCACTCAGAAGAATATAAGAGAGGTTCCAAAGATTCACCCCAACAACAGAACTCAAGCATATGGAATCAGCTCAGATCAGAGATAAAATTGGACTGTTCCCAAGAGTTCAAATTAGTTTTTAAGATAAGGGCATACATATAAACTCTATAGATACACCAAGAAAACACAAGGAACAATCGACTGGGATTGTGAATATTAGGAGTAGGAATAAACAACAAAAATTGTGATTCTACAAATTTGGGATTGTGAATATTGTTTTGGTAATCTTTTTGTGTTCATTTCGGCTTCAAAGGAGCAACATATGTCAATGTACACATGTACATTCCTAAGTATTTTAGTTATAACCAAGAGCAAAAGCAAAGTTAACATAAGTAACCGGAACAATAAGCAATCAAATTGTAAAATTCAATATATATATATATAAGCAACTTAAATTCTGTAATCTTGCAAACCATGTCCTTCAGGGATCACAAAAGCCTCTTAAGTTTTGAAATACAATTTATGAGATCACGAACCTAAAATTATCAAAATATCATCTCCTTACTTGATGCTGCATTTTATAAACTGCATCTGAGCTTTCATCCTCGCACCTGAAAATAAACAACCTAATTAGATAAATGTCAATGAAAATATCACAAACTTAAACATACACACATACATACATCAAGGAAATACATACACAATATGTGTTGTTGGACATTTCTCGAGACAATATTTGTTAGCAACAAAAGTTCTACATTGAAATGGAATATTAGCATTGTTAGTTAAGTAAATGAGATAAATATCATATTTCATTTCTTCTCACATATATGTAGGGTTTTTTTTTCCTGCCGACTAGCCTCAGGGCGGCCACGAATGCCATAGAGTCATTGCAGGTTAACCTCCATGGCCGCAAGTGAAAGCAAGAAGATCCCCAAAACTTACTTTGTGACCGAAAAGCTTACTGTCCAGTAGAAATATTCTGTAAATCAGACACAACAGAAGAGAATAAGAACTCAATCTCTTGACATATCTTTATACCTTTACTCTGCCTTAGAGAATGAGCAACTCCAGCCCCCAAGTTACTGGAGTTAGAAACAAAGATGTATTCACCCTGTAATGGAAGACATTGTCTGAGACCAATGAAACAAAACACCAAAAAATATGTATATATATATGTTTAGAGTGCTAGGAACGAAGCAGTAAAGAAAAACCTGCGACAACAATGTTTAGTATTGTTGCATCACAATATAATCAGAAGATTAACTTGCCGTTTTTTGGTTCGAGGTTTTCATTATATGTAAATAATGCAAAATTTTCAAAATCCCCTTACGATTTTGAAGTTCCTCTGCATTTTTCAAGTTCATAATGGAAAAATCAGAAACCCTAAAACAAAGAAACTACACTCCAGATACATAATCAAAATCACAATCAAGGATGTAGGGTATTTGGAGAAAATCGAGAAAAAACATACAGTTGTTGTTTACCTCATTAATGCAGAAAGAGGGAAGTTGAATAGATGATAGGTAACTGCTCTTGGTCGATTCAATTTCAAACCCTAAAAACGACCATGGAAGATGCACATATTTCATCGAGAGGAATCATACCGATTTGAGCAGAGAGAGAGAGAGGGCGTACTAAAGGGTAAAGAGATTTTGAGTGGACCATTTGAATTTTGAATTTTGAATTGAGGTGTAGAATGTTGAAACCGGGTCTGAAGACAATGGGCATGAAGAAAGAGAAAGTATGAGCATTCTTCTTTGGTGGTGTTGGTACTGAAGCCTTAAAAACTTGTATCCAATGCATTAAAATAGGTAATTAACAGTTTTTTAAAATTTCTGCATAAAATGTTTGTACATCATGCTACCTTAATATTTTCAAAACCCTTATCTATTATTATTATTATTATTATTATTATTATTATTATTATTATTATTATTATTATTATTATTATTATTATTACTACTATTACTATTACTATTACTGCTACCTTAATATTGATTTAGGAAAAATGTCTTAAAGACAACTTTTTAAGCATGATGTTGAAACTATATAAACTATTTAAAATTACTATATGGATAAAAGATATCATTCATAATTTGTTGAAACTCACAGGGGGCATTTTTCAAACCGAAAGGCATAACCTCCAATTCATAATGTCCTATAGGAATATTAAAAGTTGTTTTATATCTATCTGATTCAGATATCTGAATCTACCAATAACCTGATTTTAAATTAAATTTTGAAAAAACAAGTGCCTGAGAAAGTCTATTAAGCAAATCCTTTTTGTTTGGAATAGGATCCCTAATCCAATTTAAAATTCTATCAAGAGGTTTGTAGTTTATGACAAGACGAGGAACTCCTCTTTCTTGTTCTGAATGTTTATTAACATAAAAAACAGTACAAGACCAAGGTGATTGAGAAGGTTTTATAAGACCTTTTTCTAGTAAACTAGCTATTTCTCTTTTGCCTAACTCAAGATATTCAGAATTCATTTGACAAGGTCTAGCCTTAGTAAAGATATTTATTTCAGAAAAATATTCTTCATAAGGAAGAGAGACAACATACGTATTTCTAGCCCAAAAAACATTTGGATGATCATTACAAATATGTATAGAGAAATCATTATAAATGAATTCAATCTTATTTTTTAAACGGGGATTTGACAATTTTTCTTCAATAGTTAAAGAACTTATTTCTTGTTTTAAAGAATAAAGGTGAAAAGTTTTTCTATCAATCCTTTGTTGAAGTTCATTTAAGAACTTTTTAACAGGTTTGTTGATTAAATCAAATTTTAAAAGATTATTTTTATATGTTCGAGTTAAACCTTTTTCATCAATATTTGTCAAAGGATAAATGTTCTAAAGAAATGGCAAACCCAAAATTAATTGGCTAGAAATGTCTTTAGCCACAAGGAAACTAGTAGGAATGAACTTCCGTTTTTACAAATAAAAACTTTAGGAAGCTTGTATTTTGTATTTAAAGATCCTCCTCCAGCATGAGAAAAGAAGTGAGAAGTTTTATGAAATTATTTAGTTGGAATAAGTCCTTCTTGGATAACATTCAAATCAGCACCATTGTCTATCATGGCAATAAAGGGTAATGGGTGTAAACCATTTTTCAGAAACAATCATGTTTAAGGTTGATAAATGATAGGGATCATGAGTAGTATGGTTTACAGGAGATATGACCTCTTGTGAAGTTTTTCTTTCTATAGGAATGGAAAAGTTAGAAATATTTTGATGTAAAACAATATTATCAAGTTTATTATCTTTGATTTCTGCCTTTAAAATATCAACTTCTTTAATTAAATCGTGCAAAGAAATTTTATTATCTTTCAAATTGTTGTTTCGAAGAAGAAGTCTGTTAACCTCTTCCATTGAATAATCTATAGGATTATGTTTAGTAGTAGAATTAGTATGAGTACTAGTTCCAATACTACTATCCTCTAAATTCTCAATGATCTCAACACAAAGAATAGGATCTTTGATTTTCTTTAGCATTTTAAAACACTATCATCGGATAAAACGTTTATGTTTAAATCCTAAAATTGAGAAGAAAGTTTATAAAACTCATCTTTTCCTTCATGGTCATCGACCTCGTTAAAACAAGCATTACAATCAGGTGAGTTTTCTAAATCAAAATCCTGGTCACTGTCAGAATTAGTATGAACAAAAACATTTGAATTTCTCTTTATAGATTGGTCTATATATTAAGATTATTTATTTCTCTTGTGGTCCAACAGTTTGTTGCGAAATGACCGATTTTTCCACATTTATGACAAATAATTTTCTTTCTTTTAAAATCTTTATATTTTTTTATTAAAAACATCACCATCACGATTTTCATCTTTCTCTTTCCTTTTAATTTTTTTTAAAAGGACGAATATTTTTGTTTTTCTGAAAATCTTTATGAAAACTTTTCCTATGAGAAACCTCCATGCCAAATTGATCACAAAATTCTCCTAATTGCTTTCTTTCCAGAAGATTTTATCTTTTTATTTGTTGGTTACGTTTTAACTCATTACAGAGAGATAAGCCCTCTGCAATACAAACACTAATGAGTTGACCATAAGTATAGTGGTCGTACTCAACATAAATATTTTCTTTTCTGAGTACCTTTTTCACACGTTCAACAAATAAATGAGGAAGACCATCAATAAATTTGGCTTTCCAATAACTATTATTACAACAATCTTTAACTTCAAATATTCTAGATAAAAAGGTGTCCTTATACCACCTAAACTCTGTAACAGTTTTGCATCTAAGATTACTTAGGAGAGTTCTGATATTTTCTTTGTAATCAGTGAATCTACCAGTAAAATGCTCAATTATGGTCATGATAAGAGGATAAACAACATTTGTTGTTTCCTCACCCTTTTCCCTCACCATTTTCAATTTTAACAGACCGATAAATGTGTTCTTTCTGGTTCTGGGGAATATAATTATCCCACCAAACTTTTAACTAGCCACTAAAGCCAACAATAATCACTTTGGCAACATTTTTATCAGTATAACCAGTATTCTTATAGATAGTACTGTACATAAGAATACGATTGGCCATATTATAAATATGTTTATCAGTAAAGCCATCAAGATTCCATTCATAAATGCATTTTCTATTGTAACTATTAATAATATATTCTTGTTCTTCATGAAGAACATCAATAGGAGTAGGACGACTATAGTAGTATTTATTCAAACTAGGTTCTTCATGAAAGAGTTTCGAATAAATAATTTTAATGTTTTTTTGAAGATATGCAATTTGCTCTCCAATTACAGTAAGATATGAATTAGTATAATTTTGTTTTTTCAAAAATTTCATTCATATGATGACTAGAAATTTTTAAGATATCCTCTTTAAGAAGTTTTGAAAAAGCTGTAAAATTTAACACTGTATTATTTTTTTCAATAGAAAAAGGAATTTGAGGAGGGAAACTAGAATTCTGGGTTTTTCCCGTAAAAAGTGTATAATTGTTGATCCAAACTCCTTTCACTGATTTGAATATGATTTCTTTATGTACTTAGTGAAAATTCCAAGAATAGGTCAATGTTCATATCAGTGATAGTTGAAGACCAGGAACACTGACCTATCCCTAAAGATATGAAGAACAACACTCACACCACAAGACCATTCAGCGATAGTCGAAGACCTAGCTGAAGATAGAGATGAACAACTCATGATCTGAAGCGGTTCAGTGATAGCAATGTCCATCTACCTGAAGTGTGAGATCTTGCAAAGCCTTAGCGATACCCGAAGACTTCATCCTTGAAGATTCTGGTTCAGTGATCAAGTGGGGCCTACTCAGCAAGATCAAAGTTGATCTTATCCTCGATGCACAAATATCAAACCCCCATGCCTCGTCAGAAAAGGACGTACGAATTGTCTCCTATGTCCCCATCAAATCTGATTTGGTTATGGTTCATATACGGCCAAAAGCATGGTTGCTTTTTGAACAAAGGACAAGTTTCTAATAGAAACTTGACACGTTGCATATACCTTTTGCTTTGCATTAAATGCAACGAGTATAAATAGATGAAGAACCCTTCTTCATCTTCATGCATGCAAAATCTCCTCTCGAACCTCTGTTTCTATTCTTATCTTCTTTGTGCATCAAACTTTATGATTTCTTAAGTTGTAATAGAATAGGTTTAATTACTTGTTCTTATTTCGCTTGCAACTGTAAATTCCTTTATTTAATATAAACTTATTTAAAAACTTAAAAAGCTCGTGTTTGTATTTAACCCCCTCTTCTACAAACTATTTTTATATCATTGAACTCTTGTAGACTCCTTTGGGACCAACAAGTAGTATCAGAGAAGTGTTATTGCTTTAAAATCTTTAACAAACGTACAATTTTTGTTGAATATATTTATGAAAACTTAGAGAGAAGGGCGATTTTGGCGATTTTGGATGCTCGTCCTAGGGTTTCGATTTTGATCGTCGTTGATGATTGGAATTGTTGTTGGATCGTTCGTGGCTGGTGTTTGTGGGTATCGCGATCTTCGATCTCAGGTTTTCCTCCCTTCTCTTTCGTTCGTTTTCTCTTTTTCGTGATTTCTAGGGTTTCGTGTTTCTTTGAACTTGTACGCCAGATCGTACCCTACGTGGCTTCAGCTTCTTGTTATCAAGAACTTCGTTGTCAACCCTACGGCTTGCAGGGATTCGGGGGTACGATTTGGTAGTGTAGGGTCAGAGCTTCGTTGCCCTGTAATCGCGTTTTAGGGTTGTTCGTGTTAGGGCGGCAACTAGGGTTTCTGTTTCCCTTTTGGTGTTTTGTCGGGTTGCTGTCTGGCTCTTTTCTAGCGTGGGTTTTATCGGGTGATTAGGGTTGCCACGTGGGATCTTGTTGGGTGTCACTGTCGGGTGATACCTTCACGTGAATTTCTCAGGTGCCCTGGTTATCGAACCCTCCTCGCGTGTTTTTTCTCGGGTGGCCTGCTGTTCTCGGGCCAAGTGGTCGGGTCAAGCTTCTCGGGTGTTTTTGTCGGGTGACTGTTGGCATTGCTTCTCGGGTGGTGTTGTGATTTCTTGTCGGGTGTTTTATCGAGTCTTTTTATCGGGTGGAGCGTGGTCGGTGTTGTCAGGTAACTTGTGGTTGGTTTTTGTCGGGTGGCACGTGGTGCTTTGTCGGGTGGCTCTTAACCATGCATGTGCATGGGGAGGGTGTACCTGCTGACGTCAGTGTCCCAGGGGCTGACGTCACCCCTCAAGCAGATGCGACAATTTTGAAAGATGCGACTTTGGAAAGTTCGTCCTTGAATTCGCAATCACAGGTGGTTGAGCCTGACAAGAAAAATTGGGCCTCAGTAGTAGGAAAGGCAAACACTCCGGAATTGGATTTCTTTTCTTTGGAAAACAAGGATCTAATGGAACTTGATCTGCCTTTATCTGTTACTGAAACTATGGTGCAAACTTATAAGACCATGTTGTATGGGTATTTCCTACGCCCTCGGGTGCACTTTCCGATTGTGCAGCGTACTGTTTCCCAAGCGTGGGGGAAATCTGGCTTCAAGGATGCTATGATGCACAATAATGGGCTTTATTTTTTCCGGTTTAATGATGAAGGAGGGTGCTCCAGTGTTGTGGAAGAAGGGCCATTGATGGTGAGAGGGGTCCCAATGTTTGTGAAACCGTGGGACCCAACCAAGGGTTTCCACAAACCAGAACATACCACTTGCCCTCTATGGGTTAAAATCCATAATATTCCTCTTGTGGCTTTTAATAAAGAAGGTATCAGCAGGATTGCTAGTGTGTTGGGAGTTCCAAAACGAATGGATGCTTGCACGGCAGATATGTGTGAAAAAGCTTGGGGAAGACCTAGCTTTGCTAAGGTGCTAGTGGATGTTTTGGCGGTAGGCAAGCTGAAAAGGGAGATTGAAGTTAGAGTTCCGAGTCTGACAGGGGGTTGGGCTGAATCAGTTAAGGTTCAGATTGAATACTTGTGGGAGCCAACTCAGTGTGAAAAATGCAAAATTTTTGGCCACGAAATCTCTTTTTGTGCCAAGGTTACGCTTGAAAGAAATTCCAATCAGAAGGAGAAGAGAAAGGTGGATGAAGGGGGTTGGATTAGGGTGGAGAGGAAACAATGGAAGCCTAAGGGGCAGGGAAAGGTGAATCCACATAACACTAGAACCAAGGATTTGGGACAAAGCTTGAATCAATCCCAAATCCAGAGTCAAGAAAAGGTGGTTGATAAGGAGAATCTAGTGGAAGAAGTAGTTGAAGTTCGGCCTGCTGAGCCTGTGCTGGTACATGATCAGGTACCTGGGACGACTGAAGCTGAAACATTGGAGGATCCTAATGTGATGAAACAACAACCTGATAAGGGTGAGAGTCAGAGAACCCCTCAAGTGGGAATAATTGACCCAGTGGTACAGTTCTGCAGTCGCTTCAGGGTTATTGGATGTCGGTCTTTGTTTTCCCAGTTGGAATCATCTTTGCTCTTGAGTCTCTCTTTAGGGATTTCTTATGGGCCCAAGGGGACAGTTCTCGTGGAAAATGTAATAATTCTTGGGAGGAGATCTGCAAACCGGAAAGGAATGGAGGACTCGGGCTCAAAAATCTTGCATTGTGGAATCGTTGTCTGGTCACGAAGCATGTTTGGGACATAGTCAGGAAGAGGAATTATCTTTGGGTAAGATGGGTAAGTACCCATTATATCCAGGGAACTAATTTTTGGAACCTGAAGGAAAAGGATTGGTGGTCGTGGATATTCCGTAGCATGCTAAGGATTCAGGACCACATAAGGCGTTTCTTCATCGTTCAAATTGGTGATGGGTTATCCACTAATGCTTGGGAGGATAAATGGCTTCCTGTGGGCCATTTGAGCTCTCTTATTTCCTATCGACACATCCATGCCCTGGGTTTTCATGCTCATGACTTTGTCAGTGAGCTCATTCAGAAGTTTGGCAATGCCTGGCCAAATGAATTCCCAGTAGGATCCCGCAACTGGAAAATACTCCTGTTCCTGTCCTCATGGATGGGGAAGATAAAATGATGTGGAGTGACCGAAATAATGTGCATTTGGAGTTCTCTATTCATAATTCTTGGGCCTCTATGGTTCCAAATTATGGTATTCTCTTGTGGCCAAAGATGGTGTGGAATAAAGCCTATATTCCCAAACATGCTTTATGTACTTGGTTGGCTTGTAGGATGCGGCTTCCAACTCAAGTTCGTATTCTGAACTGGAAACAAAATCCCCCGGACATGAAATGTCTCTTGTGTCACCAATGCCTGGAAACCCATAATCACTTATTCTTCCAGTGTGACTTTTCAAAAGGGGTTTGGAACTTGATGAAGAGGGAAGTGTCCTTGCAGCATATTCCAGAGACATGGACTGATATTATGGACCGTATCAACAATGGTCAATATACTGCTTGGTCAACCGTGCAAAAGGTTGCTTTCTCTGCAACTGTCTATTATATTTGGCAGAAACGGAATAAGAGGCTGTTTGATAACTGTAGCAGGAGCATTGAGAAGCTGTTCAATGAAGCTAGAGGTGTGATAATCCAGAGAATGGCTTGGAAGAGGAAAAGTAGGTGCAGAATTGCTCATGGAGATACAGTTTAAGGTGCTGGTTGAGTGGTCTCTTTGGAGGTGCAACGGGGTCTTTGCTTGTTGCTTAGTCTTTACTATTAGTCTTTGTTTGTTCTGGTTGCTCGTGGCTTGGTTTAGTCTTTCCAGGTCAGGCTGTTTTCTTATTTTTCTTTGATGTAACCAGTTCTGCTTTTGTACCTTTTTCTTGTTTTTAATGGAAGTGCCTGGGTTTCCCGCTCAAAAAAAAAAAATCTTAAATAAACAAATTTCTTGTTATTTTAAAATGGCTAATACAAATACTAACTATATAGACAATGGATCTTTAGCTAAACCTCTTAGATTTAGCAAGGATAATTTCCTAGTCTGGAAGGAAAGAATGACTCTATTCCTAGAAGGGTTAGATCCTAAGATCCCCTACTATGTAGAGAATGGACCATTCGTTCCAACACTTCTAGTCCCTGCAGTTCCTGCTACTGCTACCTCTCCTGCTACTCCTGAGAGATGTATACCCAAAACTCCAAATCAATGGAGTGAGGAAGAAAAGAAAGAGCTAGCTGTCGACTCAAAAGCTAGATCTATCATTGACATGTCTCTTCCAGATGATGTTTATCATTCTGTAATGAAAATGAGGACCTCCAAGTCCATGTGAGACACTCTCTATGTTCAATATGAAGGAACCGATGAGTTCAGATTACTCACCGAATCAACTTGGTGAGACAATATGAAAGTTTCATGTTTCTTAAAAATGAAACACTTCCACAGATCCACCAGAGATTTAACTGTCTTTTAATAGATATGAAAACAGTTGATTGAAAATCTCTGAAATTCTGACAAAGTTCATGGAAGCTCTTCCTAAACAATGGGACACATTTACTACCTGTCTTAAGTTGTTAAAGAACACAAAAACTTTATCTCTAAGTGCTTTGTATGTAATATTGTTTAATCATGAGCAATCACAAACCTTAAAAAGAAACCTCATAAAGGACAATAAAACTACCAAAAGTACTTCTTTGGCCTTAGCGACTTCATATATGGAACCTTCTAAAATTGTATCTTCTTCTTGTACTTCTATCATTGAGTTAGATCAAACTAACTCAGAAGATATCACTGACGTTGATATCTCTGAATTTGACAATTATTTGACTCTTCTCACTAACAATTTTAGGAGATTAGCCAGAAAGAATAATTTCAGAAAGACCCCTGCTATGCTATCATTGACTCTGATAAGTCAAACACACTCCCTGCTGACGAAGCTTCAACAATCTTCTAGAACTGTCAACGCAAAGGTCACTTTGCAAGTGAGTGCAGATCCAAGAAGGCTGCTGCTCCCACCACCTCTCAGATCCCTAATAAAACTACGAAGGAAAAGTATTCTAAGTTAAAAGAGAAATATCAGAATCTAAAGAAAAACCAGCTAAAAGGCAAAGGCCTTGTCACTGAAGAAGTCGACTGGGATCAAGAAGAAGACTAGACACAAACCACTGACGAATCTGGGTCAGATGAAGAAGACATAGCCTTCATATGTCTTATGGCTAGAATAGAAGAAGCTGAAGAGGCCTCTGACACCTCTTCTTCAAAATCTCAATCAACTCAGGTACCTATTCTTTTAAACTCCTCTATACCTGAAACTGATAGCTTGACGACTTTCGAGTCTATGACCGTTGATTTCTACAATGTTCTAAATGAAAAAAATAAAAGCTGAACAAATAAACGTAGATCTAACTGAACAACTTAAAAACTGACATTTAAAAATCAAAGAACTTACTAAAATCGAAGAAGATTCTAAGGACCAAATCTTTGAAAATCAGGCTATTAGCATTGAAAGACAACAAGCTATCACTAAGCGCGAACATGCCATCGCTGATCTCAAAGCTGAAAAAGCTACTATTGAAGGATGGTGTAAGGCTTCTGACAAAGTCAATGAGATCATTAATGCTCAGATTCCCAAAAAGGTCATGAGTGGTCTTGGATATTTCTCTGACCATGAAGAAACTGACACTGATCGTTCCATGTTAAAATTCAGAATGCTTGTTTCTTTATTCTTGATCCCTCCACTCAGTGTCTCCACATCTGTAACACCCAGAATTTTGTGTACAAGATAATGAACTTTGCATCCTAACGAAATTCTTTTTATAATTAAATTGAGTGTTTTAAGGGTTTTATGTTGGATTACATTAAATTGGAAGAAAGGAGCGAGAACCGTACACGAAATGGGTTTCGGTACACTTTGGGCGATCATGACAGGCTATCTTGCCATGTCATAATCTCAGGGCATGATAGCAAGAACATCAGAATGTCAAGAAATCAGATCAAACTCACGGTACACATCTCGCGATCATGACAGGCGATTATGACATGTCATGATCGCATGTCATCATCGCCGAACGCACTAGAAGACAATTTTCAGCACCAAACTCTCGGTACATGCCTGGCGATCATGACAGGCATTCTTGCCTTGTCATGATCGCAGGGAATCATCGCCCATGTGGTCCTGAGGGCACAATAAGTCCCGATTTTCAGTTCTTTTTCCTCACTTCTCGGATACAAAATTAATTTGGACGAGCTCTGCATTGAAGGCAATTTTGGGAGCACTTAATACTCTCATCTACCTCTTTCCAAACCATTTACTTCCTCCTTAAAGTGAAGATTCAAGTCAAGTTTTGGGGTTAAAGCTTCAAGTGTTCATCTTCTCCACCACTTCATCTTCTTCCACCTTTTAGGGAGATTTCTAGGGTTTGCTTTACCTTAGCCTCGTGAGTTCATTCTTACCTTTCTTAAACTTTATACATGTCAAAATGATGTATTTTACCTTAACATGATGTTTAAAATGAGTATTTCTATACTTGGAAGATTTTGGTAAAACTAGGTCAAAATGTATCATTTAGGGTTTTCTTTGAAACGATGAAATGGAAGTCAAGAACGGTTTTGGAATACTCTTATGAGTTTTAAATGCAAGGATAAATGATATATAAACCTAAATGATTATTTGACCTAATTTTTGAAAGGAAGGTTTTGGAAATATGATGTTATACTTCACAAAGGTTTGTGAAGAGAAGTTAATACATTGGAAACAATTGTATTAGGAAGTTAGACTGGTGTAAATGGATCCATAGGCACATATAGTCAGAAGTATTTAAGGATGACACTTGTAATAGATCCCGGTTTGGGGTTTAACTTGTGCAGAAGAGTAATCGATGTGATGGCGGGTCATTCCAATAGAAGTTTTCCTCAAAAGAAGTAAAGCGTATCTTTTAGGTGTAAATCGCGGAAGTAAAGAAAAAGAGATGTTTTAGAAAAGCTTTTGGTTAAATGTTTGTTTACCGCTTTTGAAGTTTAAATGGCTTTTCTATATTTGAACTGTTTGTTCTCACTGGGCCTTTAAGCCTAACACTTTTTCTTAAAATGACATGTATAACAGGTGATCAAGCAGGTGGGGCTTGATGGGATGAGTGAAGCTAGATGTCGTTGGTGACATTCTCTTTGAACTACACTTACGTGTATAGATGGAGTTACATAGAATTATATTTTGAGGATTTAGAGACACCCGAACCTAATATGTATTTTCGTATTGTATAGATTATTAGGTTGTCATCTAATATCCATTGGAAGTTGTAAACTCTCTAAACTTCTCCCCATCTTTATGGGTGATGTTTTATGTAGTTGAAGTTATTCCGCATTTTATTTTGTTTAAATTAACTCCCAATTTTAGGGGTGTTACAAGTTGGTATCAGAGCTTTAGTTTAAGCAAACTAGGTATGAACCTAAGATGCCTAGACTTAAGCTGAGACTTTAAGTGATGTTTTGTGAGAATGGGTAGACACTCTTGAGATAAGAGAGCTTTAGAGTCGACGGAAATACGCTACACATGAAATGTGACTTTGGTAATGGGGATTCTTATGTATATGATATATCCAAGATATCACGTAGCTAATGCTATTTTGAGTGCATTGTATTCTGAGTATGCTTATTTTACTATTGTTGCAATGATTGGTGAACGTGTTAAACGTATTTATGTTAGCTTTGTCTTACTCTTGTTCAATCATCTTGACAGACTAAGATGGTGAACACTCGTACACGATCACAAGTTGAAGCGGACGGTGCAAATCATTGCACAACGGATGTCACTCAACCACCCCTGATCCCGGCTATCTCAATCATACCTATACCCAAAATAGATAGTATACTAGAGGTAAACCTCTGTCCGAAAAATCCACTAATGGTGGTGGCAGGTTCTCAAGATGAACTACAAGTCCGTTTATTACAGGCGGCAGTCTTAGCCCGACAGCATGAAACAATGATCAAGATGTTTGAAGAACGTGATGCCAGTGCCCGAAGGCACGAAGCCACTGCTGAGAACATCATTGTAAGTTCCGGGGGAAATGGAACCGGGTAGGCAACTAAGGAGACGCCTATGACTGAGGTAAGGCGAGCGGGAAGAAGTTGCTCGTATAAGGACTTCATGTGTACTAAGCCACCCGAGTTTTCTGGTTCGGATGACCCAGTAAAGTGCATCAGGTGGTTGCGAGAAATCAAGCAAGCTTTTAGCTCGAGTGATTGTGAAGAGAGGCAAAAGGTGAAATTTGCTTCGCAAATGCTATAGGGCGAGGCCCTAATATGATGGGACGTTACCACGGCTACCCTTGGGTCCGTGATCGTCTCTATGCTCACATGGGAGATGTTTAAGGCGAAGGTCATGGAAGAGTATTGTAATGAAAGGGCTATCGACCGGATTGCCGATGAGTTTCGGGCTCTCAAAAAGGGGAACAAAACTGTGAGAGAGTACACCTGGTTGTTTGTAGAGAAGTTGAGTTTCGTTGGGCATGTGGCCCCAGATGAGAAAAAAAAGATAAAGGCTTACATCAAAGGGTTACCGGCGGATATGATGGATAGGGTACGAGCTTTAAAGCCCTCTACTCTTCGTGAGGCAATTGAAGAAGCCCAACATAAGGAAGATGCTATTTAGCTTGGGTATTGAAGAAATATTGGGAGTTGAAGAAAGATTGGGATTTGGAGAAAAGATGAAGTGGGAAGGGCATGGGGCGCCTTCCAAGAAATCAAACTACAACACCACAAGCAACAACAACAACAATCGAAGAACCGATTCTAGAAGGGAAGCTAGTTGGTGCTCCAAATGCCGGAGCAAACATGTTGGTTCCAGATTCCTTTAAACCGATTGTTAATTGAGAGTATTGAATCTGAGTGAATTGCGAGCGAATCAATTAACAATTTAAATCAATAGAACAAGAAATGTAATGAAGAACAAAGATTATGAAATGAATTACGCACAGTATTCTTCAAAATGTAAATGTATTAATCGACTTCTTTTACTAACACAATACAATGCTATTTATACAGATACAAAGACAGAAAGTCAAAATGCTAGCCAATTACAAAGTGCCATGTGTCATAAAGGGAGCGTCTAACAACAATTAGTTATAACAAGAAGTGTGTGTTGACATTTGTAGACATCTCTTCTTTGACTCATACTTTAATATCTAACATTCTCCCTAAGTATGAAGTCAAAAAATTTTTTCTTCAAGAGAGGATCAACAAGCCGATGATACTTGAAATATTATTGATAAAGCTCTCTGTTCTTCTCGAAGTCCATCAAGTCTTTTCTCTATTTTCTTTGCAACTTTCGTTTGTCGTGTCTAAGCTGCAAGAAAGCACTCGATGATGTAGACTACCTCGGAAGAGTATTTGTGAGCTTCTTTGATGCGAAAAGAAGCTCTTTCCATTTGGTCTTTTGAAGATGATTCCCTCTTCCGGTTCGAAGAAGTCTACCCACTCGAATTTGCTTATCCCTTCAAGTTCCTCATTTGGTGCGCAGATAGCCGTATTATCCATTTTGAAATTTAATCCAATCCGGAAGTCGACCTCGCCTTTTGTATCTAATGTATGATTTCATACACGTAATAATTCTAGTGTAGGCAACATGGTCTTGTGGATCTTTGCGTTCGTAAAGCCGAGTCTTCATAAATTCTTCCAGAAAAATGAGATCAAATTTGGATGGATGGACAACCGTATCATTATCACATATGTAATAACTTTTGTTGTTTGATCTCGACTATCTCGTAGATTGTGTACCAAATAGGTGTATCTTGAAACCGCTATGTTTCATGGTCATTATCTTTGTAATTGGAACGAAGTGAAAACCGTCTTTCTCGTCTTGTTTATGAGCCATGAAGTTATCTTTAACTTCACCGTCGACATTGTATTGGTTGGCGAAGTTAGGCATCATGAGATAAATCTTTCGATCCGTTGGAGCATACATGTGCCTTTTCTCAACTTCAAGTGTTGGAAGTTCAATGTTTCCAACAATGTTTCCAACTTTATTTAATTTTTCTTCAAATTCTTCTCTTCTCGATCTCCTTCTCGCTTCGAGCGGCCTCCTCGCTCTCGACTCTTGCTCTTTCTTCGCCCTTCAAAATTTTGTCTCTCGTAGTTCTTCTTTAAGTCTAGCCTTTTCTCTTTCCGTATTCTCTTTTCAGCCCTCTCTATCTCTATTTGTTCTTCAACTATTAGCCTCCGGCGTATTATCTCTTCTTCTCTCTCTTTTTCGGCTCCCGAACACTTCCTCATCCTCCTCCTCCGGCCCTTTTAGCTCTTTCCTTTCTGCCTTTAGCTCGTTCTCGTTCTTCGTGAGCTCGACTACTTCAAATTTCTTTCACGAGCTCGGGATTCTCGCTTTTTCCCATAAGATCCGAATAAACTTAGCTAGCTCGGATCTCCGGGTAGAGGACCGAATGCGTGGCAGGTGTTGGAGTGAGTGGCACTTGTTTTGAAGAAGAGGGTTGCCGTGATGGTGTTGGCGCTGAAGAGTCGGCAGCCGTGGTCGTGTTTGTTTCGGTGGTGTTTGCTTGGCTTGTAGGCTCGTAACCTTTCTCCCCTTCTCCGAGAATCGTGATCCCGATCCTCGAACGTTTTCTTTCGCCCGCCTTTTCGCAAGCCCTTTCTTCCTCGCTTTCTTCTTGGAAGTAAACGCCTCGACAAGAGAAGAAACCAGAGGCACAAGTCGAGAGATAGTAGTTTCGAGAGCAGAAGTTTCCGGGCCTCGGTTGAAGATGTGGAGGGATTGGAAGAGTACTTTGAAGCGATGGTCGACATTCGCTCAAGAATAATCTTCTGGAAAGAGGCGAGGTCAGATTTCTTGACAAGCGTAGACGCAGAGGGGTCATCAGAAGTTACGATGGTCTTGACAATCTTCTGTATATCGGCCACCGTAGAAATTCGTAGTCTACAGAGGCACGTAGAGATTCGGGAAGTTGAGATATTGCCTCCGTATTTGCTTGAAGACCATTATTCAAGAGCAAAAGTTGTTCGACGAAGATAGGCCTTCGATCTTCTTGAGAGGTACTCATTTGCGCCGAAGATGCTAGGGAGTTCGCCTTTCAATTTGAAATTGAAGGCTCGAAGAAGAGAATGATTAGTTGTGACGGATAATTTTAGATCTTCCACGTATCTCTCGAATTTGATCAGAAATGCCAAGAACGCCGCATTAGTGACAAAATCGAAGATGTAACCGGTGCATCTCCAACACATGGAGCCCCTTTACCCTCGCGTTCGTAGGGCCTTCACACCCGTTTTGACGTTGAGTGTAGAAGGACTTAATCCGCCCTTGAGGGTCGTTATGCGCATGTGCTCCTCTTCGGTTGTTCGATCGTTTCAACAAGATCCTCATCATCGCAGGATGAGGTGCCGAAGACAAGATGCTTACCTTGATGAAGTGTAAACACTCCGCAAGTGGTGCATTCCTAGGCCGGGAACCCTCTCGATGGGAATTCATCGGCATCTATCCTAGGAGAGGATGTGGACGCATCCTCTCGTGCTTATTGGTATGTCGCTCACGCAGACATGAACATGTGGTGAAGGAAGTGGCGAGTTCCGGGGCGAATGAACTCTTATATTATCATCATCATCCTTTTGGGAGGATGATGAAGTGAAGGTGCTTTCCCGCATGAATTTGATTCAAGAAGAAGAAGTATCCTCCCGAACGGCCGGTTTCGGGTGGTTTGAACCTAATATGTTCTGTTGAAGTCAATGAGTGGAGACGTGGTGACGTCAACCTCGAAGTTGTGGTCGCCCCTTTGGGGAATTGGAGAGGAACACTCATATGTGTCTCGAGGACATCTTCTCGTACCTTCATTTAATAGAAGGTCGGCATGGGTAAGCACTCGGATGTTCACTCCTAGTTTTTTCAAGCTCATGCTCACCGACCACGACCACCTACACACAGCTCTCTAAGTGCTGCGGGGTAGGAATTCTCTGTTCCGAGAAAACCATGTAGCTTCTATAGATTCGAGATTAGAAGAGCTAGATGGGATTAGGTTTAGCATGTACCGGGATAGTTCTGCGGGTGCAGTAGCCGATGCTTGTCAATGGTTGATCGATGGGAGCTCATTGATGCAATTTTGCGTAACGGGAATCGAGGAGCTTCGATTGCCCCAATTGCAGTGACGAGTGATGAGAGATAGAAATCGTGGGAACACGAAAGTCTTTGTGGTAGCTTCCCCTCGACTTTGATGGAGCACCTTAGTATGCACATGCTTTGATCTCTTGGAAGATGAGACTTGCATAGTCCAAGGGTCGATTGTAGAACATCCCATACATAATCGTCGAATGTTTCGGCTAGCTTGATCCGCAGAACCTATTTTGCAGTTGGCTCTTGTCGAGTATGGAGACGAGTAGATTCCACATTGGGGGTAACTTAACCCTTTTGAATTCGGACTCGGTAAGAGGTTCATTGTAACTCAGGAGATCGATGAAGGCTAGAGGCCTTCGGAAGGGTTTTCTTCTAGGCGGTGATCGGGAATGGTTTGCCGTCGACTTCGATCAACCGATGAGGAAGATGAAAATATTTGGCGAGTTTTCTTTTGGTGATTGGGGATTTGAACAACAATTTCCACTTGTTCGTGATGGGTGACGAATCCGGCGAGTGTTTCATCATTTTTGATGATCATTGTTTGCCAGCGCTCTTGGACATAGATTTCGTGGATGTTTGGGTTGGTTAGGGTTAGGGCTCGATTCAATCGGTGTCGTTGTAGAAACTCGATCATGATGCGAAATTCCGGCTGATAAGTTGTTAGGGTTGAGCAACACTCCGCACATTGTTCGCCTTCAATGGCGCTTTACAATAACGGGAGTACTATCGCAGTGGAATCGATGATTCTCGTCTTCATCATTGTTGGTAGGATGGGCACATTGGAAGCCATTTTGAAATTCTTGAATGCTTCGGTAGAACACTTTGTCTTTGCAATGAGAATAAACACCGATTTAGGGAATATTTGCGAGGAAGAAGATGAAGGTTGAAATCGGGGGTTTTATGTGAGAGAGAAACCGTAGAATGGGAAGGGGTTATTCGTTTGGGGAGAAACAAAAAACGGTTCATTGCCGAGGTAAGCACGCGGGTATACACATGCAGTGGTTTCGATTGGAGACACGTGTACGACGAGACACATGTATGATGATGATTTAGTAGCGTATGCGATTTTTCTTAAAAAGCGTAAATAAACAAAAGTAATAAAAAAAAATCTGTTTAATTAATCAATTAATTTTGAATTAATTGAATAAACACAGAATTTAATCTTAATTTTATTTATTTAAGTTTAAAAATCACCAAGTGAGAACAAAAATCACATGAGAGTTTAGTTTCTATAAAAGAATAATAAAGAAGAATTTGCATTAAACATATAGATTTAAACAACCTTGGAGGCAAGAGTTGATTGAATTTATATATTTAATGGAAATTATAAGAATTATCAATTTATAGAAAATTTAGTTGAAAAACATGTCGACTTGATTTATATTTAAATTTTTTTGAAATGAATCAAAAGTCTAAGAGACCTTGCGGCAAGAGAAACTCGGAAAGCGAGATAGATTCAAATAAAATTTAAGTAAAATAGTAAATCGAAGACAAACTTAACGAAGTTAGACTTAGACGAATATCTTCTTCATTGTGAAACTCCCCCGTGAATGGTAAACTCCCCCTTGAATGATGAACTCCCCCTGTAGTAGCTTCTTTACCTCGTTTCTCAATCTGTACTTTATGATATATCTTGAAAGAAGAATATTATTATGAAACGTAAAATCGAGTAATTCGCAGGCTTCGAAGTGTTCTCAAGAGTTCGCAAAGATCGTGAGACTTCGATGACTTCGAAGTATCGTCGAGAATAGTTCGCAGGCTTCGGATGCTTCGAAGAAATCATTGTTACATATTAAGCATTCCCAACTTGCTAATTAAGAAGTTAAAACGACTCTCATCAAGAGCTTTTGTGAAAATATCGGCAAGTTGATAATCGCAGGAAACAAAATACATTTCGATTGTACCCTTTTCGACATGATCCTTGATGAAATGATACCCGACATCGATATGCTTTGTTTTGGAATGCCGAATCGGATTTTTCGTAATGGCGATAGCACTTTTAGAATCACATAGGATGGGAATCTTATCGTATATCGACCATAATCTCTCGAGTCGGGTCTTCATCCAAATAACTTGTGAACAACAACTAGCAAGAAGAACATATTCAGCCTTCCGCCGTAGATGTGGATACGCAGTTTTGTTTCTTGGATGTCCAACTTATAAGTCGATTTCCCGTGTTGACAAACATACCGATGTACTTTTTCCGTCAAGCTTACAACCCGCATGATCGAATCGTATACGCCATTAAATCAAATCCGAATTTTTAGGATACCAAAGGCCCAACGATGGTGAACCTTTTAAGTACCTAAAAATTCTTTTTACAAAGAAACCAAATGAGACTCTTTAGGATTGGCTTGATAACGAGCACAAAGACAAGTGGCAAACATAATATCGTGTCTACTTGCCGTTAAATATAAAAGAGAACCAATCATTCCTCCGTAGTCGGTAATATCACCGTACTTACCAAGAGGAGTCGTGTCTAATTTCATACCAGAGAGAGCGGGTGTTTTCATGGATGATGAGTTTTGAAGATGAAACTTTTTAAGCATGTCGTAAACATATTTTGCTCGATTTATAAAGATACCGTAGGTACTTTGTTTAACTTGAAGTCCTAGGAAGAAAGTTAATTCTCCCATCATACTCATTTCAAATTCGGTTTCCTATCAACTTAGAAAACAAATCAACTTTCGTTTGATGAGTAGAACCAAATATTATGTCATCCACGTAAATTTGAACTATAGTTAACATACCTTTGCCTCTTTTGATGAATGTGAGTTGTATCAATTTTACCTTTTTCATATCCTTTGCCGATCGAAACTTCGATAGTCGTTCATACTGTGCTCTTGGGGCTTGCTTTAGACCATACAAAGCTTTGTCAAGAAGATAAACATATTCGGGATATTTTGCATCTTTGAAACCATCGTGTTGTTCGACATACACTTCTTCTTTTAGACATCCATTAAGAAATGCACATTTAACATCCATTTGGTAGACTTTGAAGTTTTTGTATGCAGAGAAAGCCAAGAATAATCTTATTGCTTCTAGTCTTGCAACAGGAGCAAAGGTTTCAATACCTTCCTCTTGACAGTAGCCTTTAGCCACCAAACGAGCTTTATTTCTGACAACAATTCCATCTTCATCCTTTTTGTTCCTAAATACCCATTTTGTGCCAATAGCAACTTTGCTCTTTGGTAAAGGAACAAGACGCCAAACTTTATTTCTTTCGAATTGAAGTAGTTCTTCCTGCATAGCATCCACCCAAACTTGGTTCAACTAAGGCTTCATGTACACGTTTAGGTTCGATCATACTAAGAAAATTAACAAAGAATGCTTCATTTGCAAGAGTGCATCGTGCTCGACTCCCCTCGGAAGGACTACCAATTATAAGATCTCGGTGTGTGAGATTTAGTCCATTTCGTCATTCCGGGTTGAGAAATTGAATGGGTTGTTTCATTTGACGAAATGATTTCATCCGGAAACACAAAATCTTCTTTATTTTCTTCCGTATGTCCTTTCCGGTATCCGTATTGTCACTCCGTCCTTGTGTCTCCCCCTCGATGATGAAACGAGTAGCGTCTTTTGACCGGCGTATGTAGTAGTGGGAACTTCGGAAAAATAGACGTGTCGAGGAAATGTGTTGTGCAGGACCGCAGAGAGTAATGCCCGAGGCTTGGAGAATATCGGTATCCGCAAATGTGGAGGTGATATAGCTTCCGACATAACTTCGTCGCCGTAAAATCATGAAAAATAGCATCAATCTCGGATTCTCCGGAACCCGAAAGATAGTCGGAAGAATAAAGATAAGCTTCGAGTTTCAAGTAGAGTGTTCAAGTCGGTTGAGTGTTATCATCGAAGTCAATGTTGATGCTTTCCATAACGAGTTTTGTTCGTAAGTTAAAACCTCTAAAGCTCTTTAATTTAACGAGTAGCCTAAAAATTTAGCTTCATCGGACTTTGGATCAAATTTGCCAAGATTATCTCTGCTGCGTTTAAGATAAAACATCCGCAACCAAAGATATGAAAAATTTTTATAGATGGTTTTCTTTTATCGATCATTTACAAGAGGTTTTCGAGATGCCTTCGACAATAATTGAACGGTTTTGAGTGAAACAAGCAAAGGGCGACAGCTTCGGCCCGGTAAGTGGATCGGGAGACCGTAAGGCGAGCATCGTTCCTCGTCGCTTCAACCAAGGTTCCGTTGCGACGTTCAACTACACCGTTTTGTTGAGGAGTGCGAATGCCAGAGAGAAGTTTTGAGTAATTCCTTGTTCAACAAGATACGATTCAAGCTTGGCGTTCTTGAATTTCGTACCATTATCACTTCGAAGCCGCCGAATCTTCCGATGTAGAAGAACTTGAATTTCGGTCATCATATTCTCGTAGTACCAACCGGGACTTCGACTTTTGACGAACGAAAGCAAGCCAAGTATATCCGGAAAATTCATCAATTAGTACCAATATACTTTTACCGTATAGACTCACCGAATTGCAATGACCACGTCGAGATCCACATGTAATAATTGCAGAGGTCTACTACAAGAATGATCACTTTTTGTTTTATGAGACGCTCGTTTAATTTTTGCCCATTTCACATGCAGTGTAAGGAGGTGATCTTTTTTGAAAATGAATATCTCGGAAGTCCAGATACCGGTTGTTTTTAACAAGCATCTCAAGATTATTAAAATTTAAGTGAGACATTTTATGATGCTAGAGCCACGCAACCTCACTCTTTTGGAGATGAGACATAAAGTTTCCTTACCATCCTTAGAGGTAAAATTCATCATATACAAGTTACCTTTCCGTCCGCTTTCTCCAAAGTTCTTCACCGCCTTAGAGAATAAATAACAATGTTTTTCATCAAATACTACTAGTATTTTAGAATCACAAAGTTGACTTACACTAAGGAGATTATGTTTCAAGCCGAAATACATGAGCTACCTTTGATAAGGTGATATTACCTTCTTGTAGAGTTCCGTAGCCTTTTATTTGACCTTACCATTATCACCAAAAGTTACTACTCCACCCGATTTGTCCTTGAATTGGGATAGTAAATTTCAGATCCGATCATGTGCCTCGAGCATCCGCAGTCAAGATACCGTATATGTACACGCTCGTTTCTCGCAATCAAAAAAAATCGAAATTTCTTAGGTACCCATCGCATAATGGGTCCTTTTATGTTAGCTTTTGGAGTATGCTCGTTTTTTGATTTAACAAGGTAAAGACTTTATTTTTGGTTTTTGGTTTTTTCGAGTTTTATTCTTTTTGCTGACAACCATATTTTGAATTGGAATGATCAGAGATTTGCGAGAAAAAATTGTTTTAACTTTAAGAACAAGTGAAAAACATTCAAGACCGAAACATAGAAGATTGAATTGAATTTTCATTGCGAGAATGGTAATTACAATTATTCTTTCTAAAGTCTTTTCTAGTATTAGTTGTTCTAGAGAACCTATCTAGACTAGACTTTTGTTTTAGTTCTCGGCGTTCTTCTCTCGTAATTACGCCTCGATCTACTTTTGCAAGCTCGTTATTTACCGAAAAGGAACATAAGAATTAGAGGATTTCCATTTGCCTTTTTGAATATTAGTAAACTTCGGAAGAGTAGAGTTTAAAATCTTTTGATTTTGCACTTTGTTTTTGAAGTTCTCCGCCTCTTTCTCAAGTTCAAGACATGTTTTGGCTTTGAGACACATATCGAAGAAGTCTGGATGTATAGATACTAATTTTCTCGGTTCTCGGGAACGTAAAACAGAAGAATGGGTATACCAACTTAAAAGTTTAGCACAATCTCTATCGAAGCTCGATTTCTTGAGATTTATCGGCATACAAATAATCATCCTTTTATCATTAATTTCTCGAATTATTGGTGATAACTTTTGATGATTTAAAAGAATTTATTTCTAAATTTGAAATGTAATTTTCGTAAGTTATCAAAAATTCTTCATCATTATTGTCATTCTCCCATGGATACGTAATCTCGTGCAAACTTTCGAGTTTCGTAAAGATGTAAATCTTCAAATGAACAGGAGAGATCTCGGATGATTCTCACAAAGAGTTTCATTTCTAAAATACTTGTCCAGTAGAGAGAATATCGCTTTCAAAAATAAGTCGTAGATCTTCCTCTGCTTGACTTGGAACAAAAATAGCTGCCTCTGGATTCAAAATTGTATGTTTATTTGAACCAAAATTGAAAATATCATCTTTCTTCTGAACTTTATTTAGATCAACATTTGTTTTACAACAATATTCAATATTTTCGAATTGAAGTTTGCTTGTTTTATGATGATTTTTTCATATCTAGATTTTTAAAAATAGATTTTTCATACAAAATTGGAAACTTTGGCTTCGTATTTGTCCAACACAAAAAATGTATTTCGTATCCGACCTTTTCTTACACGTGTAGTGGATCTAGGTCCTCGAAACCAAGTCCGTATCTTCCTACTTGTGTGTTAATTTTGTCATGAACCTTCTGTGCATCCGTATATGTTATAATCTGTAGCTTTTTCTGTTGAAGTTCAATGTGTAAAAATTCTCTCTCTTTCTGAAAATAGTTTTTAAGTGCTACAGAGTTGAGTCTATCACTCTCTTTGTCTCTGATTTCTTTCCTTTTTTCTTCTAGAAGTTTATTGAGATTCAAAATTTCCTTTTTAAGTTTTTCTTCAGAAAGTTTTAAACTCATGGAAATTGTTTCCTTTGCAGTATTTAATTCGAGTTTTTCTTCGTAAGTAAATCCATTTCTCTTTTGAAAATATCTCTTTCCCTTTTGATCGTAGAAAGAGTTTTCTCAAAGATTTTTTTCGTAATTTCTTTTCGATTGTGAGTTTCGAGTTTTAGTTCCTCAAAATTGTTTGATAACATCACAATCGTTTGTTCAAGCTCGTATGATCCAGAAATTACTAACCGGTGACTCGCAGGGTTGATCCTCTCGATTCGTTTGTGTTTGCCATTCCACGTAACATGGCTTCATCACCGCCGGATTCATCTTGCACCCAATTTTCTTTTTCTCGCAAAGTGTGCTCTTTCGTTGACATTGTACTTATATTTGTTTTTGTAATAAGTCTTATCCTTTTCCGCAGCTCCTCCGCAATCTCTCGAGTAATGTCCGGGTTTGCCTACATCCGTAGCAAGACATCTTTCTTCCTTTTTAATTCTTCTTCTTTCTTTTCTTCTTCTCGTTTTCTCTACTCTCCGTACTTCTTGTTTAGGAACATAGGGACGATCAAATCGTTTATTTCCTTTCAAAGACCTATTTCCAAAACGATTAGTAAATTGCTTGGTTATTAAAGCCGTAGAGTCAAAGAACGCTTTAATTTCATCATCCGATCTCGCAGTCATCTTCCGAGCAGCTTCGATATGAAGGCCTTCGATTTCTTCCCCGTCATCACTTCGTCTTCTCCGATTCCTTTTGTTTCGAGATCAAAGCCGCAGGACCTCCGATGTTTGTTCTTTCGAACAACTTCTTTTCATGAGCTTGCACAAGTACCGAATACATCATGCCGGCGACCATTGTTCAAGATCCCGATTGGCTTGTAGTGACATGGATAGATTTCGACCATTCGTGGTTTAACCTTTTGAGAAATAGAACATTGTTGTCTTCCTTTGATCTAACAATGTCACATCTCTTGCGAGATTAATCGATTGTTGAATCGATGAAATGTTTGTTCCGGTAGATTCATCGGCCGCGTGTGAAAACTATTATATTCATTTAGAGCTTGGGCTCTTCTCGTTTTTCATTTTCGCACCACCTTCTAAGAGATTCTCCGCTGATCCCATAAATCTTTTGTCAGTGTCACATGAGTCCAGAGATTGAAAAATCTCATTTGGAATGGCCATTATCAACGAGAGACTTAGCTTTCTTAGCTAATTCCCACCTTAGCTTTTTCTTCATCGGTCCCGCTATTCCTTGACTTCGAACCGCCATTGGTACCTCATCCGAATTTGCGGTTGGCCGGAATTCGGGGAATAGTAGTGGTGGGAACAAACGGACCATTTTGAATAATTGGATATAACTCAAGATCCAATCCCTCATAGAAGTTAACCATTCGAATCTTCCATTGTGGGTATTCATCACGTACAAGAGTTGGAGGTTTAGTCAGGGACCCAGACGTATAAACAGCATTCAAGCTCGAATTTGTCATTTGAGTATGATAGAAGAGAAAATTTGAAGATTTGAGAGAAATTTAGAACAATTAAATCTCAAGAAGAACAAAATTCGATAATATCTTTGTTTCTTCGTATTACAAAATGAATGACTCAATTTAAGAGAAGATTGTTAACGATTCAACAAAATTTCGTAAAACAGAGCGGATTGATAAACAAATTTTTGAATCCGAGAAAATCGTTCGATTGAAAGGAATTCTTTCAATGGAAGAGATCTAATAATCAATAGATTGATTAGATGGCTCTGATACCAATTGTTGGTTCCAGATTCCTTTAAACCGATTGTTAATTGAGAGTATTGAATCTGAGTGAATTGCGGAAGCAGATCAATTAACAATTTAAAACAATAGAACAAGAAAATGTATGAAAGAACAAAGATTATGAAATGAATTACGCACAGTATTCTTCAAAATGTAAATGTATTAATCGACTTCTTTTACTAACACAATACAATGCTATTTATACAGATACAAAGACAGAAAGTCAAAATGCTAGCCAATTACAAAGTGCCATGTGTCATAAAGGGAGCGTCTAACAACAATTAGTTATAACAAGAAGTGTGTGTTGACATTTGTAGACATCTCTTCTTTGACTCATACTTTAATATCTAACAAAACACGTTGGAGCTTGTAGCCTGGTCTCAGGTAATTGTTATAGATGTGGGAAGAGTGGATATCAAATTCGTGATTGCCCCGTCAAGATGTCCACTTATTTTGAATGCAAGGAGCCGGGCCATTATAGAAGCGATTGCCCGAAGTTGAAGACCGGAAATTCTCAAGTTAAAGCTGGTAGTGGTCAGAAGGCAGTGGGAAGAGCTTTCAAGATGACGGCGGAGGAAGCAAAGGCATCGGCGGACGTGGTGTCGGGTACGTTCCTTGTTAACTCCATACCTGCTCATGTTCTTTTTGATTCTGGTGCTACTTTTTCTTTTGTATCCACTTCTTTCTACCCAAATCTGCATGTACCTGTTAGTACTTTGGAAGATGCTTTTATTGTTGAAATAGCCGATGGTAAGCAAGTTGTGGTTTGAGATGTCCTTAGGGATTGTGAGGTAGAAATTGAAGGGAATAAGTTTGGAATAAACCTTATGCCTATGTCCATAAGAGGTTTGATGTGGTAATTGGAATAGATTGGTTGGCCAAGAACCAAGCCGAAATTTTGTACTCCAAGAAGTTGATTCGAATTCCGTTATCGGATGGTAGTATGTTGTTATTCTACGGGGAAAGAAGGAAGGGTGAAGTTGCAATGTTAACCTTGGCAAAGGCACGCAAGTGTTTAGCCAAGGGATGCCTATCATATATAGCTTATGTTTTAGATGCGAAGTTAGAGAAGAGGAAGTTAGACGATGTTCGAGTTGTTAATGAATTTCCAGATGTGTTCTCCGAAGATTTACCCGGCTTGCCACCCGATAGACAAGTGGAGTTTCGAATAGATACCGGGGCCCGCTCCCATTGCTAGGGCACCCTACCGGTTGGCACCATCCGAGATGCAGGAAATGATGACGCAATTGCAAGATCTCCTTGAGAAGGGTTTCGTGAGACCAAGCTCGTCACCATGGGGAGCTCCGGTCTTATTTGTGAAGAATAAGGATGGCACAATGAGGATGTGTATAGACTATAAGGAGTTGAATAATGCAACCGTGAAGAACAAGTACCCACTCCCGAGAATCGACGACCTCTTCGATCAACTACAAGGAGCGGGATGCTTCTCAAAGATCGACTTACGTTCGGGTTACCACTAAGTGAAAGTGAGGGAGGACGATGTAGCAAAGACGGCATTTAGAACGCGGTACGGGCATTATGAATTCCTTGTAATGCCGTTTAGGTTGACAAACGCACCGGCGGTGTTTATGGATTTGATGAATCGTGTATGTCGACCGTTTCTAGATTGATCGGTAATAGTGTTTATTAACGATATCCTTGTCCACTCTAAGAACGAGTTAGACCATGAACAACACCTTCGAGAGGTTCTCGAAGTGTTAAGAAAGGAGAAGCTTTACGCCAAATTCTCGAAATGCGACTTTTGGTTAAAAGAAGTTCAGTTTTTGGGGCATGTCGTCACACAAGATGGAGTAAAGGTGGATCCATCAAAGATAGAAGCAATGATGAATTGGGAACCGCCTAAGAGCCCGTCCGAGATCCGAAGCTTCCTAGGATTGGCGGGGTATTATCGGAGGTTTAATCAAGACTTCTCCAAGGTTGCATTTTCCTTGACGACTTTGACACGGAAGAATGTGAAGTTTATTTGGACCAACAAGCAAGAAGAGGCTTTCCGGACTCTTCAAAAGAAATTATGTGAGGCACCAATTTTATCCTTGCCGAAAGGATCTGAAGACTTTGTGGTTTACAATATTGCTTCAAAGATGGGATTGGGGTGTGTGTTAATGCAAAGGAGCAAGGTGATTGCTTATGCATCAAGACAACTCAAGGAACATGAGAAGAATTACCCAACCCATGATTTGGAATTGACAGCAGTGGTATTTGCATTGAAATTATGGCGACATTATCTTTACGGAGCTAAGTGTACACTCTACACCGATCACAGGAGCTTGAAGCATATTTTCGATCAAAATGAACTAAACATGAAGCAACGCTGTTGGCTAGAGCTGCTTAAATATTATGATTGTGAGTTGTTATACCATCCGAGTAAAGCAAATGTAGTGGCAGATGCTTTAAGTAGGAAGGAGTATGGCAGCGGGACGTGGGTCGTGCTCACAAGAATTGACATAGTGTCAAGTCTGATCGACCGAATCAAGACTTCTCAAGTGGAGGCATTACTTGAGGAAAACTTAAAAGATGAGGTTATGGTGAAACAACACTTGATGTTAACCGAAGATAGTCGTGGTCTGAAGCTATTCAAAGGACGTGTTTGGGTGCCTAAGATTGGGAGCAACCGAGAACTGCTATTGGAGGATGCTCATAAGTCTAAGTACTCCATACATCCGGGTAGTACCAAGATGTATAGAGACCTAAAGTTAACTTATTGGTGGCCCGTCATGAAGTTGGATGTTGATAGATACGTGGAGAGATGTGTGACTTGTTTGCAAGTCAAGGCGGAACACCAACAACCGTATGGAAGTCTTCAATCGTTGGAAATTCCGGAATGGAAATGGGAACACCTCACTATGGACTTTGTGACAAAACTACCAAGGACCTTGAGAGGTCACGACACCATATAGGTAGTGGTGGATAGATTGACGAAGAGTGCTCACTTCTTAGCAATGCGAGAAGCCGACCCAGTTGACAAACTGGCTAAGTTGTATGTGAATGAGGTAGTTGCAAGGCATGGTGTGCCTTTGACTATCGTGTCAGACCGAGATACTCGATTCACTTCTCACTTTTGGAAAGGATTGCAAGAGGGGTTGGGTACCAGGATAAACTTAAGTACGACATTCCACCCCCAAACAGATGGTCAAAGTGAAAGGACTATTCAGACTCTTGAGGACATGCTTAGGTCATGTGTTATTGATTTCGGTGAAAATTGGGATTCGCATCTATAGCTGGTAGAATTTGCCTACAACAACAGTTACCACTCTAGTATTAGAATGGCACCTTTCGAGGCACTTTATGGACGAAAACGTAGGACACTGCTATGTTGGTTGGAAACGGGCGAGAAGCAATTCTCCGGACCCGAGATTATGCAAGAGACGGCTGACAAGGTGAAGACTATCCGAGATCGACTTAAGGCGGCCCAAGACCGTCAAAAGAGTTATGCCGATAAGAAGAGAAGAACCATGGAATTCTAAGTGGGGGAACGAGTTATGCTTAAAGTGTCCCCTTGGCAGGGTGTTATAAGGTTTGGGAAGAGTGGAAAGCTTAGTCCTCGTTTCGTCGGACCTTTTAAAATCTTGGAAAGAGTGGGACGACAAGCGTATAAATTGGAGTTTCCACCCGAATTAACCGGCATACATCCTATGTTTCACATATGTTATTTGAGTAAGTGTTTAGCGGAAGAAGAGAGTGTGATACCTCTCTCAGAGATTTATGTCGATAATAGTCGTTGTGTGGAAGAAGCTGAGGTGATCTTAAAAGCAAGTTTAGGAAGTTACGTCACAAAGAAATCGTCATGGTTAAGGTTCGATGGAAGCATCACCGAGGGTCAAACGTGACATGGGAAGCGGAAGAGGACATGAAGAGAAGATACCCGGGCTTGTTTCGTTAGTTTGTTAAATTTCGAGGACGAAATTAAATTCAAGGGTGGGAGGATGGTAACACCCGGAATTTTTTTGTATAAGATAATGAACTTTGCATCCTAACGAAATTCTATTTATAGTTAAATTGAGTGTTTTAAGGGTTTTATGTTGGGCTACATTTAATTGTAAGAAAGGAGCGAGAACCGAACACGAAATGGGTTTCGGTACACTTTGGGCGATGATGACAGGCTATCTTGCCATGTCATGATCGCAGGGCATGATAGAAGGAACATCAGAATGTCAAGAAATCATATCAAACTCATGGTACACATCTCGCGATCATGACAGGCGATTATGCCATGTCATGATTGCATGTCATCATCGCTGAACGCACCAGAAGACAATTTTCAGCACCAAACTCTTGGTACATGCCTGGTGATCATGACAGACGATCTTGCATTGTCATTATCGCGGGGAATCATCGCCCGTGTGGTCCTGAGGGCACAATAAGTCCCGATTTTCAGCTCTTTTTCCTCACTTCTCGGATACAAAATTAATTTGGACGAGCTCTGCATTGAAGGCGATTTTGGGAGCACTTAATACTCTCATCTACCTCTTTCCAAACCATTTACTTCCTCCTTAAAGTGAAGATTCAAGTCAAGTTTTGGGGTTAAAGCTTCAAGTGTTCATCTTCTCCACCACTTCATCTTCTTCCACCTTTTAGGGAGATTTCTAGGGTTTGCTTAACCTTAGCCTCGTGTGTTCATTCTTACCTTTCTTAAACTTTATACATATCAAAATGATGTATTTTACCTTAACATGATGTTTAAAATGAGTATTTCTATGCTTGGAAGATTTTGGTAAAACTAGGTCAAAATGTATCATTTAGGGTTTTCTTTGAAACGATGAAATGGAAGTCAAGAACGGTTTTGGAATACTCTTATGAGTTTTAAATGCAAGGATAAATGATGTATAAACCTAAATGATTATTTGACCTAATTTTTGAAAGGAAGGTTTTGGAAGTATGATGTTATACTTCACAAAGGTTTGTGAAGAGAAGTTAATACATTGGAAACAATTGTATTAGGAAGTTAGACTAGTGTAAATGGATCCATAAGCACATATAGTCAGAAGTATTTGAGGATGACACTTGTAATAGATCCCAGTTTTGGAGTTGAACTTGTGCGGAAGAGTAATCGATGTGATGGCGGGTCATTCCCGTAGAAGTTTCCCTCAAAAGAAGTAAAGCGTATCTTTTAGGTGTAAATCACGGAAGTAAAGAAAAAGAGATGTTTTAGAAAAACTTTTGGTTAAACGTTTGTTTACCGCTTTTGAAGTTTAAATGGCTTTTCTATATTTGAACTGTTTGTTCTCACTAGGCCTTTAAGCCTAACACTTTTTCTTAAAATGACATGTATTATAGGTGATCAAGCAGGTGGAGCTTGATGGGATGAGTGAAGCTAGATGCCGTTGGTGGCATTCTTTTTTATGTACACTTACGTGTATAGATGGAGTTACATAGAAGTATATTTTGAGGATTTAGAGACACCCGAACCTAATCTGTATTTTCATATTGTATAGATTATTAGGTTGTCATCTAATATCCATTGGAAGTTGTAAACTCTCTAACCTTCTCCCCATCTTTATGGGTGATGTTTTATGTAGTTGAAGTTATTCCACATTTTATTTTGTTTAAATTAACTCCCAATTTTAGGGGTGTTACAACATCTGAGTCAAGACCTTCTGAACACCTTACCAAGGATTCAGGGAAGGTGATTAAAGACAAGTTCCTTAATCATGTTCCTACGATCAAGAATCTCCAAAAACTGAAGAAGAATCCTATAGTTCCTTTAGTGAGTCATCCTAAATCTGGGAAGAAGATCCATGGATCTGTTCAGAGATCTACACCTAGAATAAAGATTGATCTCACTCCATCCAAACCTGAGAAACCAGTGGTTCCTTGTAGGTCCATGGAAGGAATTCTTGGCCGTGGTCCTAAAATTGCTTTGACCTCCTCTCTGCATGCTTCCAGCTCAAAACCTATTTTCAAATATAGGAAGTGCTATCACTGTGGTGAGACTACCCACATTGCTACTAAATGTCCAAATGTTACTAAAGCTGAAAGATTAGTTCATGGTAAGAAAGTAACTCAAACTGAGAAATCAGCGAGAGTGAAATCCACTAAGGTTGGTAAAACATTCAAGGTGAAGATAACCACTGAAGAGAACTCTTCAGCAAGTAACAAGTCCGCCATACCTGTTGTTTCCACTAACATTGCAGGACCCATAGTTCTATGGGTACCTATGAAAAAATAATTTCCTTATCTTATCAGATTGCTAAAGGTAACTAGCATCTCGATAGTGGATGCTCTAGGCACATGACTGGCAGAAAATCTCTACTCTCTGAATATATGGAAGAAATAGGTCCCTCAATGACCTTTGGTGGAAATGGCAAAGGATACACCAAAGGTTATGGCGTTCTATCCAATGGAGCAACTTCATTCAGCCGTGTTGTTTTCTTTGAAGGACTGAAGCATAATCTCTTAAGCATTAGTCAACTCTGTGACAAAGACTTCAAAGTCTTGTTCACAAAGACAAGATGTGCTGTCACTGATAAGAATGACAAACTTTCCTTAAAAGGAAAAAAATCAGAGAACGTATACATCATTAATATGGATAATACTCATTCAGAAAATGTTTTCTTTCTATCCAAGGCTTCTTCTGATGTAAATTGGCTCTGGCATAAGAGACTCTCTAATCTGAACTTCAAGATGATTAATGATCTGTCTCAGAAAGAACTTGTCAAGGGTCTCCCTAAACACTCTTTTACAATGGAATCTATTTGTTCAGTGTGTGAGAAAGAAAAATCGACAAAAGAAACATTCAGATCAAAACAAGTCTCTTTAGTGACAATCCCTCTTCACTTACTTCATATAGATCTCTTTGGACCAGTCAACGTCCAATCCATATTTGGATAGAAATACACTATGGTGATTGTCGATGAATATTCCAGATATACTTGGGTATTCTTTCTTCGTTCCAAGAGTGATACACATGATGAAATTATCTCATTTATCAAGAAAATGGAAGTCCTAAACAATCTCATTGTTCGCTCCATGAGAAGTGATAATGGCACTAAGTTTAAAAATAGTACCCTAGTTAACTTCTTTGAAGAAAAAGGAATCTCTCATAATTTCTCATTATTAAGGACTCCTCAGCAAAAAGGCGCTGCTAAAAGAAGAAACCGAACGATCATTGAAGTCGCTCTCTCAATGCTCAACGAATCTCATCTACCAACTCAATTTTGGGCCGAAGCAGTTAACACTGCATGTTTCACTCAGAATCGATCCCTGATAGTCGGAAGATTCAAGAAGACCTCCTATGAACTTTTTCATGGAAAAAACCCTCTCTGAGCTACTAACATATCTTCGGATGTAGGTGCTACATCCTGAATGACAAATATCATTTAGGAAAATTTGATCCAAAGATGGATGATGGTATCTTTCTTGGGTACTCTTCAGTATCCAAGGCATTCAGAGTCTTCAACAAAAGAAGACAACACGTAGAAGAAACCATGCATGTGAACTTTGATGAATCTCCCTCAACGAATTCAATTCCTATCCCTGAAGACAACGAGGAATGGAATAATTGGATGAAATCTAATTATGGGGAACTTGAATCTTATTTTAGTACACCTCCTGTGACTAAAAATAATGATGATGAAGGTCTTAACTTCATTCCCACCTCAAGTAACGATCCATCCTCCTCAGGGATGGATGTTACTCCCTCAATCTGATTCCTCCAATGGTGATTCATCGGTGAATAACCAAGTTCCTCTCTCAACTTAAGAGAATACAAATCCCTCTGGATCTCCTCCAGGGATGATAAGAAATGCTGAAAAATCTATTGCTGAAGCATCTTCCATTCTCCATGAACAAGTCGCTGAATCACATGTTGACCAATCTTTTCAACTACCTGCTCAGCGATGGACTCAGAATCACCCAATTGATTAAATCATAGTTGATCCAAGTGCAAGTATTAAAACATGTCGGGGTATGCGTAATATCTATCTCTTTGTTAACTTTATTTCTCTAACCGAACGTAAAAAGATGAAGCTATCACCGATCCAAATTGGCTCTCTACTATGAAAAAAGAGCTGACTGAGTTTCGAAGAAACAAAGTTTGGAATCTTGTACCTCGTCTATATGATAAGACTTTTATAGGTACTAAATGGGTATTTCGTAACAAGCTAGATGAAAATGACACTATTATCCGTAACAAGGCTTGACTTGTTGCTCAGGGATACAGACAGGAAGAATTATCGATTATGATGAAACTTTTACTCTTGTTTCCAGACTTGAAGCCATTAGACTTTTATTAGCCTATGCTGCCCATAAATACTTTAGAGTTTTACAAATGGATGTTAAAAGTGCGGTTCTAATTGGAAAACTTAAAGAGGAAGTTTATGTTGAACAACTTCCTGGTTTTTCTGATCCTAAACACCCTGGTTTTGTTTTCAAGCTTCAAAAAGCTCTTTACGGTTTAAAACAAGCTCCCCGAGCCTAGTATGATACCCTTTCTAAATATCTTCTAATAGAAAATTTTGTTCGTGGAAAAATTGACCAAACCCTCTTTTTAAGAAATACAAAGGTCATACTATTCTTGCTCAGATATATGTCGATGACATTATATTTGGTTCCACAAGACTCAAATTATGTTCTCGTTTTGCTAAATGTATGAAGAAAGAACATAAGATGAGTATGATGGGTGAACTAACATATTTTCTTGGTCTACAAATTAAGCAATCTGAGAAAGGCATATTTATACGTCAAAGCATATATGTTAATCATATGCTGAAGAAGTTTGAGATGACTAAAAGTTCTACAATGAAGACTCCTCTAACACCAAACAAGGATCCTAATAGGAAACCTGTAAATGTCAATGCCTATAGAGGAATGATTGGGTCCCTGCTGTATCTAACTATAAAACCCTAAAAATAGGAGTAAATTTAAACCGAAATAACTTGCAGGAAGGATACTAAATAAAATAAGGATCACCCAATCTAGGGAAAGGTTATAAAGTTTACATCAATAAATGGATACTAAGACAACAACCTATTAATCTATATAAATCTAAAACATAGATTATGTTCGGGTGTTGCTAATTTCCTCAAAATAACCAAGCTAGTAACTCCAAGTATATACACTAGAAAGTGTATTAAAAAAAGATGCCTCGACTGGCATGACGCTCCTCTCAACCCTTGGGATCCCCACTTATAAGATCACCTACTAAACATGGCATTAAGAAAAAGTGTTAGGCTTAACGCCTAGTGAGAAAAAACAGTTAAATAGATAAAGCCGTAAAAATCTTTAAAATACGGTAAGGGAGGCTTTATCCAAATTAACTTAACTAACGTGCTTACTCTTGGTGAGAAAGACCCTTTTTAAAACAACCGGGGGAGACCCGATATTACCACCCTTAGTGATGGGTAAAAAAGTAAGTTACATTTCGATGTTAAGAACTCGTTCTAAAACCAAGGGATGTTGGCAGCAACCAATCATACAAGCAAGTATGAACTCCGAAGGTCCTAGTCGAATCCTCACGTAGGACCAATGGCTTAATGGAAGTAACCAATCATACAAGCAAGCATGGCTTTAGTGGACCTTGTACGTGAAACGAAAAGGGACCACAATCCCGATATTAGACCGACTTATATGCCTATGGATCCATTAAATTCTAGTCTATGAATCAAATACATCAACCAAGACATATCGATATATTCCAAGTACCAATTCCTTTATATAAACATTTTCCTTTGAGATATGAACCTTTACCAAAAATTAGGTCAAATAATATGAGTTCTAGAATCAAAGATCTCTTCATCGTAAGACATTTATAAGCAAATAAAATCATTTATTATACTCTTTTTACAACCAAGACCAAAATCCCCAAATATCTCATTTTGACCTAATTCATCCAAACTTAACCAAATGCATAAATATTTGAAATATAAACTATAAGGAAGTAAATATAATGTTTTAGACATGTATAGGGTTTATAAAATGGGTTAGATTGAACTCACAAATGGGTTTTTGAGAAAACCCTAGAAAATGGTCAACAATGGTGAAAAGTAGTGGAGAAGATGAAGATCTTGAAGCTCCAAACACCTAGTACTTGAATCTTAGTTGCAACCTCTTAAATGCTCTTTAATCTTTAAATATGGAAGCTTCAATGACCAAGCATGGAAGGGAGATGAGAGGGAAATGCGTATGTGTGAAATAAATGATGAAAAGAACTCAAACATTGGGTTTTAAATGGTCCAAAGTCGTGCAAAATTCTGCCCAGAATTTAAAGGTTGCTCGCGAGCGTTACAATCCTCCCAACCTTGAATTTGATTTTGTCCTCGAGATCCCAAACTAAACAAAGAAACTCGGATATCTTCTCTTCAAGTCTTCTTCCGCTTCCCATGTCACGTTTGACCCTCGATGATGCTTCCATTGGACTTTAACCATGATGATTTCTTTGTGACGTAACCTCTTAGACTTTCTTTCCAAGATTGCATCTGATTTTTCTACTCATCGCTTGTTGTTGTCATCACGAATTTCCAAGAGGGGTATCACGCTCTCTTCTTCCGCCAAACACTTCCGTAGATAGCATATATGGAACGTGTTGTATATTCTGGCCATCTCGGGTGGCAATTCAAACCTGTAGGCTTGACGTCCCACCCTTTCTAAAATTTTAAACGACCCTAGGAAACGGGGACTAACCTTTCCGTGCTTCCCAAATCGAATGATGCCTTTCCATGGGGACACCTTTAGCGTGACACGTTCACCCATTTGGAATTCCATTGGTCTTCTCTTTTTGTCGGCGTAACTCTTTTGACTATCTTGAGCCCCATTCAGCCATTCGCGAATACTCTTCACCTTATCCGTCATCTCTTGTATGATCTCAGGTCCGGTAAATTGTTTCTCACCCGCCTCTAGCCAACACACCGGAGTCCTACATTTCCGTCCATACAGTGCTTCGAATGGGGCCATTCCAATACTAGAATGGTAGCTATTGATGTAGGCAAACTCCACAAGTGGTAGGTGTGAGTCCCAGTTCCCACCAAAGTCGATGATGCACGATCTAAGCATGTCTTCGAGAGTTTGAATGGTCCTCTCACTTTGGCCATTGGTTTGACGATGGTACGTAGTACTCAAATGTATCTTGGTGCCTAACCCTTTTTGTAAGTCGTCCCAAAAGTTGGACGTGAAGCGACTATCACGATCCGACACAATAGTCAAGGGTACACCGTGTCTAGAGACAATTTCATTCACATATAACTTAGCAAGTTTGTCAACTGGTCTGACCTCTCGCATTGCTAAAACGTAAGCACTCTTTGTCAATCTATCCACCACCACTCATATGGCATCGTGGCCCTTCAAGGTATTTGGAAATTTAGTCACGAAATCCATAGTGATGTGTTCCCATTTCCACTCCGGTATCTCCAAGGATTGGAGACTCCCGTATGGTCATTGATGCTCTGCCTTCACTTGCAAGCACGTCACACATCTTTCTACATAGTTAGTCACATCCAACTTCATAATGGGCCACTAATACATCAACTTCAAGTCTCTATACATCTTGGTGCTACCCGGATGAATGGAATATTTAGATTTGTGCGCGTCTTTTAGAAGTAGCTTGCGGTTGCCCCCAATCTTGGGCACCCAAATATGACCTTGAAACAACTTCAAACCACGACCGTCTTCCGTCAAGAGTAAGTGTTGGTTGGCCATCACCTCACTCTTGAGATTCTCTTCTAGAAGTGGTTTCGCTTGGGATACCTTGATACGGTTGATCAAGTTTGAAACAATGTCGATTCTTCTAAGCACAGCCCGTGTTCCACTACCACACTCTTTTCTACTCAAGGAATCCTCTACCACATTTGCTTTTCCCAGGTGGTATAATAATTCACAGTCATAATCCTTAAGTAATTCAAGCCAACGTTGCTGCCTCACGTTTAACTCTTTTTAGTCGAATACATACTTCAAACTTTTGTGGTCGGTATAGAGAGTGCATTTGGTACCATAAAGATAGTGCCGGCACAACTTCAAGGCAAAAACCACCGCCCCTAATTCTAAATCATGGGTTGGATAATTCTTCTCATGATCTTTGAGTTGACTTGATGCGTAAGCTATCACTTTGCCTCTTTGCATCAATACACAACCCAAACCCCATCTTGGATGCGTCGCTATATACCACAAAATCTTCGGATCCTTCCGGTAAGGAAAGGATCCGTGCCTCACATAACTTCTTTTGAAGTGTTCGGAAAGCTTATATTTCTCTTGCTTTTCGGTCCAGACGAACTTCATATTCTTATTTGTAAACGCCGTCAAGGAAGATGCAACCTTGGAGAAGTCTTGGATAATTCTTCTATAATATCCCGCCAAACCTAAAAAACTTCGGATTTCTGACGGACTCTTGGGAAGTTCCGAATTCATTATTGCTCCGATCTTGGATGGATCCACCTTCACTCCGTCTTGTGTGACGACGTGTCCTAAGAATTGGACTTCTTTCAACCAAAAGTCGCATTTAGAGAACTTAGCGTACAACTTCTCTTCTCTCAAAACTTCAAGAACTTCCCGGAGGTGTTGCTCATGGTCCAACTCGTTCTTAGAGTAGATAAGTATATCATCAATGAACACAATCACCGACTTGACAAGGAAAGGTCTACATACTCGATTCATCAAATCCATAAACACCGCCGGTGCATTTGTCAAACCAAAAGGCATTACTAGAAATTCGTAGTGTCCATAACGCGTCCTAAACGCCGTCTTCGCCACATCATCTTTTCTCACCCTTACTTGGTGATAACCCGAACGAAGGTCGATCTTTGAGAAACAACCTGCTCCTTGAAGTTGATAAAAGAGATCATCAATTCTTGGAAGTGGGTATTTGTTCTTTACGGTTGCCTTATTTAATTCTCGATGGTCGATGCACATTCTCATTATGACATCCTTCTTTTTCACAAATAAGACCGGAGCTCCCCAAGGTGTCGAACTCGGTCTCACAAATCCTTTCTCCAACAGATCTTGTAATTATGACATCATCTCTTGCATTTCGGATGGTGCCAATCGGTAAGGCGCTCTAGCTATTGGAGCGGCCTCCGGTACAAGATCGATTCGGAATTCTACTTGTCGGTCGGGTGGCAAACCGGGCAAGTCTTCGGAAAATACATCGGGAAATTCAACCCGGACGTCTTCAAGCTTCTTCTTCTCCACTTTTGCATCCAAAACATAGGCTAAGAACGAAGGACATCCTTTGGCTAGGCACTTGCGTGCCTTTGCGAAGGTTAGAATATACAACCACCATGCCGCCATCCTGTAATGGAATCCGAATCAATTTCTTAGAACAAATAATCTTGGCTTGGTTCTCGCCCAACCAATCTATCCCAATCACCACGTCAAATCCTCCTATTGTCGTAGGCATGAGGTTTACCGAAAATTGCTTCTCTTCGATCTCTAAGGTGCAATTTCTAAGAACATCCCGAACTAAGACTTGATTACCATCGGCTATCTCAACTAAATAATCATTCTCTAAAGTACTATTAGGGACAAGCAAACGTGGGTAGAAAGTAGTGGACACAAAAGAAAAAGAAGCACCAGAATCAAATAGAATACGCTCGGGTACGGAGTTAACAAGGAACGTACCTGACACTACATCCGTTGATGCTTTCGCCTCATGTGCCGTCATTTTGAAAGGTCTTCCCGTAGCCTTCAGAGTGTTCTCTTTCCTTCCTTGGTTCCCTTCCGACTTCAATTTCAGGAAATTTCTTTTGTAGTGCCCCGACTCCTTGCACTCATAGCAAATGAGTCCTTTTGTAGGACAGTCGCTGCGGCATGGTCGTGTTTCCCACACTTGGGACAACTATTGGGAGTAGAGTTACAATAACCATGATGTTTTTTTTGGCAATGGGCACACCACTTTTCTTCCCGAACCACCTTGCTCCCACGATGATTATTGAAAGGACTCGATCTTTTGGGTGGCATAGAGTTGCCTTCCCACTTCCTTTTCACCCCTACCAATGCCTTCTCTTCCTTGCCTATCTCGTAGGTATCCTCCAACATTTGAGCTTGGTCGATGGACTCTTTTAGAGTAGAGGCCTTTGAAGTTTGAACCATTGCCATCATGTCAGATGGCAATCCCTTGATGTAGGCTTTCACCCTCTCTTTCTCATTTGGAGCCGCATGCCCCACCAGATTCAAATTTTCCACAAACAACCTAGTATACTCTCTCACAGTCTTGCTCCCTTTCTTGAGAGCCCGAAACTCATCCATGATGCGATCAATAACCCTCTCATTACAATATTATTCCAAAACTTTTGCCTTGAACATTTCCCAAGAAAGCATGGAGACGATGACCGGTCCAAGTGTAGTTGTGGTGATGTGCCACCACGCTAAAGCCTCGCCCCTAAGCATTTGTGAGGCAAACTTCACTCTTTGTTTCTCCTCACATTCACTCAAGCCAAAAGCTTGCTCGATCTCCCGCAACCAATTCATACAAACCACCGAATTATCTGATCCGGAGAACTTAGGTGGTTTGGAATACAAAAAGGTCTTGTACGGGAAACCCTTTCTGTAACATCCTAAAAATTACATAACAAATCTAACAAAATTTCGGCATGACCTATTCGCAAAATCAAGATATGCCATTTTATAACCTGTTTCTATTTATAAATGATGCAATCCCAAAAGACTATATATACAAAATGCCACATAACTGGGCTAATTTTCTAACAAACGGCTAGTTTCAAGAATGATGCTAATATGACTTCCCAAAAATACATCCACAAAATCTGCACCATTCTACTCTGTTAAGTACTAGCTTTTCTTACCGCCGTTAGTAGCACCTGCAGGTCCTGGGACACACGTCAACAAACAAAACAAGTCAGGCTTATGCCTGGTGAGTTCAAGAGTTTATATCATAAAATAATCAATCAAAGTTCAATCGATTCATATAACTCTTTCGTGTTTCCAAGAAATGCATGATTTGTAAACGCGAGTAATATGAATACCATCCTATTTATTTACTCCATAAATAATAAAACAATGTGGTTACTATGTCATGTTTGTGAAATTTATCCAAGCATACATAACGATCGAGTTAACCTATGTAAACATCTCATAACATTTATAAGATTAGACATAATGTTCATGTCTTACATAAAATCGCTCTTTCATGCTAAATTCGAATCATGTAATTCCTCATAATAGTTAATTCCCCGCCAATCCCATTATTTATCTATAGGTAGGAGAATCGTACCATAACCGGATGATGGAGGAGTACAAAACTGCTCATCAATACCGTTGGCTAACTTAGGCATGTCATCGGACCTCCCAGGTCCGTGTACGTACGTAAGTGTGACCTCCCAGGTCTGTGTACGTACTTAAGTGTGACCTCCCAAGTCTGTGTACATACATAAATATGACCTCCCAGGTCTATGTATGCATTTGGCCCCTCGGGCCCCATGCCTGATAGCCACCTAACCAGGCTCCCAGCCCCCAACTTTAGAACCATTCTTAATGTATGTCTCACGTCCTACGTCTTTTATCAATATGCCTCAACACAACTCAATATGACTCATATCTTTTATCTACCCTAACTTTAGACGTATAATGGTGAACGTCCCACATTCCAAGTCTTTTTTTTTTATCAAAATGCATCAATGACCCAACATATCCCATATGTTAATTACAACTAATCGATTATGCTTAAGTAAATGTCAAGTTTCAAGACATCAACATATATTTCACAAAGTTCTCTATAATCAACTAGCATGCTTGTTTCCGGTTCAAATTTACTTTTCATAAAAGCGTTTCATAACCACATTTTTATCACTATCTAAATCATGCATTTATCCACAACATATATTTTGACGTGAACACAAACAACATAAATCAATTATGTCAAAATACATAAGTTTGACGTGTACCCATTTAAAATCTACTTGAACTCACCTCATTGGGCGGATGACGATTCGACCCCTTTACCGACCTCTAGTGCATAAATCCTCCACCTATAAAACATCTCGCAGTATGAGTCTATTACTAACTTCCTTCAATAGATTATTCCAATTCTCTTTAAACAATTTCAAACTCCAACATATTACCCGGCTTATAATGTCAAATTCATCAAAATGATACGTAATCTCATTAGTTTCGCAATTCTTGAACCTTTAAACAAACTTTAACCATCAAATATCAATTAAAGTTTACCTATTTATAACCATTCAACCATATACTGACTTATATACACACATACATATCAAAATAAATCTGAAATTTTCAGCCTTGAACTCATAACCAAAAGATATTGCATAAATGACTAAATTTCTTGAATCCGATACATACCTTTAATTATACAATGAAACCTTCACCAAATCCTCTGATATTTGAGTATTTTATTCTCCTTGATGATATAAACAATTCTTGTGAAAAAGTCAAAAGCTAAATCCTAAGGAACCATAACCTAAAAATGAGTTTACTCTCCATTTTCGCACCCAAAAACCCCAGAAAAAACGTGACTGTAATCGGTCTGGAAAGTGCATGTAAACTATACGAAATCCAAATCCCAACGCTCAGATTAAAGAATAATGAGTTAGGATGCTACCGGTAAAATTTCAGCTAGATCGGACCACGTTTGCTTGCCGATCAGGCCTCATGATGGAAGTCGTGCGCTGCTGTTTGAAATTCCGAAAATTTGTTCTTTGATTTCATTCACTCCCTTCATCTTCCTTCTTCCTATTTCTTTCCATCTTTTTGTTACTCTTCACCTTCTTCTCTTCTTTCCCTCTTTTTGTTCCCCTTCACCTTATTCTGTCTTCCAATATGAACAAAAATAGAAACGATGGCTAACTGAAAAGAATTAGAAATCCTTGCACAATGTTACCCTATTGTCCTTTTAAAATTACATATTTTCCAAAATACTCCATCATATAACATACATATACATACTTATCCAAATTGCTATCTTAATGCACTACGAAACATATTAGATGAATCTACGGGTGTTACAATTCTTCCCCCATTTGAAAAGATTTCGTCCCCGAAATCTAGCTACATGTAAAATCTTCCTTGCTTTTGTTTCTCCGTTGCACAATGACTAGTGAAGTATTTTTTTTGTTTCGAAAATTTTTTCTTTCTTTCAAAGACAAGATCAAGCTCTCTTATATACTTGATATGATCAAGGTAAAGGTTCTAAGATACCTCCCTTTTGAACCGTCAATTAGAAAGACTGACTTGTTGACCTTCATTTCATATCCTAATCCTTGTCTTAGCCCTCTACTTCCATTCCCTATTCTTCATCTCTCCCTTGTCTCAATAATCCATTTTGCCTCCCAAATCTCTCTTTGAAGGTGAAGTTTCGGGTAAACAAGTGCTAAGTGTATCCATCTAAGTGAAAGAAGGGTTAGAAAAGTATCCATAGAAAGAATCATAAATCTGAATTTCAGACATTGAATCACATTTGTGTCATCGGTCATACACCGCATAGATAACACACCTAAAAACACCCTATTCTACATCTCACGCGTAACATCTAGATTGAAATCTTGAGATCCTATCCATTGAAGCCCGAAGAATAGTCTAATGGAACCATCGAGGACTGAGATTCGTACTTTTTTTTCCAATCCGAAAGATTCCTTCTAAGAAGATACTTTTATAAAGACTTGATTCCCAATTTGAAATTCTCCAAGCCTTTATTTGCAAAACTTTTATGCACGATTTAAGCTACTATTAATCTCACTAATCACATTTACTCTTTCATTTGTCATAAGAATAATATCTAGGTATGCAAGATATTTCTCATATGTCTCGAGACAACAACCCAGAGTCGAATACTTTTCAACCATACAATGATTCAAACAAGGCCACACACATATACCCTCTCAGGAAAATTATATAAAAACCCAACAAGTTGTATTATTCTGACATTCCCTTGATGCCGATAACAAATAATCTCTACATATCTTCCAACATATAAATAGTCACCCTAACCACATGTCTCGGATGATGTGTAATACTCAGATTTATTCTTGCAACTACTTCTCTCTAAAGCTCTTTCCAAAACTTGGAAGGAAACTTTTGCGTCGACCATATACTATCAATACGATACCTAGTGTCTTAATACAATCTCTTCAATATAAAACTTAGTTGATATATTTATCGACCATGATTCTTTCATACTAAGAAGGGAGCACTCTTTGTAATTTTGTCAACAATCACCACCCATATGGTGTCATAACCTTTTAAATGTCTTTGATAAAATAGTCACAAAATCCATACTAACATTTTCCATTTCTATTTTGAAAATTTCTATAGGATGAAAGCATCCACAAGGTCTTCGATGCCCGACCTTATGATGAAAACATGTCAAAGATTGCCCACTTATTAAGTTACATCTAACTTCATTATATGCCACCAGTAACGCATCCTCAAATCCAGTACATCTTTATGTTTCTAGGATAAATAAACTATCGGGATTTGTATGCATCCTCAAGTAGAATCTCCTTATTTCCATCGAGCTTAAGTACCTAAATTTGTCCCTTAAACAACTTCAGTACCTTATTGTCTCCTCTAAAATATGTTGTTCTTTCTCCATAATCTCATTTTCCCTCAAATACACCATTTTGTAAACGATTATATCAAAGCCACCTTGATTCGATCCATCAAAGTTGGCCTTATTTCGATTCGAGCAAACTGAGCTAACATAAATGCATAATGTTTCTTTGCGACTTAAAGCAGCCGTTGTAATATTTGCTTTATTAGGATGACAAAGAATTTCACAATCGTAGTCTTTAATTAGCGTTAATCAATGTTGTTGCCTCACATGCAACTCCTTTTGATCAAATACATACTTGAAACTCTTGTGGCTTTGTAAAGAGTATGCATTTGGCACCATATAGACAATGATACCATAACTTCAAAACAACACAATAACTGCAACTTTGAAATCATGAACGGTATAATTCTTCTTGTGTTTCTCCAATTGAGCAAAAAATATAAGCAATCACCTTACCCCATTTGATTTAAGAAACACTCCAATCTCATTCGTGAGGCATCAATATACCTTCTAAGTCCTTTGATTCCTCAGTAAAAATAATACAGAACCTTACATACAGGGTCCCAATGTCATATCTTGTGCCAATAACTAATCCAAATTGATATTCTTTCTAACGAGGGTCATAAGTGGTGATGAATCTTTGAGATAAGTCTTGATTAGATCTTCTATAATAACCCACCAAGCTAACAAATAAAAATAATTTTTTTTACAAACCTCTAAATGAGTTCTTAGGTGCTTCTCACTCCATAACTATTTAAATCTTTGTCAGGTCAACTTTAACTTCGTTTTTTTTCCACATCACGTTCCCTAGAAATTAAACATTGGAGTAAGCGAAATTCACACTTTGAGAATTTGCATATAGCTATTCCCGCCTTAATATCTCCAATACTTCACAAAGATGTTCCTCATGGTCATCCTCTTTCTTTGAATAAAACATTCTTGCAAATTTGTCCAAGAAATGACCATAATTTGATTCATTAGATTCAAGAACATAACTGAAATGTTTGTCAATTCCAATGGCATCATAAGAAACTCATAGTGTCAATAGCACATACGAAAAGTTGTTTTGGCAACGTCTTCTCCTTATTGACGATACCCCGACATTAGATAAATCTCAGGAAAACAACATGCTCCCTACAACTAATCAAAGAAGTCATCTAGACAAGACAAACATATACTTCTATTTATTGTAACCTCGTTCAAAACACGATACTCTATACACATTATCAAGGACCAACTTTTCTTCTTAACGAATAGAACTATAGGTTTCCCCCAAAGTGAAGAACTAGGTCAGATAAATCTGTTATCAAGCAACTCTTAGAGCTAAGACATCATTGCTTTCATCTTTGACACTGTTAGTCGATAAGGAGATTGAAATATAGGTGAAACCCCTATAACTAGGTTGATATGAAACATAACTTAGCAATTCGGTGACCTTCCCAGCAGTTAAAAAAACATCTAGGAAGTCACAAATAACAGGAATATTTCCAAAAATTTATACCTTGACACCAATCACGCATGCCAAGTAAAAGTAGCACCTTTAACAAAAAAAATTCGAAATTTTGGTACTCATACGAACCAAACATCTCATACCTTGTCATTCGCTCGTAATTAGTAACCTTCGAATAGGAAAGCTGAGCAATCAATCTCTTTAAATTTTCTTTTTCAAAAGCACTCATATACAATCACATGACCTCTGTCTGCTAGCTCTACGACAAAGGCTGCGTCTGATTGATTAATCAAGTCAAATATTTTGCAGAAAACAAAATGCACAAGGTATTGATTTGCTTCAAAATCAAGTAGCACGCTAGCTCAAATATCATTCATGAAATTTATATATATCCATCCTTAGACACATATTTTCTCAACTATTACGTCTCCCAGACAAACTCAAGATAGTTAATATTCTATAATCACCCAATCTTTTATCCATCATCATTCATGACTCGAGTTTAAGCATTTAGCCCTCGGTTCTTTAGAACAATTCTTAATGTATGTCTCACGTCCTACGTCTTTTATAATATGCCTCAGCACAACTCAATATGACTCATATCTTTTATCTACCCCTAACTTTAGACGTATAATGGTGAACGTCCCACGTTCCAAGTCTTTTTTATCAAAATGCATCAATGACCCAACATATCCCATATGTTAATTACAACTAATCGATTATGCTTAAGTAAATGTCAAGTTTCAAGACATCAACATATATTTCACAAAGTTCTCTATAATCAACTAGCATGCTTGTTTCCGGTTCAAATTTACTTTTCATAAAAGCGTTTCATAACCACATTTTTATCACTATCTAAATCATGCATTTATCCACAACATATATTTTGACGTGAACACAAACAACATAAATCAATTATGTCAAAATACATAAGTTTGACGTGTACCCATTTAAAATCTACTTGAACTCACCTCATTGGGCGGATGACGATTCGACCCCTTTACCGACCTCTAGTGCATAAATACTCCACCTATAAAACATCTCGCAATATGAGTCTATTACTAACTTCCTTCAATAGATTATTCCAATTCTCTTTAAACAATTTCAAACTCCAACATATTACCCGACTTATAATGTCAAATTCATCAAAATGATATGTAATCTCATTAGTTTCACAATTCTTGAACCTTTAAACAAACTTTAACCATCAAATATCAATTAAAGTTTACCTATCCATAACCATTCAACCATATACTGACTTATACACACACATACATATCAAAATAAATCTGAAATTTTTCAGCCTTGAACTCAAAACCAAAAGATATTGCATAAATGACTAAATTTCTTGAATCCGATACATACCTTTAATTATACAATGATACCTTCACCAAATCCTCTGATATTTGAGTATTTTATTCTCCTCGATGATATAAACAATTCCTGTGAAAAAGTCAAAAGCTAAATCCTAAGGAACCATAACCTAAAAATGAGTTTTCTCTCCATTTTCGCACCCAAAACTCCCAGAAAAAACTTGACTGTAATCGGTCTGGAAAGTGCATGTAAACTATACAAAATCCAAATCCCATCGTTCAGATTAAAGAATAATGAGTTTGGATGCTACCTGTAAAATTTCAGCTCGATCGGACCATGTTTGCTTGCCGATCAGGCCTCATGATGGAAGCGTGCGCTGTTGTGTGAAATTCCAAATTTTTTTTCTTTGATTTCATTCACTCCCTTCATCTTCCTTCTTCCTATTTCTTTCCATCTTTTTGTTACTCTTCACCTTCTTCTCTTCTTTCTTTCTTTTTGTTCCCCTTCACCTTATTCTCTCTTCCAATATGAACAAAAATAGAGACGGTGGCTAACTGAAAAGAATTAGAAAACCTTGCACAATGTTACCCTATTGTCCTTTTAAAATTACATATTTTCCAAAATACTCCAACATATAACTTACATATACATACTTATCCAAATTGCTATCTTAATGCACTACGAAACATATTAGATGAATTTACGGGTGTTACACTTTCCCGCTCTTCTTACTTCTACCACATGTGTCTCTTCAGTAATGGGCCAGCCCCGTTTCCTCCGGAACCTCCTACTATATTCTCTACAGTTGCCTCATGCCTTCGGTGACTGGAATCTCTTTCATCGAACGTCTTGAGAAAAGTCTCATGTTGTTGAGCTATAACAGAATTAACCGCTTGCATCAAGCTCAGCCTGAATTCATCTTGTGAGCCAGCTTCCACCATCAATGGATTGCCCGGATTAAGGTTGACTTCCGGTATACGATCTATTCCATGTGCAGCTCTTATTAGAATAAGAGGGATCGGAGGTGGTTGATTGACCTCCACTGTCACTCGCGGATCCGGAGTTGAAATACTATTATTCGCCTGTCCACTTTGTTTCGCGATCTAGTACGCATGTTCACCATCTCGGTCTGCCAATAACATAGAACGGAGTAAGACAAAGCTAACATAAATCCGTATAACACATTCACCATTCATTGCAACAAAAGTAAGGTAAGGATACTCACATAACAATATATCCAAAATAGCATTAGCTACGTGATATTTTGAATATATCATACATATAAGAACTCTTATCACCACAGTCACGTCTCATGATTAGTGCATTTCCGTCGACACTACGGATCTCCTATCTCAAAAGTGTTTACCCATAACTCACAATTCAAAACTTAAAGTCTCAGCTTAATTCTAGGCATGTTAATTTCATACCTAGTTCATTTAAAATAGAGCTCTGATACCAACTTGTAACACCCTAAAAATAGGAGTAAATTTAAACCGAAATAACTTGCGGAAAGGATACTAAATAAAATAAGGACCATCGAATCTAGGGGAAAGGTTGTAGAGTTTACATCAATAAATGGATACTAAGACAACAACCTATTAATCTATATAAATCTGAAACATAGATTATGTTCGGGTGTTGCTAATATTCTCAAAATAACCAAGCTAGTAACTCAAAGTATATACACTAGAAAGTGTATTCCAAAAAGACGCCTCGACCGGCATGACGCTCCTTTCAATCCTTGGGAGCCCCGCTAATAATATCACCTGCTAAACATGGCATTTAAGAGAAATAGTGTTAGGCTTAACGCCTAGTGAGAAACAACAGCTAAATAGATAAAGCCGTAAAAATCTTTAAAATACGGTGAGGGAGGCTTTATCCAAATTAACTTAACTAACGTGCTTACTCTTGGTGATAAAGACCTTTTTTAAAACAACCGGGGGAGACCCGATATTACCACCCTTAGTGACGGGTACAAAAGTAAGTCACATTTAGATGTTAAGAATTCGTTCCAAAACCAAGGGATGTTGGCAGCAACCAATCATACAAGCAAGTATGAACTCCGAAGGTCCTAGCGAATCCTCACGTAGGACCAATGGCTTAATCGCAGCAACCAATCATACAAGCAAGTATGGCCTTAGTGGACCTCATAAATGAAACGAAAAGGGACCACAATCCAGATATTAGACCGACTTATATGCCTATGGATCCATTACATTCTAGTCTATAAATCAAATACATCAACCAAGACATATCGATATATTCCAAGTACCAATTCCTTTATATAAACATTTTCCTTTGAGATGTGAACCTTTACCAAAAATTAGATCAAATAATTTGAGTTCTAAAATCGAAGATCTCTTCATCGTAATACATTTCTAAGAAAATAAAATCATTTATTATACTCATTTTATAACCAAGACCAAAATCCCCAAATATCTCATTTTGACCTAATTCATCCAAACTTAACCAAATGCATAAATATTTGAAATATAAATTGTAAGGAAGTAAATATAATGTTTTAGACATGTATTGGGTTTATAAATAGGGTTAGATTGAACTCACAAATGAGTTTTTAAGAAAACCCTAGAAAATGGTCAACAATGGTGGAAAGTAGTGGAGAAGATGAAGATCTTGAAGCTCCAAACACCTAGTACCTGAATGTTAGCTCCAACCTGTTAAATGCTCTCTAAATCCTTGAATATGGAAGCTTTAATGACAAAGAAATGAAAGGGAGATGAGAGGGAAATGGGTAGGTGTGAAATAAATGAAGAAAAGAACTCAAAAATTGGGTTTTAAAGGGTCCAAAGTCGTGCAGAATTCTGTCCAGAATTTAAAGATTGCTCGCATGCGCGAGCAAATTATTAGCGCTAGCAGTGATATTATAACTTTCTTCCCACTTTCTAGGCTTAGCGCGCGAGCACGAGCAAATTAGTAGCGCGAGCGCGAGCAGTGATATTATAACTTTCTGCCCATTTTTTGGGGTTAGCTTGCGAGCGCGAGCAAATTAGTAGCGCGAGCGTGAGCCGTGAAATTTTCGACCCAACTTGTTTTTTGTTGTTGCCAAATATGATATCTAACTAACCAATGCTCACAATACATCCAAAGTTCTATTTTAAGGCTAATATATATATATATATATACTTGAAATTATGGATATTAAAAATCCGAGTGTTACACTAACTGCAAGTCGACCAGATATTATGTACTCTACTTGTCTCTGTGCCAGATATCAAGCAGAACCCAAGGAATCCCATCTGATCGCTGCTAAGCGAATATTCAGATATCTGAAAGGATCTCCTAATCTTGGTCTTTGGTACCCTAAAGGCTAAGGGTTCAACGTAACCGGTTTCTCTGATAGTGATTTTGCAGGATGTAAGATTGTTGGTCCCAAAAGAGTCTACAAGAGTTCAATGGATATTGAAACAGTTTGTAGGGGGGGGGGGGCTGAATACAAACACAAGCTTTTTCGGTTTTTAAATGAGTTTATATTGAATAAACAAATTTAGAGTTGTAAGCGAAATTAGAACAAGTATAAAACCTATTCTATTACATCTAAGAAATCACGAAGTTGATGCACAAGAACAAGATAGAAAAGCAATAGAGGTTTAGAGAATAGAAAGTAGAATGCATGAAGATGAAGAAGAGTTCTTCATCTAATTATAACCGTTGCATTAAACGAAAAGCAAAAGGAATTTGACGCGTGTCAAATTTCTATTAGAGACTTATCCTTTGTCCAAAAGACAACCATTCTTTTGGCCGTATTTGAACAGTAACCAAATCAGATTTGATGGGGACTGTTGGGTCACCGATGATTTGGTGATAACCCCTCAGTTTCTTCCTTAACTATTATATCTTGTATTTTAGGTTCTTTGAATAAGTCTGGCATTACTCAACTAGATCAGCAAATCGAAGACTAGTTGATACAAAGGAAACATATCAACATTGTGGAAATGAAGATATGTTCACCGAATATAATCCAGACTTATTGCTGAATCAAAGCACAAGGTGGCCGAATTTCATAGACCAAGATCGGTTAGTGTGCACTAGCCGATACATGGTACTCGCCGATGTATCTCTTGAGATATTTGGCTAGTTGCCTTACATGGTGAATTCGGATGACATTTAAGAAGATACTCCTGTGGTCACAATAAATACAAGAACGTAAGCATCAAGCCTTAAGTTCAAATTCTTCTTACAACCAATAAAAAGGGGTGTTTGTCTCATTGCAAAAAGGTTTGATGTGACAACTGCAGATGTGAAGAAAAGATTAATACTGGCATCTCCTTTTGTACTATAAGGAATGGCTTCTGCCTTTTTCTATTAGTCAAAGAAATGGCACTATGATTTCTCCAAACAATTTACTACAAGAAAATAATATTGTGACAAGTGTCCACATGCATTTAATGCATGGGCACTATAAAAGGAGACCAAGGACTTCCATGCAAAGTGTGTTTTCAACAACTTATCTTCTCAGTGCATAAGTTGATTCAGCAAGTGTCAAACAGTTTTCTTTTAAATAGCTTTCTTTGTGTTTAGGTATTTATATGTTGTCTAAGTGATTTATAAGTGTTTAGGTTGTTAGAGTAGATTTTATCTGTTCTTTCCGCAACAATCTATATTCTATGTGTAAGTTCTTAACATTTCAATATTAAAGAATTTAAAAAGTGAAAAAACAGAGTGTATTTGTATTCAACCCCCCTTCTAAAAATCTTTTACTTAACAATCATTATTTTATTAGAGACCAACAAGTGGTATCAGAGAAAATTGATTTAACTCAATATATCAGATCTGTAATGGTTGCTCCTTCTTCAACTAATACTGGTGGTACTCCGCAAAATCCCTTCGCTGGGTCATACGATTCTGGCTCCTTAGCCAAACCTCAAAATTTTAATCCTAACAACTTTGCTCTTTGGAAAAATCGTATGATACTCTTTCTGGAAGGGATGGACAGCAGGTATCCAACCATTCTAAGTGAAGGACCCATCGTTCCTAGGGTCTAGGCTCGGTTTGGCCCACAAAAAGATGCTGAAGAAAAAGACATAGAATCTGACGAAGAAAAATATGATGCAACTGGTAGATATATCATTAAAACTCCAAATAAATATATTGAGGAGGATAAACGCCTTGTTTCTTTAGATACAAAAGTCAAATCTGCTTTAACTGTCTCTCTTTCTGATGAAGTATATCACTCCTTGGTAAATCTTTCTACCTCCAAGGAAATGTGGGATACTCTATGTGTTCTTTATGAAGGAACTAAAGAAGTAAAGAAAAGTAAAAAGATTTTTCTTGTAACAAAATATGAACTTTTCATGTTTGGAAAAGGAGAATCTCTCTCTACTTATTACAATCGATTTAAATCTTCTGAATGATCTAAAGGTGTTGGGTAAGAAATATGACAATGAAGAAGTCCTATGTAAATTTATGGATTGTCTTCCAAACCTCTGGGAAAATATCTGTACGTGTATAAAGACAACTAAGGATTTTGATCATATGCCCTTAACTGCTCTATATGGTACTTTACTAAATTATGAGCAAACTAAGTCCCAAGAAAAATCCCTCATCAGTAGTATTAAAACCTCTTCTATTGCTATAATAAGTAACTCTAAGAAACCTTTGTGCGTTCCTACAATTACTTATCCTTCTTCCGAGTCTGAAAAGGAAACCAAAGATGATTCTTCTCACTTATTGGAGGCTTACTATAGTGCAGCCGATGATGAAAGTGAAGAGACGACTATAGACAAATTTCCGATAGTACGGCCGTTATAGCTGGAAATATGAAAAATAGAAGATTCTCTTCTAATCAGCCCAGATTCAGTAAAATTCGTCATCTCAAAAATCTTCTGACAAAATCAAAAGAAGAATGCTTCAATTGTGGAAGAAAAGAACATTTTGCTTCTGAGTATAGATCCAAAACTTCTTCTAAATTGTCTGGCCATGACTCCTCAAAATGGGCTTCTAGAAAGCCAGATGAGAGGAGTAGCCGATCTCCTAAGAAACTTCATAACTCTTCTCAATCTAAAGAAGTGGCTAGGTATAAGAAATACAATGCCAAATATAGAAGAGAGAAGGAAAGAAATCAAGACAAGACAGACTCTTGTCGCCGAAACTTGGGAAGATGAGCCGACTTCTGAAACGAGAATGAATATGTCACCAAGTGCTTAATGGCACAAATTGATGAAATAGAAGAAATGGAAAAATCAACCTACTCAACAGCCTTAGTATCCACCGAGGAAACTTCTTCCAAATCTCGGTACATCCCTTTCTTTCTCTCTCTGATAGTCAGAAGATAGATGCATTTGATTCTTTAACTGTTGATTTTTGCTATCTTAAAGAGTCAAAGAAGAAAGCAGATATTCACATAAAATCCTTGAATGAACAACTTCAAACTTGTTTCTCAAAATTAAAGGATTTTGACAAAATAAAAGCTGTCTTGGAAAATCTCAGATACCTAAATGACAGTCTTTCAAAAGAAAAGAATAAGATTTCTAACAAACTTGAAAAAGAACAGGAAGTCTTTTTAAAATGGACAGAATCTTCTAAAAATTAAGAAAAGATTCTTCAGGATCAAATTTCATGCAATCATAAGACTATCTTAGGTTTTGGTAAAGATAACTCTGAATCTTTTGAATATCCAAATAATCAACCCTCCGATCCTCAAGGATATCATGTTGGATTTCATTCCTCTGATGATGATCTGTTAGATTGCTCATCAGATGATTCCACATCTATTCACTCTCTTGATCTCATGGAAATTCTCAAATTCGGCATTTTTGTAAAAGCCAAAGAATCCGCTTCCTCTAGTTTGGGTGACTCCGAAGTACAAAACCCAAAAGAACCAACTGAACCTATTCAGAATCTCATCAAAAATTTAAATCTTAATGAACCCAGGTATCTATCCCCTAAATTTTCTGGAATATTAAACAATAAGTTGAAATTTCCTATTTCTCCAAAACTCAACTCTAAACGAAAGAAGTCTCAGCCGAGAACACAAGATCAAGTCACAGATTTCATTCCTAGATCTGTAAACTTGAAGAAATCCAAGATTCCTTCCTCTTCATCCCTTGTCCCATTCTCTTGGAAAGGAATTCTTGGACCTAGACCGGGCATCAGCACCTCTTCTCAGCCGATTCCCTCAAAAGACTCAATCGGCTCGTCGAAATCTTGAAGAGTGTTCATATACAGAAAGTGCTACAACTGTAGTGACACCTTTCATCTTTCAAAAGACTGCCCAAACATCCACAGTGCCCGAAAGAAAGCAGCATCTAATCCAAAAGGACCCATCACCAAATGGGTACCTAGAAACTAATCTATTCATGAATGCAGGTACCAAATAAAGATCACATATGGTACATGGATAGTGGATGCTCGAGGCACATGACAGGGAATAGATCTCTACTCTCAAACTTCTCTAAAGAAAGTGGCCCAATTGTAACTTTTGGAGGAAATGTTAAAGGAATCACAAAAGGTTATGGGACCATAACAAATGGTACTATAAGTTTTTCAAGAGTTGCTCATGTTGAAGGTCTAATGTATAATATTTTAAGCATTAGTCAACTGTGTGATATGGGTTACAAAGTTACATTCCAATTGTGTGTATGTTTCGGTTCTTGATATGGAAGAAAAGGTTGTACTTGCCGGTACCCGGAAAAATGATGTCTATGTGATCAACATGAAGGAAAGTGCCATTGATGAAGCAATGTGTCTTCTGTCTGAAGAAGTAGCTAGACAAAGATGGTTATGGCACAAGCGTTTCTCTCACCTCAACTTCAAAACTCTAAATAAACTTTCTCACAAGGACCTGGTTATCGGTATGCCAAAAATCTCATTTTCTAAAGAAAAACTCTGTGGATCTTGTGAAAAAGGAAAACTCACAAAATCCTCTTTCAAAACCAAACAATGTTCTTCCATCTCTCTGCCCTTTCAAATGCTCCACATGGATCTATGTGGACCAATTATAACTCCAAGTCTTGGTGGCAAAAGATATATGCTACTCATAATAGATGAATTTACTCGCTGTACTTGGTTTCTCTTTCTCAAGTATAAGAGTGATAGGACCGAAGAAATCATTCGTTTCATCAAAAAATATGAAACCTTCTGATGGTTACCCTGTACGTTCAGTACGAAGTGACAATGGAATCGAATTCAGAAATAATGCCTTAAGAATTCTTCATCAACAAAGGAATTTCTCAAAATTTCTCATCTGTTCGTACTCCTCAACAAAATGGTGTCGTTGAAAGAAATAATCGAACCTTATGTGAAGCTGCTCGGTCAATCCTGAGTGAATCTAAACTTCCAACCTATTTTTGGGCCGAAGCTATAAACTCTGCATGCTTTACTCAAAATAGATCTATTATCATCAAAAGACACAACAAGACAGCCTATGAAGTTCTGTTTGGGCGAAGACCTAAAGTTGATTACTTTCGAGTATTCGACTGTGTATGCTTTGTGCTAAAAGATAGATAAAGTCTTGGAAAGTTTGACCCAAAGTCAGATGAAGGAATATTTGTAGGATACTCGTCTTCTCGGGGATACAGGGTCTTCAATCGCCGAAGAAAATGCATTGATGAATGCACGTCAAATTCGATGACTTTCAAACTTCAACTCTCTCAAGCAATGAAGAAGAACTAAATCAATTGGTAGATTCATTTTTAGGATCCTTGCCTTATCTAAATCAAGTCTCTTCCTCACCAACCAATCAACATTCATCCTCCATCAATGATGAAAATGAATCTTAAAATCTTTCCTCTTCTCTCCAAAACACTACCCTGTTTTCTGAACATGTCCAAGTTCATCATTCTTCTGAAACCATTCCTTCTGAAGAAAATTCTCAACCATTAAACTCTTCTTCCTCACCATCCAATATACCTTCTTCCTCTTTTCAAAACTCGGTTCCTCCTCCAATGCCTCTTGCTCTAAAATGGACCATAGATCATCCTATCAATCAGATAATCGGCGACCCACAAGCTAGAGTACAAACCAGAAGAGGTTTCGGCAACCTATGTCTTTATGTAAACTTCATATCTGCCATTCTGCCCAAACAAATTGAAGAAGCGTTAGCCGATCCCAACTGGGTCTTAGCGATGCAAGATGAACTATCTCAGTTTGAGAGAAACAAAGTTTGAAGACTAGTTCGTCGTCCTTTAAACAAAACTGTCATTGGAACCAAATGGGTTTTCAGGAATAAAATGGATGAGGAAGGAACAGTTATCCGAAATAAAGCAAGGTTAGTTGCTCAAGGATATCGCCAAGAAGAAGGAATTAACTATGATGAAACTTTTGTACCTGTTGCTCATTTAGAAGCTATCCGAATATTTCTTGCTCATGCTGCTTACAAGAATATTTGGACATTTTAAATGGATGTAGTGCTTTTCTGAATAGAGAGCTAGCCGAAGAAGTATAAGTAAAACAACCTCCTGGGTTTGAAGACCCAATTCATCCCTATCATGTCTTTCGGCTAGACAAAGCTCTATATGGATTGAAGCAAGATCCTCGTGCCTGGTATGATACACTCTCTGATTTCCTTTTGGGAAACAAGTATACCAGAGGTAAAATCGACAATACCCTTTTCTTCAGAATATCCAAAGGTAATATCATTCTTGTTCAAATTTATGTAGAAGATATTATTTTTGGTGCCACCGATGAATCTATGTTTGATGAATTCAGCTCCCTCATACATAGCAAATATGAGATGAGCATGATGGGTGAGCTCACTTTCTTTCTTGGTTTATAAGTTAAACAATCTCCGGAAGGCAATTTTATAAATCAAAGTAAATACATTAAAGACCTTCTGAAAAAGTTTCAATTTGACACTTGTACGCCAATGAAAACTCACATGGCTCTTCCTCTCAAAATTGATTTTGACCCTGATGGTGTATCAGTCAATGTTACCAACTATCGGGGTATGATAGGTTCTCTTTTTTATCTTACTGCCAGTAGACCGAAAAAGCACAACTGGAAGTTGCCAGCTTCTTGGAGGAAAGCTTGTCAGCTAGCTGGTCAAGCAAAAATCAACACTCTGTATCCACCTCTACTGCTGAAGCGGAATATGTAGCTGCTAGAAGTTGTTGTGCTCAAATATTGTGGATGAAAAATCAGCTTCGTGATTACAATCATATTTTTTCAAAAATCCCAATACTTTGTGACAACTCAAGTGCAATAGCCATTGCAAACAATCCTGTTCTTCACTTAAGATCTAAGTATATTGATATCAGATATCACTTTATAAGAGATCATATTTCTAAAGGTCATGTGGAGCTTCATTTCATTCCAACTGATTATCAATTAGCCGATCTCTTCACCAAGCCTCTTGATGAAGCAATATTCAACTTCCTAATCGGCGAGCTAGTATGTTATGTATAGATTAAAAAAGTTATATAAAACTACACACTTGGCGAGTATACTTTTGTTCATACTCAGCGAGCTCCCCGAATTCTTTTCAAAACTCGACGAGTATATATCTTTTCTTATGCTCGACGACTCCACGGATCCTTTCCTGAACCTTATTCTCGGAGACTCTCCGAATATTTCCTAAACCTTACTCTCGGCGACTCCCAAATTCTTCCTAAACCTTTTTCTCGGTAACTCCCCGAATCATTCCTCAACTCGGCGAGTATTGTATACTCGGCGTCTACCTGATTTTAGGATAACTCTTTGCTTTCCATTCTTGGTGACCAAGAATTATTTGTGTCTATCCAAAATGACGTACAATACGTCATCTATGTCAGAAGCATGCGCCGGATTAAACCTCTGAAAACCTTTCACATTTCAGACCTTTCAATCACCAATTACCCATCATTACTTTTGATTTCTATTTTTTTCGAATGTATAAATACCATAACCGTTCCCCCCATTCTCTCCTTCTTTCATAAATCTTCATCTTATTCCGCGAACTTTCTCTCTCTAAAAACCCTAAAACCATAAACCTGCAACTCCTTCGATCATGGCCTCCTTTACCACTCCTTCGAAATCTCCAAGAGTAACGGAAGACAAGCACTCACACGCGATACTCTTACCTTTCCTGCATGTAGTCACATTGCTCGAATGGCAATTTATATCGATCATCCAGAATTCAATGAGGTATGTCTATTCTTGCAAAAATCACCACTGCAGTTTGCTTTGACAACAAAACCCAGAATGAGCAAGTTCATGTTGGGGAACTTCTGGCTCACTTGCTCTTATGACGAATCCACCCAACAAGTATATGCTCAGTGTTATCAAACAACAAACTTGATGTGGTTTTTGATTTCAATAACCTACGCACTATTCTTCGACTTCCAACCTTTGAGACATACAAACTTTCCCTCTTGGAAATGAACACCAACAAGTTGTTGCTACTCTCAACTACTTCGAAGATTCAAAGTCTAAAGCCAAATCAAAGGGCTCCGGTACGCTTCTTAGGAAAAACATGGGAAATGTGTGGAATTTCTTCTTTTCTCATATTATCCACTATTTAAGCAGGAAAACTGGTGGCCATGACCAATCTCCTTCCTATCTCACCGATCTGGCCCACGCTGTGATGTTTCAACGAAAGATTGATTTTGCTGGTTATTTCTTCAAAAAACCTCAGGCTACAGAAAAAACCTCTTGCCACCGATAATCCCCAAAAGGCGAATATGATTGTTTTTGCAAGGAATGCCACCCTTGCATGGGTAGCAAACGAGGAATCCATTCGAGGACCTCAGTCTATTGCTGCTTTACCTCCTCAACCCAGAGCCACCGATGTGCCCAAAACCCGAATGAAATCTAAACTATCGAGCAGATCTACCTCTGCACAATCTTCTAGGGCCACGAAACTGAAAGAGCCTTCAGTTTCTACCCAGGCCCCCAAACCCTTTTCAAAGCGGAGGAGCTCTACAAGCCCCCCTAAGACTTCCTCTAAGAAGTCTAAGGGTACCAAAAGGGTCAAAAACACATTACCACTATCCGATTCCCAAAAATCGGCCAGTGTTGAAAATATCCCTTTCGGACCCAGGGAACACTTATCAACCCCACCTACCTCGTATATGCCATCTCAAAAGGACATAGTTGATTTCTTAGAGATCCAACCCAGATCTCTCACTGATCCCACTTTTTCATTACTTGATGAGGATGACTCGGATCACTCCCCGATCCTTGGTCCTTCATCTCCACCTCCAGAGTTTTGCAAACTCACTTCCCCTTCTCCGAATGTAGATACATCAAAAACAGGTGTATCCTAAGGAGTCACCCATTTTGCCGATTTTCTATACTCCGATACTACCTCTTGGAGGAAATCCATCCCAGGGTCCCTTCAAGGTATGATCGAGGAGCCCCAAGAAGAGGACTTCCTTCTCGAAAGACATACTTCTCCACATGTCTCGCCCACAACTCTTCGAACTATGGAATCCCCGAATTCCACTCTCTTGGACTCGGTGAATCCAAAGTCACCAATATCCATTTTGGACTCCCCGAAATCCACCCCATAAAGCACATCTCCTCTAGTGGCTTACTCATCCTCTTCACCGTCTCCTTCTCCGAAGGATGGTGACCACCCTTTGTCACCCCCAAAGGTGTCTGATAATGCACCTTCAAATGCATCTCAACGACTAGATGTTCTAATAACGGCCACCGATCACCTTCATGCGGCTCTAAAGGATATGGTTGCCGAGTTGTACATCTCCAATCCCTTCTTGGTAACTTGTTTGGATCTCCTTCACATTGATACCTCAGCTATCAGTGATGAAGTCAATCGCACCCATGCTACCATTACTAATGCCATCTCTAATCATCTCTAATATGTGGATTCTCTAAAGGATGAATCGGCGAAACATGCTACCGAGTTATCCTCCTTCGAAAAAGGTCAGAAAGCCATTTTGGAATCTCTTTAATCTCTACATTTGAAGATTGACAACATTTCTTCTTCCCCATCGCCTGTTGGAGATGCTTTTTTTTGTGGCCCGGATCGCAGCACTCTAAAAAATGTTAATCTCGGCGATCTTTCTTCTGATGCTAACAGTATCAAGACATTTCTCTCTTCCTTTGGTCTTATGAGTTCAGCCACTGAGGGGGAGAAAGGTACAAGCCATATACAAAGTGCCAATGAACCACCAGGTTCAAGATTGTGACTCTCCGATAGCGGAGCCTTCTCATGTCACTGAACCACCAGTCACTAGCCACATACAAAGTGCCAATGAACCTTTAGTTATGGGTAACACTGGATCAACTATCGGTGAGGCACTTGAAAAAGAAGATGCACAGATTAAGGGGGAGGGAACCGGTGTCCGAACTCCTAAGGATACTAATGAGGCCGAGGCTACGACTGAATGGGAGAAAATGAACGATAAAGGAAAGAAGCAGATGTCATATGCCCAGGAGCTGGCCGAAATGCAGAGAAGTAAAGCTAAAAGAATCAAAAGACAAAGGACAAAGAGAACCAAATGCCGACTCTCTCAAACTAAAGCGTGCTTCAATACCTTCTTCAGAGATTCCCATTGATCTTATACTCTCCGATGCTGATAGAGAAACTGCTCTAAAAGCTCAAATAGATCATGATCAAGGAAAAGAGCTTCTTAAAAAATTGGCCCCAAGAAGAAGCTTCTCAATTCGAGGTCACTAATGCCATACAAGCTCAAAAGGATGAGCTAGAACTTCTTAAAAAGTCGGCGGCAGAAAAGAAATCATAAACTGAATGGTTCAAGAGAAGGATGACGACTCGGCGAAATGACTCACAGATAACTGAGCTAGTATTTATGCCCCGAAAACAAAGCATGACTCCTTTCTAATTGTTATAAAAAGACAAGACAATATAAATCGGGCAGAAAGATTGGAATGGTATGTAACACTTGGTGCTACTGAATGGATTGAAGTTGGATACTACATTCATTACAGCAAGAGCATGTACATGTTAAATGTACTTAAGGAATTAAATGAACAAATCTGTAATATGGCCAGAATGAAGGAGCATAACATAAAGCTAACTCCTGAGGAAGAAAAGAGAATGAACTTTCTTGTGCACTCTTTTCCTAAAGGTCTGGCTCAGAAGCCATCAAGAAACAAGAAGGGTCATTTTGCAAAGTTAGCCGCCGAAGGCAAAGTCATAAAATTTACTTGTTTTAACCTTACTTTTCCTCTACCAATCGCTCAACCTGAAGGAACCATCATCTCGCCTCCTGATTTTGGAATATACTTTGAAAATTCCTTTTGGAACACTTTTGTTCTTTAGGATAAGAGAAATTTCAATGGACGACACCTCCTATCTTCTGGCCATACTTGGTGTCATTCCACAATCTGATGATGGGAAACTAGTCTATAACGCAATAAAAAATGAGCTAGACAAACGCACGAAAGAATCTACCTAGCCGAATAGATTGTTACTAATGTACCGTGAACTTCTTTAATCATGTACTTTCCTTTGTGATGATTAATGAAAGTTCATTTTTAAGTTACTTACTTTTGTCTATATTTTATTCCCTTGCACACATTTACTTTTTCTTATACTGTATATGCTTTACACTATAACTATGATACACAAGATAAAACAAATCTATATGAAAAGAACCCAAAAGTAAAGGAAAGGGTCAAAATATACTTAAGAGTTCCTTTTACACTTTCTAAACAAGATATAGGTTTCATCATCAAATAGGGGCACATTGTTGGGTCACCAATTATTTGGTGATGACCCCTCAGTTTCTTCCTTAACTATTATATCTTGTATTTTAGGTTCTTTGAAGAAGCCTGGCATTACTCAACAAGATCAGTGAATCGAAGACTAGCTGATACAAAGGAAACATATCAACATTGTGGAAATGAAGATATGTTCACTGAATATTATCCAGACTAATTGCCGAATCAAAGCACAAGGTTGTCGAATTTCATAGACCAAGATCGGTTAGTGTGCACTAACCGATACTTGGTACTCATCAATGTATCTCTTGAGATATTTGGCTAGTTGCCTTACATGGTGAATTCGGATGACATTTAAGAAGATACTTCTGTGGTCACAATGAATACAAGAACGTGAGCATCAAGCCTTAAGTTCAAACATTCTTCTTACAACCCATAAAAAGGGGTGTTTGTCTTATTGCAAAAGGGGTTGATGTGACAACTGCAGACGTGAAGAAAAGATGAATAGTGACATCTCCTTTTGTACTATAAGGAATGACTTATGTCTTTTTCTATTAGTCAAAGGAATGGCACTATCATTTGTCCAAAAAATATACTGCAAGCAAATAATATTGTGACAAGTGTCCACATCCATTAAATGCATGGGCACTATAAAAGGAGACCAAGGACTTCTGTGCAAAGTGTGCTTTCAACAAGTTATCTTCTTAGTGGTTAAGTTGATTCAGGAAGTGTCAAATAGTTTTCTTTTAAATAGCTTTCTTTGTGTTTAGTTATTTATCTGTTGTCTAAGTGATTTCTAAGTGTTTAGATTGTTAGAGTAGATTTTATCTGTTCCTTCTGCAACTATATTCTATGTGTAAGTTCTTAATATTTCAATATTAAAGAATTTAAAAAGTGAAAAAACTGAGTGTATTTCTATTCAACCCCCCTTTCTACAAATCCTTTACTTAATAGTCATTATCTTATTAGGGACCAACAGGGACTTAAGAAACAATTTGTACGTGTTTTTCTGACAAGGCATAGTGGTTTTGACTTTTATGCATCGAGGATAAGATCAACTTTGATCTTGCTGTATGGGCCTTACTTTGATCGTTGAACCAGAGACTTCAAGGATGAAGACTACATGTATCACTGAGGCTTTTGCAAGATCTCACACTTGTGTAGATGACTGTTGCTATCGCTGAACCGCTTCAGGTCACTTAGCTAATCATCTCTTTCTTCAGCTTTGGTCTTCGAATTTCGCTGAAGGATCTTGTTGTGTGAGAGTTTTTCTTCAGATCTTCAGGGATAGAATATTGTTCCTAATTATCAACGATCACTGAACGCAGTCAGTGTATGTTATCGCTGATTTCTGAACACTATCCTATGAATGGAATTTTCACTAAGTATTAAAGGAATCATATTCAAATCACTGAAAGGATTTTGGATCAACAATCTACCCCTATTTGATTATGATTAAGCAACATAAGAAAATTTCTTTGAAGAGATTATTAAGGATTTAGAGAACTTAAGGTAAAGATTTCTAAGTACCAATCTGTGAGATCTTTTTCAGCTAGTCTATTTATTTAACTTGAGTTTCAATTATAAGGATATGAAAAAACAATTTTTACAAGTAGAGGCTGTAAAATACATTCACTAGGTGATTACAAAGTGTAATGTTAGTGAGTAAGTAGATTTAAAAAGAAGTTAGAAATCATATGTTCATTGTCTCTTTTTACTTTTTTTCAGGGATCTTTTCAGTACACAGATGGAGTAGAACACTTCATTGAATTTCATTGAAAATATAATTTGAAGAATTACATGTGAATATAAATTACAATCTAAGTAAAGTACAATACACTGAAGTAAATTACAAAGGAAAGAGAAACAACAAAGACTAGTCAGAGAGTTTTTCTTGTCTTCTTTGTAATTCTTTCTTGTAGATCATCTTCTGAAGGCATTTTTCACCATAGGTGAACAAACAGTTATAATACATGATCTTGATGAGTTTTGAAGGAGCATTTTTGATCTCCTTATTCCTGAGAAACCTTGTTTGCCCGTCATTACCCAGAAAGACCATTTCTGCTTCAGGGAGAGTAGTAATTTCATTTTCTTCGTACTTTCTCGCCTCAGGCAGGGATGTATTTAACATTGACAGGTCAGGGATAACGAGGTGGGCAAAAAGATTGTCAAAGCCAAATTTAGTCTCATGTTCATTTCTGGACGAGGGACCTTCTTCAGCGTCGGACTTCTTTAGAAGGAACACTGGCATGTTGTGATATCCTTTGCAATAGCTGATCATGATGTCTCTCTACTACGCCTTTGAATTGAGATTTGGAATTCTGAATGGCATCTCTGATTTCTTGCCATTCAGTAAATCCATGGAACTTAAGGAATTGAGGTTCTTCTTCTTTGCTTCTGTTCCCTCTAAACATAGTTATAATTATCTTCGGACCTTTTTTCGATTGCGTCTTATGATAGTTGCATGTGTTATTGTTGCAGACCAAACATGAAAATCAACCTTCTTCATACACCATTCAAGTTCAACATCCTTTGGTTCTACATTTTCTCTATTCAGGGCTTGTAGAATCTTCTCTTGAGCTATGACAGGATCAACTCTTAGGTTATCTCTGGTCAGTTCCTTCTCAGCGAGTCTTGCAACTACTCACTCACTCTTTTCTTCTTCTTGTCTCTAACGTTTTAGTCTTATTGTTTCTTCCCTTGCAATTCTTTGAGCGACCTTGAGACTTTCTTGAGTTTGCCTTATTTCTTGGTCTCTTAGTCGCCGAGCTTTTGGAGCTTGTGCTCGTTCTTCAGAAGATAAGAAGGAAAATTCGTCATAGACGTTTATTAGGACGGGAGCTTCAGGCACAGAGGTACGAAGAGGAATTTTTACTCTGGCCAGCTCGAGGTCTCTTACGAAGTTTGCTTGTCTCTGTTCTTCTTCAGGTTCAGAGATTTGTTGCCTATTTACATGCCTTGGAATTAGGCCTACTTCCTCTTTAGATTCAGATTTAGATATGTACAAGAACTGATCTTTAGGTTCCCTAAAAAATGGAGAGTCCTTTGGGACTAACAAGTGGTATCAGAGCGCTCTTGGCTAGGAGGTGGCTTGTCCCCCAAGGGTTCTCTGAAAACTATTCCAGGTAGAGAAACATCTGGACGATTTTGAGCGAAGAATCTTGAGTAGCATTCTATATCATCATCATTGTCATCATCTTTTGAATATGAGGGATGTGAGAGATGTCTTCGGGTTCTTCATCATTTTCTTCTTCTTCATCATCATCATTGTCTTCATCACCATCTTCACGGATTGGAACCTATTGTGGTGGTTGCTGATTGTATAAAGGTATAGGTTCGCCAGGAAGCACTGAGTTTGCTTCACCTATAATCTGATCAGCGAGCTCTCTAGCGAATTTCTCCCACTCTTTACTACTGTTAGAACTTAGAAGTGTAAATCAGAATTTGTTTAGAAGAAACAAGTTGCTATCCAGAAGCACGCACTGCATAAGCTAACGCATCAGTAATTAGTCCAAAAGCACCATAGTCAATCCAAAATATTGGGCATCTTCTGAATTCTACTTTATGGACTAACACGTGCTTTGATGACATGGCACGTTTGTGCTCTTGGTGTGTAACTGAATTTGTTACAAGTACATCTGACGTGTAATTATGTAATAGACGAGGTCTTTGACTTTCCTCTTTGTAATAGTATAAATAGAGCTAGCCTTTATTGTTAAAGACGGCGATTGAATGGGAGTGAAACAGATAGAGTAATTTGTGTATGTAATCATTGACATATCGAGTGAAATACAAATTACTGTTGTTCTTCACATTGTTCTTCATTAATTGCTTACAATTCTATATTACTGTTGATTGAATTGCTTCCACTTATATTCTTATCCTTCGTATTCTAATCAACTGTACTTGAGTATTTGGGGATCTGGGTTCCAACAATTGGTATCAGAGCAGGATAATCAATCTATTGATTATTCGATCTCGTCAAGTTTGGAGAAATTCCTACTCTGCTAGAATTTATTTTCAGTTTTTAAACTACTGCTTTTCATTCTACCTAGTTTTCTTAGAATTTGTTGATCTCGTACAATTTTCTCGAAATCAGTTTCCAGTTTAATCCTGGAAATAGTAAGCTATCTACATCATTTCAAATTCTGTGAAGTTTAATTATTCTAAATTTCAACCATATTTCCCGCAAACTTGATACTCTGTTGTCTGAAAAACATGGGAAATCAAAATTTGAACGCCATGTACACTTCTGGCTCTTTCACCAAACGACCTACACTAATCAGGGATGAATATCCTCGATGGAAAATTCGAATGATCAACTTCTATGAAGGATTAGATGTTGATCTATATTCTATGTCTGACCTCGCTAAAGAGGAAACACGAGGTAAGACAGTTCAAGTTCACAGCAGTAGGAATATAAACACCAACCATACATACATAATTAAAACATCAACGTTTAAAGTTTAAACGTTTACAATTTGACAACTTTGTCTTAACAAACAAATTACATCGAAATAAAAAGATATATATAAAGTCTTGATTGGTGTTCCACAAAATAAGTTACCCTTGATCGATTACCTCTATTTTCCTGTACAGCATGATAAAACCGAAGGGTCAACTACAAAGAGCTGGTGAGTTCACGGGTTTTCGAATCCACGAAAATATTTTTTATGCAAAGTATAAACATAGCGAATCGGATGTTCGCATCAATATTAAACATTTCGATTTTTATGAGCATATATGCAAATTACTTTTACACATGATATTTAATTATTGAGCCACTACTAAGCCTACTCGACATTCTACGCCCACCGAACTACCTCAGCGGTGGACCTAAAGTCCACATGTGTAGAGCATTCTTAATTGATAAAGTGCACCCCTACTTGCCAGTTAGGTGGGTATGTCAACCAAATAGCGCTATCCACAAAACGTATCAATTCAATTTCCTTTTAAACGTCATGCTTTACACCCCAAAACGTATAAATAATTAAAAAGAGGGGCCGTGAATACTCACCTTTGCAAGCTCCTCTACTCAAAAGCACGAGCTGATCCCCACCCAAAGGCCTAACGATTCCCTAACAAAGAGAAATGCTCAAAACCATCACTTATGGGTCTAAAACTACTTATGGAGGTGAATAATTCTTAAGCTTATAAATGTCCACATACATCCAACTTGATTGTCTATAGTCCAATTATACATAATGCACATATGCTCATTAATATAGTAATTTATACCGTAAGTTGAGTTATAAACCATTAAATGATCAATAATTGTTAAAATCAAGAAATTCCAGAATTTCACTTCTGGATAGAAACTTGTAGTACTCAAAATGATCAAAATGTAGCGACTTCCAAAATGACATAGCTTCCCATATTTTTATATGTCATATAGTACTGGGTTATGGTCATTGTGACCAAATTTAATGCATTTTGGACATGTAAAAATGATTTAAATAATTTATGAAATGCAAAGGGTCAAAACTGGTATGGCAGATTACACCATGTTAGTAAATCACTCATTTGAGGAGTTCTACTTAGTGTTTTCTAGAATTTCAAGTTGGATTGGAATCATAACTTATAAAGGAAGCTTGTGAGATAAGAATCATTGATTTTGAGGAAGTTATGAAGAATATATGACACTTCCAAATGGTATGTACTATTCTGTCATTTCTTGACAGATTACACACCTAATTTGAATAAATTGCTTAATGCCTCATACCTTCATATTTTTTAGTGAAACCGGATTCATATGAACCCGAACTCAATGAAGAAAGTTTTAGAAGAAGAATCATGCATTAAAGACAAATAACAAAGGAGATATTAACACACAAAGTAGAGTTTAGCTGCTGGTGGTTTCACAGATTGCACACCTAAAGTGTTTTAGGTGTTTGGAGATCAAATCTCCATATTTTCATGTGATTCCACTTGCATGCAAAAGATAACTCATGTAGTTAACTCTCAAGGTAAGAATCATCCTTTTTCATTCAGTTTTGAAAGAGATATGGCCATTAGAACATACATGTACTAATCTGTCAGTTTTGGACAGATCGCATACTCCTTTTGTTTTGAATCAATGAAACCTCAAATCACCATATTTTTGTATGAAATCAAAGGTATTTGAAAGGTAACTCATTAAACTAACTTTCAGAAGAAAAATCAAGTGATTTGAAGTATTATTTTGCAAGATATGGTTATTCAAAGTAGGGTTCACCTACTGTTGAATTTCCAGATGCATATTCCATTTGTTTTGAGCATTTGGGGGTCAAAACTCCATGTTTTTGAGTGAGACCACTTGGATTAGAACCCCAACACATAAAATATGAGTACTATTTAAAATAAAAACGAATTTGAACTTGAAATTTACTCTAAATGGTCGTCCAAACACAGACCATTTTCTGGGCAGCAAGATAATGAACATATTTTAAGGTTTTTGAGTATGAAATCACACAAGAATAGTGGTTCATTTGCAAGAAGGCTATTCCCACCATTTTTTTTGTTTAAAATAAATAAATCCAAGCCGAAAAGATAAAATACCATTTTTTTCTCAATTTTTGGCCTTTTTCTCAAAATATAGATCCAAAATGGATAAATTCAATTAAAAATAGAAAGTTTTATTTTTGAAACTTTAAAAGTTCATATTTTATAATATTTGGGTATAAATTAGGGCATTTGACACTATTTTGGACGTTTCAGACAGTCACGGGTCGGAACCGGGCTTTATAAGCACCTACCGAAAATTCTGAAAATTTTCGATTAATCTAATTTAGCTAACTATTTATTCTTATAACTAATCTATAATAATACTAATTAACTTATTAGAAACTAACCTAGGAGCTTGAATTTGACAAATGTCACAGTCTTCCCCCGTTAGAGAAATTTCGTCCCGAAATTTAAGAAGTGGCTTTCTCCGGGGTTTTCGTGAATAAGCTGGGATACTTTTGCTTCATCAAATCTTCACGTTCCCAGGTATATTCTGGACCATGCTTCGCATTCCAGCGGACTTTAATAATACGGATTTCACTGTGCCTCAATCGTTTAACTTCTCGGTCCAGAATCTCGATTGATTCTTCGATGAAGTGTAACCGACTGTAAATCTGAACGTCGTCTAGGGGTAACACCAATGTTTCATCTATTAAGCATTTCTTCAGATTCGACACATGAAATGTGTCATGGATGGCGCTTAAATTTTGCGGTAACTTCAACTTATACGCCACTGGTCCGATTCTTTCGAGTATTTCGAATGGTCCAATGTATCTGGGACCCAACTTGCCTCTTTTCCGAAAGCGTACTAGTCCCTTCCATGGAGACATCTTAAGAAGTACTTTATCCCCCAATTGGAATTCCAACGGCTTTCTCCGATTATCCGCATAACTCTTCTGACGATCTGTTGCTGACTTGAGCCTTTCTTTGATGGTTGAGATCTTGTCAGTGGTTTCCTGAATGATATCGGGCGTTGTCAACTGTCTATCTCCGATTTCTATCTAGCTAAGCGGTGATCTGCACTTACGTCCGTATAGAGCTTCGTATGGTGCACATTGTATGCTGGTGTGATAGCTATTGTTATAAGAGAATTCAACTAGTGGCAGGTGGGTATCCCAACTCCCACCAAAATCTATTGCACATGCACGCAGCATATCTTCTAACGTTTGAATAGTTCTTTCCGATTGACCATCTGTTTGAGGATGATAGGTAGTGCTATAATCCAAACGCGTACCCAAAGCCTTTTGAAGAGATTGCCAAAATCGCGATGTAAACCGTGTATCTCTGTCCGAAATAATGGAAATAGGCACACCATGTCGTGTAACTATTTCATTAATGTAGATTTGTGCACGCCTTTCCATGCAGAAATCTTCATGAATGGGAATGAAATGAGCCGATTTGGTAAGTAGATCTACTATAACCCATATAGAGTATCGTGCCCCTTTCCAGTTCTGGGTAGCTTAGTCACGAATCCATTGTTATTTGCTCTCATTTCCATTGTGGTATTTCGGGTTGTTGAAGTAGACCAGATGGTTTCTGATGTCCGGCCTTGACTTGAGCACATGTTAAGCACTTACTTACATACAAAGCAATATCTTTCTTCATCCCTGGCCACCAATAATATTCTTTCAAATCCTTATACATTTTATCTGTTCCTTGGTGAATCGAATATCTGGATCGATGGGCTTCGTCCAAAATGGTGGATCGTAGATTACCAACCTTCGGTACCCATACTTTATTCTTAAAGTAATGCACCCCATCTGCTTGCATTTCAAATTCTTTCTCTAAGTGTTGAAAGGCTTCATTCTTCATGTTTTCTTCTTTCAAAGCTTCTCCTTGTGCTTCCAGAATTTGAGTCTTTAAACTCGTCAGAACCATCATTCCCATAGCACGTGCTCTTGTTGGTTTTATTCTTTCCTTTCGGCTTAATGCGTCGGCTACTACGTTAGCGTTGCCTGGATGGTACTTTATTTCACAATCGTAGTCACTAAGTAGCTCAACCCATCTTCTTTGTCTCATGTTGAGCATTTTTTGGTCAAGGATGTGCTGGAGGCTTTTGTGATCAGTGAAAATGGTGCACTTGGTGCCGTATAGATAGTGTCTCCAGATTTTGAATGCGAACACCACCGCCCCTAACTCCAAATCATGAGTGATGTAATTCTTCTCGTGAATCTTTAGTTGTTTAGATGCGTATGCAATAACTTTGTCTTTTTGCATCAGTACGCATCTCATCCCTTGATGTGACGCATCACAGTAGACTACAAAGTTATCCACTCCTTCTGGTAACGTCGAAATCGGTGCGTTGCATAACTTGTGTTTGAGTGTCTGAAATGCTTCCTCTTGTTTCTCCCCCCAAATAAACTTCTTATCCTTTTGGGTTAGCGTTGTTAGTGGTTGTGCGATTCTGGAGAAATTCTCGATGAATCGTCTGTAATAGCCTGCTAATCCAAGAAATTGACGGATCTCGGTTGGTGTCATCGGGGCTTTCCATTTCTTAATGGCCTTGATTTTAGCTGGGTCAACATGAATTCCCTTTTCATTTACTACATGGCCAAGAAAATGTACTTCTCGAATCCAAAATCCGCATTTGGAGAACTTGGTGTACAACTTTTCGTTCTTGAGCAATTCTAGTATCAACCTTAAATGTTGTTCATGCTCCTTCTTGTCCCGAGAATAAATGAGTATATCATCTATAAACACGATCACGAATTTGTCTAGTTATGGTCGACATATTCTATTCATCAAATCCATGAAGACTACCGGTGCGTTTGTTAGCCCGAAGGGCATAATAGGAACTCGTAATGACCATAATGAGTCCTAAACGCTGTTTTGGGAATATCCTCTTCTCGGACTCTCATTTGGTGATATCCAGACCTAAGATCGATCTTCGAGAAGTATGTAGCACCTTGAAGTTGGTCGAATAAGTCATCGATTCGAGGAAGAGGGTACCGGTTCTTGATTGTCAACTTGTTGAGTTCCCTATAATCAATGCACATTCGAAAAGATCCATTCTTCTTTTTGATAAGTAAAACTGGAGCTCCCCAAGGTGAAGAACTGGGTCTGATGAATCCCCTATCGAGTAGCTCTTGAAGTTGTTCCGATAATTCCTGCATTTCTGACGGCGCTAACCGGTAAGGTGATTTTGCTACAGGTGCGGCTCCTGGAACTAACTCTATGTGAAACTTAACTTGTCTTTGCGGGGGTAACCCGGGTAATTCATCAGGGAATACTTCAGGAAAATCTCGTACTATCGGAAGATTTTGAATGCTCTTCTCTTTGTTCTTTTTATCTACCACATGAGCCAAAAAGGCAATGCCGTCCTTTCTCAAATATTTACGCATCTTCATACACGTCACCATTTTAATATTCCTTCTTGGCTTCTCTCCGTGTACTTCTAGCATTCCTCCTTCAAATAGTGGAATTCGAACGATCTTCTTGGAACAACATATTTCAGCTTGGTTTTTGGATAACCAATCCATTCCCACAATTATGTCAAAACATCCTAACTAAATCGGAATTAGATCTATACGAAAATCTTTATTAGCCAAGTTTAAGGTGCAGTTCATTATTACGTCTTTGGTCCTACTTTCTTGACCGTTGGCATATTCAATGACATATATTTCCTTCAACTTCTGAGATCTTAGATTTATCTTTGCTTTAAAATCTAATGGCACAAAACTCCTATCTGTTCCAGAATCAAATAGTACGGATGCATGATGATCGTTTAGAAGAAACGTACCTGTAACTACATCTGGGTACTGTCTTGCTTCTTCCGTTCCAATTTCAAATACCCAACCTCGTGCTTGATTTACTTGGTTCCCTTGATTTGCTAGTTGCGGTTGCCTAGTGTCTGGCCTCCAATTCCGTCTTGGGCACCTGTTCCTGAAATGATCTTCGCAACATGGCCTCTCCTGTTGCACTTGAGACAAGTAATGCATTTCCCTTGATGATGATTATTACATTTATCACACCTCGGGTACGTCCCTTTTCCTTTATCTGTTGCCGATGCCTGAATTCCATAATTTCCTAACGTTCTTTGCTCCTTGCCCATCCTCTTTCCAAACTGTCTCCTTGCAGGTTCATCCATCTTCCTCTTTCCTAATGCCTTGTCTGTTCTAAACAACCCAGAACGAGTAGCGTTATTGGTGAGTCTGGTTGCCGAGCTCACCGCTTGCTGTAGGGTTTTCGGGTCTGCCGAAGTAACATCTCCTCGTATTACAGGAGATAAACCCCAAACTTATCTTTTGATTATGTTTTCTTCAGGTGTTACCAAATGTGGTACCATTTTCGCCAGCTCATGAAAACGGGCAGTATAAGAGTCTATATCATTCCCTTTCATCTCGTGATTCCACAACTCTGCTTCCAGCTTCTGAATTTCACTCCTTGGGCAATATTCTTCCTTCAGCATTCTTTTGAAATCTTCCCATGTAAGACTGTTTGCTGCTTCCCGACCTCTAGTTTGCACTTGAGTGTTCCACCAAGTCAATGCTCGCCCTTGCAATAAACAAGTAGTAAACTCTACTTTGTTTCCTTCCGTGCATTTGCTGATGTGGAGGTCGGACTCCATACCCTCAATCCAGGCTAATAAACTGACGGCTCCTTCAGTTCCGTGGAATTCTTTAAGATTACAACTCCTAAAGGATTTATACGTACATCCCCTGTCTCCAGATCCCTGGTTGTTATTTTGATTAGCGTTTAAACCAGCTGCTACTTGGCTAACAATACCTGCTATTTTGATTAGCGTTTCAAATTGAGTTTCGATCAGATTTCTATTACTAATTCCGATCTAATTCTACTTACTAAATTTAAGCTTATAATATATTGTACGTCTAACATCAATCAACTAGACATAAAATCAAGAAATATACAATGAAACATGGATATCTTTCATAAGCATAACACATAACATTCATCACAAGTTTCAAAATACAAATCCCAAAAGATAACAAATTGTTTACAACTTAAAATAAACAAGACCGAAATAAAAATGTTTTTAATCCAAAAGCTTTTCCTAAAAAGGTTTACTAATGCATCACCAACCAAATCAATATTCCTAATAGGATCACCAGAGCTCCTATCACCCACTCTAGGTAAGTGTGCATCCTCCGAACCGCCACCCTAGCATCAAAGGCAACCTCCAAGACTCTATTCGTAAACTCGTCATGTGTGTGCAAGACCGTTATGATGTCGTCTATGGATTGCCGATAATGGTCCAACATATGCCTGTGGAGCTCTACTTCATTAGCCATCCCTGAGTTCCACGCGTGCTCCAACGCGGTCATACCCTGTGGCTGTGGTACAAGTACTCCTATAGCCGAGGGAGGAGGAGTAATACTTCGTGACCGGGATCGTGACTGTGACGGTTCCCCCGAAGGTACGAAAGGAACTGTAAAAGTCACACTCCGACGAGGGAGAACACGCTTTCGAGCGGTTCTTATCGTCCTCGGTCCTCGAGATGTACCCTCGCCGGCGGGTGAAGGTACATGCATAGGAGTAAGTGATCGAGCGGAGGAGTCAGCGATATCCTCCTCATAGCTATGCTCGGATGGGTCATAATCGTCGTGATTCAGGTCATCACTCCTAACTCGGCCGGTAACGTAACCGGACTCATCTGGGTCAAGGTCGGATGACGACATAATGCTGTGATAAATAAAAGAATTTTTTTTAACAAATGTCAGAAACATTTTATAATACACATGTGAACTCACATAAACAAAAAAAATCATATTTTCAATTTGAAATAAGAGGTTTCCGATCTATGCCTACTTTTAGTATAACTTAAGGCAGATCCTTTCTTATTCATACCATATTTAGACATAGGTGATCAGGCTTTGCCTAATTATGATATGTTAGAATGATGCCTATTCTAATAATACTAGTAGTAAGTTTTTAAAATTTTTAAATTTATCTAAAGAATTGATTTTTGAAAATTTTGGTTATAGTGCATGGTTTTTCTTAGAAAACCGGTGTTCTCTATAACCTAAGGCTCTGATACCAAGTCTGTCACACCTCGTTAAAGCGGAAACACGGGGTAAGACAGTTCAAGTTCACAACAGTAGGAATATAAACACCAACCATACATACATAATTAAAACATCAACGTTTAAAGTTTAAAAGTTTACAATTTGACAACTTTGTCTTAACAAACAAATTACATCGAAATAAAAAGATATATATAAAGCCTTGATTGGTGTTCCACAAAATAAGTTACCCATGATCGGTTACCTCTATTTTCCTGTAAAGCATGATAAAACGGAAGGGTCAACTACAAAGAGCTGGTGAGTTCACGGGTTTTCGAACGCACGAAAATATTTTATATGCAAAGTATAAACATAGCGAATCGGATGTTTCTCTCAATATTAAACATTTCGATTTTTATGAGCAAATATGCGAATTACTTTTACACATGATATTTAATTATTGAACCACTACTAAGCCTACTCGACATTCTACGCCTCATGAACTACCTCAGCGGTGGACCTAAAGTCCACATGTGTAGAGCATTCTTAATTGACAAAGTGCACCCCTACTTGCCAGTTATGTGGGTATGTCAACCAAATAGCGCTATCCACAAATATCATCGGCTCAACATTATAGAGTTAAATAGTAGTGTAACACGGGGACTTCACATAACTCAACATATCATCATGTATAATAATTTTGCTCATTGTATAGATTTATATGCTTTTCAAAAATCAATATAAATCAATTCAATTTCCTTTTAAACTTCATGCTTTACACCCCAAAACGTATAAATAATTAAAAAGAGGGACCGTGAATACTCACCTTTGCAAGCTCCGCTACTCAAAAGCACGATCCGATCCCCACCCAAAGGCCTAACGATTCCCTAACAAAGAGAAATGCTCAAAACCATCACTTATGGGTGTAAAACTACTTATGGAGGTGAATAAGTCTTAAGCTTATAAATGTCCACATACATCCAACTTGATTGTCTATAGTCCAATTATACATAATGCACATATGCTCGTTAATATAGTAATTTATACCGTAAGTTGTGTTATAAACCATTAAATGATCAATAATTGTTAAAATCAAGAAATTCCAGAATTTCACTTCTGAACAGAAACTTGTAGTACTCAAAATGATCAAAATGTAGAGACTTCCAGAATGACATAGCTTCCCATATTTTTATATGTGATATAGTACTGGGTTATGGTGATTGTGATCAAATTTAATGCATTTTGGACATGTAAAAATGATTCAAATAATTTATGCAATGCAAAGGGTCACAACTGGTATGGCAGATTACACCATGTTAGTAAATCACTTATTTGAGGAGTTCTACTCAGTGTTTTCTAGAATTTCCAGTTGGATTGGAATCATAACTCATAAAGGAAGCTTTTGAGATAAGAATCATTGATTTTTAAGAAGTTATGAAGAATATATGACACTTCCAAGTTATGAAGAATACATGACACTTAAGTGTTTGGAGATCAAATCTCCATATTTTCATGTGATTCCACTTGCATGCAGAAGATAATTCATGTAGTTAACTCTCAAAGGAAAAATCATCCTTTTTCATTGAGTTTTGAAAGAAATATGGCCATTAGAACATGCATGTACTAATCTGTCAGTATTGGACAGATTGCATACTCTTTTTGTTTTGAATCAATGAAACCTTAAATCACCATATTTTTGTATGAAATCAAAGGTATTTGAAAGGTAACTCATTAAACTAACTTTCAGAAGAAAAATCAAGTGATTTGATGTATTATTTAGCAAGATATGGTTATTCAAAGTAGGGTTCACCTACTGTTGAATTTCCAGATGCATATTCCATTTGTTTTGAGCATTTGGGGGGTCAAAACTCAATCTTTTTGAGTGAGACCACTTGGATTAGAACCTCAACACATAAAATATGAATACTATTTAAAATAAAAACGAATTTGAACTTGAAATTTACTCTAAATGGTCGTCCAAACACAGACCATTTTCTGGACAGCAAGATAATGAACATATTTTAGGGTTTTTGAGTATGAAATCACACAAGAATAGTGGTTCATTTGCAAGAAGGCTATCCCCACCATTTATCTTTGTGTTTATGATAAAGAAATACTCTTTTATAAACCTTTGATTCGTGCATGCACATCCTTCAAACCCAGATTTATAATATGATACAAATACACAAAGAAAATGTCACAAAATGCACACAATATGATGCAAAAATATATATGAGAGTCCATACCTTGATTTGATAACGTTTAAAGCTTCAATCTTCTTGTTAAAATTGATTTTTGATGATAAAATGAGGATGAACAAGGCTGGAAATGGTGACGAAGATGATGAACTTGAAGAACCCTTTGGGTTTTAGAGAGAGAGATGAGAGATTTTTTTGAATTTTGAAATGAAGAATGAATGCAAAATAAAAAAAAAATATTTATATGGGAATTAAAGGGGGGGGGGGGGGGCGGCCAAGCCTATGGGCCCCACTCCAAGCCCATTTTTTTTTGTTTAAAATAAATAAATCCAAGCCCAAAAGATAAAATACCATTTTTTTCTCAAAATATAGGTCCAAAATGGTTAAATTCAATTAAAAATAAATTTTTTTATTTTTGATACTTTAAAAGTTGATATTTTATAATATTTGGGTATAAATTACGGCATTTGACACTATTTTGGACGTTTCAGATAGTCACGGGTCGGAACCGGGCTTTATAAGCACCTACCGGAAATTCTGAAAATTTTCGGTTAATTTAATTTATCTAACTCTTAATTCTTATAACTAATCTATAATAATACTAATTAACTTACTAGAAACTAACCTGGGAGCTTGAATTTGACAAATGTCACATTCTACGGTGTTGAATGATCCCTATGTACCAATGACCACAATTCCAAGAGTACCTCCAATAGCCACTACTGAAGAAGTTCCTACTCAAAAGATTCCCAAGGATAGAGGTAGTTGGAATGATGATGACAAAGCCAAAATCGAGATTGCCAACAAGGCGAAACGACTGCTGATCATGGCAATTCCAAATGAAATATTCCAATCACTTAATTCCTGTGAAACTACAAAGGAGATATGCGATCAGTTTGCAAATCAGTTGGAGGGAGGTGCAAAGATGAAGAAGAATCGAAGAGCATAAGCGTTAAATGAATACAACAGTTTTCAAGCGCTTCCAGAAAAAACTCTGGAACAGCGTACCATAGATTTAACACTATGATAAAAAGTGTGACATTATTAGATCTAAGGAGGATAATAATGTTCTGTTCCTCAAACGTCTGAATTCAAAATGGTCAAATCTATCAATGTCTCTTCAGGAAAATTAAGAACTGGAACAATGGTCATTACATGACATCTTCGATACTCTCCAGGCCCACGAGAAGGAATCATAACAAAAGAAGACCAGTGTTGGTGGTCCTCTGGCTCTTATTTCTCAATCTAGAGGTTCAGGAAGGAGAAATAGAGATGCTGAGAAGAAAGGAAAGAGCAGGGCTTTAATTTCAGAAGCTGATACAGAAGCTGGTCTTTCTGGATCAGAAGATGAGGAAATTAACTCTTTCGATGTGTCCTTGGCTCTTATTACCAGACAATTTACAAGGAAGTTTGGTAATCGTTCCTTCCAGACCAATAAACGATATGACAACAGAAGTGAACACCCTACTCCAGTCTATACGCCAAGACCGGAAGCTGTGAAAGTAGAAAAGACAGAAGCAGAGAAGAACGAGGAAGAGATGAAGAGAAGAAGGATGTATGCTACAGGTATGGAAAATCTGGTCATTACTTAAAGGAATGCAATAACACTCTCATCAAAGATAAAGCTTACTACAAGAACAAGTATACGTTGAACATGAATATGCCATGTTCTATGGAATGGCCATGACAAGCGATACAGAGGATCAACCATCTGAAACCCCGGTTTGCACTACCTCTGAATCCTCTGAATCTTCTGAAATTGAGAAAACTATTTTAAACATAACTTTTGATTTTGAAAATCTAAAACAAAAGCTTCTGGATGAGAAAAATATACGAAAAGATCTTGAAAAATCCTTTACTCTGACAGAGAGAGAGAGAGAGAGAGAGAGAGAGAGAAATATTTTTAAACGAGAAATGGACATTATCACAGAAGAAAAACAAGCACTTTCTGAAGAAAATCAAAAGATTTCAAAACTCAAAGATTCCATAGAAAGTACTTTAAAAGAACAAATAAATGAGTTTAAAAAAGCTTCTGATGGCCAAGGACAAAGATATTGAGGCTAAAGAAAGTGACAGATTAAATTCTGTAGCACTTAAAAACTATTTTAAAAGGAAAGGGAATTTATGCACATTGATTTTCAGAGGAAGGAGCTCTTGATTAAAAATCATCAAGACGCTCAGAAGGTGCATGAATAGATAAATACACAAGTTGGGAAAACAAGCCTTGGGTTTCAGGATCTGGACCCTTATACTTGTAAGAAGAGATCTATTTTAAATTCTGTATTTTGTGTGGGCAAAGAACAAAAACCCGTGTTTCCTATCCTATATGAATAATCAGTGGTTAAAGATCAAAATATGAGAATGGACATCATGTTCGAAAACTCAAATATAAAAATATCAAGTACTCTTCTGAAAAGATGAGCCAAGTAAATCTTAATCAAATTTAGAAGACGAACGACATTTTTTATTTTGGTTCATTCACTCAAATAACTTTAAATCCAAATGCTGATGAGTTCATACCCATAAATGCAAAAGAAGAACTAAGACTCAAATTTCAAAATGATATTCTTCAAACTCGGAAATTCTTCCCTGTTCCAGACCATAAATGGATGTGCAGAACAAATATCCATCTCTTTACAAAAGGAACAAAAAAAATACAAATCTTCAAACATAAGCTTCTCAAAACAATCCAAAGATTTTTCCCTGTTCCTTTGTTGATTTAAATTTTTCTCAACAAATAGACATTGAACTAGAAGTAGTATATCCCTGGGAAAACGAAAATCAAAATGATGTGATTTATCAGAAAAATTATTATCTAGTTTTGAAAATCGTATGCTTCCTACTTATGTACGGATCAAAACTTGTATAAAGGATAGCAACGCTCCCTTTATGTATACTAATGAACCTACAGAATTTAGGGCGGCTGGACTAAAAGTTTCAAAACTTTCAAATGGAATACCAATAATCTCTGTTCCTCCAAAAGAACAAAGAAAGGAGGTCCAGATACCCTTGGAATGTGTATTCAAGCTAAATCCTGTTTGGAACTTGAAAAAGAGGCTGAAATCAAGCGAAAAGCAAAACATGCGCAACAATTTCTAAAGCCACAGCCTCAGAAGTATACTCATGAACAAAAAGAAAAATGGAAAAACTAATACTCATGTTTCTTCGGTTTTCAGTAATTTCGTCAAAAGAGCAAAAAGAGTGGATTGCCAAGAAGAAATTGACAGAGAAGAATTCTATAGTTCAGAAACATAAGTCTAGGCTAGATAAGAAGTTCATTCGAACAACTAATATTAGAATAGACAAAAATAAGAAATATTGTAATTATTATTCCAGCAATGAAAATTCAATGAATTCTTTTATGTCTCAGAATTCTGAATGCTTCTCTCTATCTTTGAAACTCAAACAATTTTTCTCAAGTGCTCATAGTTTTTCTTATGGTTACAATAAACGCTTCAACTTGAATAACCAGAAGAAAAAGAATATTAAATCCAAAACATGAAATCCAGAAGTCTCTGGAAAACCTGCAATACCTTCTGAATCAAAAGAAAAATCAACAAAGAAACTTAAATCTAACAACAAAGGACCCATTAAGAAATGGGTACCTAAAATTCTCGGATTTTGATTGCAGAAACAGCGTGTGCATATCTGGTATCGTTGACTCTGGATGCTTGAGGCACATGACTGGAACGAAAAACTTACTCTCCAAATTAAAAGATAAAATTGACGTTTGGTGATGATGGTAAGGGTCAAATAAAAGTCTACGGTACTCTTCAAGAAGGTAATATTACCTTATCCAAAGTATCTCATGTTTCATGATTGAAACATAACCTGTTAAGTGTAAGTCAACTCTGTGATTTTAAGATGCTAGTTGTATTTGATAAAAAACATTCTTACTTATTCTTTAAGGCCGGTGAAGAATTATGGAGAGCTGACAGAAAAGGTAATTTATATATGATGAACTTTACATCCAAGGATGGTAAGGAAACTCTCTGTCTTATCTCGAAAAAGAGTGAAGTTGCATGGCTTTGGATCATAAACTTTCACACTTAAACTTTGAAAATCTTGAACTTCTTGTAAAACATACCCTTGTCAAGGGTCTCCCAGAGGTAAATTTTCAGAAGGATCACCTCTGCCCTGCTTGTGAGATGGGAAAAATAAAAAGAGCATCTCACAAAACCAAAAGTGATCATTCGTGCACAAGACCTCTGCAAATGCTACATGTTGATCTCCGTGGTCCCATCGCAATTCAGAGCCCGTCGGGCAAAAAGTATATCTTGGTACTAATAGATGAATTTTCTAAGTATACATGGCTTGCTTTCGTACGACAAAAATCAGAAGTTCCAATAGGTTTGAAAAATATGATGAGAAGAATTCAAGGGATTCTGCAACAAAAAATACAGCAACTTAGAAGTGACAATGGTACTGAATTCAAGAATGCCAAGCTTGAAGAATACCCTGTTGAAAATGGTATTACTCAAAACTTCTCTGTTGTATGCACTCCACAGCAAAATGGTGTTGTAGAAAGAAGAAACAGAACATTAGTTGAAGCAGCTAGAACAATGCTTGCAGCTTCTGGGCTACCCACCAACTTCTGGGCAGAAGTTGTAGCCACAACATGTTTCACTCATAATCAATCAATTATAATTAAGAGCCATTTCAAAACCTCTTATGAGCATATTAACAAAAGAATACCCTTAGTTAAAATTTTCCACATTTTTTGCTGAAGGTGTTTTATTCTGAATGATCGAGACAAACTTGGCAAGTTTGACAAGAAATCTGATGAAGCCAAATTCTTGGGATATTTGTTAAATTCAAAAGCTTTTAGGGTTTTTAATTTACGATCCAAGACTGTAATGGAGAGCATAAACATCGATTATGATGATTAAACTCAATTAACTTCTGAATATTCTGATTCAGAACTCAAACTTAACACTGTTACCTTTGATTATCTTTCAGGTTCCAGAGAATCCGAGATTGATGCTCTATTTGATGATTTTCTAGGAGAAGAAATACCTTCAGAAAGAATACCCAATAGCCCACCATTGAATATTCTTGACGTCTTTCAAGTTTCTGGGATAACTCTTTCTGGTCCTGTATCACCAAATGACAGTCCAGAGGTAACCTCTGTGCCTTCATTTGACGGGGAGACATTAGGTGCGTCTCCAGAACAAGAACCCATTCCAGATCTAGTTATTGGAGATCCATTCGAAGGGGTTAAAACCAGATTTGCAACTGCTAATGAAGCCTTCTTTGTAAACTTTTTAAGCATGATAGAGCCAAAGAAGGTTCATGAATTTTTACAAGAACCAAGTTGGGTGGAAGCTATGCAAGAAGAGTTGTTTCAATTTGACAGGAACAAGGTGTGGAAATTAGTAACTCTGCTTAAAGATAAGATCGCCCTTGGTACTAAGTGGGTATTTAGAAAGAAAAAGGATGAAGATGGTATTGTGATAAGAAATAAAGCAAGATTGGTGGCCAAGGGATATTGTCAAGAAGAAGGAATCGACTATGATGAAAATTTTGCTCCACTTGCAAGACTTGAAGCAATAAGATTATTTATGGCCTTCTCTGCATACAAAGACTTCAAGGTGTACCAAATGGATGTTAAATGTGCTTTCTTGAATGGAGACTTGAAAGAAGAAGTGTATGTCCAACAACCTCCTGAGTTTGAAAACTCAAGACATCCAGATCACGTCTATCTTCTGGACAAAGCTCTCTATGGCTTAAAGCAAGCTCCCAGAGCTTGGTATGAACGGTTGTCAAAATATTTGATTAAGCACTCATACGAAAAAGGTAAGATCGATACAACCCTGTTCATCAAAAGAAGAAAAGGTACGTTAACTGTGGTTCAAATTTATGTGGATGACATCATATTTGGTTCTACTGATCAAGCATAAGTTGATTTGTTTTCAAAGTTAATGGAAAGTGAATTTGAAATGAGTTTAATGGGAGAACTAACTTTCTTCTTAGGACTTCATGTCAAACAGACTACCTCTGGCATTTTTATAAATGAATCCAAGTATGCTTCTAACATGTTAAAGAAATTCAAACTTCAAAATTCCACTACTATAAAAACTCAAAAGAAGTTGATGTTACGAACTATAGAGGTATGATAGGATCACTTCTGTATTTGACAGCAAGTAGACCAGATATAACCAGATATAATGTTTGCCACTTCCTCTGTGCAAGATTCCAAGCCAACCCAAAAGAATCTTATTTGGCTGCCGTCAAAAGAAGTTTTAGATACCTAAAAGAAACGCCGTCGCTAGGCTTATGGTATCCAAAAACATTTTGGCTTTGATTTAATTGCATATACTGACTTTGATCATGCAGGATGTAAGTTTGACATAAAGAGTACCTCTGGTAGCTGTCAACTTCTGGAAAATAGGCTAATCAGTTGGACATCCAAAAAGCAAAATTGTGTTTCAACTTCAACAGCAGAAGCTGAATATGTTGTTGTTGCCAGTTGTTGTTCACAAGTTATTTGGATGAAGACTCAACTCAGAGATTATGGTCTAGTGTATGACAAAATTCCCATCCTTTGTGACTTAGAAAGTGCTATAGCCATCACTGGAAATCCAGTACAACATTCAAAGACAAATCACATTGATGTCAGTTATCATTTCATAAAGGATCATGTGGAGAAAGGGACAATTGAAATGTATTTTGTCTTCACTGATTACCAACTTGCTGATATATTTACAAAAGCTTTGAATGAGAAAAGATTCATTTTTATGATCAGCAAGTTGGGCATGCTAAACATGTAATCTATACAGAAACTATATGCTTCTTATAGTTTTTATATATGATTATTTATTTAGTATGTCTTTTTAATCTTACACTTGGTCTCATAAATTCATTATCTCAGAACAGGTCAGAAGCCTTTGAATGCTTCTGACGCACATTACAGAAGTAATCAGAAGTCTCTAATTGCCTCTGTCAACAAAAATACTTGGTTTTACTTTTCATAATCCAAGCGCATATATCAAGGGGGAGCACAGACTCGTACGTGATTCAAAGGTGGGAATTTTCTATTCTCAAAATCAAGTCTAACAAATGTTAGTTGTCGTCTAATTCTTTTTTCTTTAGAATTTTTTGTGAATTTGTTACTTCTGAACTAACTCTTGCCGTCAAGGTTATTCAGAATTCTCAAATTCAATCAAAGTTCTTCTGAAAAGACTTTCACTTGACATAAAACTTTCGTTTGGTTCCAGGATGTTTTCAATAGACCAAATGATTTTTTTTGACAATGCTTTCATCGAAATCATGTTAGCTGTTCTATAAATTTTCTTTTCTTTTGAAGTTTTTCTTAATAAGATTCCTTCTAAACTAACTCTTGCAGTCAAGGTTATGTAAAATTTTCTTATTTAATTAAATTTCTTAAAAAAATAATATTTATAGAATACAAAGCTTTCTTTTTAGTTCCAAATATTTTTATTTAATTATTTTTAATATTCTTTTTATAAAAATTAATTTCCAAAATTATTCTTTTAATCCACAATTTATGTTGATTAATTGATAATTTTTATTATTAATTTTTGGAGGGAATATTCAAAATAATGAAAGAGGAACCGGTTCTCATCAAAAACCCACGAGAAACATTACAGTGCCATATGCTGCCAAAACACACGTCCCTCATCCCTCTATACACGCGCAATTGAACCTCCACGTGTCGTAAATCAATGCTTTGCATGTTCGCACACCTTTTAGGTATACGTCAGCAGTCAGGAATCGTTTCCAAGCACCAATTCCCAATTAAACCTTTCCCATTCTAGTCCCTTTCCCAAATCTCAATTAAACCCTTAATCTTCAAAATTACTCGAGTGCATTTTCAAATCTTACTATATAAACTCGAGTAAATCCCCAATTTCACTTTTCGCCGTCTTTAACTTCCAGCTTTTACTGTGCTCGATTGCAAACCTGCAAATTTTGATTCTCAAATTTCTCCAATCTCACAAATAGAAAACCCAAGTGCAAACATGAATGTTCATGACGAAGAAAACAGGCTCATCGATTCAACCACAGTGAGTGCTCCAGTCATTCGATTACCCATCAAACCCAACGACGTTCAAGTTCTTTTGGATCCCAACATGTATCTGTCAGAATATCGAGTGATGATAGAGTTTCTGCAACACCATCAGTTGAACCAAGCCCTAACTCTTACAAATCAAAATGTTCCGGAGGTGTATGTTCAAGAAGTATGGCAAGCTTTGTATATCAAGAACGATGAAACTTTTTCTGGAAGTTTTAGTCATCCTGAAAACACCGAGAATGCTGTTGAAATACCAATAACCAAGAAGAAGATTGCCAGATATTTTCATTTGCCCCAACCTCTCATTGAAGTCGAAGGCCAGATGGTACCCAATCCTGATCTTGAACAAAATCTATCCACAAAAGCTTTGTTAGCATCTATCAATTTTCTGGGCTACAACAAAAATCTCACCAAGCTTTTTGGAATTCAAAAGGAAAAAGTTACCTCCAATGTGGAATATATTGGTTTCAATACTCAATAAAAGCCTCACTTGCAAAATAGGGTCTCTGGATCAGGCGAGCAGAAACATTCTCACCATCATGTATGGTATGTACTTCAACCGACCCTTGGATTTTGCAAGTCTAATATTTCAAGAAATAAGTGTAGTAGTTCACTTAAAGGTTCTGAATCAAACAAATGGTAAGGCTCTTCCAGCACTCATGTTTCCTAGGTTTCTTGCCCTATTCTCTCATCGAGACATCGCTGTACTTAATGTCCCAATCATTCAACCACTTTGCAAAATTTCAACCATGAACTCCCACAAACCAACCATCGACCTCATTGGCTACACTGTCAAACACGAACTATCCAGGTACATGCTCGATCTTATTCCTCAAACCGCTCCTTATCTTACTTCTTATAGAAGTCTATGGTACACTTAGAACAGAGGGTACCTACCCTAGAGCACTTAGAGCCTAGAGTAGATGGTGAGGGGTCGAATGAGCTCGAGACTGAAAATAATACGAGTGACAACCGAGCGCTTCTAACCATGCCGAGCATTTGTTAAGGGAAAGCCAAGAAGATGTCCATAGAGACACATTTATGAGTTCCTCGCCAAGTCCAACCAGAGCAACCACATTTTCTGAGGTAGATGCCAACACATCTACACTCATTGAAACAGGACAGCTCAGTCCAAACCACCCTGAAACTAACCAAGCAGAGGGTCTTTTTGCCTCTGACTCAAGCACTACTGAGAAACCACATTATCTTCATCATCCTCTCAAAAGGATGATGATGTAAATATAAGAGTTCCATTGCCCCAGAACTCGCCACCTCCCACACTTGTTGATGTATCTGTGACCAACACAATCTTAGGAAATCCAGAAGGTACGTCCATGCCTTCTACTAGTGTAGATGCCTATGAAATCCTACCAAAGGGGTTCAGGCCAGAGGTTGCACCACTTACCGGAGTCTTTGGAATTTTTCAAAGTAAGCACACGTTAATTGACTCTCCACCCTCTGATGTTGGAGAAAAAAGTCAATAACGTCAAAACATCCGAAGAGGTGCCTATTCATAATAGCACTCGAAGACAGAATGGGAGTCCCTCCATGCTCAACGTCCAAACAGGCGTGAATGAGGGTCTCTCTGAATGCGAGAGACAAGGGGCCCCATGTGTTAGGGATGCACCGGTTACCTCTTTTGAATTTGTATCCAATGTAGCGTTTAAGGCATTTGGTGATCAAATTCAGAGATCTATGGAGGATCTAAAACGATCCCTTAAACCCAAAATTCTTTGATTTGCAGTGCCTAAAATACTCAAAGAGAACATAATCAAGCTCTGGAAGCTCTCAAGAAGCTTATTTCTCACAATATTGAATCACAGAGGAACTCTGCTTCTGATCACTTCAACAAGTTGGACGCTAGAATTAAAGCTAATTCAGAAGCCATCTTTAATATTCCAGCCACCATCCCCTCTCCAGAAGTCACCATTTCAGTTTCTGAATATGGATCCTTCATTGCAGACATACAGAAGCTCATCAATGTTGTTGTACCCTCTAAGGCCTCTACATCAACAGGTTATAACCTAATTCGACAATCAGACTTGGCCTATTTTAAAAAGGCAATGATGGATAAATTCAACGCCACCAATGCCAAGTTTGTCTCCAAGATCAACAACTCTAGCTCTAATGAGTTAGCACAGAAAGTATCTACCTTAGATGCTTCTTTCTCCAAGCTAACTCCATTAGTTAGCTCTATCTCTGAAGAGTTTGAAGCGAAGAAAAAGGCCAAAGAGGCCAGGGCGTGTAAAAAGGCAGAAAAGAAAAGAAGGGGGAGAGCATGGCAAAGAAGGCTAAAACCGATAGTGCTGGAACTACTCAAGTTCAGAGTAAAGATAAAGCTTCTGCCTCTACACCTTCTGATCCACCACCATCCAAACAAACCCCTCTCACATCAACACCTCTGGCTGTCAATTATGGACTACTTCCCAAAGATCCAGATATGGCTAAGTTCATTCTCGATCTTTTGGGAAACAAAAGAAAGCCATAAGGTAAAACCCAGAAGCAACCAAGCCAAACAAGCCAACCCCCAAAATCTAAAACCCAAACTGATCCTACACCTTCTGACTCTGCAACCTTAAATCCCAAGGTATGAGCTCAAGCTCACAAATTCCCACCTCTAAGCCACCTGTCCTTGAACAACCCCCTATCTCTGAAGCAGCCAAACTCAGTGTTGAAGCAGAAAAGGTGAAGAAAGGCGCAACTGAAGGAGGATATCAAGAAGTTCGATGCATACAAAGTTTCCACCTCAACATAAATTCAATACAAGCATATATACGCAACAACTGATCACAAGGTATATCTAATGCTTCCAAACTTTGCCAATGACTACAATGTGAGCGATAAAGTCAAGACAAGTGATAGAAATATCATAATAGCTTCAAAAGGAACTGGGTTCTTAAAAGAGAAAAAGATCTGAAGAAGTTCTGAAGATACTTCTGAAGAAGTTCTGAAGATACTTCTGAAGAGGTTCTGAAGAAGTTCTGAAGATACTTCTGAAGAAGTTCTGAAGGAGTTCAGAACCAATTCTGAACTTGTCTGTTATGACTGTTGTGTCACTTTAACTTTTCTATTGTATGTATAAATAGATAGTTAGTTAGATTGTTAAAAAAAATGTTTTCATATACTTTGTAAAGACATATTTTGTATACAGTACATTCAATCAATACAAATTACATTTGGCTACCATCACTTTTGTTATAATCTTTTCATATATTGATATCTTGATTGTTTGGGTCCTAACAATTGGTATCAGAGCCAATTCATCTGTTTTTGAAGAAAATTTGTGAAAGAACTTGTCAGATCTGACAGTTCTTGGTGTTCTTGATCTACAAAAGTCAAATTCAATACAGGTGAATTCTCGATCTTCTAACAATCAAAGATGTCTAAAGAAATAGTCTCAATTGGATCTGAAACGAAACCACCAACTCTCTTCTTAGGGGAATATCATCAATGGAGAATTAGAATGATTCAATTCTTGGATAACATAGATGAAGCTTTAATGCAATCTATCACAAATGGCCCACTAGAGGTATTTGTTGAAATTCCAGCAGTTCCCAGAACTGAATCCACCCCTGAAATCCCTGCATCAAGAATCAAGAAGAGTCCTGGAATGTATAATCCAGCAGAAAAGGCTCAAATGAAAGTTGATAGAAGAGCATTAACTTTACTCACCATGGCAATTCCAAATGAGATATTCAATAGGGTTGATAGTTTAACTTCAGCAAAAGCCATGTGGGATGAAGTAGAAGCTCAGATGCAAGGAAGTACAAAGGCTCAAGCATAGAGATTAAATATCTGTGTTGGAACATATGAAAATTTCAGGTACAAAGAAAATGAATCTATCACTGATACATATCATAGATTCAATAACATTCTGAATAATCTAAGAATAAATGGTGTTCAGAAATCAAATTCTGAGATAAACAACAAATTTCTGAACAATCTGGGAAATGAATGGTCAAGTTTTTCAGATAATATGGTAACTAGGAACTTATCTAGAAAGACAATTCATGATGTCTATGGCATCTTGTTCCAACAAGAGGACAAGATCAAAGTTAGACAAAATGAACAAAAGAAGACACAAGAAACAGTTGCCCTTCTGAGCAAGAACTACAATAATTCTTTGACCATTGCTACCAAGAAAGTTTGTGAGATCCCAGAGATGACAGTGTGTGATGGGGATGAATCAGATGAAGAGCTTAAAAGGATTTCTGATAATATTGCTTTCATGACAAGGCAATTCAAACAAAGATACAATCAAAAATATCAGAATAAACCTAGATCTGAAATTGGACCTAAGAAAGGTCAAGAGGCTGGTCAATCTGAAACATCTGAACCAGCAAGATGCTTCAACTGTGGAAAGCCTGGACATTATGCTAGACAATGCAAGATGCCAAAAGTCAAGAATTCAGGTTATTATGAGAAGAAGCATCTATTAGCAAAGAAAAAAGAGCTTAATCCTGCTCTAGTAACCAAGTATGAAGAAGACTGGTTAAACTGGAGTGATGGAGATGATGATGAAGAAGTTGCTCACTATGCAACCAATTGCTACATGTGTCAAATGGATCCAGAAAAGGACAAACAAGACACTGAGGTATCTTCTTCATCTACTGCACAAAATTCTGAACATAATTCTGAAATTAATACTAAAGATTCAGAAATGACAAATCAATTTCAAAATATGTTTTCTGAATTTGAAACACTCAGAAACAGAATTAAAGGTGAAAGAATTTTGGTCAATCAATTCGTAGCCGAAAGTCAAATATATAAAGAAAATTGTCAAGCAAAATTTAACGTATTCTTGAAAAAATTTCTGAAGAAAAACTTGTTTTAAAAGAAAAAATGGATAGTTTACAAAAAGAAATTATAAATGAAAAATCTGAAAAGGAAATTCTAAATGTCAAGATGAATTTTCTGAATCAAGAGAGACTTGATCTTTATAAAAAGATTAAGGAATTGGAAGATTTAAATTTTAAAAGAGGACAAACTGAACAAACTCTGAATATTTTAACTAGTCAGGCTCATAATTCAAAATTTTACAATATAAAAGCAGGCTTAGGATATAATGACAACCAAATTCTAAAAAAGGCTCCTGCAAACTTGTATGATTATTCTAAAATGAAAATTTTTAATGAATCAAATACGGCATCATTTCCAAACCTGTAAACCATTCTTTGCCTGAAAGAATTCCTTTTATAAAATCAGAGACGTTGTTTTCAGAAGAAACACCTCTTAAAACTGGTGAACCAGAAAATATCTCTGAAACAGAAGAAATGAATAAAATTTCAAATATTTGTATATCTTCTGAATCAAATATTATTTCTGAAGAAAAATCAGAAGTAATTGTTAAATCTGAAATTGTTTCTGAAGTTACTTCTGAATTCAATTGTGAAAATATTTCGTAAGATACTCCCGATAATAAATCGTAACATGAAGAAAAATATGATGAATTCTCGGATATTGAATCCTCGAAGATATTGATGAGAATTCCAATATATTTTTTGATAAATACGATAATGAGTCTACAACAACAAAAAATTCACATATTTTTGCAACAAGTATGACTCATAATAAGTTTTCGTATCTAATAAATGCTTCGATTCAAGATGATGATGATCAAATGGTGCAAGTCATTGACAAAAATGGCTATTTGGTTTATAAATCTCAATCGTGTATGACCGAAGGAGAAAAATTAAAATCAAGTTTCACGTATACCTTCGTAATTGTTTGGTGCTGTGTTTTTAAAATCAGAATATCAGAATTCAGATTTTTCTCCTACTAATACAAACATATCATCAAATTCAACACCATGTTCAGTAACAACTTCTGACTTTAACACCAGAGTTAAATTTTTTGAACAAGGTCAATCTTCAAACTCTCTCTCTGAAGTTCAGAAAATTAACACAAAATCTGAAGCTAAACATAAAGTGAACAAAAGAGTTTCTTATACTAATCCTCATTTATTATCTTTTACAGAGCTATCCACTTTAGTATGGAGAAAGAAAGATGAAAGACTGTCAAAGATTGACAAATTAGAGAGTTTTTCATTTTTACAGAAGAATGATGTACCTAAAACAAAGAAAGTGAATAAAGAATTTTTGTTGAAAAATCAAATTTTATTGATTCTTATATGTCTAATACTGTTGTAAATACATTAAAGAATCATATTCACTATATTAATTGTGGTCATCATAATTTTCTTCTTAACTCCAAACCAAACAAAAGAAATTTGATGAAATCTTTTCAGAAATGTTTGGCTACTTTGACAAATTCAAGTAAACAAAGAAATGGAAATAAAAATAAATCTCATAGTTCTGAACAAACTTCTGAGTTGAAACATTTGAAGAAAAAGTTCAGCACTTCAAATTTTAATACTAATCACAAAGGACCCATTCTGAAATGGGTACCTAAAACTCAATAATCTCTTTTGCAGATATGTCATGTGTGGGTCTTAGATTCTGGATGTTCAAGACACATGACACCTTTCAAAGAACTACTAACTGATTATCATGAAAGATATGGAGAAACAGTTAGTTTTGGAAACAATGCAAAGGGATATGTAAGAGGATATGACACTTTCATTAAAGGAGATGTGAAAGTATTAAAAGTTTTCTATGTTGAGGGACTAAGACATAATCTTTTCAGTATTAGTCAATTCTGTGACAAATACTGGAAGGTTAATTTTGACATAGATTACTGTCATGTTCTGAGTACAACAAACAAGAATGAGTTAACTGCTTATAGAGATGGAGATATCTACACAAAGAACATTCACCGCAACCGGTCAACTACAAGGTGTATGTTATATGTCTACATCAATGAAAAATGATAGTTGGCTTTGGCACAGAAGAATGTCACATCTGAACTTCAAAGCCATTTCTGAACTAGGCAAACATCAATCTGTAAGAGGACTACCAAAGATCAGATTTGAAAAGAACTCTCTTTGTTCTGCTTGTGAACTAGGGAAAATCAAAAGAAGTTCTCATCCTCTGAAAATGCTATCTTCATGCAAAGCTCCACTTGAAATGCTACATATGGATTTATGTGGCCCAATGAAAACTCAAAGCATGGGGGAAAGAAATACATTCTTGTTATAGTAGATGAATATACACGATATACATGGATTGAATTTTTGAGACTTAAATCTGATACTTCTGAAAGATTGATACCCTTTCTGAAGAAAATTCAAGTTCTTCTTCAACTCCCAATTCAAAAGATCAGAAGTGACAATGGAACAGAATTTACTAATTCTACACTTCAGAATTTTTTGGAATCTGTTGGTATTTCTCATAATTTTTCCGCTGCAAGAACTCCTCAACAAAATGGGGTAGTTGAAAGAAAGAATAGAACTTTGGTAGAGGCTGCAAGAACCATGCTTGCATATTCAGAACTTCCTCTGTCTCTTTGGGCAGAAGCAATTGCTACTGCATGTTTTACTCAGAACAGAACCATTCTTAACAGAAAATTTCTTAAAACTCCTTATGAATTATTAAAACAAAGAAAACCCTCTATTGATTATTTTAAAATCTTTGGTTGCAGGTGTTTTCTGAAGAATGATGCTCCAAATCTAGACAAATTTGCACCAAAAGATTACCAAAATCCTTCTCTACTCAGAAATCCAAATGATCAACACATTTCAGAAATACAGATTTCAAATACATCAGCACCACAACTCTCTACCTCAAATTCAGAACTTCCAAATTCTGAAAATGAAATTTCTAAACCAATTCAAGTTGTTTCTAAACCGGTTCAAACTATTTCTGACCATGAACCTAACAGTTCTGAACCAATTCAGGTTTTTTAATTTGAGAGGGAGTCTTCAGATTTACATTCAGTCATCAATCATGATACTGAAACTCAAGCAATTACTGATGATTATGATTCTCTGAATAATGTTTCATCTGTTCAACCATTGCCAAATGTGAACAAATGGACATCTAATCATCCAGTTCATCAAATAATTGGTGATGCATCAAAAGGTGTTCAAACAAGATCTGCAACAGCAAATGAATGTTTGTATGTTAATTTTTTAAGCAGCATGGAACCAAAAAAGCCATATGAGGCACTTCAGGATCCAGACTGGATTTTAGCCATGCAGGATGTGTTAAATCAATTTGAAAGAAACAAAGTCTGGAGATTGATACCAAAGCCAAAAGGTAAATCTGTCATTGGCACAAAATGGGTGTTCAGAAATAAAAAGGATGAAAATGGAATTGTTGTAAGAAACATGGCAAGACTTGTAGCTAAGGGGTATTGTCAACAAGAAGGAATTGATTATGATGAAACCTTTGCTCCTGTTGCCAGATTAGAGGCTATTAGAATTTTTCTTGCCTATGCTGCTCATAAAAACATGAAGGTGTTTCAAATGGATGTCAAATGTGCATTTCTGAATGGTATTTTACATGAAGAAGTGTATGTTGAACAACCAGAAGGCTTTGTAAGCAAAGAATTCCCAGATCATGTTTACATATTAGACAAAGCCTTATATGGACTTAAACAAGCACCAAGAGCATGGTATGATACTCTTACAACTTTTCTTCTGAATTCCAAATTCAAAAGAGGTACTGTTGATACAACTTTATTTCTGAAAAAGGAGGGTGATGATATGATTTTGATACAAATCTATGTAGATGATATTATATTTGCTTCTACTAATCCAAAATTTTGTAGAAATTTTGAGAAAATCATGCAAACAGAATTTGAAATGAGTATGATGGGAGAGTTGACATTTTTCCTTGGTCTTCAAGTTAAACAACTTCCCACTGGCATATTCATTAATCAATCTAAGTATGTCTCTGACCTACTTAAGAAGTTTGACATGACTGATTGTTCAAGTATTCAAACTCCAATGGCCACTGCCACTAAGCTAGAACCTGATTTAAATGGCAAATCTGTTGATCAGAAAAAGTACAGAGGCATAATTGGATCTTTGCTTTACTTAACTGCTAGTAGACCAGATATAATGTTTGCTACATGTATTTGTGCCAGATATCAAGCTAATCCTAAGGAATCACACCTTCTAGCTGCAAAAAGAATACTTAGATACCTAAAAGGTTCTCCTTCATTGGGACTTTGGTATTCTAAGGATTCATGTTTTGAACTAACAGCATTTACAGATGCAGATCATGGTGGTTGCAAATTAGACAGGAAAAGCACTTCTGGATCATGTCAGTTTCTGGGTGATAGACTAGTTAGCTGGTCTTCAAAGAAACAAAATTGTGTTTTTACCTCTACAGCAGAAGCTGAATATGTAGCAGCTGCAATATGTTGCTCACAAGTGATCTGGATGCAAATTCAACTAAAAGACTATGGTTACACTTTCAAAAAGATTCTTTTGTATTGTGATTCAAAGAGTGCCATAGCAATCACTGCCAATCCTGTTCAGCATTCAAAAACCAAGCACATTGATGTAAGATATCATTTTATCAAAGATCATGTGGAAAAAGGTAATATTGAAATGTTTTTTGTTCAGACAGATTATCAGTTAGCTGATTTATTTACCAAAGCACTTGATGAAAAACGATTTAACTTCTTGGTAAGTAAATTGGGCATGATGAACATGTCTATGTAAATATTATACATCACCTATACTCTAGAAGTTACATTCTGAATTTTTTTTTATCAAATTCTGAATACTTTGCTCTTCAGAATTACTTTATATATTCTGAAGATTATCATTCAGATTTTTGCAAATTTTCAAACTCAGATGTATATCTCTTCAGTAACTAGGTTGATTGTATTTTAATACTTTTCATTTATTTCTCATTTCACTAATATTTGATTGATTCTTTGATAAGGTCGCAACAATCAAGGGGGAGAATCATAATTACTAGTGATTCAAGGGGGAGTATTATTAATTTCAATTATTTCTAACTACCCTTTCCTACACAACAACTCTGCATTGGTGAAATGAAGTCTTGCACTTTCTATCTAAGAAGTATGAACAAGCTTCCTTAGATTAAAACAAGTTTTATATTTGTTCAAATCTACTTCTGAATGATCAAAATGTTTTATATTTTTCAGAAGTTTATAGTTTTAAATGATTTTTTGTCTCCTAAGATGACTCAAGTTTAGTTCTGAACTTCACTTACAAATTCTGAGGTTCTTCTGAATTCTTTCTTTCAGACTTCTGAACTTTTTCTCAGAAGTTCTGGACAACTTCTGAAGTTTTTGAACTTATTCTCAGAACTAAAACTTCCCGTTGATTTTTTCATTTAAGCGTGTGCCACGTGTTTTAATTTCATTGGATCTCTCTTAACCACGACCATTAAACGGTTCATTTCTCTTAATAAATGATGATTACTACTCTAATCACATTTACTTTTTAGCCACGTGTCCTTCAACGTTTATCCAATCGTATAAATCAATCGATTCTTCATCATCTTCATTCTTTTAGCAATTTTACTCTGAGAAATCTTTCTGTGGTTATTCATCATCTTTCAGTTATCAATCTGTGTTCTTTCTACACCATGTCTACTTCAAAAACCATGATTTCTACTTCCTCGAGTTCCAATGATAACACTGGATCATCCAGTGATGCTTCGTTCAAGATCGTGCCTCAAAAATTAATGGTTGGATCAATGGAAATCCCACTAAGTGATGATCAAATGCTTCATGACACAGCCACAACTGCAACTCATCAAGCCGGACCTTCAAACCCTATCATTAACCCTAACCCTAACCCGACACCTGCTAAAATTGGGGAAACACAGAATACACCCATAGATGTTGTTTCTGAATCAAATGTTGCTGAAAGTGAATCCCAAACTCCTGCTGAAAGTGGTGACCTGTCCAAACTCTATGTACCTGCTGAGAAATTACTTGACATCAAAAGAAACAACTGTGCACTGAACTTCAAATCCAAAGACTTCATTGATGATCAAGTAATGTTGATTAAAATTCTGAAGAAACATCCCCTGCGCACTCTTCTTTCAAGAAAGTTCTCTGTTCCTGCTTCTTATCTTCAACAATTCTGGCATTATGCTGAGGTGGATGAAAATGATGATGAAATTGTATCTTATGTTCATGCCTACAAAGTTTGCATATCTGTAGATGACATTAGAAGCCTTCACTATTTGCCAAAACCAGATGAGGTTCTTGGGAAAACCTGTTATGACTCTATTCCATCCTCATCAGAGATGATTTCAGATTTTATGAGCTTGGGTTATTCAGAAAATCTTAGTGCTCTGAGTTCTTTCAGAAGAAAATGCTTACCTCCAATTTGGTATTGCCTGTTTTCCATTCTGAATACATGTCTCTCTGGGAAGAGCTCAAGTTTAGACCAAGCTTCAGCAAATGGGAGGATTATATTTCATGGTGTTGCTTTCAACAAACACTATGATTATGCTAGTCTCATCTTTGATGATCTCAAATCTGCAATTCTGAAGAAGTCTACATTCAACTATATCCCATTTCAGAGATTTCTTCAAACACTAATCAAAGGAGCAATGAAGGTTGTCTCAAACATCCCTGTTCTAGCTCATGAGGTACATGTTCCTATTTTCACTATGGATAGCTTAAGGCCTCCAAATGCAAAACTTGTTTTTCCAAATGCAGTTCCACTTCCTTCTTATTTACTTGAACTTGTAAGTACACAAACTAGGATTGGGAGTGAGAATTTAGAATCTATGGGATTACCTCAACTAGTAATCCCTTCCCCTGATTCAAAGCAGAATGGTGATCATGCAAGGGAGTCTAGACTTACTAGAAAGAGGGGGGAGGCTGTTCAAGGGGGAGAACAACCTCAAAGAGTAAAGAGGAAAAATGTGAATGAGAGACAGGGTAGAAGGGTCAGAAAAAGAATTGATGAGGGGAGAACACAGGTACAAGTAAAACAAACCTGTGAACCACCTGTTACAAGCCGGGCACCCACATCTACTATTATTCCACACTCTTTGGTGGATAATATTGAAACAGCCAGTGAGCCCATGGCAACTTTGGTTAACCCCCCCAGCCACTCACCCATCTCTCAACAGAAGGGTGTTTCAACAACACATATGGGGAAAGAAGCTTATAATCCATTAGGACCCCAATTGGAGGTTCCTTTTGTTGAAAATGAAGGATATATGTCCCCCCTTCACAGTTTTGAGCACATTGAGTCTGAGTGTCCACTCAACTTTGAGTCTTCTGAACCACTTAATGTGGCATCCATTCACACAAGCACACATCTTTCAGATGTCCCCAAGCAAAGTGTTTGTCACATTGCATCAACAACTATAGATATTCCAACTTTTGGATATCAAGGATTAGTTGGAAGTCCTGGTGGGGTGAACATCACAAAAGCTCCATTCACATAATCAAATGTGGTTCATGATGCCTTTGTGGCTCATACAGGCCAACCTTCTTCTGAGGGTCTGAAAACAAGTTCATCTGTTGATCTTGGCAACTTACCCACATCTTCTGAATTCATAGAATTCAAAGATCTCTATACTTCTGAATTTGCAAAGATTCAGAAGGACATCAAGGATTTGACGGATTCTACTAAAAAGGTGTTGGAGGTTAGGTTGGCACAACATGGGGAGAATATGATTAACAAGCTGAATGACTTTCATCTCAAATCTTCTAATGATCTGAATATGTTTAAAGAAGCTCTTTTGTCAGCTTTTTCTGAAGTGGCTTCTTCTGTTTCTTCTTTGAAAGCTTCTCAGCCTTCTTCTTCTTCTGCTTCACAAGCTTATGCCACTAAAGATGATATTTCTCAAATTCTCAATCAACTTTCCTCTATTCAGAGTTCTCAGTCAGACTTAAGCACAAATTATCTGCTCTGGAATGTAGATCTCAATCAGATACTTTGAAAAGGTGTCTTGATGATCAGGATCCTGATAATCAAGAGGGGGAGAAAAGACAGAGAGTATCTGAACCAGAAACTAATCAAGTTCAAAGTTCTGAGAAGACTTCTGAAGATACTCAGAATGTTGTTGAAAAATCAAATAAAGTCTCAGAAGCCATAGAAGACATTTTATCTGCAGAACATGAGGTACAAGAGATAAATGATCATTCTTCTGAAGAAATGATAGAAGAAGGGTATGAAACAGAAAAGTTGTCTTTTGATTCTGAAGGTAACTTGGGCTCAGATAACACAGATATAATTCCAGATTCTAATGAAGAAATGCTAAGGGAATACCTTGCTTTTGAAGATGTTATTGGAGAACCAAGTGATCTTTCTGATGTGATCATGTTTGAAGAAGATATGATTGATGTAAATATGGGAGAAAGCTCAAATGAAATAAAGGATTTAGTAATTTGGAAGCCTCAACAACTTCTGAGTGAAGAGTTCAGAAGTGCTTCTGAAAGATTATGGGATATTCTGAATCAATTCTGTTGGGTACATATCTTTCTGAATTATCCAAGAAGTCTGGAGTGTAGACTTTTGGACAACAGATTTTCAATCTTCAGAAATTTTCTTGAACAACCAGATGAAAGAGTTGAATTGGAATTTGACTTAACTCATTTAGAAGAAGTTGAAATTATTGATGATATCTTAATTGCTTTCTCAGGAAGATTTGAAGTCAGAACCAGACCTTGCATTATCATTCCTAAGGTACATCTTCCAATACTTGAAGAACCTGTTTTGGATCAAGTGTTTGAAAAAGAGAATATCCTTATTTCTGGAAAAAGCAGTCTGATATTTCCTGAAGAAACTTATTGCTTCATGTACAAAAGAAGTATGAAGTTTGCAAAGTTGGAAGACTTTCTGAATGATGAATGGTCTGATGACTATATTGCTCAAGTATAGAACTTTATTCGTAATCATGGTGTTCGTAACTTTCATGATTCAACTTTAATAAAGAAGGTCGTATGCATATCAAAATCGGTTCGTAATGATTTAACTATATTCGTATTTGGAGCGAGAAAGAAGAGATGGTACTGTGTGAATTTACTCAATTTGATGTTTACAAGCTTAGACTACAAGATAAGTTGGCAATCTTATCTTTTTGTGTTAATTCTGGTGAATCTGTGTTAGTCTCAGAGATTAGAAGAATCTTGGGAATATACATAAGGAATCTCATAAAGCATGATTTTCAGCTGGCTTTGGAACACAGACTTAACACAGTAAATATGTTAGAACCTATATATATTGAAAGATTTGGGTTGAAGAGATTGTTTACTAATCCATATATTGGGTTCATGTATGTTGTTGAAGAAGTCTCTAAAACATTTGTTGTTTCTGATATTCCAAAGTATTCTACATCTTCACTCCAATGGTTTCTGAACTACATGACAGATTTCTTTGAAGAATCTGACATCAAAGAAGAAATTGTTTATCTAATCAAAGAAAGAATACATTTCGCAGAATTTGTGAGAAAGAGTTATCTTCTTGGTCACAAGAGAGTAAACAAGATAAAAGGAGCAGATTATCTACTAAGTGATGCATATGACTTCAAGATTCATACAAAGAGACAAGATATGGAAGAGATTCAGAAATACATTCTGAATGTTGAAAGTTCAGAAGAAAGACAAAAGGAAAAAGAAAAGGAAAAGGAAAAGGAAGAAGTTCTTGAAAATATTTCTGAAGAGTTGGTTCCTGAAAAGCAAATATCTGAAGAGGAACAACTTCAAGTACAAAGAATTGAAGAAAGTGCTTATACTATGTTTCTTGAATATTTTCATCCAGAAATGTTCATGGAATATGAGCAAAAATTCTACTATATAGATTGCTGGATTCAAAAGTCTTTTGGTTGGAAACAATGGTATTCAGACATTATCAGAAAGATAAGGATTCCAATTAATGAAGCAAGAAAAGATAGTCCTGTGATCAAAGTAATTAATGCTGATTTGAAGACAAGACAGAATTACAAATATGCATTCTTTACTGTTGAGCGACAAAATGGTGAGATTTCTACCTTTTCTGAAGCTGACTTTCAGAATGTTCATCTCAGAGATCTTCTCAGAGTATATAGAAGTCTTTATCCCTTCCATGACTCAATTACCAAGTTCAGAAAATCTTTTCCAGTGCTTAGAGATGGATTATATAGAGAGTTTATTTGGGCTGCAAAGACTGATTTCCAGGTTGCTTATGTTCTGAACAAGAAGCAAGTACACTTAAGCAAACCAAATTTAAGTCTACCAGATATTCAGAATTTAAAGAAGAGCACTTTAGTACTTCATCCTCCTGACTTTGTTTGTAAATGCTTTCATGAATTATTATTTGTGAGATTTGAAGAACTCCACAAATGTTGCAATGGAACTCTCATGGCAATCAGAGATCGTTTGGTAAAGAGACAAAATAGAACACCAAAGAATCTGAGCAATGAAGATTGGGAGAAGTACAAGGTACTTGCAAAAGAAATGATTAGAGTTGCTGAATCCTTACTAGAATACAGAAGATTAATTCTGAAGGATGTAAGAGAAATTCTGAATTTCTGGAAGTATGATTTGAACTTTTGAAGCTAAGGGGGAGATTGATAGAAATATCATAATAGCTTCAAAAGGAACTGGGTTCTTAAAAGAGAAAAAGATCTGAAGATACTTCTGAAGAGGTTCTGAAGAAGTTCTGAAGATACTTCTGAAGAAGTTCTGAAGATACTTCTGAAGAAGTTCTGAAGGAGTTCAGAACCAATTCTGAACTTGTCTGTTATGACTGTTGTGTCACTTTAGCTTTTCTATTGTATGTATAAATAGATAGTTAGTTAGATTGTTAAAAAAATGTTTTCATATACTTTGTAAAGACATATTCTGTATACAGTACATTCAATCAATACAAATTACATTTGGCTACCATCACTTTTGTTATAATCTTTTCATATATTGATATCTTGATTGTTTGGGTCCTAACAACAAGATTCATGAGTCACAGGAAAATGAGGAAAGAAGCTTACAATGTTTCCCCAATCAAACACATAACAGGGGTCAGACATGTAAAGTTTGAAAATACAGAGCTACTGTATACCATTTATGAGGTGGAAAAGAAAGATAAAGAGAAGCATCATTTATGTGATAATGATCTTCTATCGATCAATCCCTCTAACTTAATTTCTTTAGGAAGATTTATGAAGAACAAGATGAATAAAGGAAGACAAAGTGGCCTTCTTTAGAATCATAAGGCGCATGGAAGCTTTTGTGAAATACAGGAAGCAGGTAGACTTTCATACATGGCTAGATCTCAAAACGACTATCTTAAGTATCTCTGCACCCAATGAAGAAAAAGAAGGGATCGAGCATATCCCTGTTGGGCAAATTTTGACAGATCCAGAGGATGGAATCGTATTCAAGAGACCAAAAAGGAAAAGCTTCTTTTTGAATTAAAGAAGCTCACAAATACTCTTTTGGAATTGTGGATATTTTCAAAGGGTTTGCATCCCTTCAGATGGAGAATATAGGAAAAGCAGCTCACATCAGAATTGCTGCTGAAAGGATGTATCAACAACTGGACTTGATTGTTAAGCTAAGACATATCACTGATCAATTTCACAAGATCACTACATTTCATCCTGATTTTGCTTTTTGATTTTTATCTTGTAAATCTCCTTATTGTACTTGTTTAAATGAAATGAAATGAACTTCTGTTTTGTCATGTAATTCTTAGTTCTGGATTTCATACTTAAGAGGAGATTGTTAGAACTTGTTATGAAAGTATGAACCAGAAGTAGATAAGTCTCAAGAATCATAGATCATACTTAGACTTATCCTCTGATGTCTCTCTCATCAGAAGCGCCCATAGACCTCTGAAGACCTCTGGATTTCAACTGCTTTACTCACGCGCTCTTGATGACGTGGCCTGTCACATTCTCCGTACGTAACTAATTCTGTTAGTCGTACCAGTGACGTGTCACTCAGTGATAAGCTAGCTTGTTGACTTTCTCTTTTGTACTAGTATATATAGAGTTAGTTATCACTGTAAAAAAGGGTCGATCATCTTTGAGAGAGAATTAGGGTTTATCATTCGATGTATTTGTAATCGCTCCTCAGGTTATTGAATACAAATTCTCATTTGATCTTCAAATATTGTTCTTACTGTTCTATTAACTGTTCTAGCTTTAATTGTAGATTTAAATTGCTTCCGCTCTTATATTTCTCTTAGATCTATTGATTGATTGAGTTAAATAGGGATCTAGGTTCCAACAGCCTCCCAGAGGTTCACTTCTAGTAGGATCATCTCTGTCCTGCTTGTGAAATGGGAAAAATCAAAAGAGCCTCCCATAAACCAAAGAGTGATCATTCTTGTGTAAGGCCTCTTCAAATGTTTCTTGTTGACCTCGGTGGTCCCATTGCTGTGCAGAGTCTTTCGGGCAAAAAGTATATACTTGTGCTAATTGATGAATATTGCAGGTATACTTGGCTTGCCTTTGTGCGACAAAAGTCAGAAGTCCCATTGGTATTAATCAATATGATGAAGAGGATACAAGTGCTTCTGAATAAGAATATTCAACAGTTGAGAAGTGACAACGCTACTAAATTCAAAAATACCAAAACTTGATGAGTATCTGACAAATGAAGGAATCTCTCAAAATTTCTTAGCTGTACGCAGTCCTCTACAAAATGGTGTGGTAGAAAGAAAAAATCGCACTCTAGTTGAAGCAACAAGAACTATGCTTGCAGCTTCTGATGTTCCCAAACATTTCTGGGCTGAGGCTGTCCTACTGCATGTTTTACACAAAACATATCTATTATTGTCAAGAGACATCTCAAAACCTCATATGAGCTTATAAATAATAGAAAACCTACAGTTAAATATTTACATATTTTTTGTTGCAAGTGTTTTATTCTAAATAACCGTGACAATCTTGGAAAATTCGACAATAAATCTGATGAAGCTAAGTTCTTGGGATATTCTCTGACCCCAAAAGCTTTCAAAGTATACAATCTTAAAACCAAGACAGTCATGGAAAGCATTAACGTCGATTTTGATGATCAAGCACACATGACTTCTGATTATTCGGATTCACAACTCAAGCTTAACAATGTAACTTCTGACTATCTCTCCAGCCTAAGAGAATCTGAAGTAGATGCCATATTCAATTATTTTCTTGGAGAAGAAATAGCATCTGAAAATATAGTCAGAAAACCTCAAGTCTTTGGCTTGATTTCTAGTCGAACAGGTAGAGGAGGGTCAGCATTTGGCATAGCCAGAAGAGTTTGGTAAAAACCGGAGGGGGTCCTTCATTAGTTGACCGCATGATTCATCAGCATAGTCATTCCTCTCCACGAAGTCAAGAAATCGGTCTTTCCACTGTGAGTACTATCCGGGGAACAGAATTGGGGGTTTGGTGTCTGAACCCATGGCCATGGCTTCTCGTGCAGTCATTGTACTTGACTGGATGATCTTGATCAATGTGTTTTGGAATTTTTCTGAGTTTTCTTTGGAAAACAGAAGGTTTTCTCGATAGATGAATAGCCGACAAGAATTTTTATCGGATTAGACTGGGTCAACAAGTTTTCTTGTCGGGTGATAAGGGCTCAATAACATTTTTTGTCGGGTGATAAGGGCTCAATAACAATTTTTGTCGAGTGAGGGGGACTCGATAAAACTTTCTTCGGATTTATAGCGATAGACAAGAATTTTATCGATCAATTTGAGTCGATATGCAGAAGTTATCGATTAGAAAAGACTTGATAACAGAAGTTTATCGATTGATAAAGACTCGATAAAAAAATTTCTTGGATGAAAACCGGATCGATAAGAAATTATATCGATTACTATTGACTCGATAATAAAGTTTGTCGATTGAAGAGGAGTCGATAAAAACTCAAAGATATTGAATCTGAGTTTTCTTAACTAGTAAACCAGAAAACAAGAACAAAAGGTTCTTGACTAAAAAGAACAAGTCTTTTTATGGACAAAAATAGCTAAGTTCTCGAGTTTCTTATTCTTTAGTTAAAAACAAAAACCAAAATTCCTAAAGTTTATGATTTTTACTTAAGAATTCTTTAGTAAGAAAAGCTGCAAGAGTCACTAGTTCCTGAGTTTTCTTATGTAAAGAGTTTCAAAAGTAATCAAAATAAACTAGAAGAATTTTAATCAAAACAGATTAATCCGAATAAAAATCAAGAGATCGTAATTGTAATCAACAAGAATTTAAAATTTTATCCAGTGAAGAGAGTCGACAGAAATTCAGATCTGGCTTTAGAACAAATAGTAAGATTTATCGATTCAAGATAATGAGTTTAAATCGAAAACCAAGAATGGAAAAAAAATTAACAGATCTGGGTTTAAAGATTTAAAAAGTTTTGTCGGGTCAAACTATGGAAGTTTGAGTCGACAAAAATTAAAGTGCTAAAGTCGAGATTTGACCTTCTTTTTGCGTTGATCACTTCAGAAAACAACCAAAACTCAGATCGCAGGCTCTGATACCAATTGTGGACCCCAGATTTATCAAGCACAATATAAATATCAAAGAACGCAATAAGAACAGGATGATTGAAAGTATTTCGTAGTCGGATATTTCACTTAGAAAGATTACAATATTGATCTAACAGTATCTCGACTCTAATGTAATCGACTTACAATTAATATGAAACCATAGACTCCTATTTATATTGATAGGACTAACCTATTAAAGGAAAGAAAGAGTTTAAGGAATTATAAACTTCCTTTCACATTTAAGCATATTCTTTCCTTATTTTGTCATAATACAATTTTTGTCCTAACACAATCACTGGTTCAAAAATTGGCACTGAAAGAGCTTCATCTACAGCAGGGGCTTCATCTTGAGGTTTCTCTTGGACATTCAGATTGTCTTCTGTAGATGGTTGAGATGAAGGTTGATCATTTGTAGGTTGTTCAGAAGTTGATCCTACAACCTTCTGCCTTTTCTCCCCCTTCTGAGGATTAGAGGCGTTAGGATCCTGATCCTCGGACCTTTTTCTTTTAAGCTTAGCCTTTTTACAGGCCCTTTCTTCCTTGGCTTTCAACTTGGATCATGATGTGCAGAGATAGAATTCACAGCAGTTGTAAGAGTTGACACAGAGGTATCTAAGATAGATATCCGCTAGGTGAGTTCAGCGGCAGGAGCAGTGTTGATTTTGGAAACAAATTTAGCTTTGATGTCATTGAAATTTTCAAGCATTGATTTCTGAAACGTGCTAACTCAGCCTTTGTTATCAATCCCGAAGTTGAGGCAGAATCCGAAGGAACAACAGCATCAAGAAGTTTCTTTATATATGCAGCGAAGGAGCTAAATTCCACTGTAGAAATAGTTGGTCGTGGGAGTTCAGAGGAAATTTTTGATATAGCTTCTGCATTAGATTTAATCGAAGTATCCAGCTTCTGGAATTGCTCAATAGAGAGATCATGCTGTGTATTGCGAGCAGTGATTAGAAAAGTCTTCATCTGTTCTAGAGTTTGTGTATGCTCCTTCTGAGTAGGTTATATTTCATTCAGAGAAAGGTTGACATTGGTTTTGTTAGATCCTAAATATCAACAAATAGAAAGAAAATAGAATAAGGAACAAGAATTATAGCAAGGAAGTCGGATGTAGTATTGATCTTAACAGAGTTACACAGATATGTCTTTACAGTACAAAAGATCTATGAATGCTAGTTCTAACCAGCTAACTAACCTTCTATTTATATACAATTAGAAAATGCTAAAGTAACTAGACATTACAAGACAGTCCTATAGAATGTATACAAGTGAACAACATAAGTTCAGAACCACTTCTGAACTTTTTCAGAACTGTCTTCAGAAGATCTTCAGAACTTCTCCAGAACATCTTCAGAAGCTTCAGAACTTCTGAAGTATTCACTTCAGAAGTTATGCCTTAGGCTTTCCTTGACTTCTTTGCTTGTCTTCTGAGTCTGGGCTTCCAGGCTTTCTTTCTTTGTCTCTTCAGAACTGGTTCAGAAGATCTGAACTATGTAACTTTAGAAGCCAGACTTCTTTTGAAGCTATCTCATGATCTCTATCAATCTCCCCCTTAGCTTCAAAAATTCAAATTATATCTCCAATAGGTCAACATCTCTCTCACTTCACCCAGAATTAGCTTTCTGTATTCAAGTAGAAATTCTATTCTCTTGTGCATATTTTTGGCTAGCTTAGAATACTCATCCCATTCACTATCATTCATATTTCTTGGTCTGTGCTTCTGTCTTTTCACAAGTCTTTTCACAAGTCATTCATATTTCTTGGTCTGTGATTCTGTCTTTTCACAAGTGAATCTCTTCATATCCGACAAACAATTTTTTTTTATTAAACTTGCACACAAATCTAGGAGGATGAACTATCAGAGTTCCTTTGTTGATTGAACTGATTCCTTGAAGTTCAAAGTTAGGTCTACTTAGATTCACCTTTTCTTTGCCAAATACAAATGCAACTTGAAAATCAGTCTTAGATGCCTAGATGAATTTTCTATAAATTCCACCTTTTATGACTGGAAACACTTTTCTGAATCTGGTAATGTGATCATGGAATGAATTAATCCTTCTGTATATCGTGACCAAGTCTCTTAAATGAACATTTTGAAAATCAGCTTCAGAAAATGTACATACTTCACAGTTCTCTCTTTCTACAGTGAAGTAAGAGTATTTATAATTTAGCTTTGTCTTTTGATCAACATTGATTTCTTTTACAATAGGACTTTCTTTCCTTGATTATGTGATTGGTAACTTCAACTTCTGAACAATTCTGCTGTTCCATTGCTTCCAACCAAAAGATTTTCCTAACCAACAATCAATATAAGCAAATGGTTGCACATTTTCCATGAAAATATCAGGATGAAGATATTCAAGGAATAGAGTAAGTGCATGTTCAACAATTATGTTTATTTGCAATAGTTCAGCTTAAGACACTTGAATAACTGGCATTTGTTCTTCAACAACCTCTACATTTTTGCCTTTATCCTTTTCAGAAATTGTTCCAACATGTTCAGAAATGGGAACTTCAGAATGTCTGACTTCTTCCAGTACTTCAAATTCAACTACTTGTTCTTTGACATGAATATGAAAATCATAAACATTACTTAACAAGTAACCTGCATCTCTTCCTTGTGTTTATTTGTTGATGGCCAGCATACATACTTTTTCTTTATCAATTCTCTGAAGTTTATTCTTTCTTTAATCAGATAAAAATCTCATCCTTCACTTCTTTAGAACCAGCAATCCAAGTCATATTATCACAAAACCATTTTAGAGTTGAAGATGAATACTTTGGAATATCAGAAACAATGAAAGTTCTTGTATTTACCCCTGCAGGCTCATAATGAAAACGAATTTCTAGTTTACTAAACACAGTTGAAATGCCTTTAAAGCTCACAAAAGCTGGTTCCACCAGATTTACTTTAGTTAACCCGTGTTCCAAGGCAAGTTGAAAATCATGCGTAATGAAGTTTCTGAGATAAACACCAATGATTCTTCTCAACTCTTGCACCATTTCTGTATCTTCTCTTCTCACAAAGAAATTCAGAAGGGAAAGCTTATCTTGTAACCTTAGATTGTAGAAATCAAACTGAGTGAATTCTATTAGAGTTCCATCCCTTCTTTCAGCACCAATTCTAACAATCTTCAAGTCATCTTCAACTGACTTTTTAATGCTTCTGAAGTGCTTGATAGGAATAGGATTAAAAATGTCTTGAACACCGTATCTTTGTTGGAAAGATTGAACTTTAGAAGCAAAGTGTTCATCCCATTTATCACTTATGGAACTTTCAAGAGTTGCATACTTCAAATTCTTTTTGTAAAAATAAATGTATGTGTCTTCAGGAAAGACAATAACAACATCTTCAAGTTCATCAAAAATTGTTTCTTTCGCAAACACTTGATCAACTAAGGGTTCTTCAAGCAGTGGTAAGTTGAACTTAGGTATTTGAATGCTTTCTTTATATTTGACCTCAATCACACCAACATAGGTCATTATCATCTCTTCAGAAAACCCAACTTCACTCATATGACCTAAGTTAACTATCACATATGCACGCAAATTTGGTTGATTATAGAAATCTCTGAATATAGACAATCTTTCATCCAAGAATCTACACTCCAGATTCCTTGGTGAATTCAGAAACAAATTTCATAACCATTTGATAAAACAAATACCACATTGTATTCAGAAGCTCTTCATCTTCTCTTCTATCAACAATAAGTGGTCTCCATACTATTATATCCCTGACCTCATTTACTTCCTCTTCTTCATCAAACATGATAACATCTGATAAATCACCAAGTTCTCCAATTACATCTTCAAAAGCCAAATACTCATTGAGCATTTCTTCATTAGAATCAGGTATGGCATCTGTATCATCTGTACTTGCTTTATCTTCAGAATTGAAAGATAATCTTTCAGTTTCAAAACCTTCATTTACTTCTTCAGAAGTTACTTTATCTTCACTGTTCTCTTCAGAAATAACTCTACCAGCTTCATGAATAGGTTCAGAAAAAGGAACCTCTTGAAATTCAGGTTCAACAGATAGGATGTCTTCAATTGCTTCAGAAACTTTTTCAGCACCAACATCTTTCTGAACATCTTCAGAAGATCTTTCAGAAGTCTGAGTTTTGAGCATAAGTACATCTTCAGAGTTAGACACTTTCCTTCTTTTCTCCTCTTCATGATTATCAGGATCCTGATCATCAAGTCTTCTTTTTAAAGTGTCAGCTTGAGGCTACATTCCAAAGCAGATATTCTTTGATCTAAAGTTACTTGAATATTTTGAATGGAAGATAATTGATTCAAAATGAGATTAATGTCATCCTTTGTGGCTAACTAAGATAAATCTTGTTGAGTAGAAGAAGAAGAAGGCAAGGATGTTCTGAGATTTGCCATTGAAGACACAACTTCAGAGAAGGATTTCAAAATAGGCTCTTGAAAGGATTTGAGATCATTTGTAGATACAGAAACAGTCTTCAACTCACTTGGCTTCTGATCTAATAATTTCTCCTGACTTTCCACCCTATCCTCCAACACCTTAGTTGATTTCTAAGAAAGTGCCATGATGTCCTTCTGAATGTTTGCAAATTCAGAAGTACAAAAATCTTTGAATTCAGAGAATTCGGAAGATTGGGTAATAGAACCAGAACCAACAAATGATCCTGTTTGTAGTCCTACAGGAGGAGGTTGGCCTGTTGATGTCACCACATCATGAATCACTGCTGATTCAGTGAATGGGGCTTTTAAAATGTTCACCCCACCAGGACTTCCATCCAATCCTTGAAGTCCAGAAATATGAATGTCTATGGATGTTTTTGCAATGTGACTAACACTTTGTTGTTGGATATCTGAAAAATTTGTGCTAGTGTGAAGAAATCCCATATCTTGTGGGTCATTTGGCTCATATGTATGAAGGGGGGACATATATCCTTCTATTTCAACAATAGGCTCCTCCATGTGGGGACCCATTGGTAGATGTGATGTTTGCCCTATATGTGTTATTGAAACACCCTTGTGTTGAGAGATGGGTGAGTGGCTGGGGGGTTAACAAGATTTGTCATGGGTTCACTGGCTAGTTCAATATTACCCACCAAAGAATGTGAAGTAATAGATTGTGTGGTTGCCCGACTTGTATCAGCTAGTGCACAAATTTCTTTTTCTTTTATCTGTGATCTACCCTCATCAATTCTTTTTCTGACAGTTCTACCCTGTCTCTCATATACATTTTTCCTCTTCGCACTCTGAGGTTGTTCCCCTCCTTGAACTTCCTCCCCTCTCTCACTAGGAAGTCTAGACCCCTCACTTTGCTCACCACATTGGGGTGAATCAGGGGAAGAGACTACAGGTTTAAGTAGTCTCATTGATTCACAATCAGAAACCTATTGTTAGAACTTACATAAGCAAGAAGTTCTGTTGGTAGTGGTAAAGCATTAGGAAATCTAAGTTTGGCACTTGGTGGTCTTAAGCTATCCATAGAAAAGAGTGGAACAAATACCTAATGATCTAATCTTGGAATAGCTTCAACATACTTCATAGCTCCTTTGATGAAGATATGAAAGAACCTTTGAAAAGGAATTTAAGTGTAAGTAGATTTCTTCATGACAGCGGTCTTCAATTGTTCAAACATAAGAGAAGCATAATCAAAATGCTTGTTGTAAGCAACACCATGAAAAATAATCCTGCCATTTGTAGAAGCTTGATCCAAACTTGAACTCTTACCAGATAGGCAAGTATTAAGGATAGTGAAAAGACAATACCAAATAGGAGGTAAGCACTTCCTTCTGAATGAACTCAGAGCAGTTAGAGTTTCTAAGTAGCCTAACTTCATTAAATCTGAAATGATTTCAGAATTTGATGGAACTGCATCAAAAGTAGTTTTTCCTACAACTGCATTGGTTTTAGGCAGATCAAAAATGTTCCTAAAATCATCAACTGTAACACAGAATCTGTAACCATGAACAAATGAAGAAATGTCATTTGTTTCTTCATCAACTTCAGCATGATACCACCATTGTTGTAGATAAGAAGCAGGAACCAAAAAATTTCTAGACAACAAAGCTCGAATAGGATGGTTCTTCAGAATTTCAAGCAGAATCATTTGATTATCATTGAAATCTGTTGATCTGAAATTAAGAGCACAATTATTTTTCTTGATTTCCATACATTTGTTGTCTGGAATATATATCTTGTAAGATCAGGACATTAACTTCTTTTTGGATTAGAACCAGCAATCGATTGAGAATCACCCACACCACCAATAGATGCAGAAACCACTTTGATTGGTTCAATTTGAGTATGCCCAATATTTGTACTGCGAGGGTTAGGGTTAGGGTTTGAAGGACCAGCTTCATTAATTCCTTTGTGGCAGTGTCTTCTAGCATTTGATCAGCATCCAGATTAACCTCCATTGATCCAATCATGATCTTTTTAGGTACGATTCTGAAAGAGCCTTCATTTGATGATGAATCACTGTTGCGAAAACATGATTTTGCAGTTTGAATTGGGATATCAACATTTGAAGTCGACATTATAGACAGAGAGTGAGGAATCGAGTTCGAATGTAGTTCAAGAAAAACAAAGATTAAGTTTCGGAGGGAAAAATTGCTAAGAAGTGAAGAAGATGACGAAGCCATGAATTATATGAGATGGATGATCGTGGAAGGACACGTGGCCGAAAAAGTAATAACGATTAGAAAAGTAATCATCATTTATTTGGATTAATGAACCGTTTTGCGACGTGATTAAGGCTTCTCCAATAAAACTAAAACACATGGCACACGCGTATATGAAATCAGATTTTACAACGGGAAGTTCAGAACTTCTGAGAACAAGTTCAGAAGTTAGATGAAATGATTCAGAAAGAGTTCAGAACTTTTGAATTATGTTCAGAACTTGAATGCTATGACTTAAAATTCATGAAAACCATTTAAAACAACATACTTCTAAATATATAAAATAGTTTGATATTTCAGAAGTAAGTTTGAACAATTGATAAATCAAGTTTTATCTTTAGAAGTTTGTCCATACTTCTGGGATTTGTAAACTTAAGAATCAGTATCCACCATTTCAGATCTTGATGACATAAGAAAGAATCAAAGAATGATGTATGAATATCACACCCCCTTAAATCATGAGTAATGATATATCTCCCCCTTGAAAAGTGCTAATCATAGAAATGGTTAGAGAAAGAAAAGAAAAGAGAGAAAAAAAATATAAGTATTATGATACAACAACTTCAGAAATGAAGAATTAGTACTTATGAGTAATGAAAGATAGATTTCTGAAAAGTTAACCTCAGAACTTCTGAAGTTAAGATTTTCAGAATTCTGAATGAATAAGGCTTAGAATATAACTCTTAATTCTTAGTGGATGTAAAACACTTAAGTAGACAAATTCATCATGCCTAATTTGCTTACCAAAAAGTTAAGACGTTTTTCATCAAGTGCTTTGGTAAACAAATCTACTAACTGATAATCAGTCTGAACAAGGATCATTTCAATATTACCTTTCTCAACATGATCCTTGATAAAATGATACCTCACATCAATATGTTTGGTCTTTGAATGTTGAACAGGATTAGCTATGATAGCTATGGCACTTTTTGAATCACAATACAAAGGAATCTTCCTGAATGTGTACCCATAGTCTTTGAGTTGAATTTGCATCCAGATAACTTGAGAACAACATATTGCAGCAGCTACATATTCAGCTTCTGCAGTAGAGGTTGAAACACAATTTTCCTTCTTTGAAGACCAACTCACAAGCCTATCACCTAGAAATTGACATGATCCAAATGTACTTTTCCTGTCCAATTTACAACCACCATGATCTGCATCTGTGAAAGCAATTAGCTCAAATCCAGAATCCTTTGGATACCAAAGTCCCAATGAAGGAGAGACTTTGAGATATCTAATGATTCTTTTAGCAGCAAGAAGATGAGATTCCTTAGGATTAGCTTGATATCTAGCACAAATATATGTAGCAAACATTGTATCTGGTCTACTAGTTGTTAAGTAAAGCACAGATCCAATAATGCCTTTGTATTTCTTTTGATCAACAGATTTACCAGATAAATCTGGTTCAAGTTTAGTTGCAGTAGCCATTAGAGTTTGAATACTAGAACAGTCAGACATGTCAAACTTCTTAAGTAACTCAGAAGCATACTTAGATTGATTAATGAATATGCCAGTGGGAAGTTATTTTACTTGAAGACCAAGAAAGAAAGTTAACTCTCCCATCATACTCATTTCAAATTCAGTTTGCATGATTTTCTCAAAAATTTTACAAAATTTTGGTTTTGTAGAAGCAAATATAATATCATACACATATATTTGTATTAATATCATGTCTTCACCTTCTTTTTTCAGAAATAAAGTTGTATCTACTGTACCTCTTTTGAATTTAGAATTCAGAAGAAAAGTTGTGAGAGTGCCATACATGCTCTTGGTGCTTGTTTAAGTCCATATAAGGCTTTGTCTAAGATATAAACATGATCTGGAAATTCTTTGCTTCCAAAGCATTCTGGTTGCTCAACATATACTTCTTCATGAAGTATTCCATTCAGAAATGCACACTTGACATCCATTTGAAAAACTTTCATGTTTTTGTGAGCTGCATAGGCTAGAAAGATTATAATTGCTTCTAGTCTATCTATAGGAGAAAAAAGTTTCTTCGTAATCAATGCCTTCTTGTTAACAATATCCCTTTGCTACAAGCCTTGCTTTATTTCTCACAACAATTCCATGTTCATCTTTCTTATTTCTGAAAACCCATTTTGTGCCAATAATTGATTTCCCCTTAGGTTGAATTAGTCTCCAGACTTTGTTTCTTTGAAATTGATTTAGCTCATCTTGCATTGCTAATATCCAATCTGGATCCTGAAGAGCTTCACTTGGATTTTTGGGTTCAATATTGCTTAAAAAATTCACATACAGACATTCATTAGCTGTGGTTGATCTAGTTTATACACCTTTTGAGGCATCACCTATGATCTGATGAATTGGATGACTTGATGTCCATTTGTTCACATTTGGCAAAGGTTTACCAGATGAGACATTATTGAAAGAGTCATAGTCATCAATGATTGCATGTGATTCAGAATTTAGATTGATTACTGAATTCAGATATGAAGACTCCCCCTCAAATTGAGGATTCTGTACTGGTTCAGAAGAAACAGTCACTGGTTCAGAAACAGGTATGGTTGGTTCAGAAGTGACTGGAAATGTGTCAAAATTGACTAGTACAGATTCAGAAGTAGGAATTTCTGAATTTGAGGTTGAGATAGGTGGTGCAGAAAGATTTGATATTGTTGTTTCTGTGGAAACTTGTTCTGGTATTCTTCTAAGAAGAGATGGATTCTGATAGTCTGCAGAAACATTAACAGAAATATCAAATAAATCTTGACATAATGAATCTAAATTTGCCTTTAGATTTAGATTCAGAGGTGTGATTTGTATTGCTCTTTTCTGAATCTAATATTTAAGATATTGAATTAAGTTTGAGTTCTGAACTGTTTTGTTCAAAAGTCATTGTTGGCTCATGAAATCTTATATTTTAAGTTTCAATGATCCTTTGAGTGCCTTTGATGAGAACTCTGTATGCCTTTGGATCTTTGTGAATAGCCAACAAAAATTCCAGCTACACCTTTAGGTGCAAATTTATCCAAATGTTGTGTATCATTCAGAAGAAAACACCTGCAACCAAATTTTTTAAAATAATCAATAGCAGGTTTTCTCTTTTTAATAATTTCATAAGGAGTTTGAAGAAGTTTTCTGTTGAGAATGGTTCTGTTCTGAGTAAAACAAACAGTTGCTATTGCTTATGCCTAAAAAGATAAAGGTAATTCTGAATAGGCAAGCATAGTTCTTGCAGCCTCTACTAAGGTTCTGTTCTTTCTTTCAACTACTCCATTCTGTTGAGGAGTTCTTGCAGCGGAAAAGTTATGAGATATTCCAACAGAATCCAAAAAGTTCTGAAGTGTACAATTTGTAAATTCTGTGCCATTATCACTTCTAATCTTTTTGATAGGAAGTTGAAGAAGAACCTGTATTTTCTTTAGAAAAGGAATAAGTCTATCAGAAGTATCAGATTTAAGTCTCAGAAATTCAACCCAAGTATATCTTGAATATTCATCAACTATGACAATGATATATACTTCTTTCCTCCCATGCTTTGAGTCTTCATTGGTCCACATAGATCCATATGTAACATTTCTAGTGGTGCTTTACATAAAGAAAGCATTTTTAGAGGAAGAGAGCTTCTTTTTATCTTTCCTAGCTCACATGTAGAACATAATGAATTTCTCTCAAACTTGATCTTTGGCAAACCTCTTAAAGACTTGTGTCTTTCAAATTCAGAAATTGCTTTGAAATTCAGATGTAACATCCTTCTATGCCAAAGCCAACTTTCATTTTTCATGGTAGTGGAAATATAACAAATTCCCTGCAGTTGACCATCTTCAGTGAAAGTAGCAGTGTAGATATCTCCATCTCTATAGGCTGTTAATTTGTTGTGATTTTCAGAACTGAGAAACAAAAGTCTATGTCAAAGTGTACTTTCCAATATTTGTCACAGAACTGACTTTATACTGAACAGATTATGCTTGAGACCCTCAACATAGAAAACTTTCATTACAGTGACACCCCCCTTTGAAAAATTTCCATATCCTCTTACATATCCGTTTGCATTGTTTCCAAAGCTAACTGTGCCTCCATATCTTTCATGTTAATCAGTTAGTAGTTCTTTGAAAGATGTCATGTGTCTTGAACAACCAGAGTCTAAAACCCACACATGACACATCTGCAAAAACAATTATTGTGTTTTAGGTACCCATTTAAAAATGGGTCCTTTCAGATTAGCTATAACATTTGGAATTCTGAATTTGGATTTGACAGAATTAAATTCAGAAGTTTGTTTAGAACTTTGTTTGACAAATTTATCTTTTTTATGGTTAAGTTTTCTTGCCAATTTTGCTGAAAATTTCCTAAATGGTTTCTTAGGATCTATTGTTGTTGTTCATGGGTGTTATCTGAAAGTTACGATGTCCACAGTTCATACAATGAAGATGATTCTTAAAAACATTTAATATATCATGACATAAGCAAGAACGAACAACATTAGTTTTAAGAATTGAATGCTCTCTTTTATTCAAAGTATTGACTTTGGGTACATCAAGTTTCTTAAAAGTAGAAATTCTATCTAGTTTGTCTTTCTTTGATAGTCTTTCACCTTTTTTCTTCCAAACTAGAGTGGATAGCTCTGTAAAACATAAGAAATGTGGATTAGTAAAAGAAGAATTTTTATCAACATTCTTTTTGAATTTTGAATCTTGATTTGTAGGTTTAGAATTAGAAGATTGTCCTTTTTCAAAAAGCTTGACCCTTGTGACAAAGTCTGAAGATGGTAATGATGATTTTTCTGTTGTCAAAGATGTATCTTTAAAATCGTTTTTAAAAGGAGTAGAATTTGATGCTGTGGAAGAATTATTTTCAGAAGATTTATAATGAAAATACACCATTAAACATTGCTGAAGGCAATTTTGATTCTTCAGATTTTAATTTCTCTCCCTTAGTCATAAAAGATTTGGATTTGTAAACTATGTAGCCATCTTTGTCTATTATTTCAACATTAGGATCATCATCAACATCTAATATGAAGCTTTCATTAAATCTAAATATTTGTTCTGAGTCATATTTTATGCAAAAAAAATTAAGTTTGAAAGTTTCTCATATTTATTATTAGAATTATCAAAAAATATTTCTGAAGACTCATCATTATCATTTAAAGATTCAGTTTCTGAAAATTCTTCATATTTTTCTTCAAAGGTTTCTCTAGAATCTATTTAAGTTTGAGCTTCATCAATAACTTCTGATTTATATTCAGAAGTTGCTTCTGGAGATACTTCAGATTTTGACTCAGAAGATACTTCAGATTTAATATTTGCTTCAGAAGTACTTTCAGACAGATTTTCTGAAGTGAAAGTTTTAGAAATTTTTTCCGACTTTACTTCTGATTCAGAATATTTAACTGAATCACCAGAATCAAGAGGTTTTTCTTCTGAAAACAAAGTCTCTGATTTTATAAAAGGAATCCTTTCAGGCAAAGTATGATCAACAGATTTATTTACTAGACCTTTATTATTTTCATTGAAAATTTTCATTTTTGAAACATCATATAAATTTGCAGGTGCCTTCTTTAAAATTTGACTTTCACTGTATCCTAAACCTGCTTTGTTATTATAAAACTTTGAATTTTGAGCTTGACTGTTTAATATGTTCAGAGTTTGTTCAGTTTGACCTCTTTTAAAATTCAGATCTTCTAATTCCTTGATCTTTTTGTATAAATCAAGTCTTTCTTGATTCAGAAAATTCATTTTGACATTCAGAACTTCTTTTTTAGATTTTTCATTTAAAATATCTTTTTGCATACTATACATCTTTTCTTTCAACAAAGATTTTTCTTTAGAAACCTTTTCAAGAATTTCTTCAGCATTTTGGCAATTTTGTTTATAGATTTGACTTTCAGCTCTAAACTTATTGACCAATATTCTCACCTTTTATTCTGTTTCTGAGATTTTGAAATTCAGAAGTCATGTTCAGAATTTGATTTTGCATGTTGTTTTTAGAATTATCAGAATTTGATGAAGAACTTTATTCAGAATTTAATCCAGAAGAAGAAATTTGTACCTCAGAGTCATGTGCATGAGTATTTTCTGGATCCATCTGGCACATGTAGCAGTTTGAAGCATAATGAGCAACTTCTTCATCATATTCTCTGTCACTCCAGCTCAACCAATCTTCTTCATATTTTGTTACTAGAGCTGGATTCATCTCCTTCTTCTTTGCAAGTAGATGCTTCTTTTCATAGTAGCCAACATTCTTAACATTAGGCATTTTGCACTGCCTTGCAAAATGACCAGGTTTTCCACAATTGAAACAACCAGTTGGTTCTGTTGAATCTTGTTGAACAGCATCTTGACTTAAGATTTTCTTTGTTCCATCTTCAGATTTGGATTTATTTTGTATTTCTGATTATATCTTTGATTGAATTGTCTTGTCATGAAAGCAATATTATCAGAAATCCTTTTCAATTCTTCATCTGATTCATTTTTTTTGAGCGGGAAACCCAGGCACTTCCATTAAAGACAAGAAAAAAAGGTACAAACAGAACTAGTTACATCAAAGAAAAATTAAGAAAACAGCCCGACTTGGAAAGAACAAACCAAACCACAAGCAACCAGAACAAACAAAGACTAATAGAAATGACCAAACAACAAGCCAAGAACCAGATGCACCTCCAAAGTAAAGCTTCAGCAAGCTCTTTAAATTGTATCCCCATTTCCAGTAACTCTGTACCAGCTCTTCCTCTTCCAAGCCATTCGCTGGATTATCACACCCCTGGCTTCATTGAACAGCTTCTCAACACTCCTATTGCAGTTTTCATAAAGCCTCCTATTCCGTTCCTGCCAAATAATAATAGACAGTTCCAGAGAAAGCAACTTTTTGCACGGTTGACCAAGCAGTATATTGACCATTGTTGATTCGGTCCATAATATCAGCCCATCTCTCCGGAATATGCTGCAAAGAAACTTCCCTTTTCATCAAGTTCCAAACCCCTTTCGAAAAGTTACACTAGAAGAATAAGTGATTATGAGTTTCCAGGCATTGATGACACAAGAGGCATTTCATGTCCGGAAGATCCTGTTTCCTGTTTAGAATCCGATCTTGCGTTGGAAGCCGCATCCTACAAGCTAACCAAGTACATAAAGCATGTTTAGGGATATAGGCTTTATTCCACACCACCTTTGGCCACAAGAGAATTTCATAATCTGGACCCATAGAGGCCCAAGCATTATGAATGGAGAACTCCGTATGTACATTATTCCGGTCAATCCACGACATTTTATCCTCCCCAAGCGAGAGTACAGGGACAGGAATATTTGCCAGTTGCGGGACCCTAATAAGGAAATCATTTGGCCAAGCATTGCCAATCTTCTGAATAAGCTCATTGACAGAGTCATGAGCATGAAAACCCATGGCGTGGATGGGTCAATAAGAAATTAGAGAGCTCAAATGGCCAACAGGAAGCCATTTATCCTCCCAAGCATTAGTGGACAACCTGTCACCAATTTGAACTATGAAGAAACGCCTTATATGGTCCCGAATCCTAAGCATGCCTCGGAAAATCCATGACCACCAATCCTTTTTCTTCAGGTTCCAAAAATTAATTCCTTGGATATAATGTCTACTTACCCATCTTACCCAAATAGAATTCTTTTCCTCACAATGTCCCAAACATGTTTCTTGACCAGGCAACGATTCCATAAAGCAAGTCTTTTGAGAACGAGACCTCCATTCCTTTCCGGTTTGCAGATCTCTCCCAAGCAACTCTGCATTTTCCACGAGAACTGTCCCCTTGGGCCCATAAGAAATCCCTGAAGAGAGACTCAAGAGCAAAAATAATTCTTATAGGGAAAACAAAGACCGACATCCAATAAACTTGAAGCGATTGAAGAACAGAAACAATAAGTTTCCTTCTTCCACCATAAGATAGGAATATGTTCTTCCAGTTATTTAATCGGCCTTTAACCCTTTCCACAAGGCCATTAAAATCAGACGTAGGTAGCGGAATAGGAGATAGAGGTACTCCAAGATAATGGATAGGAAACACCCCTTGCTGAAACGACAAGGTATTGCGAATCGTCTCCTTTACATCTTTTGGGACATTTCCAAAAAGGAGCAGATTCTGAGATTTCACAATCTTTGTTCTTTGATGATATGGTCATTGAGCTGTTTAACTTCTTGCTTAACAAGGCTACAGTTTCATTTGTCTTTTTCTGTTCATTCTGTCTGAATTTGATTTTGTCTTCTTGTTGAAACAAAATCCCATAAACATCATGGATAGTTTTTCTAGACAGATTTCTAGTAACCATGTTGTCAGAAAAGCTAGACCATTCATTGCCCAGATTATTCAGAAACTTATTGTTAATTTCTGAATTGGATTTTTGAACACCATTTCTTCTTAAATCATTTAGAATATTGTTGAATCTATGATAGACTCACCCTCTTTATATCTGAAATTTTCATATGTTCCAACACAGATGTTAAGTCTCTAGGCTTGAGCTTTAGTACTCCTCTGCATCTGAGCCTCTACCTCATCCCACATAGCCTTAACAGAGGTTAGACTGTCAGCCCTGTTGAATATCTCATTTGGTATTGCCATTGTGAGTAGAGTTAGTGCCCTTCTATCAACTTCGGCTTGATCTTTCTCAGCATTAGTATACATTCCTGGACTTTTCTTAATTCTTGAAGAAGGAATTTCAGGGGTTGTTTCAGTTCTTGGAACAACTGGGATTTCTACATATACTTCAAGGGCACCATTGATGATAGATTGCATTAATGCCTCATCTATGTTATCCAAGAATTGAATCATATGAATGCGCCATGGATGATATTCACCCAAGAACAGAGTTGGTGGTTTAGTTTCAGATCCAATGGAGACGATTTCATTCGACATCTTGAATTGAATGATCGCAAATTCACCTAGGTTTGAAATAAAACTATTCGAATCAATCTTGAATTTATTGATCAAGATTTTCAAGAACTTGTCAGATTTGACAGTTCTTAACAGAATGATCAAAAAGATGAATTGGCTCTGATACCAATTCTTAGATCCCAAATATCAAGAAATAGAAAGACAATAGAATAAGGAACAAGAATTATATCAAGGAAGTCGGATGTAGTATTGATCTTAACAGAGTTACACAGATATGTCTTTATAGTACAAATGATCTATGAACATTAGTTCTAACCAACTAACTAACCTTCTATTTATATACAATTAGAAAATGCTAAAGTAACTAGACATTACATGACCGTCCTATAGAATGTATACAAGTGAACAACATAAGTTCAGAACCACTTCTGAACTTCTTCAGAACTGTCTTCAGAAGAACTTCAGAACTTCTCCATAACTTCTTCAGAATCTTCAGAACTTCTGAAGTATTCACTTCAGAAGTTATGCCTTAGGCTTTCCTTGACTTCTTTGCTTGTCTTCTGAGTCTGGGCTTCCATGCTTTCTTTCTTTGTCTCTTCAAAACTAGTTCAGAAGATCTAAACTATGTAACTTCAGAACCCAAACTTCTTTTGAAGCTATCTCATGATCTCTATAAGGTTTCTTCTGAAATGAAATTAGATGTACATGTTTCAATGGTTTGTTTTAGATCCACCATAGATCCCTTCATTTGAACAACAAATGATTGGAATGCAGCATTTGTGACAAAATCAGGTGGGGGGTAACCGATGCTTCTCCAACACATGGAGCCTCTTTTCCCTCGCGTCCAGAGAGGCCCTCATGCACACCTGTTTATATGTTGAGTGTGGAAGGACTTCCATCCTGTCTTTGAGGGCTCCTAAGAGACACCTCTTCGGATGTTCTGACTGTATTAACTTGATCTTCATCAACATAGAATGGAGAGTCAAAAACAGTGTGTGTACCTTTGTATAATTCAAAAATTAAGGTACGTTTTGTGCTCTATTGCCATAACCCCTCTGATGGGAATTCGTTGGCTTCTGGATTGGGAGTTAGTATGGACGTACCAACTTCCATCCAGTCTATTTCATCGGTCACAGAGTCATCGATGTGTGTAGGTAGTGGCGAGTTATGGGGCGATGGAACTCTTATTTTAGCATCATCATATTTTTGAGAGGAAGATGATGAGGAGGTTTCCGCAGTTGTGCTTGAGTCAGAAGAACAAGAAGTATCTTCTGCTCGGATGGTTTCAGGGTTAGGGTTTGGACTGAGCTCAAGTCCTATTTCAATAGGTGATGATGTGTACCCTTGTAGTTGTGGTAGCTCTGGATGGACTTGGCTGGATTCCCTCAGTTGTGTCCATAAGGACATCTTCTCTACTCTCTTCTAATAGGCGCTCGACATGGGTAGAATCACTCAGGTTTTCACTTTGATTCTTTTCAATCACATTCTCACTTAACCCCTCACTTTCTACACTAGCTTCTATGTACTTAGGGGTAGGTAACCTCTGTTTTGAGATTACCATTGAGTCCTTATAAAATTGGAGAATAGAAATGGTTGAAGGTACAGGGTTAAGCATATACCTCGAGATTTCGCGCTTTGTTGTGTAGCCACCCTTATGTATCGTGGGATGATGAGACTTCATCACATGAAACTTCCCAAAGGGTTGGACACAAGCGATTTTGAATTTGGTAATTGCACCTTAGATAAATAAAGCTATAAACACTGGAAATAGTAGTGCAGAAAGGGGTTTGTTCCTCTTAATTGAAAGATCCCTGTTGTGTATAGCTCCACATATTTCTTGAAAGATCATGTCTATGTAGTCCAGAGGGCGATTGAAAAAGATACCGTACATCATTGTGATGATGTTTGTGCTGGCTTGATCCATAGATCCAAGTTTGCATGTGAGACTCTTGTTTAGAATGGAAATCAGAACATTCCATATTGGAGGTAAGCATTGCCTCTTGAAGTCAGAAAGTCGAGTAAGCTTCTGGTTGTTCCCTAGGAATTCTAGAAATTTCACCAAAACTTCGGAAGATGGGTTTTCTTCAAGGTCAGGATTTGGTGTAGGAACATTGTCTTCCCAGATATGTGAATCAGGGAGTTGGAAGAGTTTGGCTATTCTTTTCCTTGTTATTGACACCTTTACCCCTTATCTTCGTCATTTGGTAGACCAAAATTACCATGAGAGTATATTCATCTTGGATTGAGAGAGTTTACCACACTTCTTGGATAAAAATATCAGGAATGTTGGTGTTGGCTATGGTTAGGGCTCTGTTTAGTGGGTGATTTTGAAGGATTTCAATCATGATGCGGTAGTCTTCAAGAAAGAAATTGGGATAGAGGATTACCTAAAAGTTGTTGGGTTTGCTGGGTAGGATCACCAATTGAGGGCTTTCAGCAGTTGAATCGATCATCTGTTCGTCCTCGGTGTGCACTTTTGTAGGATTTCCACTTGGAGCAGCCATTCGTAGGTTAGGGTTTTAGTGAACTTGCTGGTTTGTTGGAAAGCGGATTCGTGTAAAGCAAGAATTTTGAGCGCAGGAAACGGTAAAATGTTTGAAATGACTGTAATTCGAGTTTATATACTGTGAGTAAAAATCGTACTCAAGAGGTAATGGGATAGGAATTAGTTTTTTTTGCTGACGTGGGGTGCGCATCAATTAAGCATGCGGACCATGAAGAGAGAACGCGTGTCATGACGGTTCGTATTTGGCATTAATAGGGTTTTGACATGTGTCCTTGTCAGGGGTGAGCGTGGGTTGTGCGTACTAAACCCAAACATTTTCTTTTGATTTTCGAATCGTTTCCTTTTAGAAAACAAATTTAAAATCAATCCATCTGATTTGAAGAGAAAATCATTTAAGGACCAGTTGGAAAGTTTTAAAAAGAGACATTTCAAAATAAAGAAATAAAGAAAATAATTCTTTTAATAACCTTGGCGGCAAGAGAAAGTTAAAGAAAAATTTTCTTAAGTCCTTATTTAAATATGTTCTTTCAGAAGACTTAATGGTTATAACTAAGACTTCTGTATAGCCTTGGAGGCAAGAGTTATGTATAGAAGTTCTGAATAAATATCCTTACCTTCAAACCTTTTTTTTTCATTTATTCAGAAGATTAATTCTTAAAAACATTTAAAATCGATCAATTGGTCGATGAAAACTGTTTTGTGACCGAGAGAAGGTTTGTTGCTATTTGAATTCCATCATAGAGCAGAAAGAAGTTTGAATCATTTAGCTCTGCGCTGCCCGAACAAAGACTAATACCTTAATTGAGTCGGTCAAGATCAAATCTGTTTTCTTAACTTAGTAAGGCTTCGGCCCTATGGAGTAAAGGGAAGTGCAGATCCGGTGATAAACATTTTTTTGACTCCAAACAAGAACCCCAGGGCAGCCAATCCTAAGAAAAGAGGTGAACCTGAGAAGAGATCCCTTGTCGCCGACAAAGAAAAGAATGTAGAACCAATGGGCCCTTAGTCGACCTATTGTTAAAAATAGTGAATTACTATTCTCAATAATAGCAAGTCGCACGTTGCTTTGTACCACATCGTTTTAAACGAAGTTTTACCATAACATTAATTTTCAGAGGAAATTTCATTAGTTCAGAAGCTTCTGGATAACCTTGACGGCAAGAGTTAGTCCAGAAGAAAATGAACTTCAGAAATTTGCAAAGAAAAATGCATTCATTAGGCTTCTAAGACATACCAGAGGCTTTTGTGGAACAGAAGTCTTGGATGTATTAGGTATTTTGAAAGTTGATAAACCAGAAGATACGATAGTCGTGTCAGAGGCTTCTGGAAAGTTATCTTCTGGAATATGAGAGGTGTCTAGAAATTCAGAATTTCTCCCCCTTGAAGAATGCATTGTTGTTTTCTCCCCCTTGAGATGTGCATACTTTGAATCTCTGCTCCCCCTTAAACTGTGCTTGGTTCATAAAATCGTGAATAATAAACAATTTAAGATGCAGAGATAAATTTAATGTAGTCAGAGGCTTCTTGTATGTTAGCAACAGTAAGATGAGTTCAGAAACATAAGATGATAAGAAAGACATGCTTTTGAGGAATAACTTCTAAATATGTATCACATATTAAGCATGCCCCACTTGCTGATTAGAAAATTGAATCTGTTTTCATCCAGAGCCTTTGTGAAAATGTCAGCAAGTTGGTAATCAGTGATGACAAAGTCCATTTCAATGGTACCTTTTTCCCCATGATCCTTTATTAAATGATACCTGACATCAATATGCTTGTTTTTTGAGTGCTGCACTGAATTTTCTATGATGGCTATTGCACTTTCTGTGTCACAGAGGATGGGAATCTTGTCATATACAAGTCCGTAATCTCTGAGTTGAGTTTTCATCCAAATGACTTGTGAACAACAACTAGCAGCAACAACATATTCTGCTTCTGCTTCTGCTGTAGAAGTTGAAACACAATTTTGCTTCTTGGATGTCCAACTTATTAGCCTGTTCCCCAGAAGTTGACAGCTTCCAGAGGTGCTTTTCCTATCTAATTTGCATCCTGCATGATCAGAGTCGGTATATGCAACTAAATCAAAGCCAAAATGCTTTGGATACCAGAGGCCCAATAAGGGTGTTCCCTTTAGATATCTAAAGATTCTTTTCGTAGCAGCCAAATGAGATTCTTTTCGATTGGCTTGATATCTAGCACAAATACATGTGGTAAACATTATATCTGGTTTACTCGCAGTTAAATACAAAAGAAATCCAATCATACCTCTTTAGTTTTTGACATCTACCAGATTTCCAGAAGGATCAGAGTCAAGCTTTGTGTTTGGTGAGATTGGCGTTTTCATGGTAGTGGAATTGTGAAGTTTATATTTCTTTAAAATGTTAGATGCATACTTGGCTTGGTTTATGAAAATGCCATAGGTAGTCTGTTTGACTTGGAGCCCTAGGAAGAAAGTTAATTCCATTATGCTCATTTCAAATTTACTTTCCATTTGTTTTGAAAACAGTTCAACTTCTTTATGATTTCTAGAACCAAAAATAATGTCATCCACATAAATTTGAACTACTATTAACTCATCCTTGCACCTTTTGATGAACAAAGTTGTATCGATTTTACCTTTCTCATACTCATTAACAATCAGAAACTCTGATAAGCGTTCATACCAGGCTCTGGGAGCTTGCTTCAAACCATATAGAGCTTTATCTAGAAGATAAACATATTTTGGATGAGCTGCATTTTCAAAGCCAGGAGGTTGTTGAACGAATACTTCTTCTTTAAGTTTTCCATTCAGGAAGGCACATTTGACATCAATTTGATATACTTTGAAATCTTTGGATGTAGAGAAGGCCAAAAACAATCTAACGACTTCTAACCTTGCTACTAGGGCAAAAGTTTCGTCGAACTCAATGCCTTCTTCTTGACAATAACCCTTAGCTACTAGCCTTGCTTTGTTTCTGATCACACTTCCATCTTCATCCTTCTTATTTCTAAAGACCCAATTAAAATTGATTTGCCTTTTGGTCTTGGAATGAGCGTCCAGACTTTGTTCCTTTCAAATTGATTTTGCTCATCTTGCATAGCTAGAACCCAGTATGGATCTTGTAATGCTTTACTGGGTTTCTTAGGCTCTATGTTGCTTAAGAAATTTACAAATAAGCATTCATTTGCAGTTGCAGATCTAGTTTGTATTTCACTAGATGTATCATATATGATTTGATGTAGGGGATGATCTCTTGTCCATTTGTTCAAAGTTGGTAAGGATTGAATATTAGTAATGTTATTCTGATCATCATTATCATCAATAATTGCTTGAACTTTAGGTTCTGGATGAACTTCTGAGTCCAGATCTGAATTCTCCCCCTCAACTGTATGATCAACTTCTAAAGGAATATCTTCAGAAGTTACAACTGGTGGTTCAGAAATATGGATTTATGTAGGTGAGGTAGAGACAGTAGGTCCAGAAATATCTGATGTTATTGGTTCTTCTGTTATTGGGACTGAATTATCTCTGAAAGCTTTGGATCTTGAAGAATATCCAATAAAGGTTCCTGAGATAGCTTTCTTTTCAAATTTGGCGGGACTTTTTTTGTCATTAAGCAGAAAGCACCTGTATCCAAAAATATGAAATAATTTAATTGTTGGCTTCCTTTTATGAATTAATTCATAAGAAGTTTTAAGAAATCTTTTGTTTAATAAAGTCCTATTCTGTGTAAAACATGTTGTTGCAATTGCTTCAGCCTATAAGAACATGGGTAACTCTGAGTAAGCTAGCATTATTCTTGTAGCTTCAACTAGAGTTCTGTTTTTTCTCTCAACTACCCCATTTTGTTGTGGAGTTCTGGCAGCGGAAAAATTATGTGAAATTCCAACACAGTCTAAGAATGTTTCAATTTGAGCATTTCTGAACTCTGTTTCATCGTCATTTCTGAGTTTCTGTACTAGTAGTTGCAGAAGAACTTGAATTCTCTTCAGAAAAGAAATAATAACTTCTGCAACATCAGATTTCTGTCTGAGAAATTCCACCCACGTATATTTTGAATATTTATCCACTATGACCAAGATATATTTTTTTCTCCTAAACTCTGAGTACTCATAGGACCACAGAGATCCATATGGACCATTTCCAATGGTGAATTGCATGAGGTGTTCATTTTAAGCTTATGAGAGATTCTTTTCATTTTGCCCATTTCCCCTGCAGAGCACAAGGAGTTCTTCTAAAATCTTATCTTTGGTAAACCAACAATTGCATTTTGTCTTACCAATTCATCAATGGAATTGAAGTTCAGATGTGACATCCTTCTGTGCCATAGCCAACCTTCTTCAAGAATAGGTTTAGAAATGTAGCACACCCCTATAAAATAACCATCTTCTGTGAAAGTTGTAGTGTAAATATCTCCATCTCTGTAAGTTGTTAATGCTTTCTTATTCACAGAATTTAGAACATGACATAGCTCAATATCAAAATGAACAGTGCATAGTTTGTCACAGAATTGACTAATACTAAACAAGTTGTGTCTTAAGGCTTCAACATAGAATACTTTCATAACAGTAACACCTACTTTTAAGAATGTTCCATATCCTCTTATATATCCCCTAGCATTGTTCCCAAAGCTGATTGTTCCTCCATATCTCTCATTATAGTCAGTCAGTAGATCCTTAAAAGGTGTCATGTGTCTTAAGCATCCAGAATCTAAGACCCACACATGACGGATCTGCAGAAACAATTACTTGGATTTAGGTACCCATTTGAAAATAGGTCCTTTAAGATTAGTAATAAACGAGGGAAGTCTGAATTTGATTTCCAGACATACATTATTTTCTGAGAAAGAACCTCATAATTTTCTTTTCTATCCCTTTTTATCGTAAATGTATCATTAAACTGTGACTGTGAATTCTTTGCTTTAGAGAATGAATGAGCATACTTGACAGTTTTCTTTGGATTCTTCTGTTTTATTTTTGAGTTTAGTTTGAAGGAATGATGACCACAATTGTCACAATGAATATGATTCTCAAGTAGTTTTACCAAGTTATGACAAAGGAAAGAATTAATAATATGAGAATTTGTAACAAAAGATTTCTTTCTATTCATTGCTCTAATAGGTGGTACATCATTACAAGAATCAATCCTATCTATTTTGTCTATGTTTGATAGGCTGGACTCTTTCTTCCTCCAAACTGAGGACTGCTCTGAAAAGGATAAGAAATAAGGATTAGTTATTGTTGATTTGAATGGTGTTGATTTTTTTCATCTTCTTCATTTGGAAATCTTCCTTTTTTGTTTGAAGATCCGGTTTGAATTTAGAAGATTGACCTGTTTCAAATTTTTATACTCTTTAATTAAATGAAGATGATGATAATTTAGAATACCATGTAGTAGTTTGTGTTTCAAATTCTGAATTAGTGTGAACTGTCCAAACTTTAGAATTTGAAGTATCTTGTTTCCATTCAGAAGATGATTTGTTCTCATATTCTTCTTTTAAGAATACATAATTGAACATTTCTGAAGGTAGTTTAGGTTCGTCAGATTTTAGTTTATCACCTTCAACTAATGAAGATTTAGGTTTAAAAATATTATATCCATCTTTATTAATGACAGCAACCATAGGTGTAGGAATATCATCATCATCATTATCAGTATAAGTAGCATTCATTAATTCTGAAAATTTGTCTTTAAACGTATTTTGAACAAAATCATTTAACTTTGAAATCTTTTCAGAGTTAATGTCATTGAATTTGTTGAATCTTTAGTGTTTACAATTTCTTCAGATTCGTCATCAGATTTATTTAAACAAATACCTGAAATGTTATGAAATTCTTCTTCAGATTCATCTTCTGAAAATTGTTTAGAATTTTCATCAGAATTTTCTTTAGAATTTTCATCATAATTGTCTTCAGAATTGTTTCAGAAATTTCAGGAGAAATAGTTACTGATTGATTCGTATGATTTGAATCTTCTGAAATTATTTCAATCTTTGATTCTTCAGAATTTCCAGATTTTTCATTTGTATACAGAGTTTCTGATTTTACAAACCTCATTTCTAAAGGGATTCTTTCAGACAATGAATTATCAACAAGCTTTGGTGCAACACCTTTTATTCCTTCATCAAAAACTGGCATTGTTGAAAAGTTATATAATTTTGAAGGTGCACTTTTCAAAATTTGATTTTCATTATAACCAAGACCTGCCTTGAAATAATATAATTTTGAATTATGTGTCTGACTTGTTAAAAGATTGAAGGTTTGCTCAGTCTGACCCCTTTTGAAATTCAAATCTTCTAATTCCTTGACCTTTCTATATAATTCAAGTCTTTCTTTATTTAAAAAATCCAATTTAATTGTTAAAACCTCTTTTCAGATTTTTCATTGTCAGAGTATTAGCTTTTTCATTTAAAACAGATTTTTCTTCAGAAAGTTTGTCAAGTTGTTCTTCTGCATTTATGCAGTTCATCTTGTAAATTTGACTTTGCTCTCTAAATTTGTTGACCAAAATTCTTTCACCTTTTATCCTTTTCCTTAGATCTTCAAATTTAGAGTTCATTTGTATTATTTGATCTTGTAAATCAAGTTTAGCAAAAGATTCAGAAGAAGATTGTACCTCAGAATCATGGTCATGAGAAGATTCAGGATGCTCTAGGCACATATATCACTTTGCAACATAGTGAGGCACTTTCTCATCATATTCATCATCATACCGTGTTAGCCAATCCTCTTCATACTTTGGTGAACAGAGCAGGATTGTTTTCCTTTTTCTTTGAAAGAATAGCCTTCTTTTCATAGTAGGCAGTATTCTTAACCTTTGGCATTTTGCATGTTTTGCAAAATGACTAGGCTTACCACAGTTAAAGCACCTTTCTAGTTCACCTTCATCTTTCTTTACTTCCTTTTTAGCCACAATCTTTGACCCACTAGCAGCAAGTTTTGCATTTCCATTGTTATACTTCTAATTATATTTCTGATTAAACTGTTTTCTCAGGAATGCAATTCTCTCTGCCATCCCCTTCATCAGATTCATTACCAGATAAGTTTTCTATTGCTGGTAATTCACATACTTTGGAAGGAGGAGGATTAGCACTTTGACAGTTTATTGTATTGGTAACAAGAGCCAGGGAGTCACTTGCCTTTTTCTTTTCATTTTGTCTTTTCTTGATCTTATCTTCTTGTGGGTATAAAATTCCATATATCTCATGAATTGTCTTTTTAGACAAGTTCCTTGTGACCATTGCGTTTGTAAAGCACTCCCATTCAGATCTTATGTTTTTCAGAAATTTATTATTTATCTCATAATTTAGTTTCTGAACTCTATTCCTCCTAAGATCATTCAGTATATTGTTGAATTTGTTGTAGGTTTCAGTCAAAGATTCACTTTCCTTTGCTTTAAAACCTTCATAGGTGCCTGCGACTTAGCACTATCCTGCATCTGGGCTTCAACTTCGTCCCATATTGCTTTAGCCGATCCAAGGCTATCAACCCTATTGAATATTTCATTAGGTAGGGCAATCATTAGTAGGGTTAGAGCACGACGATCAATCTTCAGCTGGGCTTTTTCAACATTGTTATACATTATTGATCTTTTCTTTATCCTTGTTGCAGGAATTTTTGGAGTTGTTTCAGTAGCGGGAACTACAGGAATTTCAACATAAACCTCCAATGGTCCATTTGTGATTGATTTCATTAATTCTTCATCAATGTTGTCCAAGAACTGGATCATTCTAATTCGCCATTGATGATACCCACCAATAAACAGTGCAGGAGGTTTAGTTTCAGATCTGATAGACACATATTCCTTCGACATTCTATTGTTATGATCGTAAAATTCAATTGTAATTGTTGAAGGAAATAGATCTGATCAATCAAGAAATGATTGATCGAAAAAATTTCAAGAAATTTGTCAGATCTTACAGAACTTATCAAGAATCAAGAAATTACAGTTGAATGGCTTTGATACCAATTGATATTTCCCGTAGATTAGAATGTCAAAATTGTAATTAAGAACACAAGATTTGTAGCAAAGATGTCGGCTGTTGTATTGATGTTCACAAGATTACAGTATGCACTAATGTGGAAAGTACAAGTATATGTCTCTAAAACGTGTAACTATAAACAGACTAACTGACTCTGTATTTATACAAGTATAGAAAGTCTAAACTAACAGCTAGGTACATGACAGACCAATGACTTCTATACACGTGTAAGTTGTTCTTCAGAGTCTTCTTCATAACTTCTTCAAAACTGTTAGGAATAAATATTAATTGTATCAAAATAAGGAAAGGATATAGTTAATGTAAATAAGGCAATTCTATAATGCCCTTAAACTCTACTTTCCTTATCTCAATAGGATTCCTAGAAATATAAATAAGGGTCTTGGGTTAATCATTAGAAGTGCATAACATAGAGAGAGTATCGATATAATTGTGAACTTTCATTGTAATCATTATTCTACAACTGAGATATACGACGTACGTTATTCTTCATATTCTTCGTATATTATGTTTATATTCTGATATTATCGTACTTGATTGTGAATCTGAGATCCACAATTGGTATCAGAGACAAACGATCTAAGTTTTGGACTGCTTCTGATCAAAATCGTGAACACAATGGTAAAAATCTCGACTTTACTAGTTCTACATACTTATCGCATAAGCCTTACTCGACATGCCTTTAATCTCTGTTTTCCTTTGCATTCTTGTCGAGTCTTAGGAACTGTCATAGTAATCGATATACTTTCAAAAGCCTAATTTTTTTTTCTGTTTTTCTTTGAAATTTACTCGAGCCTTAATCCAATAGTATAAATCGATATTTGTTTGAACCTAATTAAATTAAGTTTTGTCGATTTCTGTTGTTTCGTATTTAGAGTATCTAGTTTTTATCGATTTTTTAAGTCTTGTCGCATAACTCTTATTCCTTTAGCGCTCGATAAGTATTTAAGTTTTTCTTTAAAAAAATTCTGTTTTTATTGTTAATCGTAAATTACTTTCTTTTATTTTGTGTTACTTTTGCCATTATTTAACAACAGAAGCTCAGGATCTTTTGACTCTTGCAGCTTTTCTGGTTAAATAGTCCTCAAGTAAACCTCATAAACCTTAGTAATTTTGAATTGACCATAATTGAGAAAATTGGAAACACAAGAACTTAGCTATTCTTTTCCTTAAAAAGACTAGATAACTTTTGGATCTTTTTTGTCAAGAATCCTTCGTTTTTGCTATCTGGTCTATCGATTAAAGACCAAAACAGAATTAAATTTTTTTAACCTTTCTTATCGATTCTGCTAAAGCGACATCTTGAGTTTGTTTATTTTGTTTAATCTGTTATAAGTCAGTATTAGTCATCCGATAAGACATCTCATCGAGTCCATCTTAGTCGACATACATTCTTATCGAATCACTCAGATTCGAAATTTTGGGTTTATCGAGTCAGTATCATCTGATATTATTTCTTATCAAGTCAAACTTAGCCGACATAATTTGTCTTCTCAAGTCAACCCTACCCGACATAAGTCTTATCACATCTAGTAAGCCGAGATAAAACCTACGTTTCTTGAAAACTTAGAGTTTTTCCAAAACTCACCGATCGAGATCACATCAATCAAGTACAAATGACTACACGCGAAGCTATGGCCATCGGTTCTGACACAAAACCACCAATTCTATTCCGAGGAGAATACTCATAATGGAAAGATCGGTTCCTCGACTTCGTTGATAGGAATGACTTTGCTGAAGAAATCATGCTTTCCATCAATGAAGGTCCACCTCCTGTTTTATACAAAGAATGTCCAGCTATGCCAAACAATACTCCTCCAATGGCCGCAAGACAATAAAATAAGCCAAAATCCAACTATACTCCTGAAGAAACAAAAAGAGCCAAAGGTGATCAACTAGTCCGATCATACCTACTTATGAGTATCCCTAATGATATTTACATGAGCATTGATAGGCCATTGTAGAACGGCTAAAGGAATGTGGGAACAAATAGAAAAGATCATGCTTGGGACTAAGATCGGCAATCAAATGAAGATCACTAATTGCATCTCGCAATATGAGGAATTTTTTTTTTGAGCGGGAAACCCAGGCACTTCCATTAAAAACAAAAAAGGTACAAAACAGAACTGGTTACATCAAGAAAAAATAAGAAAACAGCCCGACCTGGAAAGGATAAACCAAGCCACAAGTAACCAGAATAAACACAGACAAATAGTGAAGACCAAGCAACAAGAAAGGGAACCATTGCAACCCCAAAAGGAAACCTCCGCAACCTCTTTAACTTGTATCTCCATTTGCAATTCTGCTCCTGCACTTCCTCTTCCAAGCCATTCTCTGGATAATAACTCCTCTAGCTTCATTGAACAGCTTCTCAATACTCCTGTTGCAGTTTTCAAAAAGCCTCTTATTCCGTTCCTGCCAAATATAATAGACAGTTGCAGAGAAAGCAACTATTTGCACGGTCGACCACGCAGTATAATGACCATTGTTGATACGGTCCATAATATCATCCCATGTTTCAGGAATATGCTGCAGAGAAACTTCCCTTTTCATCAGGTTCCACACCCCTTTTGAAAAGTCACAGTGGAAAAATAAATGACTATGAGTTTCCAGGCACTGGTGACACAAGAGACATTTCATGTCCGGGGGGTCTTGCTTCCAGTTTAGAATACGATCCTGAGTTGGGAGCCGCATCCTACAAGCCAACCAAGTACATAAAGCATGTTTGGGGATGAAGGCTTTATTCCATACCATCTTTGGCCACAATAGAGTATCATATTCAGGAACCATAGAGGCCCAAGCATTATGGATAGAGAACTCCAGAAGCACATTATTCCGGTCACTCCACAACATTTTATCATCCCCATCCGAGAGGACAGGAACAGGAATATTTTCCAGAAGCGGGATCCTGTTGATGAAATCATTTGGCCAGGCATTGCCAATCTTCTGAATGAGCTCTCTAACAGAATCATGAGCATGAAAACCCAGGGCATGGATTTGTCGATAGGACAGAAGCGAGCTCAAGTGGCCAACAGGTAGCCATTTATCCTCCCAGGCATTAGTGGACAACCAATCCCCAATTTGAACGATGAAGAAACGCCTTATGAGGAATTCAAGGCTAAGGAATGAGAGTTTTACGGAAACCTATGAACGATTTGTTCATTTGCTAAATGAACTTAGCAAAAATGATATCTGTAAGACGAAAATCAAGAACAATGTGAAACTTGTTAGTAATCTTCAACCTGAATGGCGTCGCTTTGCCAATCAAATAAAACATAGCAAGTTTCTCGCGGAACTCGATCTTCATGAAGTCTTTGAAACCTTGAAACAAGACGAAGAGGAAGTTCTGGAAGTAATGGCAACAAACAACAAGCTCAAAAGGCCTTCCGATCCAATCTCTCTTGTGGCTAAGATCTAATCCCATCACGAAGCATTCCGCAAGATAACTTTCCGGAGTCAAAAAACGAAGAATTTGATGATCATGAAATAGCCAGATTTCAACAACCATTGGCTCTTCTCACTCAAGACTTCAAACGCAAATTCTCTCGTCGTCCCAACTCCAATCAACAAAGATATGCTTCGGGATCAAAGAACTTCGAGCGAAAGGAAACTTTCGATCCAAAACCAAGGAAAGATGAAAAATGTCCACCGGGCAAACTTGAAGACAAGTTCAAAGGAGAGATGAGCTTGTGCTATAACTGTGGAAAGTCTGGACATTATGCTCGTGAATGCAAGAAGGCAGTTGTAAAAGACAACAACTATTTCGCGTACAAGTTCATGCGTGCTAAACAAGAAGAAGCTGACAGAGTGCTTATGGCGGAAGAACACTGGCTACATAATGATGATGATGAACCCGGCGAGGAAATCCAAGCTCACTTCAGTCTGACGGCTTATTCTGATCCCTCTGGTGAAGACTCATCTTCTCACGCTTCCCGGCTACTCACCCGAGGTAAGTCATTCTGACTATGATAACTTTGTTGCGCAAATGAATGACTTGATGATACAATTGCATGAACTACAATCTAAGTTAAAAACTGAAAACAAATTTGGCTTCTAACTTACAAGCACGTCTAGATAATAATCATAACCAACTTTTATTTGCAACGTCCGAAATTGCCAACTATAAGAGTGATGTTCTGAAACTAGAAACGGAAAAGACTGCTTTGACAGATGAGATTTTATTTCTAAAACGACAAAATTCAGATCTCACGAAACGACTTAACAAATCCGAATGTGAGGCTGCAGACTTTTCTTCCAAATTTGAATTTGCCACTATCCAAAGAAACGATCTTTTAAACAAACTCAAGGACTTGGAACTTAAACTTTACAAATTGGGTCAAACCAAACAAACGATTCATTTAAATGCCCTAAAGGAGTTATGTTCAAAAGCAGGCCTACGTTTTGAAAATCCGAAATATTTAGCTAAGGCCTTATACAATACTCCGACCCTTTATAAATTTGAGTATCTAGACCGTGGTCAAGATTAAAATTCAATTTATGAACTCTCCTAGTAAAGTCGAGAGACGGGAAGATTGGAATAGGAAGAACAAGATGAAGACCTTCACACCGAACCCAGCAAGTTTTAAACCTTATATTCCCACTTTATTTTTGGAAAAGAAAATCATTCAACTAGAAACGGCGTTGGAATCTGAACGTTCTTCTTCGAAAAGGGAAAAGGAGGCATTACTCACCAAAATCCAAACATTAGAAAACAAATCTTTACAACCTCAAAACCCCGAAGTTGATACAATTTTAAATATTTCTTCGTGTAAAGCATTTGTTAGCTCATATTTGGATAATTGTGATATTCCTACTACCCGATTGATCCTAATTATTGTCCTCCCAAACACAAATCTTCTCTCTGTCTCTCCCAAACAAATAGATCAGGAGTTGGACTAACTCGAAAACATCGAAATTTCTAATCATCATTCTAAGGGATGTGTCCAAATGTTTCGGTTGACAATTTTGACTTCAATCCAATTCTTCCAAGTCATGAGGATTTTATTGACAAAGGCTATGGCTGTACGTCCTCTAAAGCATGTTTGGATTGAAAAAGCCGCAAATCAAGCAAAGTCTACATTCCGCAATAAAAGAGACAATTTTAATTTCAAAAACTCAAATCATAGTTCTAAATTCCTATTACTATTCATTCTGTTAAACATTTAATTCGATTTTCAAGAAATAAAATTTGTTGCTCAAATTGTGGTATGAATGACTTTGTGCGCTTAAATTCTTTTGGTTATGATTACTATTCTGATATGCATAATTCATACAACTATCATCGAGAAAGTTCTTTTCTGCATTATCCTGTTTATAAATGGATTCCCAAGAGGCTCGTGGCTATGGAACCTAAGTCCCAATTCAAATGGGTACGAAAGGTTGCCAAGTCAACTAACCACGAAGAACCCATTTACAAATGGGTACCTAAATCTGCTTAATTGTTTTTGCAAAACGGTTATGTGTGGTACTTAGAATTTGGATGCTACCAACATATGACTGGAAGAAAGGAGCTTCTAACCAATTCGAGGATACGGAGACATTATCAACAATAATCTCACAATCTCCAAAGTTTCATGTGTTCAAGGCCTTAGTCACAATCTACTAAGTATTGGTCAATTCTGTGACAAAGAACTTGAAGTGATTTTCCGATCCGAAAGATGCTGTGTTAGAACCTACGAAGGAAATGAAATATTAGTTGGATCTCGCAAGTCAAATTTCTACACCATCGATCTGTCAAAAGTTAATCCCCCAACCGATGTGCGTCTCATCTCAAAAGTCTCAAATGACAAAACCAGGTTATGGCATCGCCAACTCTCCCACTTGAACCTCAAAAACGTCAATCAACTCGCAAGTAGAGGGTTGGTCAATGGTTTGCCCAAGATTAAGTATGAGAAGACTCATTTATGTAGAGCCTACGAGATGGGCAAAATGAAGAAAGTTTCACACAAGCCAAAAGTGGAACACAACACGACCCGTCCTCTCAGCTTATTCATATGGAGCTGTGCGGCCCCATGAGAACTCAAAGTATTCACGGCAAGAAGTATGTTCTTGTTATGGTGGATGACTATTCTCGCTATACATGGGTTAACTTTCTTCGCACAAAGGACGAAGCTCCTGAGATCATCATTGCATTCTTGAAAAAAATTCAAGTTAAATTGGAGCTCTCCGTCCAAACTATTCGTACGGATAATGGAACCGAATTCAAGAACCGCACGCTCGAATCATTTCTCACATCAGTTGGTATCACTCATACATTTTATGTGGTTCGAACTCCACAACAAAATGGTGTGTTCGAACAATGTAATCGTGCGTTGGTCGAAGCCGCTCACACAATGCTCGCATATTCCAAATTACCACACTATCTTTGGGCTGAAACAATCAACACCGCGTGCTACACTCAAAACCGTTCAATCATCAACAAGCGGTTTACAAAAACCCCGTATGAATTGATCAACAACCGCGTTCCTTCCATACATCATCTCCATACGTTTGGAGGTCGCTGTTTTATTTTTAATGATAAAGAAGATCGTGGCAAACTTCATACCAAATCGGACGAAGCATATTTTCTTGGATATTCACCGAACGCATCTGCATATCGGGTCTATGTGAAAGAGGCCAGGTGTGTCACAGAGAGCGTCAGTGTCCATTTTGATATAAAGGCTGAAATGGATCCCGAACCTCATAGTTCTGTCCCTGAACTCACTGGCGTATTAGCTTCCGAACACCTCCGTCTGGAACCTGTTCCTAACCCAGCTAATCCAAATCAAGCCTCCACGTCCAAAAAGGCCTCTTCTGATTTGGATGATTTATTCGAGCATTTCTACTCAGATTACTTCGGTCCTTACACTGAAATGCCGAAAACCATCTCTGCCACTATCTTGGAAGTAGCCGAGACTACGACTCCTTCGGGTCCGCCCTTATTTATGGAAACTGTCTCACCATCTGCTACTTCAAGTACATCTACCATACCTGCAACTGCTCAAACCCACAAAGACAACATCAACATTACAAATCCAGTTGCTCCCTCAAATACCACCCCCCCTCCAATGGACCCACTTCCTCAAAACCCAATCGCTACACCTACGAATCCGAAACCGGCATCCTCTACCCCACCAACGAATCCCACTCAAAAGGATGTTGGAACTTCTCCTCGTCATTCCGAAGTGGCACCAACCTTAGAATCCGTTCAAAATCTTCCACTTGGTACGTATGTGGACTACCATGCCGAACTCCCGCCACTACAACCGCTTCCTCATTCTGGTAAGTAGATTCGATCTCACCGACCCGAACAAATTATTGGAGTTCCCTCAACACCGGTCACAACGAGATCTGCCTCGGCCAATGATTGCTTGTTCTCTTCCTTTTTAAGCAAAATAGAACCCAAAACGGTTACCGAAGCCATGTTTGATCCAGATTGGATTGTGGCCATGCAGGAAGAACTCAATCAGTTTGAAAGCCTAAAAGTATGGGGCCTCGTTCCCCGACCAAAGAACAAAACCATCATTGGCACCAAATAGATCTTCAAGAATAAACAAGACGAGGATGGAATTGTCATACGCAACAAAGCACGACTTGTCACAAAAGGCTACCGTCAACAAGAAGGCATAGACTATGACGAAACGTTCGCACCAGTTGCTCGAATTGAAGCTATTCGGAAGTTCTTGGCATACGCGGCATACAAAAACTTTGCATCTCACTCGACATTCATTTATATCGAATCTTTCTTACTATTCATGGCCCGACTTCCAACCTTAGATTTTTTTTAGAAATGCTTATTTAACTGTATCACTGCATACTGATCTGCTCTCCATGGTTTGCTAACATTGCCTTTTCAATTTTCATGGGGGCTTTGAATGATCCGAACATGTCAGACGATGAACACCCAATGCCCTCGGAACGGTCCTCTGTACCTAGAATACACCTTCCATACCGGGACGATGTAGTCATGCCCCTACTTGAAAAGAGAAAGTTTGAACCAAACAGCCATCGCCTTGATCTTAGTATGGTTCTAGAACATCTGGTCATAATGGAAATCCTGAAGCGTCATCCTCTTCGATTTGCTCTATCCTTGGAACATCAAGTTCCAGCCTTCGATCTACAACAATTCTGGTACTCACTAAAATATCATCCGGTAGAAGGCAACCATCATTTCATTGCGCAAATCAACGATTTTGTGACCCGACTAAGTCCATCCCGCATTTGACGTGTACTACAACTGCCTGCCTCGGATAATTATGAAGACCCAGTTACTGAAAAAAAGTTATGCCGCGACATTCGTGCTTTGGGATTTAGTGAGCCACTAACATTGTTGGCCAATTCAAGCGAATCTACCTACCTCAGATATGGTTCACCTTCTTTTCCCTTGTTAATCACTGCCTAACGGAAAAACAAACTGGAATGGACAAAGCTAGTATGGCGGTACTTAGCATTCTTCATGGCATCATATACAGTCGTAACTACGACTATGCATCCCTCATATGGACCAACTTGGTGGAATATGTCTTATAGAAAGGATCCGATAGAGATCGAAAATTCTTACCCTACCAGTGGTTTCTTCAACTATTCATCCACTCCATGATACGCTCACTCCTGGGGATTCCACAAAGAGCCGGCACACCACTCGGACCAACCTTCACCCAAAGGTACATAAAGCTTAATGACAAAAGTTTCCAATATATTATGCCTATTCCTGAAGCCCTGTTAACACTTGCGGATCAGAATACACCTAGTGTGATAGCTTATAGGGAGCGAATCGGCTTAATGGCTCCTCAAATTCCGGTGGAGCCTGCCCAAGAGCCTATCCAAGAGGAAAATATTGAGTTAGGAGAGGGTCCAGTATTTGAGGAGCAAGTTCAGGATCAAGGGGATCCTGAACAGGGCATTGAGAGATAGAACGAGGTGAGGGGAATTGACGAGGGAAGTGTGTCTGAGCAGCCGATCCCTAATACATCTGAACCCACCATCCATATTCCACCCCAACCTCATGCGACCACCTTTGCCCGCCTCCCAAGGATGAAATTACTTGTTAACCGCAGCCGCATTACTCGCCAAACTGAAACCAACACCGAAATCGACGAGTCACTCGAACTAGACGACAGTTCTGAGGATCTCCGGCCAAGACGTCGCCAGAAAATTGCTACTGAAGATGATGCTCTTAACCGAATCGGTCGGCAACCATCCATTCAAGAATCATCAACCGAGGCAACTGACTTGGATACTATTGATGAAACATTCCACCAAACAGAACCCTTAACCGATCCCATATTTGAACATGATTCTGAGCCAACTGTTGGAGAAATAAGGAAAGCGGAGGGTGTTCCAGTTGAAAATATTGACGTAAGCATGAGTGAAGGGGAGATAAATATGCATGAGAAGGAGATTCCAATCCCCACTATCCGGGTAACCGAGTCATAGGTTGGTACTCATCCGTCGGGTACCAACATTGGACAAGACGTTGTGGACCCAGTAACGCAAGTGCACGCCTCAACCATCCACTCCGTAGCCTCACAACAGGCTACAATTTCATCACTTGCTTCGGGTTTAGCTCCCAATCTAGCTCCCCTCCTTTCAGGAGGTATAGCTATTAAAACCAGAAGTAGTATCCCACCTACTTCGTCTTCATTTCAAAGCACGACGAGTCTAGAGCCTCCTAGGACACTTGAGTCATTACACACCATGGATCTTCGTGACCCGGTCTGAACTTCCATAGTGATGTCATCTATTGACATTCCAAGAGGATTGGAAGGAAATCCTACCAGTGCTAACATCATGCCAACACTGAACGTAGGTCCCATGGTTGGTTCAACTGTGGTGTTAACGGGTGTTCTAGGTGACCCCGGTGTTACCCTTACAGGTCCTGCTTCACAACCCTTTACTGTTCATCCTTCTATGCAAGCATATGTCGATGCCCACTTTCAACAAGCACAGAAATCTATGGATGCACATGACAAACGCATGCGTCAATTCTTTGCTTCATTAGGTTCCGATACAAGACCTGCTCAAGCTTCACACGCCAGTACTTCTCGCCCGAGTACTAGTCACTCTCCGCCTCATGATTCGCCATCTGATTCTTCTTCTGAGTCTGAACCTCGATATGAATCCGAGACCCGAGCTAGGCCACCTTCCCCATGCAAAAATCTGTTCAATAATGATGAACTGATGTTTATGCTATTGGCCAACTTACTAGCCGAAGCTGAAGCCCGTGGTCTCACTGAAGATGAACTGACTTGCCTTCTTCGTCGAAATCTCGTAATTCCAACGATCACTAGACATGAGTTTGATGGATTCAAAGCGCACGTTGACCACATATTAATTCCATTCACACTCAAATCAAGCAAAGTGAAGAGACCGTACTTGGCTCAATTACAATCCTTCGCCAAGAAATACAAGAGTCATGTCAGCCAGCCGAACGCTTTAAACGTCGTCGACCTGATCAGGACGATCCAGATTCCAGTCCTAATCGCCCTGAGGGGGAGATACGTCACCGGGTTACAAGAGCTCAACCTCCGGTAACATAAGCATCTTCTAAAGCTTCGGGTACTTCATCATCTGCTCCACCAACTCGGCAACAAGCTCAACCTCCTCCCACGCAACAACAAGCAAATCAACCACGTCTGAAAAGCCCGCGGCCGATTTTGACTATCGGAGCATGTCTCGTGCTGTAGAACCAGAATCCATCAATGATGAACTCGTAGATGTTCATAATCTACGAACTCAATTGAAAAATTGGTTCAAGGATCCATATACTTCGGTTTTAAGTGAAGAAGATTATGTGCACCTCCAACATACAAACCAGAACTATCAATCGGGAACGAATATCACTACAGGGTTACTGCCTCATCAAAAACAGTGGGAAAGAATGCTTAAAACTCGTAACTCTAGGTGGGTAAACCAGCAGATCAAAGTGCCCTATCTTGAAGAAACCATGCATAAGATATTCGTCGAAAGGAAGAACCCGGCTGATCATTCTCACATTCATCTCGTCACTGATATGAATGTTGAACAAGTAAGGGAATTAGTATGGTTGTTGAAAAGGAAAGCATTGAAACTGGAGGAAGTCATGTCAAGACACAAGATTGTAGGCATCAAATAAATAAAGTTTGACATGGTGTTACGAGTCAAATTTCCTACTTTCAAGGTTCTATGAGAAAATGGCAAAGAATACTTCTTTACTGAAGCTGACTTTGCTAACATCAATGTGATTGACATGGAGACATTATATATTGAGTTGTGAAACAAACAAAGAAGGTCATTTGCTAAACAAAGAGCTTTAAGAGCGATAGTGAGACATGTTCAGAAAGAACTAAGATTCAGCTATCTCCACGACTTACAAAGAGGTCTTGGAAGTAAGAAAAAGAAGGTGTACTTGGCGAAACTGAATCAATCTGTCCCTGACCTGGAAAAGTTAAGTGCGCTAACATTTCTTACCATGCCTGCTCACGGTATGCTCTACATGAAAGACACTGGGGAGAAAAGATTTCTAAGATTCTCCGAGGTTGCTGCTTACTCGGATGGAACTTTATGGGGGATTCGAAAGAGATAGACTACAAAGATAAATTCAGAAATGAAGAAGCACACGAAGTTAAATTCTGATCAACGGAAGAACATCATGGATGCTTTGAATATCATCGATAAACGCCTGATTTATCGCCAGACTTTACGAAGATTTGGAAGGCATGTTCGAACTTCGAAGATGAAAGCTTATTTTGACACAAAGGGGGAGATTGTTAGGGATAAATATTAATTGTATCAAAATAAGGAAAGGAAATGCTTAATGTAAATAAGGCAAGTCTATAATGCCTTCAACTCTACTTTTCTTATCTCAATAGGATTCCTAGCAATATAAATAAGGGTCTTGGGTTGATCATTAGAAGCGCATAACATAGAGAGAGCATCGATATAATTGTGAACTTTCATTGTAATCATTATTCTACAAGTGAGATATACGACGTACGTTATTCTTCATATTCTTCGTATATTATGTTTATATTCTGATATTATCATACTTGATTGTGAATCTGGGATCCACAAGAAATTTTCAAAACTTCTGAAGTCTCTACTTCAGAAGTTATGCCTTAGGCTTTTCTTCATATATTAGTTCAGAACTTCTGAACATTCCACTTCAGAACCTTATCTCTTTTGAAGCAATTCTCCAGATTTTAACAATTAACGAAATTGGAAGTGATAAAGTGTCTCGAAGAACTATCAAACTAGGTGATCACTTGAAATCACCATACGTAGTATGAATCGTTGACTTCAATGTCACTTCGGAGGAGAAACAAATTCATAAGTGGGTGTTGTCTGGACTTTGATCAAAATAAGTACTACACCACATTTACCTTAATATTCTATTATAGTATCCTGATTACATAAATAATCGTTACGAATAACATCAAATTTATGCAGCGATGTTGTTTTCTCTGCAATTGATGGGCCAAACGTAATACGTATTGGACTTGAAAGCTTGGCTCCGTCAAGGACATGTACAATGGTGAATGTAATAAATGGTTGGTCAAGAATTCTCAACTACGATGAACGATACATGACCAATGAATCAATTAAGCGTTACTTCTTTACACTTGAGACTATGGTAAGGAAACACAACAAAATATGCATCTCCCCAGTCACATATTTATGGCTTTATTTATAAGTTAATAACATGTTTATATTAACAAACAGGGTGATCCATAGCTACGAATGCGCTTCCTTGATAACAAGACCCAATACAATATTTTCAAAGGACTTTATTTTCCGTATATGGGAATCGGAAGGATGTATTCCAACTGAAAAACATTGATTTCGTAATTTCATAATATTTGAATTTATAAATATAAGTGTTTTGACATATATCTTACAAAAAATTAAGCTACAAAATGTGCAGGCTTTCTTTCTAATGTTAGATGTTGATGAATTTTACGTGGTTGTTGTCAATATGAAGAAACCATGTGTTAGAATATTAGACAACATAATTTGGAAAGGACCAGATGATGAAAATCAATTGAAGAAGTACAACTACGTAAAAGATATCTTGGTAACATTCTACCATTCATACTATTAACCTAATTACTGTCAATGAACCACAATCTCACCATGAACTTTATGTTAATGAACAATTATTACAGCATAGATGATGACACTTCACTTAAAATCAATTGGTCATGCGGTGGGGGATGAGCTTGATGATATTGGACAGGAGAAGATTGAGATGGATTGGCAAACAAGGTACAACACTTACGACAGTGGGGTATTCTTGATGCGACATATGGAGACATATGTGGGTGATCCATTTAAATGGAAAATGGGGTTTTCAAGAGAAGGTCCGTGAAAAGAAGACAAATTAATGCTTGTACACAACCAAATATAGATGAAAAGCATGAAACACATTGAAAAACGCGTTCACTCTTTCCGAACGAGATGTGCTTTTCATTGACCCAGACAGTGGAAAGTCCTTGTAATAGGCAGGAATCCAGTGTACGCAAATAGAGAACATGTATTCAAACCATGAATCACTACGAAGCCCAAACTCATCCATGATCTAGTTCCACTTACTCTCAAACTCCTCTAGCTCTAAATTAATGTTCCAAACCAACTTGTTCATCTCCAGAAAAAATGATGAATTAGTAGCCAAGTTAATATCAATATGTGGACAATATTTCATGTGAAACAAATGAAAACATTTCCAAATAATAATTTTTAAATTTGTTAAAATTTAAATGCATTAAATTTAGCAACAAATATCAATTTACCTTACTCTTCACTCTTTTATGTGTCACAAACAGAAGTGATGTTCATTGTCTGGAAATATATTCGAAATAGCGTGTTTCATTGCACCACATTGGTCTGTAATAACAAACTTTGGTTGTTGACCACATGCTTTAAAGAAAGCATTTACCACCCATATGTAATCAACAACCGTTTCTCCCCACATCAATGCAGCACCAACTACAACGGTTCTCTTATGGTTGTCTATTGCAACAAATGGTACAAACACCATTGCATGCCTATTACACAAACTCATCAGTGGGTTTTATCATATATAAGTTAATGCAACTTCAAACAATTCACAAAAACATTCTTGGTATACAAAATCATGCAACTACATGATATGCACAAACAATTATCCAAACATATTCATTTTATATAGTTTCATGCAACTATAAAAAGAATTAAAGTTCTTACTGGTTGGCACAAAATGCTGCATCAAATGATATCGCATCTCCAAAATCCTTATAATTCATCCTAGTTATCTCATCTTCCCAAAAAATAACCTCTAATTCTGTGTCATTGCACTTGTACTCAAAAAAATAGTTTGGGCAAATCATCTTCCTACAACTCATTTTGTTAATCAACATCTATGCGTCTTTATTACCAACGAATGTATCGATGTCTCTTCTATAATTATGATAGTCCCTTACAGTTCCACCCGGTGCGAGAATCCCCGCTTCATCGCCTTACGCATTTTATGAATATTAGTCACACCAAATTTGGAAGTAGATGAAAGAAAAACATTTTTTCTGCTAAACATAACTAAGTTGCCTTTTCGATTTAGAGAACGTTATCTCTTCCCAAGTAAGCAATATATTAGTATGCTGCTCCACAAGCATGTAAACCGTGTACTGCTTCAATTTTGGGTCAAACGTAACCTTAAAGCTTGCTCTACACCCAAATTTTAAGACATACCTTCACCATCTGATGAGTTCATATTCATCAACATATACTTCATCTTCTTCCTTAATTTCATTTAATGATTCGTAATCATAATGTGACAAATGCAAAACCTCTCACGGCCACCGATCCAGATATGGTCTCCTTCGCCTCCTCCTAGGGTAAAAAACCTCCGACGATACTTATAAGTGAATAATTTATCACATTCTAACAACTTATTTATGTCATATTTCCTTTGTTTTTACTTTCCCAATTAGCATATGTTGAGTCTTTTATTCTAATTTGATGTTTATTTGAATCTGGAGCTAAGTTTGAGGAATTGATCTGTTTTCTTTTTTAAGGAGTTTTGTAACACTTTGGTTGCTACAGCAGGATATCGTAGTAAGCAGGCAGCAGCTGCAAATACAAGAGACATAACTTCATAACTTTTTTAGGGAATCGATTCCCAAGGCTGATTGTCAACCTTGGACCAACTGGTTTAGCATCTCAAGAAGAATAGCCATGATGAACGAGTCACATGCATATGTTGGAGAGGCATCTTTTGACTTTTGCAACCTTGTTAAGGAATCATATGCCTTTTAGTACCATCCTTAAAGATGATTTTCCTTAGTATAAATATTAGTTAATAGTAATGATATTGGATACACTTCAACCTACGGTGGAAACACCAATGGATTTTACTTTACTTTCTAGATTTTAGGTTGTTTGACAACGCATCCAACTAATAGCTCATCTAGCTATTTAGTAACAATTTGTCATTTTTACTTTCTTGCAATCTACATGCTTTCAGTTACATTTCCTTTCACATTTATATTTCTTGTCATTTATGATTCTTGCATATTTACATTTCTCGTCATTTACAATTTCTGTCATTTACATTTCATGCAATTCCCGATTATGTCTTGTATTTACTTTCAAGCGATGATGGGCTAAACAACCTAGCTTGGGTGTGAGAAAAGGTTTGGGAGATAAAGTCCTATGTGATAGTGGATAATTCTGTTCACTATTGGTCATCTACCTTACTATTCACCCCTTGTTTCTATGTTTCATCCAAGTAATTCTTGAGGAGGTGACGTACCTTGTTTCAGTTGGATGAGTTGGACTTGAATGCAAGCCAACGTTAATTTTAGAACTTTGAAGTGTTATAGAAGGTTATAAAGAACCATGGTATCTTTCCCAAGTTTCAATTATATGGAACGCACGTGTAAGATAAGTATGAACATCAGTTGGGTTACTCAATCGGGTACTGCTGGTTATTAATCTATTCTAAACCTCAAAAGTGGTTGTGCAATCCAGTAGTGAGGTAAAGAACCAATGTTATAGCATCCCGTAGGATCATCCTATAGCAAGATTCCCAACACATTGTTGCTAAACTCCAGCCTGCACTTACACCCTTGATTTCTTAAATTATTGTTTTCAAGCACTCTTACTTTCAAGTCACTATTAACCAAACATCCAAAACATTCCTTCGAATTCTTTTTTAGAAAACACTTTTTAAGCCTGACCGTGATATAATGCTTGCTTTTATTGTCCTTGTGGGAACCATAATCCGGTACTTTGAGCCACTTTATTACGTGTTCAAACGATAGTGGTTTAACACGTATACTTGCATGGGATTCCATTTGTGATTTTTAGGTTACATAATCTGCCGACCAAGTTTTTCGCACCGTTGCCGAGGACAAGTCAAAAACATGTTTTTTCTCATAGTCATTTTTAAACTCTGATTATTCTACCACCTTTGTTACTTACATTAAGTTGCACGCCACGTTTGTCACACGGTGAATTCTTTGATTTAGATCGCGACATTGAAAGAACTTCTCGACAAAGGAGAAGGACTCAAAGAACTTTGTCACTTGTTTTCGAAACTATTAGCATGACTGCTTTTGGACCTGAAAATAGGCCAGTGCGCCCTGATATCGTTCAAATTGCACACTCAAAAATTGGGAACATTGTGGGTTATGTTATGCCTGCGTTAGACCAATTGCGTACAAGCATAGTTAGACCGAAGATGTAGGCTGCCCATTTTTAACTGAAACCTGTAATGTTTAATATGTTACAAACTAGTGGACAGTTCAGTGGTATACTAGCCGAAGATTCCCATCTGCATCTTAAACTTTTAGGAAAGGATATAGGCCCTGTTTCTCACACACATAGCCTAACATTTTCCCTTTGCGGCATTTCCACCTTATTAGCCTAGAATGTCTTCAAAGAATAAGGACATTGTCTAATTCTTGTGTGAGGGAGGGATTGTTGTTAAAGCAGAAAAGATCAAGGATTTGGTCCTTTTATCTTGTCCAACTTCAAACTAGATTAGTGATATTGGCATCACATGGCTCAATCAACTTATGATATTGGCATCATTTGGGTCAATCAGAAACACTTGTGATATTGGCATCACATGGCTCAATCAGTTGTGATATTGGCAACTTTGGCTCAATCATTGTTCTCCCCTATGATATTGGTTGAACGGCTCAATCAATAACCTACTTAGGCCAGTTATTAAAAACTTGGCAGTAGGTAGTTTGCTGCAGCAACTTAAACAACACAATTGTTGTAGTAAAGAAAAATAAAGGAGTGTGTAAGAAAGAGTGAAAAACACTAAAAATTTTCAAACCCAAAAAGTCCTATTGATCCTTAGTTCTTAACTTGTTTCTGCCTAACAATAGGAACTTGTGTTTTGATCTACGGACATGGTGTTTGAGTGGTGATTTAACTGTGATTTATAAAAGGCTATGCATGAATTTCCATCTTGCATGGTGAAACGATACGGGAGTAGGCGATTTGAATTTCAACTCGCGAGAATAATACTTGTTTTTTTCCTCCTCTATTGCGATGTCAAATGAATGCAAGTAGACAACCAAATATGGATGGAAAGTATGAAACACATTGAAAAACGGTTTACACTTTCCGAACGAGATGTGGTTTTCATTATCCCAGACAGTGGAAAGTCCTTGTAATAGGCAGGAATCCAGTGTACGCGAATAGAGAACATGTATTCAAACCATGAATCACTATGAAGCCCAAATTCATCCATGATATAGTTCCACTTAATCTCAAACTCCTCTGGCTCTAAATTAATGTTCCAAACCAACTTGTTCATCTCCAGAACAAATGATGAATTAGTAGTCAAGTTAACACCAATCTGTGAATAATATTTCAAGTGAGACAAATGAAAACATTTTGAAATAATAATGTTTAAATTTGTTAAAATTTAAATGCATTAAATTTAGCAACAAATATCAGTTTACCTTACTCTTTACTTTTTCCATTATGTGCCACAAACAGAAGCGATGTTCGTTGTTTGGAAATACATTCAAAATAGCATGTTTCATTGCAGCACGTTGGTCTATAATAAAAAAACTTTGGTTGTTGACCATATGCTTTGATGAAAGCATTTACCACCCATATGTAATCAACAACCGTTTCTCCCCACATCAATGCAGCACCAACTACAATGGTTCTCTTATGGTTGTCTATTACAACAAATGGTACAAACACCATTGCATGCCTATTACACAAACTCATCAGTGGGTTTGGTCATATATAAGTTAATGCAACTTCAAACAATTCACAAAAAACATTCTTGTTATACAAAATCAAGAAACTAAATGATATGCACAAACAATTATCCAAACATATTCATTTTATTTAGTTTCATGCAACTATAAAAAAAATAACAATTAAAGTTGTTACTGGTTGGTACAGAACGTTGCATCAAATGATATCGTATCTCCAAAATCCTTATCATTCATCCTAGCTGTCTCATCTTCCCAAAAAATAACCTCTAATTCTTTGTCTCTGCACTTGTACTCAAAAAAATAGTTTGGGCAAATCATCTTCCTACTACTCATTTTATTAATCAACATCTACGCGTCCTTATTTCCAACGAATGTATCGATGTCTCTTCTACTGATAGTCCATTACAGTTCCACCCGGTGCGAGAATACCCTCTTCATCGCCTTACGCTTTCTATGAATTTTAGTCACACCAACTTTGGAAGTAAATGAAAGAAAAACATTTTTCTACTCAATATAACTAAGTTGCCTTTTCAATTTAGAGAACGTTAGCTCTTCCCAAGTAAGCAATATATCTGTATGCTGCTCCACAAGCTTGTAAATCGTGTAGTGCTTCAATTTTGGGTCAAACTTAACCCTAAAGCTTGCTCTACACCAACACCTCTTAAAGTTGGTATTCCTTCTCTTGCGAGACTAGGCACAACTTCTAACGAGTCAAAAGTTTTACTTTTTGGAACACCCTACTTACTTCAAACAAAATACCTATTTGTTATAAGACCATCACTGTTTATCTTCTTGTTAGATAATCGAACTTCAAAATCAGATAAATCAGCAAAGTTCCTATAAAATGCTTCTCTTAACTCAAGTTTTGAAAGGTTTGACCAATCTTCGGCTTATTTTCATCAGATACGTTTGGGATTCATATTTTTGTTCCATCCAATAAAACATGCAGGTCTGGAGAAATATCATTTACATAGGAAACATTAACCGTATTAATTCATAGACATACATTACCTTCAACAACATAAAACCTACCTAGAAAACTAACGAATAACCAGAAAACACTAAAATTTAAGATATACCTTCACCATCTGATGAGTTCATATTCATCAACATATACATCATCTTCTTCCTTAATTTCATTTAATGATTCGTAATCATAATGCGACAAATGCAAAACCTCTCATGGCCACCGATCTAGATCTAGTCTCCTTCGCCTCCTCCTTGGGTAAAAAACCTCCGGCGATACTAATAAGTGATTAATGTATCACATTCTAACCACTTATTTATGTCATATTTCCTTTGTTTTTACTTTTCCAATTAGCATAACTTGAGTCTTTTATTCTAATTTGATGTTTATTTGAGTCTGGAGCTAAGTTTGAGGAATTGATTTGTTTTCTTTTTTTAAGGAGTTTTGTAACACTTTGGTTGTTGCAGCAGGATATCGTAGTAAGCAGGCAGCAGCTGCAAATACAAGAGACATCACTTCATAACCTTTTTTAGGGAATCGATTCCCAAGGCTGATTGTCAACCTTGGACCAGCTGGTTTAGCATCTCAAGAAGAATAGCCATGATGAACGAGTCACATGCATATGTTGGAGAGACATCTTTTGACTTTTGCAACCTTGTTAAGGAATCATATGCCTTTTAGTACCATCCTTAAATATGATTTTCCTTAGTATAAATATTAGTTAATAATAATGGTATTGGATACACTTCAACCTACGGTGGAAACAACTATGGATTTTACTTTGCTTTCTAGATTATGGGTTGTTTGACAAGGCGTCCAACTAATAGCTCATCTAGCTATTTATTAACAATTTGTCATTTTTACTTTCTTGCAATCTACATGCTTTCAGTTACATTTCCTTTCACATTTACATTTCTTGTCATTTATGATTCTTGCATATTTACATTTCTCGTCATTTACAATTTCTGTCATTTACATTTCATGCAATTCCCGATTATGTCTTGTATTTACTTTCAAGCAATGATGGGCTGAACAACCTAGCTTGGGTGTGAGAAAAGGTTTGGGAGATAAAGTCCTATGTGATGGTGGATAATTGTGTTCGCTATTGGTCATCTACCTTACTATTCACCCCTTGTTTCTATGTTTCATCCAAGTAATTCTTGAGGAGGTGACGTACCTTGTTTCACTTGGATGAGTTGGACTTGAATGCAAGCACAATGAATATATTGAATAAAATAGTAAGAACACAAATAATATAGATGCTTCATAGTCGTATATCTCACTTTGTACGATTACAATAATGATAAATTGAATATCGGCTCTATAGTAATCGACAACTATCATGGTTACCGCTAAACTCCTATTTATAATTAATGGCCTGATCTAATTACGGAAGGAAAGAGTTTAAGGAATTATAAACTTCCTTTTACAATAAATGCAAATCCTTTCCTTATTTTGACACAATAAAATCTTAGACCTAACAATCTCCCCCTTTGTGGCAAAATATATCATCATTTCTTTAACTCGAACATGCCTACAAATCTTCTAAGAGTCTGACGAAATATTATCCTTTCGTCAATTAACCTGATAGCTTCCAAAATAGAATTTCTTCTAGTTGAGCTCATCCTTGTAGTACTCTTCTTATCAGCACTAATTTCTGCAGCAAGTCTATTGCGAATCCCCCACAACGTTCCATCTGAATAAGCTGCAACCTCATCAAAGCGCAAGAACCTTTTCTCACCCTTCACATGCATCCACACTACTCCGTAAGCTGGATATGTGAGAACAGTTGTAACATCAAATTTATCCAACTCAGGAATTCTTTGATTAGGCTTTGCAATATGAATTTTCTTCTGTTCACTTTCAATGCCTCGTTTTAGATCATGAAGGTAACTATATCGGAGTTCCTTTTGAATATTTCGGACCACTGCTCTTAAGGCTCTTTGTTCATCCTCGTTTCTTTTATTCTTGTCTCTTAGCTCAGTATACAAAGTTTCAAAATCTAAGATGTCAAGATTAGCAAAATCAACTTCAGAGAAAGTATATACTTTTCCATCTTCTCTTCTAACTTTGAAAGTTGGATACTCAAGTTGAAAACCTTGTCAGAACCAATTTGCATAATTCCGATGATCTTGTGTCGTGAAATTACTTCTGATGGCTTTAGAGCTCTCATCTTCAGAATGTGAACATACTCTATGACTTAAGCTGCATCCATCTCCATTACTAAGTGGATGTGCGCCAAGTCTTCAGGTTTCTTATTTTTTCTGAATATCCGTTCCATAGTTTCTTCAAGATAGGGTACACAGATCTGCTGATTTACCCATTTTGACTTGCTTTCAGTTAGCATCCTTTGCCACCGAATTTGATGAGGTAACAGTCTCGGTTCATTTGTTTCTCTTGAAACATAGTTCTTTTCTGTGTGCTTCAAATTGACATAATCTTGCTCTTGGAGAACTGGTTCATATGGGTCTTTAAACCAGTTTTTCACGGAATTCCTTAGATTTTGAACATCGACTGTCTCTGGTTCGGCAGCTTCAGATGTGCTCTCAAAGTTAATATCTACCGCAGGATTTTCAACCGTAGGCGTATTCACTTCTTGAGTCAGACTAGGACGCTGTCTTCGGCGGGTTGATGGCGCAGATGGACCAGTAGGAGTTGGACCAGATGGTTGAGACTGAGTTCTTGAGACTCGGCGTGTCTCCCCCTCAGGGCGATTAGGAGCAGCGCCCGGATCGTTCTGATCAGGTCGAGGGGCAGGAATGGAAACAGTCGGTCTACAAGAGTCTTGAAGTTTAGTGCGAAGAGCGGTAATGGCACCAAGAAGCTCATCACGATTCCTTTGTTGAGTCGTATGCATATCAGATAACTGTTGTTCCATGTCGGCTTTGAATAGTTCAAACTTATACCGAGTGACTTAGAAGACCCATGAAAGAATCTTCAGGTTGACCCCAAGCAGTGGCTTCGGCAAGAAGATTAGCATACAACATGGACATCAGTTCATCATTTTTGTATTCATATCGATGTGGTGAGGGAGGTCGATTTCGGGGGTCCGCGGTCGGATCAGGATGTTGTGGTTGCGGTGAGGGAGTGCAACTGTTGCTCGGTCGGGAAGAACTTGCTTGATTTGGATCTGGCTGCCGGGAGCGTGAAGCTTGAAGGACTTCCTGAACAAAGGCTTTTCTTTCAGCAGTCATGCGAGCCTCATGAGCGTTTAACGTATCTTGAGCTCGTTGGATTTGAGCATCCATAAGCGCTTGAGCTTTGGGAGAGATCGTGAAAGACGAAGCAGTGGTACCTGAGAGGGAAACACTGGAATCACTTAGATTACCCGTTGACATCACAGTTGAATAAACTGGATGACCTACGTTCAGCGATGGCATTGATGTAGCACTGGTAGGATTTCCTTCCAATCCTCGTGAAAATGTCTGAAAGGGACATCACTATGGAAGTTTCTACTGGGCCACGAAGGCTCTCAGTGTGTGAAGACACGTGTTCCCTAACTGGCTCTAGACTCGAAGTGCATACAACTGAAGTCGAAGCAGGTGAGCTACTGCCTCTTGATTCAATAGTTGTGCCTCCCGAATGGAGGGGATCTAGATAAGGAGCTAAACTCACAAGCATATGTGAAACTGTCGGTTGTTGGGAGCCTTCAGAGTGGCTAGGAGGGGCGTGCAAGTGCGCTGCTAGTTCCACAACGTCTTGTCCACTAGACATACCCAACGAATGAGTAGGGCTAGCAGACGCGGTTACCTGGATGGGGGAGTCTGGTATCACGCTCACAATAGTTTTTCTCATTCCATCGCTCACGCTCACACATTATTTTTCAACTAAATCTCCCTCCGCTCTCCTTATCTCTCCAATTTGAGGCTCGGTGAAAATGTCAGACATGGATCCAGAGAACTGGTATGTTTCAAAATCGAAGGGTTCAGTCGGTGCATCATGTGGTTCATCAGTTGGTGCAGCATTTTGTTCTTCAGTGTCCGATGTAGAATCGGATAGAGGTGGTTGTGGACCAATTCGGCTAAGAGCTTATTCTTCGATGGTTGCGGTTCTTGGACGGCGGGAAAGTGGTTGAATATCGGATTCTTCCTCATCAGACGATGAAGTTCGTGGCGAATGCGGGTACGATTTACGAGCATTTTGAAGCAAGGAGTAGGTCGGGAAGTAGAAGCAGCTCGTGGGATAGTAGATGGTGGAAGTGGGATAGTTGGGGCAGCGGTAGTTGGTATTGGCTGATCAGGTGCACCGCCCGCGTCATTTCCCCTTACAATTGGCTCAACCCCCTATTCAGGATCCCCATGATCCTGAATCTGCTCATCTACCCTAGGACCCTCTCCGTGCTCATGATGTTCCTCGCGGTTTGGCTCTTGAGCAGGCACAGCCGGAGGTGGTTGAGCCATTAAAATGTGTCTCTCCCTATATGCTATAACACTCGGTGCATTCTGATCAGCATAGGCAAGCAGGGCTTCAGGGATAGGCATGATGAAGTCAAACTGTCGGTCGTTAAGCTTGAGGAACTTCAGTGAGTTGGTTGGTCCCAACTGTGATCCTGTTCGTCGAGGTATATCAGGTTTGGAAGACAGCATGGCATGAATAAATAGTTGAAGGAACCGTTGAAAGGGTATGAAAGCACGATCGCGATAATTGGATTTGTCTTCAACGAGTTCAACGAAGTCCGTCCAAATGACCATTGCATAATCGTAGTGACGGTTGAACACGATTCCATGAAATATACATAAGGCCGCAGTACTGGCTTTGTCCATGCCGGTGTGTTTGCTAGTCAGACATCGATTAACGATGGTGAAAAGTGAGAACCATATATGTGGCAGGTAGATTCTTTTGAACTGGCCGGGGCTCGTTAGAGGTTCGGGGGAGTTATATCCTAGGGCCTGGATATCAGTACAGAGTTCTTCTTCGGTCACGAAGGCATCAAATGGCCTTTCGTCGGTGGCGACAAGCAGACGGAGGATTCGACGAATCCGAGAAGGTGTCAGACGGGTGACAAAGTCGTCGATCTTGGCAGTGAAGTGGTGGTCACCGTCATCCGGATGGTATGTTAAGGTGTACCAGAACTGTTCACAATAGAACAGCGGAATGCGATGATCCAAGGCAAAGGCATAGCGCAAGGGGTGGCGTTGTTGGATATCGAGGATGAGTTGGTGTTCGAACGTGATGCCAAAATCGAGACGGTGGTTGTTTGGTTTGAGTTTTCTAAGCTCGGCTCTAGGCATCAAGAGTTCGTCTCAGTTGACTGCGTTAGTACTTGGTTCAGTTGACCTTTCAGAGGGCATGGGGTACTAATCATCGGAAAGTAGTGGATCGTTGATAGCCGCCATTTGAACTGAAAGAAAACAGTTTAGCAAATCATAAGAAAAGTCAGTTCTATGGATGAAGACAAGTTATAAAAAAATCCAAGTCTGAATGTCGAGTCCGGTTTGGTCAATAAGAGTTGAGAAAGGAAATCGAGACTAGTATGGTTTATAAAAAAAAATTATTGAGTGCAATTGGATCGATGAAAAAAATATCGAGTCAAGCTGGGTCGACATAAAGACTTAGTAAAATGTTAAAGTGCAAACCTGTGAGTCGACAAGAAGAATGTCGAGTGATGGGGAGTCGATAAAAAATTTTTATCGGGTCTCAAATAGTCGAGAAAAACTCACTAGGATATTTTGAAGATAATCTTTATCGATCCTTAGATACTCGACCAAAAAATTATGTCGGGTCCTAAAGAGTCGATAAAAATACTTAGACATTGAAGATCTTTTTATCGATCCTATAAGACTCAACAAAAATTTAAGTCGGGTCTTAAGGACTCGATAAAAACACTTCGACAATTTGAAGGTGTTTTTATCGATCCCTTGAGAGTCGACAAAAACTTAAGTCTAGGTCTTAAGGACTCGATGAAAATACAAGGAAAATTAACACGAAGGTCTAACTACACAGATGCAAAAATGGCCCAAAAGAGAATGAAAACCCTAAGTCTAGGTGCGAGTAGTGACCTCTATTGCATCTAAAACTAAACATAATCCTAAAATATGTAAAAATACTCCTAAAAAATTGACTGAAAGAACAGAAATCGGAAACCCATAGGGTTTTCGGAATATCAACAGGTTTAATGCCTAAAACATAATCATGCAGAGGTTAAAAGGAAAAAAGACAAGAATTAAAGTTGATCGGGAGAGAAATACGAACCTGGTGATGCTTTCTAATTTGAGAAATTCTTAGTTTTCAGAAATCAATTTCTGGAACTGGATGAACTCGAAGGGTTGTAGAGAGAAAGAGGGAAAATCAAACTTGTTTGAAAAGTAACTATTTGAGAGTGGGGCCCGAGTTTTAAATAGTGGGTTATCGGGTGATGACACGTGGCAAACTATTATTGGGCCGAGAATGATGATGACATCAGCATGATGTCGAGTGGTGTTTTTATCGGGCTAAGTACGGTCGACAAAAACTTTTTTTGTCGGGCCCTTAGGGGCCGAGAACCTTTGATTTTGATTTTAAAACTAAGTCTGATTTTTTTTTAAGAATAAGTGCTCCCCCTTAAAGAATGCGTAAAGTATTAAAACTTTGCTTCCCCTACAATTGTGAGTTAATGAAAAACGTACCTTGCCGCTCCCCCTCGAAAGCTGAAATGGTTAGACACACGACGAAAATAGCCGAAAAGAAGGAAATGAAATTAGGAAATCAGGTTTTAAGATTCAGCATGCCCAACTTGGACACTAGGAACTGGAAGCGTTTCTCATCCAAGGCCTTAGTGAACAAGTCGGCAAGTTGCAGTTCTGTATTGACAAAGTATAGTTCAATTGTACCTCTCTCGACATGATCTTTTATGAAATGATACCGAACATCGATATGTTTAGTCTTCGTGTGTTGGACAGGATTGCTTGAGATGGCGATTGCGCTTTTGGAGTCACAGTATATGGGAATCTTATCAAACCAGAATCCATAGTCCTTGAGTTGCGTGCGCATCCAAAGTACTTGAGAACGGCAACTTGTGGCAACAATGTATCCGGCTTCCGCGGTAGAAGTGGAGATGCAAGCTTGATTTTTCGAGGACCAACTTACCAGTTTATCGCCTAAGAATTGAATGTGTCCCGACGTGCTTTTGCGATCAAGCATGCATCCGGCGTGATCAGAATCTGAAAAGGCAGTTAACTTGAAACCCGTATCCTTGGGATACGATAGGCCAAGATCAGTAGTACCTTTTAAATATCGAAAAATGCGTTTTATAGCACTAAGGTGAGATTCTTTAGGAGATACTTGATATCTAGCGCATAAGCATGTGGCAAACATTAAATCCGGTCAACTAGCCGTTAAATACATTAAGGAACCAACCATTCCCCGATAGGTTTTAGAATCCACCACTTTTCCCAAGGGATGAGCGTGTAGTTTCGAACCTGGAGACATGGGAGTGCCAATCGGTGTACAAGTCGGTCATGTTATATTTACGTAACATATCCGAGATGTATTTCGATTGTTTGATGAATATTCCCATTGAAATTTTTTTGACTTGAAGGTCGAGGAAAAAATTCATCATACCCATCATGCTTATATTGAACTTGGCAATCATGAGCTCGGAGAAATTCTTGCACTGTTGGGGATTAGTCGAACCGAAAATAATGTCGTCAACATAAACTTGAATTAGCATGATATCACCATTTTCCTTTTTAATGAAAAGAGTAGGATCGATCTTACCTTTGGAGTATCCATTTTTCACCAAGTAATCAGAAAGACTGTCATAGCATGCGCGCAGCGCTTGTTTTAAGCCGTAGAGAGCCTTGTTGAGGATGTACACATGATTTGGCTTTGAAGAATCGAAAAACCCGTCAGGTTGGGATACATAGACTTCTTCACCGAGTACACCATTTAAGAAAGCAGTTTTGACGTCCATTTGAAACACTACAAAGTTCTTGTGAGCCGCGTATGCTAAGAACATTCGAATTGCTTCAATAAGGGCCACGGGTCTCATCATAATCAATTCCTTCTTGCTGGCGATATCCTTTGGCGACAAGTCGGGCTTTGTTACGAATGACAATCCCATCTTCATCTTGTTTGTTTTTGAAAATCCATTTGGTACTGATCATGGTTTTGTTTTGTGGACGGGGAACGAGGCACCAAACTTTCAAGCTTTCAAATTGATTGAGTTCGTCTTGCATGGCCACAATCCAATCAGGATCATTCATCGCATCTTGAATGGATGTGGGTTCGATCTTGCTCAGAAAGGTAGAGAAAGACAATCGTTGGCCGAAGCGGAACGCGTCGTAACTGGTTTGGTTGGATCTCCAATAATTTGATTTGCTGGATGAGAGCGGACCCATTTGGAAGTGTGAGGAAGCGGTTGAAATGCGTTGGGGTCCGTGGTATCGTCTTCATATGTACCGAGGGGAAGATCTTGAAGTGATTCCAGGGCAGGAGCCACATCAGAAGATCTTGTGGAACTGGTGACATCCTTGGGAGTGGAGGCCGATGGTGGGAGAGAGGATGCCGGTTCGTAGGGAGCGGGTTTGAACTTGGTTGAGAATTAGGTTGAGCATTATGTTGAACAGGTGGAGTGCATACAGATGAGCTTGGAATTGCAGCAGGTGAGACGGTTTCCGTTGTAACTGGCGGTCTAGTAAGGTCGGTAGTCTCGGCAACTTCCAAGATAGGCGGAGTGATGTGTTTGGGTATTTCGGAATGAGAGTCGAAATAATCTGAGTAAAGTACTCGAACAAATCATCTAGATCTGATGATGCGGTTTTGGAAGTGGAAGCTTGAGCGTTTTGAGCAGGTTCCGAATGGAGTTATTCGGAAGCTAGAATACCGGTGAGTGCGGGTCCAGAACTGTCTTGTTCAGGAGCCATCTCGGCTTGAGTATCAAACTGAATATTGACACTTTCCGTGACACAACGTGCATGTTTCACGTAGACCCGATATGCTGAGGCGTTTGGAGAGTAGCCAAGAAAGTAAGCTTCATCTGCTTTTGGCTTGAGTTTTCCATGATCTTCCTTTTCATTCAAAATAAAGCATCAAACTCCGAAGGTGTGAAGATGATCGATGGATGGAACGCGGTCGTATATCAAATGATATGGTGTCTTGTTGAATCGCTTGTTGATGATTGACCGGTTTTGAGTGTAGCAAGCGGTATTGACAGCTTCGGCCCAAAGGTAAAGTGGCAGTTTGGAAAATGTAAGCATAGTTCGAGTGGCTTCAACTAGCGTACGATTGCGGCGTTTGACCGCACCATTTTGTTGCGGAGTTCGAGCCGCAAATGTGTGTGTGCTTCCAACTGATTCGAGATAACCGTCAAGGGAACAATTTTTGAATTCGGTTCCGCTATCACTGCGGATGGTTTGAACGATGAGTTCCAGTTTCACTTGAATGGCTTTTAAGAAAGTGATGATGGTGTTGGGAGTTTCATCTTTTGAGTGAAGAAATTTAACCCACGTAAAGCGAGAAAAATCGTCAACCATTACGAGAACGTATTTCTTTCCATGAATACTTTGAGTACGCATTGGGCCGCATAAATCCATATGGATGAGCTGAAGGGGTCGAGTTGTGCTATGAGCCACCTTGGGTTTGTGAGAAACTTTCTTCATCTTTCCCATCTCGCATGCTTCGCATAAGTATGGTTTGTCAAACTTTATCTTTTGTAGACCGGTGACTAATCCGTGAATGGAGAGGTGATTGATGTTTTTGAAATTCAAATGAGAAAGTCGTCGATGCCATAACCAGTTCTTGGGATTAGAAACATTTGAGATTAGACAAACATTGGAAGGAGCGGTCACTTGGGATAGATCGATGGTGTATAGGTTGGATTTGCGCGAGCCGGCTAATAGTTCTTTTCCTTCAAAGGTTCGCACACAGCATCTTTCGGGTCGAAAATTAACTTCAAGTTGTTTGTCACAAAATTTGCAAATACTTAGCAGATTGTGGCTCAGACCTTGAACATAGGAAACATCGGAAATGGTGATGTTGTTTTGAATGATGTCTCCATGTCCTTTGATGGGTGCTAAGTGATTGTTGCCAAATCTTACGAATCCACGCCTTTTTTCTTTGTAATTGGCAAGCAGCTTCTTTTGTCCGGTCATGTGTTTGGAGCAACCAGAATCTAAGTACCACACATGACCGATCTACACAAAATCAGGCAGATTTAGGTACCCATTTGTAAATGGGTCCTACGGGGTTAGTTGACTTTGTACCTTTGGGTACCCACTTGAAGTGGGACTTAGGGTCGTTAGTCATGGTCTTTTTAGGAACCCATTTATAAATAGGCGATGGTTGAAAATAATTATGATGAAAATTATAAGAATTATGCAAGTTAGGAAAATAATCACAACCATAATCAAACGAATTTAAGCGCACAAAGTCATTCACACCACAATTTGAGCAACAAATTTTATTACGAGAAAATTTAATTAAATGTCGAAACGAATGAACTTTATACGGAAATCGAAAGTAACTATTAGATCTTTTGACATTTGTAAAAGAAAATTTGTCTTTATTGCGGGATGACGACTTTGAAGTACGTTTGCCTTTTTCAACCCAAACTTGTTTGATCTTTAAGGTATGAACAACTGAAACATCAATAGGCCAGATGTTAGTACTTTTTGAAATAAATTGATTTTGATTCGTTTGGTTAGAATGACTGTAAAGCGTTTAACTTGTGGAACACTCATTTGGATCCTCTGGAAGCAAAACTGATTCAATTGGCTTTTTGTCTTTGTCCAAAAACTCCGTATGATTTGGAAGTGTAGGATTGAAGTCAAATTCGGCAGTTAAATTATTTAAACATTCATCATCGTTAAGTAAAGAAAGATTAGGATTTGTTGGCTCAAGGTCATCTAGTTTATCATCAAATTTGTTTAGGAGGAATATAGTTTGGATCTAATTTAAACAACTCTTCACAATCATAATTGCTAACGAATGCTTTACACGAAGAAATATTGGAAACAGAATCATTTTCGTGATTGTTGCTTAATTGTAAAGCCTCGTTTTCCAATTTTTTTATTTTTAAAATAAATGCCTTTTTTTCCTTTTCCGACGAAGAACGTTCTGTTTCCAACACCTTTTCAAGTTGAGTAATTTTCTTTTCTAAGAACAAGGTGGGAATATAAGGTTTAAATTCAGGAATTTGAGTTTGAAGTTCTTCATCGGTATAAGATGGAAAATAGTCTTTTGGAAGAGTTTCTTTTGAAGAATCCTCTTCTACTATTTGAGCATAGCAGAAAGGAATTTAATGAAAATCCTTGTTTCTCCTATTCAAATCTTCCCTTTCTTCGACGTTGGAATCCGACTTCATAAATTGAATTTTGTAATCCGGACCAAGGTTTAGATATTCAAATTTATAGATGGCCTGTTCTAAGTGTTTTGGATTATCAAATCCTAATCCGGCTTTTGAACCGAAGTCTTTTGGAGCGTTTAAATGAATTGTGTGCTCAGTTTGACCAATTTTATACAGTTTGAGTTCCAAATCCTTGCGTTTTTCCAAAAGATCTTGTCTTTGAATACTGACAAACTCATATTTTGAAGAAAATTCTTCGGTCTCACTTTTAGATTTGTTAAGTTGTGTTGTGAGATCCGAGATTTGTTGTTGTAACTGAAATTTTTCTTCTAGAAAAATGGTTATCTCCTTTTGATGATTTTGTGCAATACTATGAGATGTTGCAAGTTCAGATTGTGCAATTAGCAGTTGTTTACGATTATTTTCTAAGCATGCTTCTAAGTTGGAAACCAAAAGTTTCTCGGTTTTCAACTTAGGTTGTAATTCTTTTAATTTAAGCATCAAATCATGCATTTGGGAAACAAAATTGTCATAGTCAGAGTGGCTTACCTCGGGTGTGTAGTCGGAAGCGTTCGAAATGGAATCATCAGAATAAGCCATCAGACTGAGGTGTGCTTGTACATCGTTTTCCATATCATCATTATCATTACCTTGATTGAGCCATTGTTCCTCTTCCGCCATGAGTACTTTACCGGCTTCCTTTTGTTTAGCCAACATCAATTTGTAGGTGAAGTAGTTTGAGTCTTGGATGATTGTCTTTTTGCATTCACGGGCATAGTGGCCGGATTTTCCGCAGTTGTAACACAGGCTCATTTTACCCTTGAATTTGTCTTCCGGTTTGGGTGTAGGACGAGATTCTTCTCTCCTTGGCTTAGGCTCAAACATGGCTTTGCGTTCATGCTTTGTTGGTCCCGAAGCATATCGTTGTTGATTGGGATTTGAGCGACGAGAGAACTTTTGTTGGAACGATCTTGTAAGAAAGGCCAATTGTTGTTGGAATTTGGCGATTTCCGGAGCATAATTGAACTCTTCGTCTTCTAAATCAGGAATGACGTCTTGTGATATGCTTTGGGATGTATGAGATGAATCTTTTGCTACTAAGGCTATTGGATCGGAATTCTTTTTGGTGTTTTCCCCCATTAATTCAAGTACCTCTTCTTCGTCTTGTTGTAGGGTTTCGTAAACTTCGTGAAGATCGAGTTCAGCGAGAAATTTGTTGTGTTTGATTTGATTGGCAAAGCGGCGCCATTCCGGTTGAAGGTTGCTAACAAACTTCACATTGTTCTCGATCTTAGTCTTACGAATTTCGTTCACCAATTGAACAAAATGAGTGTAAGTGTTCGTAAGACTTTCACCCTCTTTGGCTTTGAATTCTTCGTATTGCGAGATACAGTTGGTGATCTTTAATTGAGTTCCAATCTTTGTTCTGAGCATAAATTTTTCGATTTCTTCCCATATATCTTTGGCATATCTTTTGTAGCTATTGATGCTCATGTAGATATCATTTGGGAGGCTCATTAGAAGGAACGAGCGAGCTAGCTGATCACCCTTCATGATTTTCTTTCCCGTGGCATCCCATGAAGTTTTTGGTTTTACTCCTCTTGTGGCAGCGACCGGAGGAGTGGCATTTGGCATAGCAAGGAATTCTTGATAGAAAGGTGGTGGAGGACCGTCCTTGACGGAACTCATGATTTCATCGGCGTAATCACTACGTTCAATGAAATCGAGAAATCGGTCCTTCCACTGAGAGTATTCTCCGGGGAACAGAATTGGAGGTTTCGTGTCTGAACCAACGGCCATAGCTTCGCGGGTAGTCATTGTACTTCGCTTGATGATCACGATCAGTGAGTTTTGGAAATTTTCTGGGTTGTTTTTGACAAATAGAAAGTTTTTCTCGATCGAAGGAGGGTCGACAGAAAAATTTATCGGGTTAGGTTGAGATGACAAGAGTTTTTGTCGGGTGATTGGGGCACGATAACAATTTTTTGTCGGGTTAAAGGGACTCGATAAAACTTATTATTGAGTCGATGACCAGAAGTTTATCGACCAGTAAAGAGTCGATAACTAATGTTTATCGATTGACAAAGACTCGATAAAAATTCTTTGGCAAAAATAAATCGAACCAACAAAAAAAATTATATCGATTACAGATGACTCGATAAAAAAATTTTGTCGATTGATAAGGACTCGATAACAATTCAAGTATATTAAATCTGATTTTTCTTTAACTGATAAACCAGAAAACAAGGGTAAAGCGTTCTTGACTAAGAAGAACAAGTCTTTTTATGGACAAGAATAGCTAAGTTCTTATTTGTTCAGTAAAGAATAAAAATTAAAATTACTAGAGTTTAAGATTTTTACTTGAGAATTCTTTAGTAAGAAAAGCTGCAAGAGTCACTAGTTCCTAAGTTTTCTTATATAAAGAGTTTCAAAAGTAATCAAAATAAACTAGAATAATTTTAATTAAAACAGATTAAATAGTTTGAATAAAAATCAAGTTTCTTGAACTTTTGAATCGACAAAAATTTAAATTAAAGCAGGATAGAGATTTATCGAGTAAAAAGAATAGACGAAAAAACAAATCTGGAATTTTAAGAAGTTTTATCGGGTGAAGAGTAAGATGTATGAATCGAGAAAAACTCAAGAAAGCAGAAATCGAGATTTTACCTTCTGTTTGTGATGATTTCTTCAGAAAATAGCCAAAACTCAGATTGTTTCAGCTCTGATACCACTTGTTGATCCCAGTATATGCAAGAACAATGAATATATTGAATAAAACAGTAAGAACACAAATAATATAGAAGTTTCGTAGTCGTATATCTCACTTTGTACGATTACAATAATGATAAACTGAATATCGGCTCTATAGTAATTGACAACTATCATGGTTACCCCTAAACTCCTATTTATAATTAAAGGCCTAATCTAATTAAGGAAGGAAAGAGTTTAAGGAATTATAAATTTCCTTTTACAATAAATGCAAATCCTTTCCTTATTTTGACACAATAAAATCTTAGACCTAACAGATACACTTCAACCTATGGCGAAAACACCTAAGGATTTTACTTTGCTTTCTAGATTTTGGGTTGTTTGACAAGGAAACCAACCAATAGCTCATCTAGCTATTTATTAACAATTGTCATTTTTACTTTCTTGCAATCTACAAGCTTTCAGTTACATTTCCTTGCACATTTACATTTCTTGTCATTTACGATACTTGCATATTTACATTTCTCGTCATTTACATTTCTCGTCCTTTACAATTTCTTTCGTTTATATTTTATGCAATTTCCAATTATGTCTTGTATTTACTTTCAAGTGATGATGGGCTAAACACCTTAGCTTGGGTGTGAGTAAAGGTTTGCGAGATAAAGGCCTATGTGATAGTGGATAATTGCCTTCGCTATTGGCCATCTACCTTACTATTCACCCCTTGTTTCTATGTTTCATCCAAGTGATTCTTGAGGAGGTGACGTACCTTGTTTCACTTGGATGAATTGGAATTGAATGCAAGCCAAAGTAAATTTTAGAACTCTGAAATGTTATAGAAGGTTATAAAGAACCATGTTAACTTTCCCAAGTTGCAACTATATGGAACGCGTGTGTAAGATAAGTGTGAACATCAGTTGGGTTACTCAATTGGGTACTGCTGGTTATTAATCTAACCTAAACCTCGAAAAGGGTTGTGCAATCCAGTAGTGAGGTAGAGAACCAATGATGCGGCATCCCGTAGGGTCATGCTGTAGCAAGGTTCCCAACACATTGTTGCTAAACTCCAGCCTGAACTTACACCCTTGCTTTCTTTAATTACTGTTTTCAAGCACGCTTACTTTCAAGTCACCGTTAACCAAAGATCCAACGCATTCCTTCGAATTTTCTTTTAAAAATCACTTTTTAAGCCTGACCGTGAAATACTGCTTTGCTTTTATTGTCCTTGTGGGAACGATAATCCGGTACTTTGTACCACTTTATTACTTGTTCAAACGATAGTGGTTAACATGTATACTTGCATGGGATTCCGTTTGTGATTTTCGAGTTACAAAATCTGCCTACCATGTTTTTGGCGCCATAGTCGGGGACAAGTCAAAAACAAGTTTTTTTCTCATAATCATTTTTAAACTCTGATTTTTCTACCACCTTTGTTACTGATTTTAAGTTGCATGCCACGTTTGTCGCACGGTGAATTCTTTGATTTTGTTCTCGACATTGAAAGAACTTTTCAACAAAGGAGAAGGACTCAAAGAACTTTGTCACATGTTTTCGAAACTGTTAGCATGGTTGCTTTTGGACCTGAAAATAGGCCAGTGCGCCTGATATTGTTCAAATTGCAAACTCAAAAGATAGGAACATTATGGCTTATGCTATGCCTGCGTTAGACCAGTTGCGTACAAGCATAGTTAGACCGGAGATGGACGCTACCCATTTTGAAGATCCTCGTCTACATCTTAAAACTTTTATGGAAATCACTTATTCTTTCCTACTCAATGGAGTAACTGATGAAGCCTTACGGCTGAAGTTATTTGCTTTTCACTGAGAGATAGAGCACGATCTTGGTATAACTCTTTTGGAACCAGATTCAATAGTCACTTGGAATCAAATGGCTGAAAAGTTTTTAAAAAAATATTTTCCACCAACACGGAATGCTAAGTCCAGAAATGAGATTTGCATGTTTAAAGAAATGGATGATGAAGCAGTTACGGATGCTTGGGAAAGGTTTAAGGATTTGTTAAGTGTTGATCATAACTCCTCTAAGTGATTTGAATATGATTCCTCTATATACTTAGTGAAATTCCATTTGTAGACTTATGCTTAAATTCAGCGATAGCATACACTGATTGTTATCAGCGATCGCTGAAAATCAGAAGCCTCAAGTCTACCTCTGAAGATCTGAAGATCAACCAACACATCCAAAGAACATTCAGCAAAAGTCGAAGACCAAGCTGAAGAAAGAGATAATCAGCTAGTGATCTGAAGCACTTCAGTGATAGCAAGGATAATCTAAACCAAAGTGTGAAGTCTTGTCAAGCCTCAACGATACTCTGAAAGTCCATCCTTGAAGTTTCAAGTTCAGCGATCAAGTGAAGCTTCTCAAACAAGATTAACGTTGATCTTATCCTCGATGCACAAAAGTCAAACCTTATACTATGTCAGAGAAGGACATACGGATTGTCTCATATGTCCCCATCATATCTGATATGGCACTGTTCATACGCGGCCAAAAGCATGGTTGCTTTTTGAACAAAGAACAAGCTTCCTATGAATGCTTGACACATGGCATATACCTTTTGTCTTGCATTAAATGCAAACGGGTATAAAAAAGATGAAGATATCTTCTTCATCTTTATGCATGCTACTTTCTATTTTCTATAACCTCTGTCTCTTTTCCTTCTTACTTCCTTGTGCATCAACTGTGTGATTTCTTAAGTTACAATAGAATAGGTTTATTACTTGTTATAATTCCGCTTGTAACTGTAAATTTGTTTATTCAATATAAACTCGTTTAAAAACTAAAAATTTGTGTGTTTGTATTCAACGCCCCCCCCCCCCCTTCTACAAACTGTTTCTATATCCTTTAACTCTTGTAGACTCCTTTGGGACCAACAAGTGGTATCAGAGCAGTGTTTTTGCTTATTTTAAAATATCTTTGAACAAATCTATTTTAAAATGAGTATTACTAATACAAACTACATTGATAATGGATCTTTAGCTAAACTTCCAAGATTTAGCCGTGATAACTTTCCATTATGGAAGGAAAGAATGACTCTATTCCTAGAAGAGTCAGATCCTAAGATCCCCTACTATCTAGAAAATGGACCATTTGTTCCTACAGCCCTGGTAGCTAGTGTCCCTGTCACTATTACCACTCCAGCCATTGCTGAAAGGAGAATTGTCAAAAATCTTAGTCAATGGACTGAAGAAGAGAAAAAGGAAGTAGCTATAGATGCTAAAGCTAGATCCATAATTGCAATGTCTTTACCAGATGAAGTCTATCATTCTGTTATGAAGATGAGAACATCTAAGGCCATGTGGGATACCTTGTGTATTCAATATGAAGGGACTGATGAAGTCCAAATCACTAGGTGTATTAATCTGGTAAGACAATATGAAAGTTTTATGCACTCAAAAGGTGAAACTCTCTCTCAAATTCACCAAAGGTTTAACTGTCTGTTGATTGATATGAAAACTGTCAACAGAGAATATTCTAATGCTGAAATACTGACAAAATTCATGGAGGCACTACCTGAACAATGGGGAGTGTACACTACGTGTCTAAAACTGTCAAAAAATCTTGAAACTCTCTCTCTCTCTGAGTGCTTTATATGGAATGCTCTTAAATGAAGAGCAATCTCAGGTCTTAAGAAAAAACCTCATAAATGATATCAAGGGTGCCAAAAGTACTTCTTTGGCACTAGTTACTTCAGAGGTAGAACCATCAAAACTAGTCTCTTCTTCCATCAACTCTATCACTGAATTAAATCAAAATAATTCAGAAGAACTCACTGATGCTGACATCTCTGAGTTTGATAACTCTCTAGCACTTCTAACAAACAACTTTAAAAGATTTGCTAGAAAGAGCAACGTTCGAAAACCTCCTGCTATCACTGACTCTGATATGTCAAAAACTCTGTCCGCTGAAAAAGCATCTGCTATATGCTATAACTGTTAGCAAAAGGGTCACTTTGCTAGCGAATGTAGATCTAAGAAAGTAGTTGCTCCCCCCACCTCTCAAAACTCTGATAAAAAAGGAAAGGTACTTTAAATTAAAAAAATAAATACAGAGATCTGCAAAGAACCAGCGAAAGGGCAAAGGTCTAATTGCTGAAGAAGTTGACTGGGATCAAGAAGAAGATTGGACCAAAACATCTGATGAATCAGGCTCCGATGAAGAAGATCTTGCTTTCCTCTGTCTAATAGCAAGAATTGAAGAGGCTGAAGAAGTCTCTGAAACTTCCTGCTCAGAGTCTCCTTCAACTCAGGTAAACATTCCTATAAACTCCTCTATACCTTAAAGTAATAACTTGTCCGCTCTCGATGTTATGACCGTTGAATTTTACAATGCTCTAAATGGAAAGATTAAAGCTGAACAAATTAATATTGATCTTTCTAAACAATTGAAAATTTGCCATTTAAAAATCAAAGAACTAACAAAGATTGTAGATTGCCTAAAAGATCAAGTCTTTGTAAATTAAACAATTAGTATTGAGAGACAACAAGCTATCACTGAAAAGGAAACGGCCATCGCTGATCTTAAGGCTGAAAAGGCTACCATCGAAGGATGGTGCAAGGCCTCTGATAAAGTCAGCAAGATCATCAATGCTAAAATCCCTCTGAAAGTCAAAAGTGGGTTAGGATATAACCCTGATAAAGAAGAATCAGAGAATGATCGTTCCATGTTGAAATTCATAATGTTCGTCTCTTCAATTCCTGATCCTTCTTCCTCTGAAAATTTGACTGTTCTTAAATCTAATGATTCTAAGAAAATGATCAAGAACAAAGTTCCTGACCACGTTCCTAAAATCAAAAACTTTCAGAAACAGAAAAATAACTCCTCTGTTCCCTCTGTAAGTCATCCTAAAGCTGGGAAGAAAATCCCTGGATCTATTCAGCGATCAACTCCCAAAATTAATATCGATCTTACACCTGTCCCTGAAAAGATTGTTATACCCCCAAGGACATCGGACAAAGGAATTCTAGGCTCTGCTCCTGAAAATATTTCTTCTCGCACTCTGAAATCTTTCAATTCCAAACCTACTCACAAATATAGGAAATGTTATCATTGTGGTGAAACTACCCACATTGCCAGCAAATGTTCTAATGCTACTAAAGCTGAAAAATTAGCTCATGGAAAGAACGTAGATCAACCTGATAAATCAGCGAGAGTGAAATCCACCAAGGTTGGGAAACCTTCCAAGGCGAAGATATCCACTGAATAGAATTCTTCAGCTAGTAGCTCTTCCGCCACTCCTTCCACTAACACAGCAGGACCCATAGTAATATGGTACCTATGAAAAATTAATTCTTTTGTTGTATGCAGAGTGCCAAAGGTATCTGGTATCTTGATAGTGGATGCTCAAGGCACATGACTGGCAGAAAATCTCTACTCTCTGAATACAAGGAAGAAGCTGGTCCCTCAGTGACCTTTGGTGGAAATGGCAAAGGATACACTAAAGGTTATGGAATTCTATCCAATGGAGCCACTTCATTTAGTCGAGTCGCTTACATTGAAGGACTGAAGCACAATCTATTGAGCGTTGGTCAGCTATGTGACAAAGACTTCAAAGTTCTATTTCTAAAGAATAGATGTGCTGTCACTGATTCTAATGACAAACTTGCCTTAACAGGCAAAAGAGTTGAAAATGTGTATGTCATTAACATGAATAGCTCTCACTCTGAGAACATGTGCTTCATTTCCAGAGCCTCCTCAGACATAAACTTGTTATGGCACAAAAGACTCTCTCATCTGAACTTTAAGACAATCAATGAATTGTCTCAAAAAGAACTTGTCAGGGATCTCCCTAATCATACCTTTGCAAAGGAATCTCTTTGCTCAGCGTGTGAAAAGGGAAAATTGACAAAAGCCTCGTTCAGATCTAAACAAGTTTCTTAAGTAACCTCACCTCTTCAGCTTCTCCATATGGATCTATTTGGACCTGTCAATGTCCAATCTCTATCTGGAAAGAAGTACACTCTTGTGATAGTTGATGAATATTCCAGATACACATGGGTATTCTTTCTTCGATCCAAAAGTGATACACCTGACGTTATTATAGCTTTTATCAGAAGAATGGAAGTCCTGAATAATCTTATCGTTCGCTCCATGAGAAGTGATCATGGTACTGAGTTCAAGAACAGTACCTTGATTCATTTCTTTAAAGAAAAGGGAATCCCTCACAACTTCTCATCAGTGAGAACCTCAGCAAAACGGTGTTGCTGAAAGAAGAAATCGAACAATTATTGAAGCAGCTCGCTCAATGCTCAGCGAATCGCATCTACCTACTCAATTCTGGGCTGAAGCAGTCAATACAGCATGCTTTACTTAGAATCGATCCATTATAGTAAAGCGATTCAAAAAGACCTCCTATGAACTATTTCATGGAAGAAGACCCTCTCTGAAATATCTACACATCTTTGGATGGAGATGTTATATTCTGAATGACAGAGATCATTTGGGCAAGTTTGATCCAAAAGCTGATGATGGGATATTTCTTGGATACTCTTCTATATCCAAGTCTTGGGATCCCTGATCTTCCAATATCAAGCAACGATCCATCATCATCAGGGATCAACATCACTCCTCTCAATCAGATTCCTCCATCTGATACTTCTTTAGGAAATTCTTCAGTGAATAACCAAGCTTCATCTTCTACTAATCAAACCTCTGAATCACCTCCAGAATTGATATTAAGTGAAGAACCTGTCGCTGAAACGACCAACGTCATCCCTGAAAGAGAGCAAGTCGCTGAATCTATTATTGATCAATCACCTCAACCTCCAGCTCAGCGATGGACTGCAAATCATCCAATAAATCAAATCACTGGTGATCCCAATGCAGGTATAAAGACTCGTAGAGGTACAGGTAATATCTGTCACTACGTTAATTTTATTTCTCTCTCTGAACCTAAGAAGATAGATCAAGCTATCTCTGATCCTAGTTGGATCTCTGCCATGCAAGAAGAACTAACTGAGTTTCGTAGAAACAAAGTTTGGAATCTTGTTCCTCGTCTATCTGATAAAACTGTAATAGGAACCAAATGGGTTTTTCGAAATAAGTTGGATGAAAATGGCACTGTAATTCGCAATAAGGCTAGACTTGTTGCTCAGGGATACAGACAGGAAAAAGGTATTGACTATGATGAGACCTTTGCTCCTGTTGCTAGATTAGAAGCCATAAGACTCCTTTTAGCTTATGCTGCCCATAAAGACTTTAAAAAATTTCAAATGGATGTTAAAAGTGCTTTTCTAAATGGTAAACTCAGCGAAGAAGTTTATGTTGAACAACCTCCTGGGTTCTCTGATCCAAACCATCCTGGTTATGTTTTCAAACTTCAAAAAGCTCTTTACGGGTTAAAACAAGCTTCGAGAGCTTGGTATGATACTCTCTCAAAATACCTTCTTAAAGAAAAAATTGTTCATGAAAAAATTGAACAAACTCTATTTTTAAGAAAATATAAAGGTCATACTATTCTTGCTCAAATATATGTTGATGACATTATCTTTCGTTTCACAAGACTCAAACTTTGCACTCGTTTTGCAAACAGAATGAAGAAAGAATACAAAATGAGTATGATGGGTGAACTAACATATTTTCTAGGTTTACAGATTAAGCAATCTGACAAAGGAATTTTCATTTGTCAAAGTAAATATGTTAAAGACCTGTTGAACAAATTTGATATGAATCAATGCTCAGCAATGAAGACCCCGATGGCACCTCCTCTGACCTTGAATAAGGACCCAAATGGGAAACCTGTCAATATCACTGCCTATCGTGGGATGATCGGATCTCTGCTGTATCTTACAGCGAGTAGACCTGATATCATGTATTCTACGTTGAATATTTCTCCATTCTCTGAACTCTGATTCAGCGATACTTGATCTTTCTCACTCAGGCATGAACTTCTAAATCTTTACATTCTCTGAATATTTTTTTCGGGGAATGTCTTCAAACTAAAAACCCATCACTGACAATCCTTTATTGTCTATTGATGAAGAATTTAAGGATAATGATTAACATTTTTAAATGATAATCATTTTCAAAATTTTCAAATAAGAAAAGGACACGTCAGACCTTTATCTGACACATGACGGACCACGACGTTTCCTTTCTCACTCTTTTCTAGGAACGTGCGCTAGGTCATCATTACTTTTCAAAAAGTTAAAACCGTCGTTTAGCTATCCTTTTCTCTCTCCTCTTTCTATTTAATCAATTCATTTCTTCATTTGATTCTTTACGCGCTCATTACTCTCAAAAAGGAAGAATCTTCCTTGAATCTTCAAGCCTTCTTCAAGAACACCAATAACACGCACTTGTGCGTTTTTCCTTGTTTTTAACTTTTAAGGTTTGATCTAACCCTTATTCTTTACTTAAAACAACAGCAACAATGTCTCTTAATCACATCTTTAAACTTAAATTTATAACTTTCTTTTAATCAAAACCTGTTTTAAAGTCTAAAATACATGTGATAAAACCCTAATTATTTCTCAAAACTTGTTCTGGATTCGTCTTAGAACAGAAGACCATTTTTGGTATTTTTTTTCACCCCTTTTCTAAAAATTGTGTTACTAACAAGTATTTTGATCTTTGTTCATCACAACACTTGTTTTTCTTCTACAAGTTTTGGTAATCTTTGTACCAAAGACATATTCTGGTTTATTCCTTCTATATTAAACCATGATCTTCCTCTTTTGTGTTCCAATCTTTGAAAGAGACATGGCTTTTCAAGCAAAACTACTCAAGCTGACGAACGTGCCCCAATTGTCCTGGAAAAAGCTCATGCCTGCCTCTTCGAGTTGGAGCAAGCCACCTTCAAGGCGTGCAACAACCTTGCCTTGGTGGACATCCCTACTGATAAGGCTCACTTCAACGATGGTGCAACTTTCATCAAGACTTTGTCCCTTGATGTACGCATTCGTGCACAACCCTATTGGCATAACTGCTCACCTTCAGGCTCTCTGGTACACTGCTTATTGCACGACACTCACTACTGACAAGGGAAACAAGCTCCCTACCATCGCAATCACTATCCCCACTCTTGGCCCTTTTGCATTCACCTCAGGATTTCTAAGGAATGCTCTTCACCTCCCCTCAAGAGGTAAGAATCAGCGATGGGCCCCTGAGCCCACCAAGGAGCATATAGAGGAATTTCTCGACTCTATTGGCTACGTATGGGAGAACCCTGAAGCAAAGACAGTAGGATCGAAGATGGAGAAGAAGCGGCTTCCAGCTCGCTGGCAATACATATTCACCCAAGTGATTCAGTGTTTGGGTTCCAAGACTGGCACTCATGATCAGGCCAGCAAGCATTTCCAAGACCTTGGCTACGCTCTCTGCACCAACTACAAGCTGAATTATGCAAACTACATATTCAGCGACTTGTACAATAGGGTGAAAGCTGCAAAGAGGAACCAATTCATTCCTTACCCTAGATTCTTTGCAACAATCATGGAGTATGCCTTCAGGGATGAATATCCAAAGGTTGCCAACCAAAGCTTCTCCATGGTCGGCAAGAAGTCTCTGGACATTGATGTCCATCCAGATGATGCTCCTTACACTCTCTACATGCTGCAACTCATTGAAGCAGCAACAACTGTCTCCGTCTCACTGAACGACCCATCAGTGAGTATCCCAGACACCTCCACTCGCTCCAAAAGAAAGAAACCAACCAATGGTCACAAAAATACCATTGCTCACAAACCGGCGGCAAAGAAACCAAAGAAGGGAGTCTCTCAAAATACTTCCCTTCCTGATTCAGGCGTCATACCAACGTCCTCTACATCCGTTGCTGTTTCTTCAGCACTACCACCACCTTCAGCAACTCCGGTCACTGAACATGTTATAGCCAGCTCCGCTGAAGCTGGATCAGGTAATACATTCACAGCCTTCTCTTCTTCTTCCACCATCTCTTCTTTGGTCCTCACACAAACATATGATTCAGAGATAGTTGTCCCTATCTCTGATCATGTTGAATCACATGTTGTCCAAACTTCAGTATTGTTTCGACAATCTGAACTTTGGAAAGCCAGTACAACAGGACCTCAGCATTTCTCTCACATACATACTAAGACACAGGCTAGTGATCCACATGACACTACCGTAGTACACGTTGTCCCTGAGAGTAATCCTCATGATACTCTCAAGGTAAATAACATGTCTTGTCACCCTTCATCTAACCTAGAGCTCTTTTTGGTTGCTCCGTCTATGTTGTCATCAGGTATTGCACCTTCTCTCTCTACTTCAGCGACCACCATCACTACCTCCAAGGCTACTGTTGCTGCTCCCTCCATTGTTAGCAAAGGAAAATCTCCTCAGCAACCAAAGACGGATGTTGATCTGCGCCGGATTAAGCAGGAGAAGTTTTCCTCAAAGCTTCCTCCTTTCGCTATGGAGATCAATTTTAATTTGTATTTCACTAGAGATGTGGAAAAGTCTCTTAAATTCTCTCTTAAATTCTCTCCAATACAACAATACAAATTACTCTCTTAAATTCTCTCCAATACAATCGACACTTGATATAGTGAAGGCTATTTCTATTTATACTATTACAATGGAAAATTCAATGATCTAGCCTATCACGTAATGACACGTAAGCAAGACATCTAACAAATTCAGTTACGCACAAGATGCATGAGTTGCCACGTCATTAAAGCGCATGTGTAGTTCATAAAGTGGAATCCAGAAGATGCTCAATCTTCTGGATTGTCTTTGTATCTTCTGAACTACTGCTTCTAAAGAGAAGTACCTCTGGAGAGTTCAACTTGCTTCTTTAAGGAACGTTCTGATTCATACTTCAAATAAGCTCTAACAAAGTAAATTTCTAATAATATAATTAAAACAAATTTCTAATAATATAATATGTTAATTAATACAAACAAGATAGTAAAAAAATTAATAATATAAAATGTTAATTGAAAGAATTTAAATTGATATTTATACATATACTATAATTTTAAATTTGTTGAAACAAAATTTAGAAAAAATAAACATTAATCTATGGCTTTCAATCACAATTACATCTAATATGAATAACAATAAAATTGATCAACCTCACATATCCTAATTAATTAATACATTTCAAAAATATAATTAATAATTAAATTAAATATTTTATTAAAGTTATTTAGCATATTTTATTTATCTATGAAATAAAATAAGTATTACTTTATTTTTCATGTATCTTACATGAACATTTTTTAAATTGTAATATTTTATTTTATTTTACATCTAAATATATTCAATAATAATTAAAAAAATAATTGATATTGTTAATAACATTTATAAATAGTTATTAGTTATTATTAATATTTATGATATAATAAAAATTATTTAATAATGCATAATTAAAATTATTTAATAATTTTTAATGACTATAAATTAATATTAAATATAAATAATTAATATTTAATAATAATACTAATAAATAAATAATATTAATCAAAGTTATAAATGGATAAAATTTTATAAGCTACTCCAAACGATTAATTAAAGTATAAGGTTAAATAATTGAAATAGCAACCTACTTTCGTAAATTTTCTTTGAGAAAAATCCGATAAAACCCAAGGGACTTTTGTGTTTGAAATGATTAAGTTTTTGAACAATTCTTTGAAACAAACTAGTAATATACTCGCGCGCTTTGCAGCACGAAGCATATTGATTATGAAGCTAAGAACTCAAAATGTCAACCGTTTTTCATGTTTTATTATTTTCTTCATCCTTTTTGGCGCTAACTTTATGGTTTTGTTTGATTTTAGATCTCATTTTTTCTTCATCCTTCTTGGCACTAACTTTATGGTTTTGTTTGATTTTAGATCTCATTTTTACTTCATCCTTCTTGGCGCTAACTTTATGGTTTTGTTTGACTTTAGATCTAATTCTAATGTTTGGCCGTTCCATTGTTAAATTGGACACGATATGTTTGCTGTAATCGCAAAAAAAACTTTGGGTTGGCCTTGAACAATTTGTTTTTGGAAAAAATAGACGAAACCCTGGAAAAACTTTATTGAAGAAATAAAAACAGATTACAAATTTATTAAATGGGCATACCATTTTTATAATAAGATACCAACCAAAAAATGTTTTGGAAAAACCACTAAAAAGGCCTTATATGATAGCCTAATACGTTTTTCAAAGCAAATTCCTTAACAACCCTTAATAAAAACCCAAACACCAATAATCAGACCTATAAACAATTCCCAATTCCCAAACAAGTTTCTCATAGACGAAACTTGAAATCCAGGTCCAAAATAACCATCCACGAAAATCAGTAACAGGCTATCGATCATCAAAAGAGAGCTGCGCGCCAAAACAATGACCACCAATGAATCTGGGATTGGTTTTTAAAATAATATTCTTTGTAAACATACCAACCCTTCTTAATTCCCAAATCAGGAATACTAAACTTGAGCTTTCAACAAGATCATGCTTTGTAACAAAACTGGAAATGGACCAGGAATTTAGGAGAAGTAAGCAACCTTAAAATCAAACTCCTTCACCAGATTTGGCGATTTGTAAATCAACTCCATAGAGATAGAAACATGTGGCGACAATTGAAGCAAATAAGAAATCATTGTTTGACATAAGAAAATTGACGACTTCCATTGGTAGTATGAAAAATTCAAAAAATGGGTATGTCTTGATACGTACCGATATTTGAAGATTTACATAAGTGGAAAATTGAGATGGAAGAAGGGAAACCGAAGTTTTGTCGGTCATCGTTGGAGAAAAGGAAGAGATACTTCAAACGATGGAGATAGATGACTTTTTCCTGCAAAGATTAAAACCCGTCGTTGCTTTGCTATAAGCAAGTGATGAATGAACCCATGTCAAGTAGGAAAGAGAAGTAATACATCTTTTTATCAATATATGGAACTACCATCGCTTTCTATATATAAGTGGGTATTCATGAACATAAACTGTAGTAGTACCTTTCCAAAGATGATTTCCTATACCTCAAGCCATGACATTGATTGACATGGTTCAGGTTGATAGCTGCAAATTGAACAAAAGATCCTAGTTTAAAGACATTAACGTCATAAAATATTGAAATAACTAACGACTAAATTGGAGAATGATTACCACATGCCATCTCAAAGGCGTGTTGAAGAAGCTGAATTTTGGACAAACCATATGTCGCCCTTGCCAAAAGATACAGAAACTGAAACAACCTTCCCATCTCTTCGCAAGATGACACAAAGGAAATATCAACAATCGTTGCCTTGCAAGAAGCAGCAACTCAAAAAGATTTTATGAAGTCAACAGAACTCCCAATAACAACAACTGTTGATTATCCTTTTCTCTTCAAACCTCCAATTTATTAATCATATGGTCAAATATAGCATATGGAAATGGCATAAAGGAATCATTACTAACAAGATAAACAAAACAATGAGAAGGCAAAAGTGAAATTAGATGTAAAGGAGAGTGACCAATATTTAAGTGACCATTAAATTCAAAGCTATGGCACTTGATTGCAATTATTGAAAGCCTAAGAAATCTTCATAAAATAATAAAATACACCCCCACACACATAACATTCTTCTAGAGTTCTATTCAAATAAAATCTATTACTATAAACGAGAAATCCAATTTAAATAAAGTATAGCAAATAAAGTGATTATTAAGAACTTCAACATCGAAATCAGTACATCAAATAACAAAGGACATCCTTGACGAAATTCTGGGGTGCAACAACAGGGCTTCTTAAAACATGTACACCTCAAATTATATCTACTAATTTAGCAAACTAAAGAAACAGTTGAATACCAGTAAATTACAGGCCTTAAAGTTGGTGGTGATTTGCAGAGGTAGTTCAACAACCCAGATCGATGTTACTAGTAGAATAAGAGAGGTTGTATCAATCAAAATCGTCGCAAACAGACTCTAGGGGTGTTGAAACATCAGCAGAGAGAATTCAACGATTAATCAAAGTGCCAGAGATAATTTTACAAGCTGCTTTGAAGTGAGACTCCTTTTCTTTGGGTTATATACACAATCACAGAAAGGAAGCGAGGGTGTGAGGAGATGTTTTAGGGCGGTTTTGAAGAAGGTGGAGGAAGTATTTCGGCAAGTGGAATGGAGCTTTACAACTTTGTACATAAAGCAATAGACGATGTACCTCTTAAAATTCAAGAAGTAACCGCAAGTGGTGCTTTTTAATATAGTGTAGAATAGATATAGATATGATAGAGACCTATTGATATTGAAAAAGGAAGTGGCTGCAAAAGTTATTCTTAAACCCACTTTATATTCCATGTTTCTATTTGTTGATCACCTAGTGCAAGTCCTTTTATATTTACTTACAAATAGAATATTACATTCATAATGTCAAACAATTAATTGATACTTTTATTTGTTGTTTTGATCAAAATCAAACATACAAAGAATATATCAAGTTCACAGCTGCATTGATATTATATATCCAGTAAACCCACATTTCATAGAATTGAGGAGGGATTAATATAGTGCTTCATCAAACATACCTGGTTCACAATTATGTAAGCAACCAAAAAGTTTGTCGACCGGGATTTTTTTACATTGACCGTGTTTAAGGATGAAACGCTCAAATCCTTATTATCGCTGGCAAGAATGCGAAGCGTATGGGCAACAAGAGAAACAGTTGCCGCTACAACTGAAGAATTCATATTAGCTACAAAAAATAGAATGAGAAATGTTCTATATACTAAATATATCAATAGAAATAGATGAGTGAAAGACAAAATGTCTAAAAAAATCGAGCAACTCACAAAATGTCAAGATTTTTAGGCAATCAAAGTAAATAAGTGGACACATCTCTCTAAATCAAATCTACAACACAAAACACAACTAATGATCAAACAAGATTTGGTTTTTCTAGTAATATGAAGAAAAATAATCCTAAATGACTATTATCTGTTGAAAGCACAGATGAGGCAACTGATGGATGCATTATGACTTATCAACAGGAATAGATAGAAATCAATAGAAAGCAAGAGACAAGTTTGAAATTGTCTGTCCTCCAGATCAGTGAAACCTCAAATTCTTGCCTCAATAATGAAATACTCATATTAGGCTTAGCCTTCAAAATGTTACCTGAATCCGGTCTTCCATACCAGCAACAATCCTTAACCGGGTAGTTTTCCCGGAACCAGTAACCCCTACTAACCTAAAAAAAAATTATACCACAAATAAATTTGGCAAATACCAGCACCATTTAGATTAATTGAACAAACTTTTGGGCAGAAGATGATTAGAATAGATAGGGTATGTACCGATATTTGAAATTTACAGTCGCGGAGATTGAGGTTACAAAGGTCGATGGTGATAGAGATGATGTTTGTCGCCGATGGAGCAAAATGAGTAAATACTACGATGAATCGAAGGGGTTACTTCAATTCAGGAGGATTTGAGGAAGAGAGGGAATGAAATTAGGGATCGTGGGCAGGGAAGAGGAGAGGAATTCTTGGAACGTGGAGAGAAAAATCAAGTGAAACGTGGGGATGGAAATTGAAAGGACATTCAAGTTTCTGCATCAATGGATTGTACCATGCGCATAAAAACAAGGACCTCTTAAAATTCAAGAAATAACCGTAATTGCTGGTTTTTAATATAGTATAGATATAGATAAACTATTAGACATTTAAAAACCTATTAATAAATCCTTGGACATTTTAAAATAAATCATATGCATTCTTATCACTAAAAATTACAACATGTAACTTGTTGTCTAGGTAAACATAAAACAATCCCTAAAACTATACGATATCGTCATCGTCATTACCCTTCACCCACGACGCTCGCCCCAGGCTCACCCTCATTGCCTTACACCATCGCACTCCGGCCAGTTTGTCGTCGTCGCCACTGTCCTCGACCGTCATTGTCGCCACTGTCCTCGACCGTCATCGTCGTTGCCCCAGCGTCGTCGTCGGTTGTACCCTTCTCTTTGCCGTTGTGTTTGTTATTCGATTTTAAAAACTAGGTTAGTTCAATTTTTAAGTTCTTAGTTTGATATTTCTAAGTTGTTTATAATCTTTCCTATGGTCAAAGACTAACCCAAATCAACCCTCTGTGTACGTGTTTGCCTATGTGCATACACATAACTGCATAAGAAATGTTCAATAAACAATTAATTAGTATGGTAACCATGATGCTTGTGACATTTAATTTATCTTGAGTTAGTGGTTGAGTTCACAGAGCACATGGACCAAGTTAGAGCACAGGGACTGAATCATGTTCAATTGTTCGAACCCATATACACACTTACACAGTTTACATATATACATATATATATATAGAGAGAGAGTGATAGACGAGGACCAACTCATGTTCAAACCCATAGGAATGATGAAACAGACCAAAAACACACACAGGGGGATGTTTCCATTAAGTTATTTATGACCCGCCAACCTTTTTATGACCCGCCAACCCGTTTATGACCTGCCAACCCATTATAACCTGCTAACCTGAGCATAAACGGGTTAAGGTTGATCAATGCGACACGATTATTTAAATGGGTCGTGTTAAGGCTGAGCGTTTCTGACCGTCGCCAAACCAAACACGACACGCTTGCCACTCTAACTTTTGGTCTAGTTTGGCGTAACGTTTTGTATATTTAGCAAAATTGTTAGTATTTTTGGCGCAATTTATGATATATATTTTGGTTCAACTTTTGGTAAATTATGGCCCAATTTTTTTTATATAGATAATTTACGCGTTGGATACAACTTTTTTATGTTTTGGGAAAAGGAATGAGAATGGTATATTTGTTTCGTTTCATAAATATAAGTATTTTTCATTCAAAAAAAATTTAGACTTTTTGAAATATGAAAATCCGATCGATTTTTTCAGACTTTTTCCATTATTTTACCAGATTAACCAGTTTTATAGGCCATAAGGATGTATCTAATAAGTTTTAGAAAGTCCAAAGATTTGTTTAATAGGTTTTGGAATGTCTAATGGTTTAATTGTTCTAAAAAATTGTCCAAGGAATTAATCATTCAAAACATTAAAGTCCCTTGAATTTTATTGAACTTTTTCCATTTTCTTATTATAGCATTGTACTTTTAGTTATTCTTATTACAACAATGTACTTTCAGTTAATTTTTTTATTAAGACATTATACTTTGGAAAATCTACCTAATATAGCAATGGGTAACTTGTTACCTTTTAAACTTGTTAACTCTCACTTTGATATCCCTTTATGGCTTTCTCTCTATAGGATTTTGGAGTCCATCTCCATTCCCTGTTACTTCTTTACCCTAGCCATTCTTCTGCTTCTTCATCTAGATCCCTTATCAGCTCACACCCACTATATACAACAGCATTATGTATTCTTCAAACAATCCCATTGACGAACTCACTACACTCACTACTAACCTCCAAGTCAACAAAGGAAAACAAGAAGCCGATGAAGATAATATTATCGAAGTCACCTGTGAAAGTCTAGCAGAAAAAGTCGAAATCCTCAACCTTGATGCATTTTCGGACTCGTCCATGGTTACTTGAGTCTTTGCCAAAAAAGATGTCAACCTATCGTTCCTCAAGAAAGTCTTAAATGGGATGTGGAAGTTCAAACACCGTTGGCATATACTCTTTCTTGACCAAGACAAAACCAGTGCCTTCTTCGGATTTCCCTTCTCCTCCTCTTCGCGTTTGAAATGGGTACTTCATAGTGTTCCTTGGATCTTTATTGGTGGTTTTCTTATGGGGGTTCCATTGCCTCATTTCGGACATTGGAAAGAAGATGATCTGAGCTATATCCCTCTAAGTAATTTGTTATACATGGCCGACCCAAAAGCTTCTCTGCATTGGAAGGGATCAAACGTCGATATGATGCGAGCAAGCACACGTACACAGGTAATCCTCCCACTTGATAAACGTCCCATGGTGGGTCTTTTTGTTCCTTTCGAGGGCAAAAATCTCTGGATCCAATTAAAATACGATCTGCTATAAATGTGGTATTTGCGGTCATGATAAAACATCATGTCATAATAAACTAGTAACAATCCGTGAACCGAGTGGAGAATTGGTGCAACTTTATGGTCCTTGGCTCAGCCTTGACTACGTAGGCTACTACTTCACCCACGTTCAGGAGACCGAGAATGGCAGATCGTAAAACATCGTCCAAAATTTCAAGAACCTGAAGCCATTATAGTAAACAATTAGGTGTGCCATTCTCATCTTATCCGACCAAAGAAAAAAGAACTCACCGGAAAAGAAGAAGAAGAAATCAACAAAGTTGGATTGGAAAAAAGTACAGCTACTGTGGCAACGGATCTCTATGAGCCTACTACAAAAGGAAAGTCAACCTGCAAAGAAAAAGAAAAAGCCACTCTAGCTAATAACTCTAATTCTTTTTCACAAAAATCCCTCTTAGCATTTGACATTACCAAGGAAACAATTTTGATGAAAGTATTTGGAGGTGATGGGACATATCCTACTTTTTTGTCTCCTCTTTTAGGAACCAATTCTTCACCCCATTTCAATGACCATGTGACAAATCAAAAGGTTCGTCCTTCTCTCTTTCATACCACATTCCTCCCGATCCCATGCACGATTTCTCTCATATCCTTGGAATCAGCAACCCCATCAATACGAGGCGTTACTTGGGTCTTCCCTCTTTGGTGGGTCGTTCAAAGAAAAATATTTTCCGACACATTCGTGACAGACTCTGGTCTAAACTTCAGAAATGGAAGGAAAACTACATTTCTTCTGCTGGTAAAGCCACACACATTAAATCTGCGGCCCAGGTCATTCCAGTTTACTACATGAACCTTTTTCTTATTCCGTATTTTACCATCCAAAACTTGGAACGAATGATGAATTCCTTTTGGTGGAGTCGAAAATTTGTACACGCCTCAGAAACTTGGTGGTCTTGGCTTTCGTGACTTTAACGCCTTTAATCTTGCCATGCTTTGAAACACAAGGTTGGAGACTAATGTCTAATCCCTCTTCTCTTGTTAGTCGAATTCTTAAAGCTAAATATTACCCATGTGGGGATTTCTTGGAGGCCCAACTGGGACACTCTCCTAGCTTCATATGGAGAAGCATTTGGCACTCTCAACTTGTTCTCAAAAGGGTGTGCGTTGGAAGCTCGGAAACGAACATTCGATAAAGTTTGAAAAGATCTTTGGCTAAGAGATGATGACAATTTTAAAGTGGAAACGCTGATAGACCCCGTCCGGCCACAATTGAAGGTTGGGGACTTGATTGACCCGATATCTTTTCACTGGAATTTGGACTTAATCAATCACTTATTCTCCCATCGAGACCACTCTCGGATCCTACAACTTCCTCCCCCTTCGGGGTCTCACCAGGACAAATTGATTTGGCATTGGACTCTCGACGGAATTTATTCTGTCAAATCAAGTTGTCGCACTATCACAAATAAAATTGCACCGACATCCCGTCTCTTTATAGAGGGAGATTGGAAAAGAATCTGGAAAGCGAACATCCCAAATAAAATTAAATTTTTTATTTGTCGTGCCTTACGTAATGTCATCCCTACTCGATGTGCTCTCTAATATAGAGGAGTTCGGGTCCCTCCCTTTTACCCCCTTTGTAACCGCAATTTGAAAATACTTGACACGCGCTTATCGATTGCCCCTTGGTGCGATCAGTTTGGGTCGAGACAGGTTTATGGACAGAGATTGACTCTTATGCTCACGATGCCACTTCGTTTGCGGACCTGATCTTTAATTTTTTACAAGTTTATACCGGGCTTGTGGGGGAAAGCTTTCTTATAACCATGTGTAGTATCTGGTATCGACACAATGATATTTTATGAAACAATAGTCCTCGGGACCCGACCTTGGTGGTGAGGTGAGCCTTGAGCCTCTATATGGATTGGAAGCTTTCTAGGAACTTGCCAAGAACTCTCCCCAACCCCACAGAGCATAATAGATCCTCTCTTGGAGCCCACAGAGAGTTGGTTTTCTCAAAATGCGATGTTGATGCTACGGTTTCTGTCCCGCACTCAATGGCGGGTTTGGGATTGTAATTCGAAACCACAACGGTGTCTTCATTTCGACCAAGGCCTCCCCCATCAATTTCCTTCCTTCCGTCCGTGAATGAGAGGCCTTAGCCATCCCTGATGCTCTTCAATGGGTCTCCCATCGACATGACAAGTTCGTCATTTTCAAGACCGATGCTAAGGTCGTAGTGGATGCCGTTTACGGCTCCTTTAACGACGACTCCGAATTTGGCTACACATTAGAGACATTCACGACTTCCTCAACCACAACAAGGATTTATCTATCCATGATAATTGGACGACAAGCAAACATCATTAGAGTCACTCTCGTACTCTAACTTGTCCTTTTATTTTTCATGAGATTTCAGACTTCCTAAAATTATGTATGAATAATTATTGTAACAATTTATCAATCAATGACATAAATTTTACTCAAGTGGGTGATGACAACCGAAGCCCATTAGAGTCCTCATTCCTTTGATTAAAAAAAAACTCGCACTTTCTATGTGGTTACATGGCTTAAATGAGGTGATATGGATGACATGTCATTCTGATTACGTGACATTAATAAATACATAAAATTTCCAATTTTTTTTAATGATTTCCTCAATTTCTCTATCCAGTCCATTTTATATTTTTCATAATTTCCTCTATTTTTTAATAACTTCATCACGCCATCACTCTCTTTGTTTCACTGCAAATGTCTGCAATATCTTTGTTTCTTCTCTGCTAGAGGTAGATGTTTATTGGACCTGGGTTTCTTTCTTTTTCTTTATTTTTTAAATAAATTCACTTCATATATACATATAGCATATACATATATACAATGCATAAATACTCTTGTGCTTCTCTCTCTATAGTTTCAATGCTTAAATAGTTGGGGAAAATAGAATTGATTACAAGTTAATGTCTGTAAGTTATGTTACAGGGACAGTGATGATGGATTTGTTTGATGAGTCTGGTTAAAATAAAAAGAGAAATCAAAATGGACCAAAATGCCCCTCTCTCTAACAGAAATACCTAATAGAGTTAGCGTCCATGGACCACTTTCAAAGTAAAATGAGAACGATAAGGACAATTTTTTAGAGATATTAAAGTTAAAGTCTTACTTTTAAAGTTTTCACTAAACCACAGGACCAAAATCAGAGTTTACTCTAAGATTTATCTGTAATAAATTTTTAGAATATGTACAACACTTTTTTTGTAATAACCAATTAATAAATTATTTTTATGAATTAGTTATAAAAAAATGCAATTCAATTCAATTCTACAATCTAAACACACTAAAAATTCCAACTCCTTCTAATCCCGGATCCTCCCAAATCCAAAAGTTTCAGTAAAATCCAAAATCCTCAAAAATATCCGTCAAAACAAATGGGCCCTAATACATTAATCGATAAAACATGTCGGATTTCGTTCTTTCATCAACGAAAGCGAACGAGATTTTCATGTGTAAATTAATATGAGGGTCTACTTGATATTTCAAAAAACATTTGGATTCCTTTTGCTATTTTCTAGTAATGTTGGGGGGCTAAGTGATATATCTTTACTTTAGTTTAGAGGACGATGACAAATTCCTTTCTTCCAAACTCAACAGAATTATGATCTGAATTGCATCCATCTGGTTGATTTCTGGTGTTCCAAAATCTGCATTATGAACTTGTTTTAGGTAAATTGAGATCTCAAATTTCGAAATCCCTACTTTATAATCAACTTTCTTTTTTGGAGATCATTTGTGTCTGAATTTCTTTTTGGTGTCCGGTTAATTGGGTTCTACCAAACCTAAAATTCTATCATTACTTGGATCTTCATACGCATTCGCTTACTGATTATTGTTCTTGGATTCCCCTATAATTTTTTAGCTGGGTATGGATCAAGATCTCATTTGTAAACCTAATTTCAGATGAACCATCGTTTAGGTATTATGCTTTGATTGTCATCGATAATGATAAACTATCAATTTGCATCAGATAGTCCCAAATCCTTTAGTGCCTATCCAAGAGGTGATTTTGATCTAGAGTCGAGTACCGTTAGAAAAACAAGAAAGCCCAAACATTCATCATTTCATCCCGTTATAATGATCAAATCTTTTGGAAATCGAGTTCTGTACTACTACAAGCTACACCCTGTGATGCTATTCCTGATTTTCTTGTCATTTGGGGTCACCACTCTCATAGTCGTCTCTCTTTATACCAGCCATTTTCATATGATGACTAATTATAAGAAGTTTGACAGTAGCATGGATAATTCTTACCCATTTCCAAAGCTTCGTAATCTTATCATGGTTGCTGGGCATTCAATATATACTAGTAGTAGTTGTGAGCAAATTGACAAGGAGGATTCATGGTTTCTGGAATCTTATCAGAAGAATCCAGGCCAAGCTTCTACTTTTGTTGCACATATAAAGGAAGGAATTGAGAGTGCAGCTAGAGATGATGAGGCTTTGTTGTTGTTTAGTGGTGGCGAGACTCGTAAAGACGCAGGTCCCCGAAGTGAGGCACAAAGTTATTGGATGGTTGCTGAATCAAAAGGATGGTTTGGTGAGTCTTTCACTTTCTAGCTTTTCTCCTTTAAAGTCTTTATCTAATATGACCTGCAGGTGACATGTAAATTAAAATTTTGAAGTTATGCATGCTTAAAGTTTGTATGGTGATGGAAAGATAACTGGTATCTAGTTTACTGTAGGTTATTTCCATATTATTTTGGTGGCATCTTGTTAGTTGTGACTTGTGAGTGTATGATGACGGTAATAGTTTAAAGCCCATATGTAAATCTTACCATTCATGCATCACAACTTGTCTGATTCTACTCATGTTCGGCCTTTCCCTCTTTTTATGTGTCCTTGTATTGTGATGATCTTTGGTTCAACCATTTTTGTTAAATTAAATTAAATCAGGTGATTTATTTGGACACCTTTGTGTTCATACCATGTCTTATATTATTTAATAAGTTTTCTGTGATGTGATAATATTCATTGATTACAAGCCTATTGGATGAACATGGATAACTGATGGGAGAGATCATAACAGCCTGCTCGTAATGTTAATCAATCTTCCTTCATGGTTCTGGAAAAAGATTGATTCGACAATGTAAACGAATCATAGATAATTCCCTTGAAAGCTCTTTGATAGGGATTTTGAACTTGATTGGTAGTATAGTCTCAAGGAAGAGCTACCTGGATAAATGTAACCACCAAAACTTAATACTAACTATACTTTTATAAATAAAGTTCTAATTATACTTTTATTAACAAAGTTCTAGTTTTACTTTTATAAAGAAAACTCTAATCATGAAAAGTTAACCAATGTCATACACAAAATTCTAACTTGTACAGTACATTTACAGACAATAGTTGAACTTTGTTGATGACAGTAGGTACTAGTCACATGATTGGTTCTTCAACTCTCCAACTCCCCTTTCTTTCCATTTATTTTCACTAGATTAACTATATACGTAGTTCTTAGCATCTGTTCATAAGGAATTTATGCTTTTTTCACTAGATTAACTTTTCATGATTAGAGTACATCATAAGGAGTTTATGCTTTTTTCACTAGAACTACGTATGATTAGAGTACATCATAAGGAATTAATGCTTTTTTCCTTAATGTTATTGCAATATGGCTTCTTAGGCTTCTTTTGTCTCTTGCATGGAACTACAAGGGTCGTAATAGATATTTCCAATGCATGATAATAGTAGCTTCACACTTTGCAAGTGCTAAAACAAGTCCCTTTCACAAATTATACACATTAACTGATTTCTGTTTTGAAATGGTTATGAAACATCTAAACAAATCAGACATAAGTGGTGATTAAGAGCTTAAAATGAAAAAAAAAACAAGGCCTAAGAGATTGGAAGCTTATTGTGATCATCTTGTCATGAATCTAACCTATTTCCTTCTAAAGTTTATGAAATTGAAGGGGTGGTTTATTTTGGGCAGATGTGAGCTTCAAATAAGGATTGTACTTTGAACAAATAAATGAAACTACTGTGTATCATGCTAGATAGTGTCATCTTTGAACTTTTATCGTAGTGTTTTATTTCTTGCAAAATGAAACTACAATTTTTTTGAATGTACCGGGACATGTATCGGCTCAGTCAAGTTTTTGCTGGTGATGGCAAGTGAAGCGTTTTTTAATATCTTGAGAGGAGTAATGCAAAGTCATGGATATCTAGAATCTAGCTAACATAGGTTATCTAAGATGTTGACTTGGAGATGATGCCTTTCTACTTGTTTTGGCTCTCTTTAGTTGGTGTCATCCTATTTCCCATTTGTTCCTAAAGTAGGAGGGTTCAAGAAAAAGGTTGCAAGTTTATGAAATACTCTGTAGAAGCATATATATAGATAATTATGGCTAACTCGTTGTATATCAGCATGTTATTCACCGCAAGAAGGATCAAATGACTTGGTGTATTCAGTCAACTCTGAGTGTGTAAGGCTAAGAATTTTGTAGAAAGCATACATAGATAAGTATAGCTAACTAGCGGATAAGAGTGCATGTTATTCACCAAAAGAAGTAAGAATTAAAAAAATTCAGTGTTATCGGGTAAGGTAAGTGTAGGATCCCAGATCTCATATTGAATCAATGATCTAAATAAAATATGTAATGCAGAAGCAATTTAGATCAAAACAGTTTATAAATGGAAGAACAGTTATTCAAAATGAAGAACAATATGATCATAGAATCGTAGTCATCATGATTAATTGTGACCATAGATCTTACATGGATTGGAATGATGAGGGTATTTGGAGACGGAGAGTTTCTTAGAAACAACTCACATTCACAAATTACAAATGGGGAAGTGGACTCCTATTAATAAGGAAATACTAAAATTAGTGATTTTCTAATTACGCTCAAGTTTTCCTTTTTAGACTTTTAACACTAAAATTGGGACTAACAGTAAGTGGGTCTGTTGGTGGTTTCAAGAAGAAAGCTTATGTGAAAGCATTGTGCATATTACATTGGCTGATAGATGTGTAGTTGGATAAGTAAAAATTCTGTCATGACTTCACACTTTATGTGTAAATAATAGGTTAAAATATGCTTTAGAAGGAGGTTTATGGTAAAATTGTCTAGTTATTAAGAGGTTATTCAACTATTAAGTAGTTGTAGTGGGCATGGAGAAAGTGAGTGAAATCTAATTTTCCCCCTCATTTTTTCTTTCTAAATATCTCTTTCTGATTTCTATTTCTGTGTTATTTCTTCTCACTTTTCCTAATTGTTCATATGAGAGTTACTCGATCTGAAGGCCATGACAACCAATAATCAAAGAACAAGCAATTTGAACTAAGTTGCAAGACCAAATGACACTACTCATCTTAGTTACAGGAATTAATGTCTACTTTGTTGAAGGGTAGATGTTACAACGGTCAAATCTAAAATAGCGGTGAGGAGCATGATTTGATATAGCAGTTATCCCGATGGTAAAGCAGTGTTATAGTGGTACATGTAATAATTACAATTATATATAAATGTATGAATGTATACATAACATAATTGACTGCAAGAAATCAGTCCAAATAAACTCAGTGGCCACTGCCCTGCAATGGTTGTTTACGCCTGGAATCATGGAATGGGTAGATGGGATATTCCACAACATCCCCCAAGGACCTTAACCTCTACACCACAACCCTTGTGGTTGTATAACCGCTATTTCTGGTTGGGCTTTTTTTATTTTTCTAACCAACTTATATTGGATCTATTTTTAATGAGTTGGGCTTTTATTTTGGACTTGGACTTGTTCTTTTTAATGATTTAAATCATTTAATCCATCTATTTATCTTTATCGGTCAGTGATTATAAAATTTAGGTTTTCCACATCATCGAGCATTCAACCACATTTCCTAAATCCTTCCATGATCATTCTAAGTCAATTAGTGATTTTTTTGGGACTATTAGTCTATTAGGTAAAAAATAGGCTGGATAGCATCAACAAAGGATTGGGCAGTTGTCTATAAAGTTGATTACTTTACCCCAACATTGATGACCGAAGGGAGAGAAATGACATATGATATGATAGATGGAATGGTAGGTTGTGTTAGATCCCACCATCACTCGACTAAGAGTTCCCAATTAAAAAAGTCAGATTCGACCGACTTTTGCTTTTGGATAACAAGAAGGTGAGCGCTAGATCCTCTACTATTCTATGTTCTTCCCAAAAGCGTGCTAATCCCTATGTTTGCCGACCCTGCTCCCGATGAAATAGAGCATGCAGGACTTCGAAGGGAATTTCTTTTTTATATTGATTACAATTTACACATAATATGTTTATGATAAGCCACCTATTCGTTTTACCTATCAACGTAAGACAAAAGAGCCTAAAGGGTAGTTTGGGTATTCTTGTTATATTTCTGTTAGGAATAAGAGCGGAGTGTGCCTTTATCTAGGAGGGAGTTAGTTAGTGAGGGCATTCTGTTTTGTTGACTTGTAATTGGGCTTTAGCTCGATAGGGAGAGATCCGGCCTCTCGAAAGCCTGGAATTTGTAACCATTCGGTTTCAATTCAATAGAAAGCTTTCGATCAAATATGGGAACGAGAAGTGCAGCAGTGAGGATTGACGATTTGGAGAGCAGCGTTGGTTCGATTGAGAAGAATCAACAGTTGATTGAGAAGAATTTGGAGAAGATTGTTCAACAGATCGAGAAATTAAGCAACGGTGTAACTTCAAAATTGGCTGCGTCGGAAACATCTGATGGAGAAGAAGGAGACGATTCAGCTAGATCCAAGAGGAGAAACGATGAGAAACAGGAATCGAGTCGATTTTAACTGTGAAAGGACGGAAACTGGAGATTCCGTCATTCGAAGGATCTGATCCCGATGGCTGGATACTACGTGCAGAAAGGTACATCTCTCTTAATCGATTAACACAAGAGGAAAAGATAGATGTTTCGTTTATAGCTTTTGAAGGTGCGGCGTTAAAATGGATTCAATGGGAAAATCGGAGACATCCGATTTCTCGTTGGGAGGATCTGCGAAGGTTGATAGTCCGGCAATTCAGATCAATTGCTGTCGGTACGTTATGTGAACAATTTTTGGCAGTGAAACAGGAGACTACGGTGGAAGAATATCGTATGAAATTTGTGGAGTTAGCTGCTCCTTTGGAAGGTATACCGGAGGAAGTGTTTATGAGTCAATTCATAAACGGTTTGGAGAATTCAATTAGAGCAGAAGTCATACTACTTAATCCTGTCACTCTGGAGGAGGCAATGGAGATAGCTGTTAAGATCGAAGTGAAAAACGCGGTGATTACAAAAGAGAAAGCATCTCAGAGTTTTCGGAAATTTGGTTCGGTGTTAAACAAAACATCGAATAGTCCTGTTAATTCAGTGTCTAATTCCAATTCGTCGACTAACACCTCAAATAGAACTGGAAATGAATTTAGGAGGCTATCTGACCAAGAAATCCAACAGAAGAGAGCATTAGGACTCTGTTATCGGTGCGATGAGAAATTCCATCCCGGTCATAAGTGTAAGAAACAGGAGCTTAATGTATTGCTGGTCCAATTGGATGAATCGGAAAATATAGATAAAGTGGAAGGAGAGACGGAGTTGAATACCGCTGATGTGGTGGAAATAGAAAAGGATGTTGAAGTGCACTTGAACTCGGTCATTGGATTGTCAAATCCAAAGACCATAAAAATGGAAGGCATGATTAAGGAACAAAGGGTCGTTATTCTTATCGATAGTGGTGCAACTCATAATTTTGTTTCCAAAGGGATTGTTGAGAAACTCCAGCTGAAAGTGGATAAAACGAAGCCTTACACTATTGCAATGGGAATGGGTAACAAAGTAGTTGGTAATGGGGTCTGTCAACAAGTGAGTTTGATGGTACAAGGGTTAGAAATCTTCGAAGTTTTCTGCCACTGCAATTGGGCAACAGTGATGTGATTCTGGGCATTCAATGGCTAGAAACTCTTGGCATGATGTATATAGATTGGAAACAACAAGTAACGAAGTTTACGGTGAATGGGAAAATGGTAACCTTGAAAGGAGATCTAGCATTAAGCAGATCACTAGTTACTTTGAAGTCAATGGGAAAATTATTACAGCAAGAAGGGCATGGAGTATCAGTGGAGCTGGGAACTTGTACTATTTCCAGCGAATCGGCCCAAGACATATCTCCCGGAGTACAATCGGTGTTAGAGGAGTTTGAGCCGGTCTTCAATATGCCAAAAGGGTTACCGCCGGTGAGAGGAAAAGAGCATGGCATTACTTTAAAAGAGGGAACGGATGCGGTGAACGTACGACCGTACTGTTATCCTCATTATCAGAAGGACGAGATAGAAAAGATGGTTAGGGAAATGATCGATACTGAGATCATAAGGCCCAGCAACAGCCCCTTCTCGAGCCTTGTGTTACTCGTTAAGAAAAAGGATGGGAGTTGGCGTTTCTGTATTGACTACCGTGCTCTTAACAAAGCTACGATAGTGGACAAGTTTCCATTTCCAGTAATCGACGAATTATTGGACGAAATTACATGGAGCCAAAGTTTTCTCTAAGCTGGATCTTAAGTCTGGTTATCACCAGATTCGAATGAACGAAGCAGACATTGAAAAGAAGGTTTTCATAACTCATGAGGGGCATTATGAGTTTTAAAGTGATGCCATTCGGGTTAGTTAATGCTCCAGCTACGTTCCAAGGGTTAATGAATGACGTTTTTAATGATTGTTTGAGGAAATTCGTGCTGGCTTTCTTCGATGACATACTGGTTTACAGCCGAGAAGAGGAGGAGCATATTCAACATTTACGAGTCGTGTTTGACTTACTTACACAACATAAGTTATATGCAAATAAGAAGAAGTGTGAGTTTGGGAAATAAAGGTTAGCTTATTTGGGGCATATAATTTCGGGTAAAGGAGTGGAAGTGGATGATTCTAAAATCAAAGCCATTTTAGAATGAAAGGTGCCAAGTAATGTGACTGAATTGAGAGGATTCTTAGGTTTATCCGGCTATTACAGAAAGTTTGTACAGGGATACGGGATGATAGCCAGTCCACTCACGGATTTATTGAAGAAAAACCAATTCAGTTGGGAAAATGAAGCCCAGTTAGCGTTTGAAAAACTTAAACAAGTTTTATCTTCTCCTCCTGTGTTGATTTTACCTGATTTTAACTAAGAATTTGTGGTGGAAACCGATGCTTCGGGTACTGGATTGGGGGTTGTCCTAATGCAGCACGAACAGCCGGTGGCATATTTCAGTCAGGTCTTGGGTACAAGAGCTAGACAGAAATCGACGTATGAAAAAGAACTTATGGCCATTGTGCTAGCTGTTAAAAAATGGAGGCCCTACTTAGGGAGACATTTCACGGTTCGTAGTGATCAACAAAGTCTTCGTTTTTTGTTGGAACAGCGAGTGGTCGAACCGGAATATCAAAATTGGATGAGCAAGTTAATGGGATATAATTTCTCTATTTTTTATAAACAGGGCAGTGCCAATAAAGCAGCGGATGCGTTATCTCGTAAAAGTGATGAAGTTGAGTTAGCAAATTTATGTGTACCACAGTGGTTACAGTGGGAAAGTGTCAAGGCAGAATTGGAAAAAGATGAACTTTTGGTCAAGATTCGGGCTGATTTAATGAGTAATGTGGATGCTCATCCGGGATTTGAGGTGAATCAAGGTTTATTGTTTTATAAGGAGCGAATTACCAAGGAGCGACTGGTAATTCCCCGAACTTCAGTATTAGTACCGAAGCTTTTTGAGGAATTTCATGCGTCTCCGATCGGGGGCCATAATGGGGAAGGAAGGACTTATCGTCGCATGGCGACTGAGTTGTTTTGGGTAGGTATGAGGAAAGACATTTCAAACATGGTCAAAGAATGTGAAACGTGTCAACGCAATAAGGTATTAAGTGGGTCTCCCGCGGGTTTACTACAACCTCTATCTTTACCCAGTACCATATGGAGTACCGTATGGAGTGATCTCTCTATGGATTTTATCGAAGGCTTGCCTAAGTCTAGTGGATGGAATTCTATTCTCGTGGTTGTAGATAGATTGAGCAAATATGTGCATTTTATTCCGTTGAAGCATCCTTATACGGCCCATTCGGTAGCTGAAGTTTTTGTCAAAGAGATTGTCCGCCTGCACGGTATCCCGAGTTCAATCGTGCCGGATCGTGATAAATTCTTTTTAAGTAATTTTTGGAAAGAGCTGTTCAAATTGCAAGGTACGACATTGAAATTTAGTTCCGCTTACCACCCTCAGACAGATGGGCAAACGGAAGTTCTCAATCGCAGTCTCGAGCAGTATTTGAGATGTTGGGTTTCTGACAGGCCTCAGTTATGGAGTAAATTGTTACCATGGGCTGAATTGTCATACAATACAGCTTACCATACAGCTCTTAAATGTTCTCCTTTTCGGGTCTTGTACGGACGGGATCCTCCTCCACTTTTACGATATAAGAACGCTTCTGATGTAGTTCAATCGGTTGAGGAGGAGTTGTTGTGCAGGGATGAGATTCTAGATGAAGTCCGAATGTATCTCTTGAAGGCCCAATGTAAGATGAAACAACAAGCTGATTTGAAAAGAACATAAAAGGAGTTTGTGGTAGGCGAGTGGGTTTTTCTCAAACTTCGTCCTTATCGACAGAAGTCTTTGGTGAGAGGTAATAATCCCAAGTTACTAGCTGATTTTATGGTCCTTATCAGGTGCTGGAGAAAATAGGTAAGGTTGCTTATCGTTTGGCGTTACCCGATGGGGTGCGAATTCATTCCGTGTTTCATGTTTCACAGCTGCGAAAAGCAATGGGTAATTGTCTGTCATCCATTGATATCCCTACTCAGTTATCGGAGGATATGGTGTTATTAGTGGAGCCTCAAGCAATGTTGGATGTTCGTAATGCGCAGACTAATGATGCAGGGAATCCGGAAGTGTTGGTGAAATGGAAAGGATTGTCTGATTTTGAGTCCACTTGGGAAAATTTTCAGATTTTGCTTCATCAGTTCCCTACTCATCACCTTGAGGACAAGGTGAAAGCTTTAGGGGGGAGTATTGATAAGCCACCTATTCGTTTTACCTATCAACGTAAGACAAAAGAGCCTGAAGGGTAGTTTGGGTATTCTCGTTATATTTCTGTTAGGAATAAGAGCGGAGTGTGCCTTTATCTAGGAGGGAGTTGGTTAGTGAGGGCATTCTGTTTTGTTGACTTGTAATTGGGCTTTAGCTCGATAGGGAGAGATCCGGCCTCTCGAAAGCCTGGAATTTGTAACCATTCGATTTCAATTCAATAGAAAGCTTTCGATCAAACTTAGTTCATATCAGTTTAAGTTATTTATATTTTATGATATATATATATATGTATATATGTTATGTATATAATTCTTAACATTTATATGAACAAGTATTTTTGGACCACTTTACCACAGCGATGACCGCTATTTAAAATCACAGTAGTTACGGCAATTTGGTATTTTGACCGCTGTAACAACATAAGTTTAGAATACAATTGCTTTTGAGATGTTTGAATAACAGCTCACTATAACTATTAAATAGGTGAATAACCCCCTTCCTGCCTTCTAAAACTGTGTTAAAAATAACCAGTCAAAAGGTTATTATTCTAAATAACCCATATGCCCTTCCCTTCAAGATGGATCCACGAGAGGGCAAGAAGAAAGAAAGTCATCTTTATATTTGTTATTTATATCACATGCTGTAGACTTTAGAATCATATGGTTAACTCATTATGGAACAACCATCCAATCTACTTCAGAATCTTTCTTTCACACACTTCTCACAAGCCAGGGGTATTTATGGTATTTACATCAATCTTTGCGATTGTACCTTATTCACTAGAATTGTGGATGCAGGCAACCGAGAGAAGGTGAGATGGAAAGCACTAACAGAAGAACATGCAAGGGACAGCTTTGAGAATCTTCTCTTTAGTGTATGCCGGTTCAGGGAGCTTACTGGCTCCTATCCACAAAATATCACTGTAAGTCACTTTATCCATAAGCAAAAGAATTCAGAACTGAATAGTTGTTGAATTTTTTGTAAAAAGTTTAATAAAGTTTTTTTGTTTAAGAATTAGTGGCGTTTGTTTTTTTAAGAGGTGTTGAAGTTTGAAGTCTTATTTCACTTCTGATTAATAAGAGGTGGTGTTGAAATCTGAAATCTAAATCAACAAGACTGTTTGTTTTTGTAAACTGATAAATGCCTGAATTTGTTTAGATTGTCTATTTAACCCATTAAAAATTATAGTGTTGAATTTATAGATACATTTATACAATTTCACATATTTATTCATCATCATTACGAAATTTACATCTAAATTATATGATTAGCATTCATTTAAACGATAATATGCAATTGGTGGTATTCAACACATTTAAATCCTATTAAAATACGTCAATTGAGATAGGTGAGGATCAATTTGGTAAGGATCAACTGAGAGAAATGATCGATTAAGGTTAATCGATTGAGAAACGTCGTTGCTAAAAAGTTGGAGAATAATAAGAGACAAATAAGTGGTTGGTTTACCTCTTAACAGATAAGTGGACAATAAGACATAAGTGCCTCTGAAAAATTGAAAAAAACAAACAGTCTGAATGGTCCTACCTCTTAATGAATCAGACATAAAAGGGTATTAAGAGCTTTTGATAATCGGTTTCCAATGGAATGTAGGTTGTGGGTTATGATTTCAAGAAAGAACGATTTGTTAATTTGCACCGTTCTGCAATCGGGTTCCCAGAGACAAGATTCTTTTATTTGGGCACTCCGGCGGCAATAACATCAAGACAAGCGGCATTAAAAGGCGAGGCATTAGTGAGGACACAATTCGAACACGATCCTTATGCGTGCTTAGGCGCACTTCATCGCAAAAAGATTGGTCGTGACCCTTTTCACAGGTCAATACCGTACCCCAATGGCTGCCCTGAAATTGAAGCCTTATTCAGATATTGTGGGTCTACTACTTATCCAGGTTCCGTTCCTTGGGCTTAAAAAAACTGATTATGTTTTGCCTTTTGTTCTATATTTTAGAATTGTATGATTTTGAAATGATATAAGATAGAATATAGATGTCTTTTGATATATCATATATAGAGAGAGATACGGTGAAATTTACTCGTAACAAAAATATGATACAATAAATTCCCTTAATTGAGTTCCAAAGGATATTATACAGTAAATTATATGACATTTATACATATAATCATCAAAGACAGTAGGGATAATCAATAATGACATGTGGTGTCACTAATGCATTTGGCACATTTAGGAGCTGTTTACCAACACAATTGGGTAATCATTAACTGGGTAAGAGGTTCAGCTTGGGTAAGCGCTGACCTGAGAGCCCTCACAGCCAAGGCACAACGACGCAATTATTAAGGCTGCACTCTACCCACTGTGCGAGTAAGAGAGCCTTTCCTTCCGTACCGAGTCAACATCTCGGTTAGAGTATACAGTAAACAACCTCACCTCTTACTGGATAAGCTTCTCTTACCTAGTAAGAGGGGATCAGCAATTAGTAAACAACCCTTTAGGCTTGACAGTAAAAATGAGCTCCGGACTTTACCACCACACTTTTGTAGTTCTGTGTGCTTTGAACTAGCCAGGGATGTTCACAGAAATAGCCGCTCTACTTTGGGGGCAGAGGTGAGGTGTGCATACATTTCACCCTCTAGACTCCACCTCCATGTGAGATATACTAGACTTGTTTGGTTTGGTTTACTTGTTAAAGCTTTCAATCTGGAACCATTGTATTTGCTATTTTGTTGTCAAACAGTTGCTGTATGTAACGCCTACGGTTGTCAAAAGATAGCGAACAGAAAACGAGTTGCCTACCAACGATACTTCTTTTAGTTCTTTATTATACCATTTTGCAGTAGATTGTAAGAAAGGGTATCCTGGGCATTTGCCTAAACTAATCCCTGGCAAATTTTAAGACTGCTAAAGCATGCAGCCCTGATATAATTTCCAATGGCCACAGGTTGTTTGCGCCTGGATTCGAACATGGGGTAGATGGGTTATCTAGCCTCATCCTCCACAAGCCTTAACCAGTACGCCACAAGCCTTATGGTTGTTTGAAAACAAAGTGTATAAGTACAAACCTTTAAATTATAATTTAAGTTTTGCAAAATTTCTATAGTGGGTTTGAAATCTCAACCTCAATGGAGTCACTGGTTTTAAGTTTTCAACAAAATAAACATTTCGGTAACTTTGTTTTTAAATCCTTCACATGTGCTAAGGAATGATCAAATCCCTCAACCATGGAATTCAATGGAATCCAATAAATTCATTGCGTGAACCAAACATCATTAAGGAATAAGGAATTTGTCATTCCAATTCCATCAAATTCATTTGAATTCCACGAACCAAACAACCCCTTAGGTTTGTCTTCCTTAGTTCCTACAAAGCCTATGAGCTTCAATGCCCGCATTGCCCTTTTTTTTTTTTGGTAACCACGGGTGTTCGGACCAGCTTGTGCTCACCTTGATTAAGAGGTTGTGTTTGGCAGTTGCTGAATGGTTTGGTGCAGAATGATTAAGAGGCTTTTATGATATGGTGTAAAATGAAATATAATTGTTTGGTAATTGTTCAAAATGAAATTAGGGCTCTGAATGGTTAAGGGGTGGTTAAGGTATCCAGGATACAAAATGATTCATAGGGAAGTAGGGAACCATTAAGAGACAAGCTTGTTTTTTGCCAAACAGGATTCACTCCTTAGCGATTCAGAGACCACCTTTTAATGGAACTGTTAAGAGGTAAATAAACAGCCCCTAATTAATTCCATATGGGTCCTGAAGATAACAGCCAGGAAAATCCCCAAGGATTCAAACTGACGACCTAGAGGGAGGAGCCCCCCAGGCATTTGAGTTGGCTAGGAAGGTTCCGTAGCCTTTATTTGTGGGAGGGAAAATGGATATGATCATGGTTCACAACTATGAAATACTTAAAAAATTTCCAACAATACAATGAAAAAAAAGACAAGAAACATAGTTTTGTTTATCCCTTATTCAAATGAAAACCATCATGCATGCTTTAAGAAAAAGGGCAGCTTGAAGACCCCCCACCATCACCACCAGTGGTTGCACCTGCACCCTTGATCAGACCTGCAAGCAGCTCTCCTCTGTCGTAGAAGAACTCCACCTTTATGATCTTGAGTTGTTCATCCAACTAGTAAAAAGATTACCAAAATCAAAACATCAAGCATTCAAGTCAAAAAACCATCAGAATAGACTAGACTAGATTTAAACTCATCTCTTCTAATGTAAACTAAACCAAAATCAAACGAGCCAACCACAAGGGTGGTGCCTCAATGGTTTGAGCTTGGTCTCCAAAGGTCAACAGCACCAGGAGGTCCCAGGTTCAAATCCAGGGAGGGTAAAACAATCCCCTTGTGGCCACGGAGGTTCAAATGCGGTGACTCCGGGCTACCCGCGAAGCGGGTAGTCGCCCTGGGATTAGTCGACTCGCATAGCGGGTTGGATATCCAGGTTAATCAAAATAAAAAAAAAAATCAAACGAGCCCAATATTTCCTACTCAGAGGTGGGTTCTAGAGATAAGGGTTGTATGCAGACATGGCCTCTAACCCCAAAGAGTAGAGCAGTTGTTTCTATAAAGACCCTGACTTGTGAAAAGTGTGGTAAAAAGAGAAGTCAATCTATTTTAAGAGTATACCAAACCAAACTAAACGAGCCCTAAACGAGCCCAACGGGTGTATTCTTTACAACATGAAAAAGGTTGGTTGGTTGATGTGATTATATATATATATATATATATGGATGGGTTCAAATGAGAACTCAAATTTGGTTGTGAACGTGAGGACAAATGAGAGCCCGATGCATGTCACATTCAGACTGAATAATGAAGGAAAATACCCAGACTGAATGTAGTGTTATTTAGTCTTAATAATACTATAATACTACATTCAGGCTGAATATTTTCTTTCATTATTCAGTCTGAATATGACACGTGTCGCGCTCTCATTTGTCCTCACGTTCACAACCAAATTTGAGTTCACATTTAAACTTTCCTCTCTCACTATCTCACTCTCTCTCTCTCTCTCTCTCTATATATATATATATATATATATAAGTGGATTAGTATTATTCACCTGCAATGTAGAAATACCAAACATTTCTACCATTTCTCCGGTTGGCGGATGACCTTTAAATGGACCTTCCATGTAACCCCAATGCCTGAACTTGTACACAATCACTGGAGGACCCGAGTAAACCTGGACAATCTCCACAGCAAAACCACGCGGAAATGTGGTGGTGAAGATTTTGTGAGCAGAATCCACGTTTTCATCATTAGGGTTATACAGTCGTAGTTGTTCTGGCAATGAAGTTTGAAGAAACATATTGTACCCTCCACCTATCTTAGCTACCCCTTCTGGTGTCAAAGGTTTCCTGCCTACAAATTACAAGTTTTGGCAGGATGTCAAACAATTAATTATTCATAGAAACAAAATAATCACAAGGGTTGTAGCGTACTGGTTGAGATCCTGGGGATGTGGAGGAATATCCCATCTGCCCAGGGTTAGAATCCAGACATACACAACAACTGTGGCCACTAAGTTTATCAGGAATGATGTATTACAGTCATAATTTGCCGGGATTAGTCCAGGCATAGCCTGGACACTCTTCAAAAAAAAAAAAAAAAACACTTTACCATTAACAGAAACTGTCAACTTTGTGACATCAACAGTTTTGAAATCTTTGGGATTGACTTTGTGGAATATCTCCATTTCCCATGTTTTTACAAGATTCTGAACTTGCTCTTCCAATGAACCTGTGGGCCAAATCTTAAGGGTCCAAAGTACACAAACATCAGTTTAAAGGAAAGAGTTTATGTGAATTAAAAAGGAAATGTGTGGAGGGTTATAAAAAAACCTTGGTTCTGCCTTCTTCAAAGAGTTTGTTGACAATATCAAAGTTAGGAGGTGCACCCAACTTCCACGTGGTGTTCTTCTCACCTTCTCCACTCATGAAGCATCTGTACTTGTCTACATCTGAACCTTTGTATTGATCCATTGCTACTGAATAAGGTTTACTTCTTCATATGATCTCCTTATATATATATATATATATATATATATTTATATATACGTATTATATATATATATAATATAAACCAAGTGGAAAGAGGGGGTGGGTGGCTAGTAAAGAATGTTTTCTTTATTGTTTCTTTAAACAGTGCTAGGACAAAATTAAATTATTATAATTTCTTGTATCAAGAAAGAACAAGTCATAACGTACATTATTTTTCATTATAGATTACATTGATGCCAAAAACATAATGGTTTTTTATGAAACAATATCTCTATCTCAAGGTCGATGAAGATCTTACCTTTTCATGATTACTTTTTGGTTGGTTTTTCTTTTAAGTTTTATATGGATAAAGTTGTCTTTGAATTAATCTATATAGATCTGTTTATATAGATTGAGAATATTTTTGCTTGGAAGGGTTTTTAAATATTTGGAAGGAACCTGTTTTTTTAATTTGGAGGGGTAAATTTAGAAAGAAAAAAACTTTGAGTTTTTACGTAAAGCTCCCTTAGAGCATCTCGAACAGCTTCTCCAAAATGGAGAGAAAATTGGGGATTTTGAGCCAAAATATGCTCTAACAGTTTTTCAAAAACTATCTCCAAAATGGAGAAAGTAGGAGAGAAAATACATCTTTCTCCGAATATGGAGAACATTCCAAAAATGATTACAAAGTGGACCACCAATAGGAAAATTTGAAAACAAAATATTTGGAAATAGAAATAGTATTTTAGTGGATGCAGGTAATATTTTAATATTACAATCAATGTAGACTTCTCCAAAATGGGGAATCTGTTGAAGATGAATGCAAATATTTTTAGAGATTTTAACTTTTAGTTCTTTATTTTGGAGAAATTTTAGAGAATCTATTGAAAATCTGTTACTAAATAAGTCAGGTTCTGTATCATTACACAATCTACTAAACATTCATATAGCTAACGGGATAAGTTGTGTCCCATCAACAAACAGATCCTCCTGGGCATTGAATTTATTTGGTTGATTTGGTGTATTTATTTATTTAAAAAGCATTATCTTAAATTTACGCAATAGCCATTTTACAAAATGGTTTTAGCCATTTTAGAAATCAGTTTCCTCAAATAATCAAAGTTCACAAGAAAAATTACGTAGAAAAGGATTTTCTGCATAAAGTTTATTTTTAGGGCAAAAAAAAAAAGTTAAACAAGAGTTTACATTAAAAAAAGGTGAATTACTTTATGTAGGAAATGGATTTTCTACGTAAAATCTCCTTTCTTGCTTAAAGTTTCAGTTAGATTTTTTTTTCTTTGAAATAAACTTTACTTAGAAACTGCATAAAGTTTTTCTATAAACATCGACTATTTCAGAAAAGAACTTTATAAAATGGCTAAAAAATAAAAGTCATTTTATAAAATGACTATTTACGTAAATTTCTTGTGTAATCATACATCACAAGTTATTCAAATGGGTTCATGTAATTCACATATAAACCTTATTTTAACATTTTTTTTATTTTATCACGATGTTTAACCTTTTTATTAATTAAATTATATAACAAAATACAAACATTTAATCTAGGCATGGGAATAGAGCGAGGATCCCAATCCCCGTCCACGATCCCAATCTTTATCCCCATCCCCGTCCCCATCCTCATTCCTACCGGGGACGTGAAATACGATCACATCCCCATTCTCGGCTTCGACGGGGAATGGGTTCCCTAACGGAGAATTAGGATTTTTTCCCCGTTAATATAAGATGTTTTAAATCAAATATGTTAAACACCACATTCGATCGATAATTGGTTCATGTTTAAATATTATATTTTCAAAAAAACGTTAGAGTACAAAATATTCATGTGATTAAATCATAACATCCTACGCAATTGTTTAATCAAACGATTTCGACTTTCAAGGTTGTTTATTGATAGCAAAAAAAGTCACACATAAATCGTGGCACAATAAGGATGCAAGTGCAAGCCACTATTGTGTTCGCTTTTTCAAGTAATATCGTGGTAAGTACCAAAGATCGTTTTCCATAGGGACTGATCGTACCAAGAATTAGAGATTTTCACGAACTTCCGGTGCAAAGTTAGATTTTATAAAATTGTTCTTTTTGTTGAGAGAATTTTAGCGACTTAAAATTAATAATTAATAAAAAGCGGGTATATGGGTGTAAGTTTTTCCCGATAGTATATTAATAACTTAAATGGTTAACAAAACCGGTCATAAAAAAATCCCATACGATTTCCTCCTCTCGAAGCGACGTCGTATAGGTTATGGTTGCGGTTTTATTATAAAGTTTCCATAAATGCTAACTTTTGGTTTACCAACTTTTCAAGTAGATCTTGAAGATCTTAGTTCTGCCAGTACGGAGAAAATGCGCATATCTCTATGACACACTAACTCGACCGACATCTGAACCTTGGTCCGATTATGCAAAAATCCATATCTCTATGTGATTATTGAAGATTTTTTCAAACCTTCTTGCATTATTTAAGCCGTATTTCAAATCCGCCCATCTCTAGGTCAAAGATCTAATATTAACACACACAAGTGATCGACTTGTCCGCGTTGAGTTAAAGCTTCAACTCGAATGACTAAACCGAGAGTAAGCAAAATGTGGTAACACTCAAGTGTTATATTTTTACCTCTCGGGTTGGCTTACACCCACACCCAAAGGGGGGTTTAGCTAGTGAAAAAAGAGAAGACATGACGAAATAAAAGAAGTACTTAAACGTAAATTGCATTAAGAAAAACGTTTGCCACAGTAGGTACAGATTCACCACAGTGGAAACGGAACCGAAAATAACGTGCAGAAATTTAAATTACAACAATTGAAATAACAATGCATTGATTCCATCGCCCGATATTGAGGGAGAGAGGCTGTTATTGCTTAAAACCACTAAGTTGCCCCCCTCAAATGAGGACCCAAGATCCCTTTTTATACTTGAGAAAGAGAGAGAAACATGAGAGGGACATGAAAGGAAAAAGGGACCTCACATGGTGTCTTCTTCCTACACTTTGTGTTGTATTGTTGTCTTCTCCTCTTCTTTTTGTATGAAAAGCCTAAGGTTGACTTCGTTCTTTTCTTCCCCAAACTTTCACCAAAAAGTGTTCCCAAATCTGCAGAATATATCTTCTCGAAAGTGTCGTAGATCGCCACAGTTGTCTTGCCGTGGCCACAATGGTGTTCCGACTCAAAAAATAAAACATTTTAGTTACTTTTACTTTTAGGAACAATTTAGACCAAACAAAGTTTAGCAAGGCTCAAATGGGCAAAACAAGGGTAAAAAGGGCGAAAGTGGGTTAAAAATGAGTGGTAAATAACTCTAAAATTTGAGGGTTATCATTTATCTTAAAAAATAAGACCACTAAAAAAAATATCAAAAGAAATGTCAAAATACTATTCTAAATTTAAAATATATTAAACCTAATTGTTTATAAAATTAATAATAAAAGTATATCATATATTTAAATTCGGGAAAAGGGCGGGACGGGAACAACGTTATCCAGCCTCGGCCCTGTATCTGTCCCTAACCTCAGTTTTTAAATTTTGGAAATTCCCGTCCATATCCATGGTCCTCGGTTATACAAGGAATCCCCGTCACGGTCAGAAAGGAGACACTAAGTTTCTGAATGAGACGGGTCTCATCCATGCCTAATTTTACCTATTTGATAGCGATGGATTGGTATTTTAATTAGGGCCGTCCTGGGGGAGGGCGGGCCGGGCGTACGCCCAGGGCCCAAAAAAATAGGGGCCCAATTTTTTTTTCCGTATATACTATATAATATATGGTAGGAATTCAAAAAAGTTAATAAATAAAATATACAAATTTTTTAGTATCTAATATGATCAAAAAAGAACTTAACATTATATTAGAGACCCAAACATGTATTAATTAATTATAATAGAAAAAAGGTATGTAAAAAAAATTAATTGGTTGTCCATTTTATAAAATCTAAAATTATCTTGCCTAGAATTAGAAAACATTGATATATTATCTATCATTGATATAATCTTTCACTGACTCCTTTGATTATTTCATTCATAATTCTATTTTTGTATTAGAATATAGTAGAATTATTGTTATTAACTAAGAAACTCCTACATTTGAAAAAAAATGATCAACCACATAAGACGATCTAACTTATATCTATATTTAGGGTTTCAAAACTACTATTTTTTTCATTATCTTTTACCTAATATTGAGTGCATGAATCTTAAATATTTTCTTATCTCTAAAACAACAATAAGATCTCAAATAATAAGCAAAATGGACTTTTGATTCTAAGATTGAACGTTCTAAAAAGTTTGTTTTAACGATAAAAGTTTAAAATGGTGATGAAAACATTAACATGATTGGACATGGAAACCGAACTGACTTGTATATTGATTTACATAAAGTGTTACTCTGAATAATCAACATTGTGACCCCAAATGATGTCAATGTATATAATAAAATGTGTTTGGCAGTGGAACAAATTTACGATGCTATGTAAAAATGATATGATGGATAATATTAATTAGAAGTAATTATTCATTGATTTTGCATCTAGGAAATACCGGGAAAACGTTGTTATATAAATTATTAGTATTTGTTGAATTCAATGTTATTAATTTGAAAATAAAAACAATATATTGAAGAAAAAAACTGTACTTATCAATGACCCGTTTTTAAATCTCGTCCAGGACTTAAAAATTATCAGGAACTGGACTAAAAAGCATATTAGCATGTGGGAACATATAGATGGGTAGATGCAATGTTCCTATATTTTAGTCGTACTGTTATTCAATTGACACATTCAACGAGAACGTGACTGAAATCAATGACACATGCCAACATGGCAATCTAAGAAAACCTTTTGGAATATTTCAATGGGTGAGTTCTTTTTTTAAACTATAATAGCTTGAATTAGTTTATACATATCTTAATTAATTCCAAAGTCTATACAGTTATGTGGTTTCTTTAAAAGTATTATAGTGGAACAACTTTTAAAGCTAAAAAATCAGAAAAGGGAGTGGTATAGTACAATATTGTTATACATTCATTTTTTTGGTCCATAATAGAAATAAGAAGTTGAATATTAATTGGGTAGGATGGTTGTAAAACCCTTTAATAGCTATTTTTATCTTATAATTATTTTTCAAACATCTTGCTAGTCTTAATAAAATTTTTGCTATTAAAAAAAAATTAATTTCAAAAATCATGTAGAACCAGCTACAGAGCTACACTATATGGTGTGGGTCAATTGATTCCGATCAACATCTAGAAAAGAAAACAAATTACCTTTACTTTTTTTTTCTTTTTAACCTAAATAGGAAAACAATTTTAGCTATGGACCCGATTGAAAATTTAATTCACCTCAATCATATCACTCTTCCTCTAAAAATGCTCTTCTAAAAAGAAATCTAGTTACAACTTTCAGAGGTTGTTTGGTTGGTTTTCTATTACATCTTGTATGTATAAAGACGTTTGTCTGGATTAACCTGTCTATATAAATTAATATACCTTGTTGTTAGTTTGTTATGCTAAAAAAACGGTCTAAATGTCATAAACGATTATTTTAGCGGTCATTGTATATTAACTTATTAAGCACTAATTCATATAACTGTTTGATAAATGTGTTGAATGGTAGATTCTGAACAATAAATATTATCAATTTAAACAAATTTTAAAATTAAAAACTTCATCAAACATAATTATATGAATTCAATGACATAATGACAACAAAATTTAATACGTACTTATAATTAAAATAGATGAAATTTTAGTTTGGATACAAATCCATTTGCAACAAAATTAATGAGTACTTATTAAACAAAATGATACGAATCCAATACAAATTTCATAAGTTTAAACATTAGATACTAGTCAATTTACAATTTCATCACACAAGTGACCATATATTACGTGCTATTAGCACCTCATTGTATCCCATCTAATGTCGGTTCTCCACTTTCAAATTCTTCTACTTCATTGGTAAACATAGTGTCTTCGTTGCACTCCATAAATAGTTGATCTTGGATATTGCCCTTTCTTAAAGCAGATGGTCTCCTTTCTTAGGAAATTATGTATCGCAAAACAAGTAATTACCACATTTCTTTGTTTTGTAAACGGAAACGAGACCATCTGCTTTAAGATCAGAAATCTTCCTTTCAATACAACGTAAGCACGTTCAATAACGTTCTTTAGTTGTGCATGTGCATGATTAAATTGTTCCTCCTTAGACAAAGCATGTCGGCATCGAAAATATGCTAACCAATAGCTTATGTTAGGTATGTGTTTATGTCAATAATTGATATTGATTTATAAAAACAATTTATGGTTTTTATGGAGCTTTAACAACTATAGACAGTATTCTTCGATAAACACGAAAAAGAAGTAAAAAATATTAAGACACAGAGAGTCGGTGACGCGAAAAAATACTATTTGTCGAAGGAAAAAACCGCGAACAACAGTTGAGGTCATCGATGTACTGGTGAAAATGACGTCAAGCAGGGATGTCGTCCTTAAATAGCACCAGTTATAAGTAAAAAGATTACAATGTAAAAGAAAGCAAAAGCAGGTCGTAAATTTTCTTAAGGGCTTCGAATGTATCGCATGGAGAATTGCTTTAGCTGGTTTAAGTTGTCCCCTTTTAAACGATCCGAACATCCTCTCCATAAATACGCCTTTAATATATAGCAATCTTTGTTTTTAATGCTCTTGATAGTGCGCTTTTGGTTACATTAGTTATGGGCGTTATCATTAATGAGAGATATCATGCATTAAAACATAATAAAGGCAAAAGTCTTGTCGTCAGTTCATATAAGCAATGATCGTTTGTCGAGATAAACTCTCGACCGTTGTTAGCTAATTATGACGGTTTGTATGACCATCTTCAGATGATCATGCGTCGATAATATCTAATGATCGGCGTTAGTTATATCGAATGTCCGATCAATCATACGACCATAGTGCTTTATATGTATTGATCACTAATCCTGAAATCACGGATCATTAGTTCTGAATCATAAAATATAAATAGTCGCTAGTTTCTTACATCGGTCGCGAGTATAAGAATTTTTTACCCAAACAGTATGGAGCAAAAAATCCACGAGGGTTGGAATATGCAACGTCAGAAAGATAATATTTACCTACAATAGGTATACAAAGTTGAAAACATCATGTAAAAATAAAGAACTTTCTAAAATAATTGAAAATGATGCATACCTTCCGGTGGAAAAGGAAAACCAGATCTTGGGTTAGATGCGTTTAGTACTCTAAAAAATCTAGTACCGTGCCTTCTCATCAAACAAATGTGAACATCATATTAAAATAGCATATTCCTAAAACATTCTGATAACATTGTCCACCTCCTTTTTCTCTATAAACAGTTTGACGCCTAGTAGGCACGATTGCATGTACTAGAGTCCCTTCAAATGCACCTACTGCACCCTTCATCAAAAAACAAACTTTATATATTTAAAACAATATTTGAAACAATTTGTAAAATAAAAATATGATAATCCCACTATAATCAAGTAGCAAGTAATCTAGATAAACAAATCTGTAAGTCATATGTCATTGATATAGAGAAAATGTTTACACATTGATAAACCTACACTTAAGCTCATACAAATGAATCTTACACTAAAAACTCTCTTCCTAATTCTATAAGACAAAGAGTATTTATACTTTTGTCTAATAACAATGTCAAACTACAACTAAACTCTAGACTTTGACTTTCTAGATATGTTGACATTGACTTGATAGTTTTGACCACTTCATTCTTCAATCACGTTTTCATCCTTGGTGATCTCGGATACAACATATTTTAGACCTAATAATCACCCCCTTTGAATTCGAGATCACAAAACAACGATTATCAAAGACCTTTCAAAACATGTCTTCGACTAAATTTTGAATTTAACAATCTTCTTAAATCATAAGTCTTTAACGAAATCCCCTTTATGAAGACGAACAAGCTTTATCAACCTTTGAATAACAAAGATCTGGAAAATAACAATCTTCCCTTTTAAACAAACAAACTCAGATCAGAATATTCATCATGAAATCATCTTCAGCAGGGGTGGACCCACCCTATGGGGAGGGGGATCCCGTGCTACCGCTCAAGCGTGTTCTGTAAGGGTAAAAAAATCGTGTTTCATAAGTTTTACATGATGTGCACCCGCTAAACTTTTGATATTTCAAGGGTTAAAGGAGCACTACTTTAAAAAATCCCTCGAAATCAACCAAAAACCTTAAAAAATCACTCGAAATCAACCAAAAACCATAAAAAATCCTTCGAAATCAACCGAAAAACTTAAAACAGTCCCCAAACGGGAAATTCGGCTAAAAAATCCCTCGAAATCAACCGAAAAATATATCAAACAGCTTTGCGGACATTTGATACAATTTAAGGGTGCACCCGCTCGGGAAAAATCCTGGGTCCGCCACTGATCTTCAGTCTTCATAATTCTCTTGTGAGTAGTCAATAGTGAACACATTTTCAAACAAAACTTTTTCAGTCAACAGATCAGTTTTAGAGAATAAGGCTTGAAGCTTTTGACACTACGTCTACTAAGCTCAATATCTATATATCATGAAAGAATCTATCATCATCAATAAACTCTTCAAACATCTTCATGAGAAATGTCATCAAGAAATTTCAACAATTAAGCTCCAAACTCATCATCTCTCTAGAATCCTTAAATCCAATAGCTTTTCAACCTTATATTCAAAAGATTAAGATTCAAACTTTCTTCCCCATAAACTGATTCAACAAATTATACCAGTTAAACACAATCAACTTTCCGTCAATATAAATTTTTGACATTTAGCTCCCCCTTCACATATGAATATTTATAACTTTTTCAGCTCCGCCTCAACATTAGCCGTCGCTTTCACATCTTTTTTTTTAGCGAAAAACCCAGGCACTTCCATTAAAAGCAAAAGAAATAAAGGTACTGGTTACATCAAAAGAAAACGAAAAAAACCAAGCTTGGATAAAACAAACCAAGCCACAAGTAACCAGAACAAACAAAGACCAATCAAGCCGACCACACAGCTAGCAGAGAAGAAGGTCCAAAGCCAGACGAAAACCAAAGCAACCACACTAATTCGCTTCACCATTTGTGGTAACATGATGCCTACAATCCCGCTTCCAGGCCATTCTTTGGATAATCACACCTCTAGCCTCATTGAAAAGCTTCTCAATACTTCTATTGCAGTTTTCAAAAAGTCTCCTGTTCCGTTCCTGCCAAATATAATAGATAGTTGCAGACAAAGCAACTTTTTGTAAGGTGGACCAATAATCATATTGGCCGCTGTTGAGTCATTGCATGATATCAACCCATCTCTTCGGTACATTCCGTATCGATATTTCCTGTTTCATCAAGTTCTAGACTCCTTTCGAGTAGTCACACTGAAAGAACAAATGGTTATGAGATTCCAAGCATTGATGGCATAAGATACATTTCATGTTCGGGGGGTCCTGTTTCCAGTTTAGGATACGGTCTTGAGTGGGGAGCCTCTCTTTACACGCTAACCAAATGCATAACGCATGCTTGGGAATATAGATTTTATTCCATACCACCCTTGACCAAGGAACAATTGCATATTCCTGTTCCATAGAGAGCCAACCATTGTGGATTGAAAAATCCACTGGAAGATTACTCCGGGTAACCCAAGTAACTTTATCTTCTGATTGAGATATCGTTGGAACTGAAATATTAGCCAATTGCGGGAGTCGAGATAAAAGGTCATTTGGCCATGCACTCCCAATCATCTGAATAACCTCGCTAACTGTATTATTAGCCGTAAACCCCATAACATGAATATTTCGATAGGTTATTAGAGAACTAAGATGACCAATTAGAAGCCATTTATCCTCCCATGCATTCGTAGATGTCCCATCTCCAATTTGAGTGAGGAAGAATTGCCTTATACTAGGCCGAATCTTTAACATATTACGGAAGATCCAAGACCACCAATATTTCTTTTTTAGTGTCAAAAAATTCGCTTCTTGGATATAATGTCTCCGCACCCACTTTACCTATAGGGAATTCAATTTTCTCACTATATCCCAGATGTGCTTTGTGACCAAACAACGGTTCCACAAAGCTAGCTTCTTAAGCCCGATATCCCTATATTTCTCAGGTTGGCAAACCTCCTCCCAGGCTACACGACATTTTCCACGTGAACTATCACCTTGGGCCCATAAGAAGTCCCTAAAAAGGGATTCAAGGTCATAAATAATTCCTGCAGGAAAGATAAAGACTGACATCCAGTAGACTTGGAGGGACTGCAAGACCGATTTGATAAGCTGGCATATGCCCCCATAGGATAGAAATTTGTTTTTCCAATTTGTTAATCGGCCTTTAACCCTTTCCACCAGTCCATTAAAGTCTGCCATATGCAATCTAACAGGAGACAGAGGCACCCTAGGTATTTGATAGGAAATACCCCCTGTCGAAATGGTAGAGTATTTCGAATTGTCACTTTAACATCATCTGGAACATTCCCGAAGAAGATATCACTTTTTTCAAGATTGGGGGCCAATCCAGATTTCAACTAAAATAATCTAGTGCCCTCTTTATTACTTCCACAAATAACAAATCTCCATTTGTAAAGACAAAAAGATCATCCGCAAAACACAAGTGAGTAATATGGAATTCATCACAACCTTTGTGAAACTGAAACTCAGTTGCCTCCTCAATACATCGTTTGAGAATAAGAGAAAATCCCTCCATAATGATTGTAAAAAGATAAGGAGATATAGGATCCCCTTGTCTTATACCCCTCTTCCCTACAAAAAAGCCATGTGTTTCTCCATTTAAAGCAATAGAATAAGACGGGGTAGCTATCATTACCTTGATCCATTTGATCAAAGCTAGATGGAACCCAAGACCATTAAGCATACAAATAACAAACTCCCAATTCACCATATCATAGGCTTTCCGAATATCAATTTTGAAAGCACATCTTGGTGCTCCTGAATTCAAGTGATACCCCGCCACAAGTTCATTTGCCATTAAGATATTATCCGAGATCCTCCTTCCAGGGATGAATACGGATTGAGCAGGGTTAATTAGGAAATTCAGATTCGGTTTCATACGATCAGAAATAATTTTACTGATACATTTGTATAAAACTGAACAACATGCAATCGACCGAAAATCCGAAACCCTACTAGTGTTGACCACCTTTGGGATTAGACATTGGACTGTATGGTTCAGTTCCCTATCAAGCTTTCCAGAATAGAAGAAGTTATGAATTGCCCTCATAACCTTATTACCAATAATAGGCCAAGCTGCTTTATAAAATTTGGCAGAATATTCATTAGATCCTGGTGCCTTATCATTTCCAATCTGCTTAAGAGCGTCAAAAATGTCTCCATCTTCTATGGGCCGAATCTTAAAGATAGTTTTCGATCAAACAAATCCGAATCCATACATGGTTGGACATTGGTGTCCTTTTCACCCAGAATAGAAGAGAAGTAATCCATAAGAGTCTTCGGCACCTCTTTCATCATAAGCGCAGACACCCTGGCATCAATGACCATAGATACTCTAGAAGATGATTTTTTCTCCCGAACTGCATGATGGAAATATTGGTATTTCCATCGCCCTCATTCAACCATTTTATCTTAGCTCTCTATTTAATTAACATTTCCTCCATCCGAAGAGCTTGCTGATAGGCCAAATGAAAATGAGCAAGATCATCATGTAGATTTAAATTTGAAAGATCAGATTCGCATGCCAACTGTATTGAGTCCAATTCAAGTTTGAGTTCCACAGTGTTCTTTCCAAGATCACCCATCATCATACGAAGTTTCCGTAAGTGCGGTTTTAGAGCTTTCTGTTTCTTTAAAACCTGGTACATAAAAGATTCCTGAATAGGGATATTCCATGTTTCGGCCACCACCTGAAGAAATTTGGGATGGAAAGCGACAATGTTATCAAATTTGTAACCCTTTACCTGCCTTTGTTTGCCACCTTTGAACTTGACCATTCCTGGACAATGATCTGAAAGACCTCTCGGGAGAAAGATAGCAGAACTATCTTGGAATCGAGTTGTAAAGGTGTTATTTACTAGAATCCGGTCCAGTTTCCTCATCATACCTCCCTCACCCTTCGGCTTTTGATACTACGTATAATGGTATCCTGTATGTGTTAAATCATACACATCCACGTCTTCAAGGAACGAATTAAAATCATCCATCTCACCATTCTTTCGAGAAGATCCTCCATACCCATCATGAGGAAATAACATGGAGTTAAAATCCCGCATAATCAGCCATGGTTTATCTCCCATAAGTACTTTAAATTTACGAATGCCCGACCATAATTTTCTTCTGCTAGTACCACTAGTAGCTCCATATGCAATAGTAAGAAAAAAAGGATCATCATCTCCCCGAATTCGAATTTCACAGTGCATGAATTGAAAATGAGATTCAAGCACCATGGAATTCATAATTTTAGGGTCTCGTCCACATACAATTCTAGTCACATTATCACACCAACCTGTATTAGATACCCACTCCCATCGACCAAAGACTTTTGAAAAAACCTCATGTACATTTTTCTGAATTAAATGCGTTTCAATAATGGAAAAAAATGATAAACCATTAATGTGAATCAAAGATTTTACCTCCCGCTGCTTTGTAGAGGCGGTAATGCCTCTAGTGTTCCAACCTGCCAACTTAATAATGAGAAGGTTGATTCCCCGTTCCAGACCCCATTCCTCCACTACCATCGGTTGCATTGCTCAATACCTTGCCCTCCTCTCCATATACTTTAAAAACGTCGTCAATTACTTCCATATCATCACCATCGTCTTCATCACTCGCTTCTCGATTATTTAGAGGTGAGAAACGATTATTGGATGTGGAGGACTTTAAAGCCCCCCGTTTTGGTTTAGTATAGAGCTTGTACGATTGAACCACAGATTGTATCATAGACTCATCACCTTTGACAGCAGGTTTTCCGTTTTCAGTGCTTTCTCTACCACTCGGGGTTCTACATGCGTTCAACGTGCAATATTCCCCTTTCGGAATAGGTTTTTCACTCCCTTGTTCCCCTTCCGTTAAGTTTTTATCACCAGTTACCTGATCCCTCATACTATTATTAGCTATCACCGGACCAGAACCCGTGATGCTTGGTTCCTCAATTCTACTCAGCATTGAAACAGTACTCCCTTTTGTATGATTAGTGCCTGACTTTTGTGCGATATGTTTTGTTTCCACACTTTTGTTTCCACCTGTGCTTGGCCCATTATTAGTTTTCTTTCTCCATTGTTTGTGCTCTACTCGGGTATACCCACCTACCTCAGTCTTATTCTTCTTTTCCTTGTCATCCTGTTGCTTTGCAATAGTCGCTTTAACACAACTTCCAATTTTGTGTCCAAAAACACAACAATGCGAGCTTTGTATCGGCTCCCATAGGTATTCCACTCGAACCATAACACTTTCCTCTTTTTCCCCATCCAAGCTCAGGATTATAACCTTCACCTCTCTTTTGAGTTCACCAAGTGCCCAGACGTCAACCAATACTTTAGCAAAACTAGGCCTCCCCCACATCTTATCACCCATAGATGCCGTACAAGCATCCGTCTGCCTTGGGACCCCCAACGCACTAGCAATTCGGTCAATACCTTCCCTGTTAAAGGCAACAAGTGGAACATTATGTAATTTAACCCATAGTGGACAAGTGGTGTGCTCAGGCTTGTAAAGGCCTTTTGAAGGCTTCCAAGGGAACACAAATAGGGGAACCTCTTTAATCATATAAGACCCATTTTCAAAAACCTGTTGGCAACCTCCCGCATCATTAAACGGAAAGAAGAAGATACCATCCTCATTCATCATACCATCCACAAAGCCAAATTTTCCCCATAGAGATTTTTCCTGCCTCAAAACAACCGGAAAGTGAATTCTAGAGCCCAAAAAATAACCATAAATGGTTGAAAGAAAAGCTTTACTCACCTCTTTAGCTAGTTCAACCGGAATCTGCACTGGGGAGCTTTTCTTATCCTCGAAAGGAAAGAAGTTGAGCGTATTTAGAACTGGTGCACCCATCGCCCCTCTATAACTCATATCTTTCTTCACCAAAGTCTGGGAACTGTTTACTCCCTCCTGGGATCCTCTTGTACCCAGTCTCGAGAACACAAAATCATTCGTACCATTCTTTGGTTTAACATTTTCAAGATTGTTAATCTGCATGCTTTTGCTTACGTCAGCCCCAACAACCCCATGCAACACATCATTCTTAACAATCCCCAGTGTGTCAGACAACGTGACATTACGGATGTCACACCAATAACCCTTATAGGGTCAGGACGCACACCACTCATCTCCACGAAGCCAAGATCCGCCATGGCGCGACAAGAACTGTCCCACCCGACAACCTTGACTCGACAAGCCACCCGAGGACTTAATCCGACAACAGGCGGCCCGATAACTTTTCCACGGAGCACCCGACAAGTTTCCTTGAACAGATCACCCGACAAGTTGGCCCGACAAGTTCACTCGATAAGATCACCACAACACATCCGATAAGATTCCCTAAGTAGATCACCCGACAAGATTGGCCCGACAAGTTCACCCGAGAAGTTCACTTGCACAGCTCACCCGACAAGCTCACCTGACAAGAAACCCGAGAAGCTTAGTTGACAAGCTCACTCGACAACTTATGCCTGGTAAAACTCTGGATGGCCGCTGGAAACCCTAATTCGACATTAAAGAACCCTAGATCGATTTCTGTGATGAAACAAAGTCGTGATGCTGCAAGTAACACTAAACAAAACAAGGATCCCTAAAAGCCTTAGGGGGAGTAACAAAGTTCCCAAACGGGAAGCTGAAACCCTATTCGTTTGTTAATGTACGTACGAGTATCACAAAAACACGAGTACCAAAGAAAGCAAATCGAAAGGGAACCTTACTACGATCACAACCACCCACGATCAAAAAAATCAACCGATCACCAACTTTCGATCGCCACCAGAACACCGTCCACCAACAAACCATAGCACGTCGAAAACCTTAATCGCCTCCTAGAGAGAAAACGTTTCTCTCCAAAAAGAGTGTAACTAGGTCAAAATTACAATGGTCCTATTCGCTTTCACATCTTATCTTTGCACAATATCTAACTTTATGTGTTGATGTCTTTGATATATTGTTTCTCCCCTTGATGATGATTACGAGAATCTTGAACATCATGAACTATCAAAGACTAAGGGGCTGTTTGGTTGGTTTTTCATTAAGCTTTGTATAGATTAATTAAATTGTTGATTGGTTGTTGGTCTGAACAAACTGTCTGAGTAAAAAAATTGACCATATTACCCTTTACATTTATTTTTGCCTTTTCAATTTAACTATTTGTAACCAAAGACAAGGCATATGGGAACAACAGATGTCAAATTAAGAGATAATCATTGTTTTTTTTCCAATTTAACTCTTTGAAACCAAAGACATATGAACAGGGCCGGTCCTGAGATTTAGGATGCCCATGGCGAAAAGCCAAAAAAAAATGCCCCTAACATGTTTATATACAATCAAAATGAACTATTTAAAAGGGGTTTGGAACCTGGACATCTAGGCGGCTCATCCCCGCGCCGATTTTATTAAATATAACAAAAATAATGCAACGGGGGGAGGGGGGGGGGGGACATAAACCAAAACCCCGTGTAACAAAATATAAAGTACATCACCTAAAATGATGCCTTCTTACATTTTTTGAAGCGAAAATATCAATTATTTTATCATAGTTAATATTAGCTAAAAACTTACTCTCAATACTCAAAATTGCTAACACATTCAATCTTTCTTGAGCCATGGTAGACCATAGATATGACTTCAACAACTTTGATTTCGAAAAACTTCTTTCCGCGGATGCTACAGTCACTAGTACGGTCAATAAAAATCCTATAAGCGATCAAGACATGTGGAAACATGCCCAACTTCATCACAAACTCCATTATTTGTAGGGATGTCCAAGGATTTCCACTCTTCGATTCCTCTTCAATATTTTCATCACATATGTTTTCATCATCACAAACGGGATTTTCAACCAGATTTTCAGAAACATTTGATAGTTTAACAAGAAATTTATTCATAGATCCTTGCATAGATTGAACCATTTCCATTTCTCTTTTTTTCCTTTTTCTATTTTGAGCACCCGAAGGTTGTGATCTAGGAAACATATCTAATAAAGTAATAATCTAAACAATTCCAAGTTTCCAACAATTCAATTAGGGCAGCAAAGACAAAGTAATTGGCAAATAGTAAGTCAGTTATCACTTAATCCCTTATCAGTACTAGCAGTAGCAGATAGAAAAATAAAAACAATAAGTCTGAATAGTGAAGAAAATTTTAAAATGGAAAGAAAACACCTTAGGGACTTAGAGCAAGTCCATAAAATCAGCACCGCATCAAGCAAGAACAACCGATTTTAGGGGCTATGGCTGCAGGGCAGAATTAGATAAGTGTGAATCAGTGAATGATGAATCGATTTAGGGCTGAAACGTGAAGTAGTGACTCGTGAATCAAACAGAACAGATGAAGAAGTCAAGCATCGATGTAGTCGTGAATAGTGAAATTGAATGAATTGTATGTTTGCTCCCGTCAAAAATTGAATGAATCGTAAGATGTCAAGCAACGATGAAGCCACATCTGCCATCCGCCAGGGGCGGGCCTGCATATGAAAACAACAGATGTCAATTTGAGAGTCATTTGGTAACATAAAAAATGCATATGTGGAGTGGAGTTTAATAAGATAATGATGGTGCATACTTAAGATTTTCTTATCTACAAATTGATAGATTGGGAAAAGAGCATCCATCACCATCGACTGTTTTGCTTTTTCTCAACAAAAATCAGCAATGCTAGTGCTTTCTTTATTTTTTTCTTTGCTTCAATAACATCGGATTTTGCGACCGTAATTATCCTAAGCAATCACGTTGGTATTGTTGTAGTCGATGGTTGAGAGGCGGTGATGATGAAATTCTTGTTGTCTGAGTAAAGTGGTGAAGTATGGAAATCCATTTGATGCAACCTCGATATTTGCTGCCATGGCGGTTTATCTTCTTCCCATCGATCATTTAGAGACCTGAGCCTCATCTAAAAATTCTGTATAAATAATTTTAAATGAATCTCGTGTAAATGTTCATATGTAATTTCGATTGTTTATAGAATCTCGTAGAAACATAAAATATCTTTTAAAACGGTGTTCTTCCATTTTTGTTTTGAGAAGAAATTTGTGAGTTTCATTTTAGGGATCTGAGAATGAGACCGGCGAGAAGAAGAGGGGTTTCTAAGGGTGGTTTCCCTTCTCCCAGTTGGTGATTTCATCTTCCATCAAACGACGATGGTGAAGCAGCAAGATGGAGGCAAGGCAGTTGGGGGGGGGGGAGCAGAGATGAGCGGTGGGAGGAGGAAAACCTTTTTTTAATCTGTAAAGGAGAGAAAGGGGGAAGGGCGCTTTAGGAATGAGAGTGGCTGAGTGGATAAAGGGACGGTCACAGGGTTCTGCGAATAAGCTCTAACATTTTTCAATAAGCCATTTCCAAAAAATGCAATATGGCTTACCGAATAAGCTTAAGAGCTTATTAAGCTCATTAAGCCCCTTCCAAACATGACCTAAATCAATTTAGCTTTATCAAACACAAATCACCAAAAATATCTTCAGATTTCTCCCCTTTACATGAATCATACTTCTACATGTCAGAACGTATTTTGCTCCCGCTTAACAATTGATCTCCTCCAAAAAAATTTCTTCCCCCCCCCCCTTGGAAAATGGGTAATCGTATAACATAGAAGCACATTTAATAACTATTATCACTACAATTAAAATAATTATCTCAATTGAGTGACCTATTTTCAGTGTTGGCATTAGGGTAGCACTGATCGGACTTCCATCCATCACTGAAGTAAAGTTATTAAACTAACTTCTCAGACTGTTCCGGCATAATCACAAAGATATGCAATGAGAATCACAAAGATTCGTGCAAGTGTAGAAAGAATTGAGCATCATATGCTATTTAAGGCTCCAAATGTGAAAATACATTCCGCAGACTCAATATGCATGATTGAAATGCGAAGGTGGGACAAATTTCCTTCTTTTTCAATATTCAAGCCTTTCAAATAAAGACTAAATAAATTATATGTTTTGTGCCCGTGAAAAATTGAAACATCTCTTAGTTTAGAAAGAAATGAGTAGCTGGTGGGTTTAAAGCAAGAGTTGGAATGGCTAAATGCCTGTTTCAATGAAGGCCACGAAAGAATTGTGAACCAACAGTAATGTGGTTGCCTAACGTGAAGTAGTTAAGGCAGAGTTCTCATTTTTTTTTAACTATGTTCTCTCACCCTCTATTTTTAATAATCTCCTCACTTCTAACCAAACTCTCATTTTCATTTTTCTTCTCAGCACAATGAGATTACTCAGCGATATTAGTTATCCCCCCCACTCTTTAAATTTAATACCCCTCACCCCTCAATCACTCAAGGATTACTTCTTGGGTAGGGCTACTAGTTTTGGTAGTCAATAGAAGTTCAGTAGGCTTACATATTGATCCAATGAAAATATATTTCCTAAAAAAATTCAAAAATGTTATGCATTGAAATTCAAAAATCAACATCTGAAGTACGAGTCCTGAACTGATATGTTCAGAAGTCAATTATATTTAGGAATTTTTTTGAATTGAAGTATTCATAAGCTAAAACAATTAAGTATCCCTTTAGAATTGTCAATGAAACAAATAAGAACGCTAAACAGATTGACTTAATAAGCTCAATGTTTCAAAAACAATGATTAGAAAAGTTAACTGTGACGAACAATTCAAAATTATTATTTCGAATAAGAATTGAACCATTAATGGAATAACGCACTTAAAGATTTTTTTTTCTAAAATTCGTTTTAACAAATCCAAAATTTATAATATATAAAATAATGCTTAAGTTTTTTTTTTAATTAACATATTGTATTATTTTTATTTTTTTAATACCTTGTTTTTGAATTCATATATTTTATTATTAAATATTTGTTTTAGTTGTATTATAATTGACTAATTTCTATATATGTTCTTTTTGGTCATTTTACATGTTGATCAACTAGTTTTTGTCAAACATTATTTATCCGTCAGCTAGCTTATCAGCTACCAATTAGCTTATCAGCTACCAATTAGCTTATCAGTCATCAGCTAGTTTGACAAACTAGCCTAAATACGCATACAAGGTAAACACATTTTGAATATTTTTTTAGAAACACTATTATAATTTATGAACAATCTAAGGCTATACTTGGCAAACAAGTTGATAAGCTAGCTGATGACTAGCTAACTGATAAGCTAGTTGGTAAAGGATAAGCTAGTTGATGAACTATATATGCTTGACAAAACTAGCTAATAAGCTAGTTGAAAAATGTAAAATGACAAAAAATAACATGTTTAAAAAAATTACTAAATTCTAACATTTCATGGTATATTTAAAACAATTCATTAATATACGATATCTTAATTAATAAAAACTACGTGGTAACAAAAATTTAATAATAAAATATGTTAATTAATAGATTTCGATTTGATTTACTATATATATAATATTAAAACTTTTTGGATTTATAACAAAATATAAATTTTAGGAAACATTTATATTAAATGATAATTTTAAATTTAAATAAAAATAAAGTTTATCATTCTTACATATCTTAGTTAATTAATAATTTCTTATTAAATAATTAACTAAAATATTTTATAAAATAGTTATCATAAAATATTATGAATGAAACAAATGAAATATATAACTTTTAGTTTTATGTAATTTATAAAAGCATTTTTAAAATGTTATATCTGTTTTTGACAACTAAATATAATAAAAAACAAATAATTTAAAATAATTGATAAAATAAATAATATTCAATAATCAATAATTAATACTAGTGAATAATTTACAATTAAAATAAATGAATAATTTGAAATTACTATTAGTTAATAATTTAATTTAATCAATACATTTAAATTAATATTAAATAATTATTAAGTTAATTATCAATTAAATTAATTCTTAATTAAGTTACTCACTAATTAAAATTAATTTATAATTAAAAATAATTAATAATTAGCTTATAAGTCTGCATATGTCCATACAAATATGTATTCAAAATATAAACTAGTTTATTTTTGCCAAACAATGTCTAAATCTACGAGATCCGATAGCTTGTGAACATCAACTGAAGCAACTAAGACAACCACGATTCTAAAACAAGGTATATAATGCCATTGCTCAATTTAGCAATTACATAATCCAATGGTCCCAAAGTAAACTTAATCTCAAATGTTTGCAGCGGAAATAAACAACTAATGAGATTATTACAATTCACCTATTAAACTAGGCAACTAACTATACAAGTAGCGCCTCACATCTAGCTCTCCAAGCTCACAACTTCCCCTTCCCTTTACTAGAGCTTTGTATCATATACCTTCCTGAAAATGATTTTTCAGTTTATAAAATAGAGGGTTAGACCAAAAGGCCTAGTGAATTCCCAAAAATAACAGTTAATATGTATGACAGTTATAAGAGAAAATGGTTAGTCGTGAACATCAACTCACACTTTAAAACACGTTTTTTCATGTACCTGTTGCAACGGTATTTCACACTAGAAGTCACACACACCGTGACTATTAAACGGGCACACACCGCCCAAACAATTTAGTCACACACACCATGACTATTAAATGAGCATACACCGTCCAATTTGAATGATTTAAAACATTTCAATTTAAAACATTGATTTTATAAAAGAAGCACACGAAGGGAACTCACCTGAATTGCCAAGCCACTTATAACACCTTCCAACTACGATCACTCCAACCGAACACCTGAATTAGATCAATTAACTACGAGTTAACGACCCAATTATACTTCCATACATCCTACCTATTAACCCGCTAGGCTAGGACACCACTTAACGCCCTTAAATAACCCTTAGGCAAAAACTCACTTTTGCTGAAACAGTGAGTTACGCGGCTTGCCGCGCGACTATGTGCCGCGGGCCAAGTCGCAGGACTTACTGTTTTTCCTGCACAAAACCTGCACGAAACCAAAACCCCAAAAACACAATTCTACCAATTTCCAGCCACAAAATTGATATAAATCTTGTCCTAAACTCATATAAAACCATTTCTAACAACAACTAATTCATTCCATTCCTTGATTCCAGGATTAGCATATCTAAAAATGACCAAACCTCTTCCATGGTGGTTTCTTGATTGATTTTAGCCCAATGAGTAAAATGTGATGCATAAAACATGGAATAGACTTCAAAACCAACTATATAACCCAACAAACACTGATTTGAGGGTTTAAATCAATCACACAACCAACTAACCCATAAAACCCCATGGTTTTATTCACCTAAAGGACTCAACAAGATTAGAAGATGAAGGAGATGAAGTTTTATACCTGAAATTACTTGCTAGCTCTAATTTCTTCAAGGATTTCTCCACCTTGCTCTTCTTCACCTCCCAATCGCACCTCAGGATTGCACACACTTAATTTCAGCCGACTGATTCCAAATAAGGGTTTTCACTCTTATTTAACCTACTTTCAGACATTTACACGACCAACCCTGTAGTTTATAAGGTTAGGCTCCATCCATCCTATCTGCCAGTATCTTTACAAAAGAAGATTCCGGTTATTACATCTCACCCCCCTTAAAAGAATTTTGTCCCCAAAATTCATCAAGCGAAAAGTTGTGGGTATTTCTTCCTCATTTCTGATTCTGGTTCCCATGTCGCATCTTGAACCTTATGGAACCTCCAATGCACCTTCACTAATACAATCTCTTTGTTTCTCAACTCCTTAATCTTTCGATCCACGATCGCTTCCGGTTCTTTCGTATATTCCAATTTCTCGTCCACTTGAATAGCATCTAGAGGTATCAACACCCCCGTGTCCGCTAAACATTTTACGCAAATTAGACACGTGAAACGTGCTATGAATACCTTGAAGTTTCTCTGAAAGATCCAACTTGTATGCCACGACATCCACACGTGACCTGTATGCCAAATGGTCCTATATACCGAGGACTCAACTTTCCTCTCTTTCCAAAACGTACCTCCCCTTTCCAAGGTGAAATCTTTAGCATTACCTTGTCATTCACTTGAAACTCAATCGCTTTCCTCCTCTTGTCCGCATACGTAATATGTCAGCTTTGAGCCACTTTCAACTTCTCACGAATCTGTCTAATCTTATCCGCAGTGACCTTAACAATTTCTGGGCGAGCTAACTGCTTTTCCCCCACTTCATTCCAACACAAAGGTGTTCTACACTTGCGTTCATACAACGCCTCATACAGTGCCGCTTGAATAATCTCATGATAACTATTATTGTACGAGAACTCAATCAACGGTAAATGCGTCTCCCAAGACCCACCAAAATCAATCACGCACGCTCTAAGCATGTCTTCCAAAGTCTGGATCATCCTTTCACTCTGTCCATCCGTCTGTGGATGATAACCAGTGCTCAAATTCAACTCTGTTCCCAACTCTTTTTGGAAACTTTCCCAAAATGCCGACGTGAAACGTCTATCCCGATCTGAAACTATAGACGATGGCATCCCATGTCTAGTTACGATCTCATCAATGTACAACCTTGGTAGCTTCTCCATTGGGTACGTTTCCTTATAAGGCAAGAAGTGAGCCGACTTGGTGAGACGGTCCACTATCACCCAGATTGCATCGTACCCCTAAGGTGTTCTTGGTAACTTTGTAACGAAGTCCATTGTTATATTATCCCACTTCCACACCGGACTATCCAAAGGTTGAAGCTTCCCATACAGCCTTTGGTATTCCGCCTTGATTTGCAAACACATCAAACATCTTTCCACGTAATAAGCTATATCCTTCTTCATTCCCAACCACCAATAATATTTTCGTAAATTTCTACACATCTTGTTTGTACCCGGATGTACCGAATACCTTGACTTGTGCGCTTCCTTTAATACTTTCTCCCGCAAACCACCAAGCTTAGGAACCCATACACGGTCACCTAAACATTTCACACTTTTACTATCACTCACGAACAACGATACATTTCCCACCATCCTTTCACTCTTTAGATTTTCTTCTAAGAGTGCTTCATCTTGAACACTCTTGATCTCTTCCAAGATAGTAGGTGACGCTTCAACTCTAAAGGCCACTATCTTGCTCGGCTCCCCTCTATCCTTTCGGCTACCACATTCGCTTTCCCCGGATGGTAAAGGATTTCACAGTCATAATCATCCAATAACTCGATCCATCTTCTCTGTCGCATATTCAACTCTTTCTGATCAAACAGATGCTTGAGACTCTTATGATCGGTATAAATTTGACACTTTACCCAATAGAGGTAATGTCTCCAAATCTTGAGCGTAAAAACTACCGCCGCTGACTCCATATCGTGAGTAGGGTAGTTTCTTTCATTATCCTTCAACTTCCTCGAAGCATATGCAATCACCTTCCCATGTTGCATGAGCATGCAACCCAGTCCCAACTTGGACGCATCACTATATATCACGAACCCTTCCGTTCCGTCCGGTAATGACAAAACGAGTGCACTACTCAATTTCTCTTTCAACAAATTAAACACCGACTCTTGCGCTTCATTCCACACAAACTTGACGTTCTTCTTAGTCAACGAGGTCAATGGTGTTGCTACACGCGAAAAGTCTTGAATGAACTTCCGGTAGTACCCCACTAGACCTAAGAAACTTCTCACTTCTGACTGTGTCCTCGGTGGCTCCCAACTCCTGATAGCCTCTATATTTGTCGGGCCCACTTTAATCCCGCCCTCGGACATTACATGTCATAAAAACTACAATTCTCGTAACCAAAACTCACACTTCGAAAACTTCGCATATAGCTTCTCGCGCTTTAGCAATTCCAACACTAGACGAAGATGTTCTTCATGCTCACTTTCCGTCCGAGAGTAGATCAGAATATCGTCAATAAAGACAATCACACACTTATCCAACAAAGAACCACACACTCGGTTCATCAAATCCATAAACCTCGCCGGAGCATTAGTTAAACCGAAAGGCATAACTAGAAACTCGTAATGACCATACCTCGTTCGGAAAGCCATTTTAGACACATCTTCCTCTCTCACTTTCAACTGGTAATAACCGGACCGCAAGTCTATATTCGAAAAATAACTTGCTCCTTGAAGTTGATCAAACAAATCGTCTATCCTAGGCAACATATACTTATTCTTGATCGTTAGCTTGTTCAACTCACGGTAGTCTATACACATCCTCATAGACCCGTCTTCCTTTTTAACAAACAATACCGGTGCTCCCTTCGATGACATACTAGGGCGTACAAAACCCTTATCAAGCAACTCTTGAAGTTGCGTCATCATCTCTTTCATTTCCGCCGGTGCTAATCGATATGGTGCACGGGCTATTGGTGCAGCCCCCGAGTACCAAATCGATTCTAAACTGCACTTGGCGATCCAGAGGTAATTCGACAAGATCATCGGGAAACACCTCGGGGTAATCCGTTACTATGGGTACTTCCTCCACACTCTTCTTCTCTCTCTCGGCATCGATCACATATGCCATGAACCCACAACAGCCATTGGCTAAACATTGTTTAGCCTTTAACATGGATATAATACACGACTTCCTCTCACTTCAATCACCATAGATCATAACTTCCGTCCTTCCGGTAGGGTGACTCGGATTAGTTTCTTCTTACACACAATATACACATTGTTGCTAGCCAACCAATCCATTCCCACAATCACATCAAACTCACTCATCGCCATCGGGTACAACAACAACGGAATAAGACAACCCTCTATGTTAATGCTACAACCTTCTAAAACTTCCTTCATCACAACTCGCCTATCATCGGCGATTTCTTCTTCAAACCTATGATCCAACCTCTTGGGCTTGACATTCAGAAGCCCCATAAAAGCAGTTGATATAAAAGTTTGGTTCGCACCCGAATTAAAGAACACCTTGGCATGAGTAGAATTAATAAAAAAGGTACCTATCACCACATCAGGCGCCTCCTCCGCTTCAGTAACCGTCATCTGAAAAGCCCGCACTTGAGCTCGTGGAGCTTCCACCTTCCTTTTCGTTCCTCCCCCACGTCACCCGCTATAGTTACTCACCACACCTTTCTTCAATTGAGGGCAATCTATCCTCAAATGCTCAAAAGATCCACACTGATAACATGCTATCGAGTTGGGACACTCTCTAGCCATGTGTCCCATCTTCCCACACTTGAAACACCCTTTTGATTCCAAAGCACAATCCCACGATGCACACGATTACACTTTCATCACGGTTTCTCCCCAAACCTTTGGCTTCTACGACTATCATACTTTAAGAACTTAACTTTCTTGGAATCATTCGGTGCCCCTTCCCACTTCCTCTTTTCGGTACCCTTTTCCATCATTTGGCGATTCTTCTCTTTCTCGGTCATCTCGGTCGCATCAACCGCCAATTGAAAAGTTGATATGTTCATCGTCATTACCAACTCTCTTATAGAAGCTTTCAAACCCGACACATAATGATCCACCATTCTTTCCTTGGTTGAGACATAAGCCTCGGCAAAACGGGACTTCTCCAAAAACTTTGCGGTGTACTCCTGAACCGTCATATGTCCTTGCACTAGTTGCAAGAAATCTTCCTCAAGTTGCCTTATAGCGGTTTTAGGACAATACTTGCTTTTAAACAAGCTCACAAATTTCTCCCATGAAGTCTTCTTGGCCGCTCCCGAACCAATCTTTCCACATTCCAAATCCCACTAAAATCGAGCTTCCGCCTTAAGCATAGTGGTGGCATGCAACACCTTATCCTTTTCCGCACACTCACTAGTATCAAATACCACCTCCATTTCTCTAATCCATTGCAAAGCCAACACTGGATTACGCTCTCCCATGTAGGTAGGAGGTTAGGAACGTCTTGTAGCTACATCCTTTCGATTCCTTACTCTCTATTTTTGGGGTAGTCTTTTGGGATAAGTTACTACGGCTTCCTTCTCCCTTAGACCCCTCCGCATCATCATCCTCACAAGGAATTGTCGCGCTTGAAGAATGTTGCCTACCCCCAAATCTTGAATAGCCGCTTCAAGTTTCCCCATTCCCGCATTGAAGTCATCCTTGATCACAAACCCTCGCTCTTGGGTTCGACGTCCCCTTTTTCCGCGTCCCCTACCACGCACACTCACAAAACTTTCTTGAATCGACTCCCCCGACTCATTTAACGGCTCAGTTATCACCCCACGACCATGAGCACGGACCGTACCTCGGCCTCGAGTCCCACCCTCAAGGGATCCCACAGATGCTGCAGCTCTTCGGGTTCTACGACCCTTCCTCTACCCCTTCCTCGGGTAGTAACAACTACAATGGTTTCAACTTGATCGGGTTGGGTATATCCAATCAGAAGATCTTCTTCCGCTATTGATACTGATGCCGATATCACTGAACCACGAGTCATACTTCTCGGTACTGAAACGAACATAACATAAGACAACTAGTTAGATCACAATAAGGTATTCAAGCACCTTCATGTACCTATAAATTCATAATGACATTGGTCAGATGTGATTTCGAATTTACCTTACACGTTAGTCCTTTCTACCCCATCATTACTCCCACTGGTTAACCACACTCTACCCAACTCTACTTAAATCTCAGTCCCACCTATCCCTTAGTCTAAGTCTAGATGCTCCTCGAACACCTAATTCTCTTAAACTAGGGCTCTGATACCACTTGTAATAACCACGATTCTAAAACAAGGTATATCATGCCATTGCTCAATTTAAAATTGCAATTACATAATCCACTGGTCCCAAAGTAAACTTAATCTCAAATGTTCTACTGAGATTATTACAATTCAACTACTAAACTAGGCAACTAACTATACAAGTAGCGCCTCACATCTAGCTCTCCAAGCTCACAACATCCCTTTCCCTTTACTCGAGCTTTCTATCATATGCCTTCCTGAAAATGGTTTTTCAGTTTATAAAAGAGAGGGTTAGACCAAAAGCCTAGTGAATTCCCAAAAATAACAGTTAATATGCATGACAATTATAAGAGAAAACGGTTAGTCATGAATATCAACTCACACTTTAAAACATGCTTTTCATGTACCTGTTGCAACGGTATTTCACACTTGAAGTCACACACACCGTGACTATGGGCACACACCACCGAAACAATTTAGTCACACACACCGTGACTATTAAATGAGCACACACCGCCCAATTTGAATGATTTAAAACATTTCAATTTTTTATAGGAGAAACACACGAAGGGAACTCACCTAAATTGCCAAGCCACTTAACACACCTTCCAACTACGATCACTCCAACAGTTAATGACCCATTTATACTTCCATACATCCTACCTATTAAACCCCAAGGCTAGGACACCACATAACGCCCTTAAATAGCCCTTAAGCAAAAACTGACTTTTGCTGAAACAGTGAGTTACGCGGCTTGCCACGCGACTTGAAGCCGCGGGCCAGGTCGCAGGACTCACTGTTTTCCCTACACGAAAACAAAACCCCAAAAACACAATTCTACCAATTTCCAGCCACAAAAATGGTATAAATCTTGTCCTAAACTCATATAAAACCATTTCTAACAACAACTAATTCATTCCGTACCTTGATTCCATGGATTAGCATATCCAAAAATGACCAAACCTCTTCCATGGAGGTTTCTTGATTGATTTTAGCCCAATGAGTGAAATATGTTTCATAAAACATGGGATAGACTTCAAAACCAACTCTATAACCCAACAAACACTAATTTGAGGGTTTAAATCAATCACACAACCAACTAACCCATAAAACCCCATGGTTTTATTCACCTAAAGGACTCAACAAGATTAGAAGATGAACAAGATGAAGTTTTATACCTGAAATTACTTGCTAGCTCTAATTTTTTCAAGGATTTCTCCATCTTGCTCTTCTCCACTTCCCAATCGCACCTCAGGATTGCACACAATTAATTTCAGTCGTCTGATTCCAAATAAGGGTTTCACTCTTATTTAACCTACTTTCAGACATTTATACGACCAACCCCTGTAGTTTAGAAGGTTAGGCTCCATCCATCCTATCTGCCAATATCTTTACAAAAGAAGATTCCAGTTATTACAACAACAAAACTAAATATAAGTCTACCACTTGTAAACACATTGTTAACATCTAGTATGAAATTTTTTAAGGTTGTTTTATTGTCTTCACTTTATATAAATATATAATAGCATGTGTATGTGTATGTGCGTGTTTTTTAAATGCAACAATTTTATTAAGCAAAAGAAAAGAAAAATATAGCAAAGGCCACTGCGAGGTGCAAAGATCAAAGCGAAACACGAGAAAACAAAAATGAAGCTAACGAAATGAAAATAGAAGTAAGATTATCAGGCGAACAAGACACGTACCACGGGAAGGAGAGCCAAAAAAGCTATGAGGTGGGAGAAGTACGATGTGACGCTGCTAGCCACTAGTACCAAATCAAAGATTCCTTGTGTGATCTTCTCGAAATCCATTCGACACACGAACCCTTATTTATGCAAATAGAGCCTCTTTTGAAGCCAACTTACCGTGCAAAACCACATTGTTTCGATGATCCAAAGTAAGTTTAGAGTATCCCAATAATAAGTTTTGTTGTATCCTTTGAGGGCAAAGGGGAAAAAGTGAGAGCACCCTGATGATTTACAATATCACAAACCAATTTTCCCATGCTACTGTCAAGATCCCACCAAGTTCGAAACAGTTCCCAAATTTCTGATGTAACAATGCATCCCACGAGGCAGTGGTCCAAATTTTCCTCCGAATCGTTACAAACTCGACACAAAACTGAATGCAAATCAATGCCCTGGTCAGTCAAAATATTGCGAACTAGAAGTCGGTTGAGAATAGCCCGCCAAACAAAGATGTTGGTTTTTATAGGGAGAAGGGTATTTCGACGAGAATTCGGATGAGAGTCACTACCTTTGAGCATTTTATCATTAATCATAGTCTTTAACTTACTGACGAGAATTGCTCGTCATTGTCATGAAGCCACCACCACATGTCCTTGTGATTACGAGAAGGATAAATTTTTTGGATTAAGACATAAAGCTTACATAACTTGTTGATTAACTACCCGACCTTTAGGTGCTCTATTCCAGACCCAATGCTCCTATTCCCAACATCCCTGGTTCCCGACTTTTACCCCCTTATCACTTTCTAAACTAAACAAACGAGGGAAGCGATCACGAAGGCAAAAAGAACCTAACCAGTTATCTAACTAAAAGGAGATTGAAGATCCATCACCAAACTTTTTAAAGAAGGATGTAGAGAAACCACACCGAACGAGTCTATGTCAAAACCCCCATGAATGATGTTATTCCAAACACCCCCTTAAAATTAGATGAAGAATTTTCTATCCGACCCAACCTACCCTCTGAACCCCCATGTATGTGTGTTTATGGATCTCATAGATTACGAAGTTCTCAAATGATTAAATCCCTATATATAGTTTTAAAATATAATGAATAATAATACAAAAAGGTAAAATTAGTAAACTGCAATTTCGGTTCATATGGTTTTCAATTGAGTAAAAATATAAAATAAAAAAAAACTCGGCAAAAAAACCGAAAATACCTCTCTTTTTTTAACAAGAGTTAGAGAGGAATATAAACGGAATGCTTTTATAAAACATGATGACTATCTTGTAACTTCTCTTTAGTCTACTTTATTTTAACCACAATCAAAGGTTCAAATATATAGTCTACTCTAATATAATAAAATAAATTTGAAAATATATCTAAATGAACACGATAACTTCAATTAAACAATATTAAATTTGAGAAAAGATAAGATCTTATTAATAACTATATAGTAGTAATAAAATTAGTGGGTAGAGTGCTACCCACTCCATTTCAAATCTATTCGTCTCGAAAAAAGAAATTTTTTCATACTAAATGTTTAAAAAGGAGAAAAAAAGAACATTGTTGGTTCAACTTCTCTTTCTATATATCTTATGGTCATGGTTAGGTTATGACTACACATAAAATATAAAAGAGATTGGATTAATATAATTACGACGAATTTTGATATTTTAATTTTTATGTTTTATAGAAACAAAGAATTACATCTTGTTGCAGAAATTAGAGAGAAATGACTTACCCTAAATGATCTACCTGATGGCATATTTTCTCTCAAAGACATATTGGATGATTAATAAAAGGTAGTGTAACATATTTGAAGGACCGAAAGTGTTCAGATATTGACTCCGATTTTCCTAAGAAACTATCACTTAAAATTTCTGTCAAATGGGTGAGACAAGGATTGCCTTTTACAACCCCCAATGCTTTAAATGATGTAGGTCAACTTTAACGCATTTCTTCAATTTGATTTGTTTATCTTTGGATGCTTATACTTTTTATTTCATCTTTTGAATATCTTAAATATATGATGCTGGCGTTTGTTGCCCCAACCCATCATGTTCTATGCAGGGTGAACAGAAAAAAAATAAGATAGCAATAAACTAGTACTTACACTTACTTTGGTTGTTGAACATGTTCTCATAATAGGACATGGGTTAGTAATAATTGGTGTGACAAACTTGTTAGGTAAGTTCACATTCCCGAATGACATGACTATGGCTATTGGAGTTTGTGTGTATGTGTGTGTGTGGAGGGGTGAATACAAACACAACCTTTTCTACTCTTATTGATAATTGATTAATGAAAGATTGCTTGCGGAATAAGAAAATCTGCAACCTAATCTAATGTAGGATTTTACAGGCCAGATTAAAATAAATATGCAGCGGAAAAAACCAAAACCGGTAATACCTTAAAAGCCTGGATCCGTTACTAAATACTTTAAGGATTAAAGACAACCATAGAGGGTTTAGAATTATACCTCAATGGTTTGAATTGGTTGATCACGAACAAGCGCTATAGAGAACAAAGGGTTTAGAAATCATTGAGAAGGATCAACAGTCTCCCCCTATTTTATGATAACAAAGCTAATAAACTTTCACACTTAGTTTTAATGACTATAAATTAGAACTCATAGATTCAGTGTCCCATTTTATGTTTTTTTGGGTTCTTTTGATCACATTCTTTTTGTTTTGGACACATTCTTTTGTTTTGTTTTTAATGTTACACTTTTGGGAAAGAGGACGAAACCTCTGACAATATATTAAAGATTGGAACATAAAAAAGAAAGGCTAAACACCATTACAAAATCCAAATGACAAAACAAAGAAACTTGGTAACAATACCGTACCAAGCAACATGAAGCCAAAATGTACATAGACCAACTGACATAAACCAAAAGTAAAAGCGGATGTCAAGTAAACGCTTCAAAAATCCAATCCAAAAACCAAACTTCTTCATCATGTCACGTATCTTACTCCAATAATCGAGCTTTATCATTGATGACCTTTAGAAGTCGCATCCGATTCTCAGTGTTACACTTGTAAGAATGAAAAATACACGATTGCATACAGAAATATATTCTATACAAGAAATATAGATTTTATACTAGGTTATAACTGAAGACCTATACAACTGAAAGAGAAGAGAAACAGACACATCAGAGATCATCAAACGTTACAAAAAATTAGGAGTAGAGGCACTTATCTGATTTTTTTTAGCTTCAACTTCCTTCATAATCTCCGATTGTGTGCAATACCCATCATGGTCAAGAGATCACATGTTGATCCTAACACTTCTAAGTGATATAATGATGACCCTCGGTACTTAGTGAGTAATTTACTTTGTTAAGTTCTAACTGAATCTAACCTCTCATAGTTTGATGACTCGCTGACAGTTCTTAGCAACTCCTTTAAAAGATTTGTCATAAAAAGGAACTTTCATGGAAACAAAAATTACACTCTCACTGACTAGCCTACATCAACTCATGTTGACAAGGCTACTGCCATTTGCTATAACTGTGCAACGAAAGGACATTTTGCCAGTAAGTGTAGTTCTAAGAAAGTCGTCAAATCTTCTTCTCTTCATTCTAAGGATGAAAAATGCCTTGAGATGGAAGAAAAATATTGAAAGGTTAAAAACCATCAAAGGAAAGGTAAAGGTCTTGTCGTTCAAGATAATTATTAACCATCGATGGACTTTTAAGTATAATTATTAACATAATAATTATTTCAATTTAATTATTAACTTAATAATTAAATTATATAATTAACTTAATTATATTTTACACACTTTAATTATTATTCTACTAGAATAATAATTTCACACTTTACAACTTGTAACTGTACTGAGTTATGACCAACTTGGTTAATTCGTATGACGTGGGCACATAAGATCTTTCAGTCTCCCACTTGCACACACCACATAAAACATAGACAATGGTTACGTGTCTAACAATGCCCCACTGCCCCCAAAGTCAAATGAAAGAACGCTCTTCAGCTTCAGGTTCTATTGAAAACAGTCAATGTGATGAACAGAGTATCCTTTATCCCTTTGCTTCACGATATCTCTATTGAACTCAAGGCATTGATCTGGCTCATCCTTGTTTGTTCAATTATTATGTTTCTCGATCCCGACATTGAGTGAGAGAATAAGTACTATTGATTCAATCAATCCACTTGTGTACTGCCATACATTTCCCACTTTAATATCATCGAGGGGCCCAGAGATTTCTCTCTCAACTTGAGAGGAGCAAATTCCATATTGCATGTATACGACTCTTACATAGATAGTATTGCACCCAACATAGCCCTTATAATCACCCGGTCAAAGGTGACGTTAGACATATATCAAAGTACAACACTCACTATGCTCGAGGACCCAATATACATCTCAGGTCAAAGGATAAATAAATAACTTATTATCTTCAAGACTCACTTTTTGACACAGATCTATGAAGTGATCTTGAAAGCGGGTCTTCCAACACTTGAACCTACAAGTGCAAGTGACTTTGGTCGCAACTTGTTGGCCCAACATGACCGTGGCCAAACTTCACACCAGTTCCCCAGTGACAACCGACCATGGACAAATTCAAACTATATCATATAGCTTTGGATTTAAACATGTTAATATAGAACACAACGAAATTAGTGTAATCGCTCATATCCAGTATGCCAAAACAGATAGAATTTCATTGCTTAATGTTCCAAAGGTCATACTAAATTTACAGATCATTTCAAATACTTAAAAACCTCAAACCTATCGAGCTAGTGTGGAAATCGGGCCCACTTTGACTCATAGGTTTAGTGAATGGATTTGCCGGATTATCTTTCGAACGAACTTTGCAAATCTTCACATCTTCCCGATTGATCATCTCTCGGATAATGTGAAATTTCCTCAGAATATGCTTATACCGTAGGTGTTACCTAGTTTCCTTTGCTTGTGATATGGCACCCTCGTTATCGTAATAGATCTCGATGGGTCCATCCACGCTAGGAACTACTCCTAGGTCCGTTATGAATTTTTTTATCCATACGGCTTCCTTTCCAGCATCCGAAGCTGCTAGGTATTTTGACTCCGTAGTCGAGTCTGCTATAGTGCTTTGCTTGATGCTCTTCCAACTCAAAACACTACTATTGAGTGTAAACACAAAACCAGATTATGACCTGAAGTCGTCACGGTCGGTTTGGAAGCTAGCATTTGAGTATCCTCGGGCACACAGATCTCCTTCTTCACCACCGTACAGCAGGAACATATCCTTAGTTCTTCTCAAGTACTTGAGGTTATTTTTACTGCTACCCAGTGAGCATCACCAGGGTTCGACTGGTATCTACTAGTCATGCTCAAAGAATAAGATACGTCAGGTCAAGTACATATCATGGCATGCATTATAGATCCAATAGCTGAAGCATAGGGAACACCCTTCATGCGATATATATCTTCCTTCCTCGAAGGAAATTGAGACTTGCTAAGTTGTACTCCATGTACCATTGGCAAGTTCCCTCTCTTAGAACTCTCCATCTTGAAGTGTCTTAAGACCTTGTCAATATATGTACTCTGCCTTAATCCAATTAAGCGCCTTGATCTATCCCGTTAGATCTTAATTCCAAGGATAAAGGCAGTTTCTCTTAAGTTTTCATGGCATGCATCATCTTCGTTTTTGACAAAACCAAATTCTTTGATTTTCTCGTCAAAACGAAGATTCCAACTCCTAGATGCTTGCTTCAGTCCATAAATGGATCTAAGCAACTTGCACACTCTATTAGGATGTTGGGGATCTACAAAACCTTATGGTTGTACCATGTATACGTCCTCGCTTAGCGTTCAGTTAAGAAACGCGGTTTTGACATCCATCTGCCATATCTCATAATCGTGATATGCAGCTATAGCAAGCAAAATCCTAATGGATTTAATCATGGCTACCGGAGAAAAGTTTTCATCATAGTTTACACCATGAGTTTGTGTGAAACCCTTTGCTAACAAGCTAGCCTTATATGTGTGCATGATCCCATCCATGTCAGTCTTCAACTTGAAAACCCATTTGCTCCCTACGAGTTTGCATCCATTGGGTGCATCCACCAGATCCCAGACCTGGTTATCAGCCATGGATTAAAGCTCGGCTTTCGTAGCATCATGCCATTTGTCAGATTCTGCACCTGACATAGCCTGTTAGTAGATTAACGGTTCATCATCAATCGTATCGTCACAGACAATCAGAAACCCCGACTATCTATCTGGCTCTTGACGAATTCTCCCCGACCTTCGGATCGTTTGTCTCTCGTTGGTACCGTCAGTATCTTGCTGCGATTCAACATCTTGTTGAGTTTCAACATCTTGTTGAGCGCTAGTGTCAACCTGCGCATCAGGTGTTTCCCGAACTTCTTCAAGTTCTATCCTATCCCCATCGCTTGGCTTAGTTAGAAAATCATTTTCTAGGAACTCGACCTTGCGTGAAATGAACACCTTGTTCTCACTGGGGTTGTAGAAATAATACCCAATCGTCTCCTTGGGATATTCTACAAAGATGCACTTATTAGATCTGGGTTCTAGCTTCCTAGAAGCGTCTCGCTTAACATAAGCATCGCAACCCCAGACTCTCATGTAAGATAAATTTGGGATCTTCCCAGTCCATATCTCATATGGAGTCTTGTCGATCTTCTTGGTTGGTACATTGTTTAGTATTTTGGCGGTTGCTTGCAAAGCATATCCCCAAAAACTTTTAGGCAACTTGGTATGATTCAGCATAGATCTAACCATATTTAACAAGGTACGGTTCCTCCTTTCAGACACACCAATATGCTGTGGTGTTCTTGGTGGAGTAAGTTGAGATACTATCCCACACTTGCAAGAAGCTTAGTGAATTCATGGCTCAGATATTCACCACCTCGGTCCGACCGAAGGGCTTTTATCTTCTTGCCCAGTTGGTTCTCTACCTTGTTTTGAAACTCTTTGAAAACCTCGAAGCTTTCAGACTTGTGCTTAATTAGGTAAACATATCCATATCTACTGAAATCATCAGTAAATGTAATGAAGTAGGGGTGCTCATGGGTTGGGTTGATCGGGTTCGAGGTGTTTTAACTAATCAACCCAATGTTGTCGGTTTGAGAATTTTTCAACCCAACCCAACCCAACCAAAAATTCAACCCAACCCAACCCGGCCCGTTCGGGTTGATCGGGTTAATCGGGTTGTTCGGGTTGATAGTTTGGTATAACAAAATATTCTGCTAACATTGAATAACTCACAATTTCTTTTTCATCAACTGTCATTTGGTACAACTTATCTATACTTCTTGAATTTGAAGTATATTACATCCAATTAATTTTTCTCAATATATATACTAATATATACAAATTATTTATGTAAAGATAGATAATAGATTGAAAATATATGTATACGAGGAGAGTGCGTGATAGGTGTAATTGTTTAATTTACATATTAATAGAGATTCAATAATTATATTAAACCCAAAATATAAAAGGATATCGGGTTCATCGGGTTGGTCGGGTTGGGTTGGGTTCAAATAAAAGTAACCCGATATCAACCCAATACTTACGGTTTGAAGATTTTACAACTCGATTAGGCATCGGGTTGCTTCGGGTTGAGTTATTTTGCATCGGGTTGGGTTGGGTTGATCGGGTTGGTCGGTTTGGTCGGTTATTTGAGCACCCCTATAATGAAGTAGTAGCAACCATCTCTTGTGGCTGGGTTGAAGATTCCACACACATCAGTATGTATCACTCCCAACAACTCATTCGCTCTTTCAGGCTTTCCTTTAAAAGGTGCCTTAGTCATCTTCCATAATAAACAAGCTTCGCATTTATCAAAAGAATCATCAGTTGATTCCAAGATCCCGTCCACTTGGAGCTTGGCAATGCGCTTCTTGTTTATATGGCCAAGACGACAATGCCACAAATATATTTGACTGAAGTCTTGCTTAAGTCTTTTAGCATTCACATTATATATCTATTTAGAGTTTAAGTCACCATGAATATATATTTCATAAATGCCATTAACTTGCCTGGCAATAAAATATAATATACCATGCAAACATGCAGAAATAGATCCATCATCATTGAATTTAAACATAAATCCATCTTGTCTCAAACGTGCAACTGAAACAATGTTTCTAACGATATTAGGAACGTAAAGACGATCATTTAGTTTCAAGACTAGACCATTTAGAAGGGTCATGTCATATTTCCCTTGGGACACAGCATCAACTCTTGCCCCATTGCCCATCTTGAGCTCCAACTAGCCTGGTCGCAGTTGCCTTTCACTTCTTAGACCCTGCGGAGTGGCACAAATATGAGCTCCACACCCGGTATCCAATACCCAGGAATCATAATCAGAAGTGAATAAATCGATAGTAAACACACCTGAAGGTCCAACTATCATAGCCTTCTCTTTCTTTTCCTTAAGAACTGGATTATTTCTTTTGGATGAAACTGAGTCCAGGGGAAACTTTCCCTCATTCTTCTTGGTCCGATTGGAACATCCAATCTTTGCCTTTCCTTTTTCAGTCATAACTTTCACACCACGTTTCTTTCTTATCCCTCTTTGCGTTTTGATCATCAAAGCGGTTTTTGCTTTCTCCAACTTGGAGTAGTTCTCTTTTTTCAAAAGATTTTAGCATGTCAAGCAATTTAAAGAGAGATACATTTAGCCCTTTCTTATAGTAGTTGAGCACAAAGCTACCATAAGATTTAGGCAGAGAGTTTAGAACCATATCGACCTCTAGCTCTTGTCCAAGAGGGTATCCTAACTGCGCAATTGGTCAATATATCTTTTTATTCTTTTGAAATGGACCTTGACCGATGTTCCCTCCTGCATCATACAAGAATGTAGTGATCGCAAAGTTTCAAACTTTTCTTGTCTCAGGTGTTGACCAAACATGGTCTTCAGACTGTTCATGATCTCCCAGGCTGTCAACTCCTCATGCTCCCGTCAAAGTTCAAGAGTCATTGAGACTAACATTAGATAGGCTACACTGACAGAGTCTCTTTGGTACTTATCATAAGCAACCTGAGTACTTTCAGATGCGTCCCTTGCTGGAAGATTTGGAGGGGAAAGCTCGAGTATGTAGGATTATTTTTCGAATCTTAGGACAAGCCTTAACAGTTGGAACTATTCCAAGAAGTTTTGTCCATTCAGAATTCCCACATTAAAAATGGGTTGAATAACGTACTGAGACAGGTTCGAGTTTGTGTTTTTTTTAATTAGCAGACATCTACAGAAAATAAAGTTCAATTTTAGTATTAGTTTAAAATTTTGAACAACTCTTAAAATTCAAACATTTTAGCTAAGATCCATATTTCATTAATTTTCACGATTTGGCAATAAGAAAATGGTGAAAACTATCTATTTAGGTAGGCAACTTCCATTTGTGATCATTCGTGAGATTCTTAGATCCTTCGTGAGATTCTTTTAAAATTGAATACATGTTTAATCTCACTTCTTCTCCTTGAGATCATTTGTAGACGGGCAATACACAATGTACAAATATCTCAAGTGAGCTTAACCATACTCAGAAATTGATCGTCCGGGTCACGACTATCATTACAGGCGGGCAATACACAAGGTGAAATGATCTCGTGAGTCAGCACTTTATCTCACCACATACTTTTCCGACCCAGATTCGCCAATGCTCACCCGAAATTGACTAGTTATGCGCTCGATAACCGTTTTAAATGGGTGGTGAAAAACTCACATTTTAACTGTAAAGGGTTTTACCGATCTCATTCCAATTTTACAAATTAATTAATTTTAAAATTATTTTGAGTCGATACTAATTTATTTAAAATTTATTATTTGATAACTTATCAAATTTATTTGTAAAAACATTTACAATTTATCCAATCGATATTAGTTTGATAGCTTATCAAATTAATTTGTAAAAACATTTACAATTTACCGATATTAGTGGTTGTAAAATAATTTTCTAATTTTAAAATCCACTGCAATAATTATAACATATAATTAAACGCAATAAAATACGAAAAATAAACAACCACAAACATGCAAACACACAACATGGATTCGATTAGGCCCAACTATGAGGTTTTCATGAGCCCACACGAAAACCCCGATCCAAACCCTAAGGACACCGCAAGTTGACTCCCACTAGCTCCGCCAATCATTGTGGACTCCGGGACGCCGTCTTCGATTCCTTCGGTCTTCCGATTTACAAAAACTAATCTTGGTTAACATAACCTAACTATTACATTACATTGAAATCGGAAACGATACGCAGATCGCACAAAATTAAAACCCATGAAATTAAATACATTTTAATTTAACCAACAGAAAAAATTAAAACAAACCACGGGTCATAGGCCTAAATCGAATCCGTCATGGCAAACAACCAGATATGGATTGTACTAATATAGTGAATAAAATGCATTATATAAATATCAGTGTAGAGCATTTTCTCTGTGTGCATCCATTTGCATCCAAATAGAACCCATGAAATTAAATACATTTTAATTTAACCAACAGGAAAAATTAAAACAAACCACGGGTCATAGGCCTAAATCGAATCCATCATGGCAAACAACCAGATCAACCAAATGGGCTTGGGTCCGATTAAACATAATTAACAAGCCCAATGAATCAATCAAAATAGGTTAAAACCCTATTAGGCTCAAACGGGCCTAAACCGTGAAACCTTAAAAACCCAATTAACAAAAAGGGAAACCACCAAACAAACCGGAAACGCTCCACCCGAAGGTGGCCGTCCATGGTGGAGGAGCACCGCTCCGGCATCACGGCGGCGCGGCGGCACACAACGGTACGGCCCGTGGCGCATACGACAGCACACGACGACGGCGGCGACGGCGATTGGGGTGGTTTATTCAGGTTCACATGTTTAACCAATTTTCTATTGATTCTAACCCTAAATTCATTGTAACGGGGTTCTGATACCATTGTAGAGTTTCACAAGCCAGATTAAAATAAATATGCAGCGGAAAAAACCAAAACCGATAAAACCTTAATAGCCCGGATCCGTTACTAACAACTTTAAGGATTAAACACAACCATAGAGGGTTTAGAATTATCCCTCAATGGTTTGAATTGGTTGATCACGAACAAGCGTAATAGAGATCAAAGCAGATCCCCTCTAGTAGTATCCATGTGAATGTGATACTAATCACGAACGGTTGCTAGCTCAAACCCGAAGAACACAAGGAGAAATTGATTTCTCCTTGTGGTTGTGTGTGATCGCTGGTTTCAAGAGAGAAGAGGAGGAGAGAAATATTCAGGTTTCTCAATTGTGTTATGTTTTCAATAACGCAACATACCTTAATATAGTTTTCCCTCTAATCTCGGACCGGGCTCAATACAGCCCGCAAGGCTTTATTGACATAATTAAACCTTTTCATATCTTAATTAATTAATTAATTATTAAGTTAATAATTAATTAACCAATTGGGCTTTTGGGCTTAAGTAAACGTACTTAACCCTTTGGGCTTTTAAATAAAATATTATTTTAAACCCGATGGACTTTTAATTATATCTATTAACATAATAATTATTCCAATTTAATTATTAACATAATAATTAAATTATATAATTAACTTAATTATATTTTACACACTTTAATTATTATTCTACTAGAATAATAATTCCACATTTTACAACTTGTAACTGTATTGGGTTATAATCAACTTGGTTAATTCGTGATCTAGACACTCTTATGCGTGTAGCCCTCTAGGTTCATCTGACGTCAACATTGTTTTCATATGACGTGGGCAAATAAGATCTTTCATCTAAAACAATCAAAATTTTACAACTGAGATACAGAACAACCTCACATAAAGAACAAACAATCTCTCTCATTTAACAGTAAACACAGGTGAATATCAGCTCAAATGGATGCACACAGAGAAAATGCTCTACACTGATATTTATGCTTAATGCATTTTATTCACTATATTAGTACAATCCATATCTCACTATATAAGATGGTAGGAAAGGCATGCTTGTCATTTATTTGGTCATTTTTAACTGATAATGAAAAGTGTACCAAAGTAGTGATCATACATGCATAGGGACAATAATGCAACAACCATATTGTACCTTTGTTACTTAGTTGTAGGAGCAATTTTGTTTCTTACGAGAGATAGTGGAAACTTTATTAGGGCTTTTGTTCATTTCTTGATAACTGCTGAAGGTTTCTTAAGTGACCTTAGAAACTTCTACATATGATCAGGGGTCCTCTTGATAAATAGGATGAACACTGAAACCACATGTACTCTTCCTATTTTTTTTCTTTAGCCTCGTGTTCGACTAGGTAGAATCTTCCGTGAATGTTAGGACTCTTGATCACATCATCGCTTGTTCAGATAGGATCTTCAGGTAACGAACGGTTAATGATATGTTAACTAATGCTAAATATTCCTACTGAGAATGAGTTAGTGAATGTTGGAGAAAAACATTGTTTGGATTGGATCTTCAAACAACAAACTCCTAGGGATAAATTAATCAATATTGAATGTTCTTAACTGATAATGACTCGGTGAGCGCATAGGAACATAAGTATTGAATAGTGGAAAATATAAAACGCTACATGTTTAAATAGGTCATCATCAAAGCATTGAGAAGGATCAACAATCTCCCCCTATTTTATGATAACAAAGCTAATAAACTTTCACACTTAGTTTTAATGACTATAAATTAGAACTCAGAGATTCAGTGTCCCATTTTATGTTTTTTTGGGTTCTTTTGATCTCATTCTTTTTGTTTCTGTCACATTCTTTTGTTCTGTTTTCAATGTTACACTTCTGGGAAAGAGGACGAAACCTCTGACAATATATTAAAGATTGGAACTTACAAAATAAAGGCTAAACACCATTACAAAATCCAAATGACAAAACAAAGAAACTTGTTAACAATACCGTACCAAGCAACATGAAGCCAAAATGTACATAGACCAACTGACATAAACCAAAAGTAAAAGTGAATGTCAAGTAAACGCTTCAAAAATCCAATCCAAAAATCAAACTTCTTCATCATGTCACGTATCTTACTCCAATAATCGAGCTTTATCATTGATGACCTTTAGAAGTTGCATCCGATTTTCAGTGTTACACTTGTACGAATGAAAAATACACGATTGCATACAAAAATTTATTCTATACAAGAAATATAGATTTTATACTAGGCTATAACGGAAGAGCTATACAATTGAAAGAGAAGAGAAACAGACACATCAGAGATCATAAAACCTTACAAAATTAGGAGTAGAGGCAATTATCTGATTTATTTTTTGAGCTTCAGCTTCCTTCATAATCTCCAATTGTGTGCAATACGCATCATGGTCAAGAGATCACATGTTGATCCTAACCCTTCTGGGTGGACTCTTCCTCAACCCCTTCCTCTTTTGACGAGGAAAATGGTGCCTGTCTTTGCTTGATGGAAAAGATTGAAGAAGAGCTGAAGCAGCTAAAACATCCACCTCCTCACCTTCAGCTGAATCATCCAATGCTCTTTAGGTACCAAATTTTTATGATTCCTTGTTATATGTTGTTGACAAAAGGAAAGCACTTGAATATTTGACTATTGATCTTTTCAATGCGATAAACGACAAAACTAAAGTTGAACCATTAAATCTTCATTTAAACACCCTGAAAAGTGCCAGATAAAAATCCAAGAGTTAACAAAGATTGAAAATGATTTTTATTACCAAGTTATAGTTAAATCAAATATTAGTGATAGTGCAAAGCTGAGAAAGCCATTCGTTGATCTTAAAGCTGAGAAAGCCACTGTTGATGGATGGTGCAAAGCTTTAGCGAAAGTAACCGATCTCATTGAGTACCATATACCAATTTAGGTTAGAAGCTATCTGTTAGAACTTATTTTATGAAAGTATGAACCAGAATTGTCTAAGTCCTAAACATTAGAAGACAAACCAGAAGTTCATCTTCTGATCTCTTTTATCTCAGAAGCGCCCAGAGACTTGAAGATCCTCTGGATTTCAACTGCCATTCCCGATGCGCTTTTGATGATGTGGCAAGTCACGTCTTCCTTACGTAGCAAATTTTGTTAGTAGTACAAGTGACGTGTCACTCAGTGACAGGCTAGCTCATTGACTTTTCATCTTGTAATAGTATATATAGAGTTAGTTATCACTGCAAACTTGCCGATGATTTGAGAGAGAAACAGTGCATTTTATTTCATGTATTGTAATCGATCTTCAGGTTATTCAATATGAATTCTCATTTAATTTTCATACAGTTCTTAATGTTTTGATTACTGTTCTAGTTATAATCATAGATTTATATTGCTTACGCTCATATACAGTTTTTTGAATCTATTGATTAATTGAGTTTAAAGGGATCTGGGTTCCAACACTATCTAGGATATATCTTTGAAAAATACAATCCATACAGAGGTAGGTCTAAACTGAAGTTTGGAATGTTCGTGTTTTCCAACACTGAAATTTCTTCTACTCGGTGCTCCTCTTATATAGACCCTAAACCATCTAGATTTTTCAAAGATGAAAAGACTCTAAGAGTCACAAACTTCAAGGAAAATCTAATTCCACTCCCGCTCCCTCTTCCTCTAAGTCCAGGACTAGTAAAAATGCCAAGATGAGGAAACCTCTTTCAAAACCTTTAGCCAACCAATCCTCGGTCTCATGAAAAAAGAATTCAGGTCCTTTTCTAAACAAAGATTTGAACCCTAACCAAAAGTTGACTTATATCCAACAAAATTGGAGAAAACAAGTATTCCTCAGAGATCTATGGAAAGGGGTATTTTAGGTGATAGACCTTCTCACCTTTATCTTTGCAAGTCTTATGCATATATGTCTTCTTTCAACTACAAGAAATTTTATGCATGTGGTGACTCTTCTCATGTTGGCAAAGATTGTTCTAACTCTAGGGGAAAGGACAATAAAGTTGAAAATCCAGCTAAAGTGAATAAGGAAAATTTCGGCAAGTCCACTAACCCTGTTAGACCCATCAAATAATGGGTACCAAAACAACAATTATCATTTTTGTGACTACAAGACTTCAAAAGCATCTGTTATAGTGTACTAACAAATGGAAATAAATGGAAAAGGTTACACCAAGGGATATAGTGTACTAACAAATGGCTTAATCACATTTAGATGTGTTGCTTTTGTCGATGGATTGAAGCACAATATTCTCAGCATTAGTCAACTGTGTGACAAAGGATATCGTATGAATATAATGAGATTAAACGTACAATCAGTGACAATAAAGAATAACTTTCTTTGACTGTGTTGGTCCCTAAAGAGTCTACAAGAGTGTATAAGTATCACAAAGTTTGTAGGGGAGGGGGGGTTGAATACAAATACACAAACTTTTAAGTTTAAATGAGTTATTGATAACAAACAAACTTATAGACTTTTACGGAAATAAGAACAAGTATAAATACCTATTCTAAACAATCTTAGAAACACTAAGTTGATGCAGAAGATAAGGAAATAAAAGAAGATAGGTTCAAGAAGAGAAAGTGGAAGTATGCATGAAGATGAAGAAGGGTTTCTTCATCTATTTATACCCAATCATTTAATTCATATCAGAAGGTACATTCCACGTGTCGGGCATCTATTAGAGAGCTTGTCATTTGTCCATAGGGTGGCCATGCTTTTAGCCAAATATGAATAGTTGACCTTCAGAGTTGGTAAGAATATGGGAGACTATAAAGTAACTCCGTACGTGACGTGGGCAAATAAGATCTTTCATCTAAAACAATCAAAATTTTACAACTGAGATTACAGAACAACCTCACATAAAGAACAAACAATCTCTCATTTAACAGTAAACACAGATGAATATCAGCTCAAATGGATGCACACAGAGAAAATGTTATACACTATATTTATACTTAATGCATTTTATTCACTGTATTAATACAATCAATATCTCACAATATAGTGGAAGTATTGGTAGGTATAGCTAGAGGTAGTCTAGTGAGAGGTTGGGGTTCAGAGAAGGAATGGTAGAGACATTCGATTGGATGCCTGAGACATTGCTCTTCATATCAGGTATCCTTGATAGCTGTTTGAAGATGCATTCAGCCGAGATCTGCAAGTTATCAGCCTTCATCTTTATTTGAGCCGCCTCCTCGACTATATGGTCTAGTGCGGGTATCTGAAAAGAGGTGGAGGGAGCTTCCAAAAAGACCTTAGGTATCTCTAGGTTCATTTTAGGAATGGTCCTTCCCTGAACCTTTTCCTGCTTCAACTTTTTGATTCTCTCCATCTTCAGTGATGATGGAGATCTAGTTAGAGGTGCATCTGAAACACCTGTAGGTAACACAGATAAACAACCCAAAAAGAGCTCGGGGATAGAAGAAAGAAGTAGGGTGGAAGTAGGTATATGCAAGGGTTCCTTGAGAGTATCTGAAATATTACTAACATGGTTGGAACTTGCAAGGGATGTGTCCAGAGGATCATATGCCTGTCTCTGAGAATGTTTATGAGAAACATTTTCAGGTCCTGTGCACGTTGTTTTCCAATTTTCAGATTGTCGAAACAAAGTTGATAATTGAATAGCACGCTTCTCAACCTCTTCAAATATGGGGAAACCATATCTGAGTCATGGATTGATGTGTGGATCAAAGAAGACTAGGTAGAAGTAGAAGAGAATGCAATCATACCTGTGCTAACTTCAGCGGAGCCGGTAACTATAACTTCAGGGACCTCAGTCTCTGAAGGTGGGGGTTGAACTAAAGAAGCGACAACGGTCTCTAATGTCTTTATCGTGGTTGTGGCTGTTAGTGGCATTTGTAGTACGTCGAAAGAAGAGAGGATTGACTTTTGAGAGCCATCCTTATTTGGCTTCTTGCTTGGGGGTTTGTTTGCTGTGGACTTTTTACATCCATCAGCGGTTGGGTTTTTTTGTTTCTTGGAAGGGGAAGAAGATGTATCGAGGTCGATCACTGATGGGATTTTCAGTGACCTGGATACATTCTCTACCACTATGGTAGGTGCTGGAATTTCAGTGAATGGGGGTGTCAGACCGCTGATGATCTCCATCATTTGAGGAAAGTAGGGAGCGTCTCCTTCTTCCTGGTCATGCTCCATGGCCTTCTTGCCGACTTGGGAGAAACGCTAGTTCCCTTTCTTAGGGTAGTCTATGATGACGTACTCTAGAATCATAGAAATAAAACGAGGGTAAGGGATTGTCTTCTCCCTCTTCTTTACATTGACCCGTTTGTGAAGGTCTTCGAAGATAATCTTCGCGTAGTTGATTTTGCGACCTTGGCAGATAGCATATGCCATGTCCAAGAACTTCCTACTTGCTTGTTCCTGACCACCAGTCTTAGTGCCGAGGCACTGTATGATATGGGTAAAAAGATAATGCCAGATAGCTGGCATTCGACTCATGTCGGTTTTGGTTATTTCTTTTGTTGAGTTCATCAGGATTGTCATCCTTAGGAGGCCAGTCATAGCCTATCTGGCCGAGGAGCTCCCTGATTTCATCCTTGGTGTGTTCAAAATCCCATTGCTGACCCTTCTCCTTGGCAGGGAATCAGAGAGCAGTTCTAATGGCTCCCAGTAGTGACGGCCAGTGAGCCGAGGCTTATAGTGAAGCCAATTGTAGGAAGGAAGACACCCTTATTGTAACACCCTCAAATCTAGAAAGAGCGACTAATTTAAAATTTTCATCAATACAACAAATAGTAACAAACTTTTACAAAAGATATATCAAGTCTTCTACTAAGACATAATTACGGTCGGGTGTTACTAAACCCAAAAGAGTCGCCATCTCCGAATGCGGAAAACGTCACCAAGGGTGTAATCTTTATCGTCCCACTTCCTAGCACTCAAGTCCACACGGTCGCTAGTACCAACCCCAACGATAACCTGATGCACATGCTGACAAAGAAAAAGGGTTAGGCTTAACGCCTAGTGAGCTCAAGAGTTTTATAACATATTTATAATTGTTTTGAAACCAAAAGATTTGTTTCATAAAAGATAATTCTCAAATGAAATAACTTCATTATAAAACATCTTTCCCAATTTCTTTATTTCCATAATAAAAGCTTTAGACCAACATGACCTTTGAAATAAAAGCTTTAAAAGTAGAAATACTCATTTAACGCGATCCAAACCCAATACTCACACGACCATGAATAAGTTTATAAACGTAGAGATGGAAACATAACTTTAACCAAGTTATATCAACCGTTAACTCACGCGTATCTTTAAAAGGAATAGACATATTCGAAGTTAACGGGGGAGACCCGATTTACCATTCTTAGTGACGGATATAAAATAAGTCACTATTCAAGTTAAGAGCTTTCCCAAGGAATCAAAGGCTATTGGTAACGACCAATAATACAATTAATGTACGGCTCTCAATGATTTCAGTCTTAAAGCTCGTGCTAAAGATCAAAGGCTATTGGTGACAACCAATAATGAAATATTGTACAACTCTCGATGATCTTAGTTAGCACCCAGGTAAGGATCAAAGGCTATTGGTGTCAACCAATAATATAATTATGTACGGCTCTCGATGATCCATTACGTTGACCGAAAGGGGACGACAATCCCGATTAAAGACCGACTTATATGCCTATGGATCCATTACATTCTAGTCTATAAATCAACTACATCAAACAAGACATAGTGATAGTTTTCCATTTACCGAAAAACCTTTATATAGATGTTTCCCTTTGAAATATGAATTTTACCGAAAAGAAGGTCAAATAGTTTTAGTTCCATAATCAAAGATTTTCTCATCTAGAGACATTTCCAAGTAAGATAAAACCATTTTCCAAATAAAATCATAGTCGTGTATCTCCAAAAATGTCCCATAATGCAATAACATGTATTTTCTGACGATTTATAAATCTGATACTCTAAAGGTGCAAAAACAGCCAAATGGTTTTCATTTAAATATATTGCGCACCCAAACAATCCACACTTACACTTTATTTGACAAAATGTCTAAAACCCAAGTATAAGCCTCTTTCATGCTTTATAAATCCTTTTATACCAAATATGCAAACTTACCAAAATACTCACACATTTGATAAATAATAAGTAAAACATGTTAATACTTCAAAATGGACGTTTTTGGCATGTACAAAGTTTTCACAAAGTATCTTGAAGTCACCTTTCTAGATTTAGACTAAATCTAGGTTTTACCCCAAGCTTGAGCTTCCTTAGATGGAGATTTAGTTCCATCTATTCCACCATTAAAATTTCATGTAAAACATCAATAAACCCAAAATACACTAACACATTAATCTCAAAATAGATCTAAGATTAAAATCTTAAATATAAACATAATCCAACAAACTTACTAGTGACCTTGGTGAATTTAACACAAGATCTTGAAGCCATAAGGTTAGATCACTCTACCATATTCCATTATTAACTCCAAAGGTATAGATTTAGGATGAAATAAAAAGACGAATGAGGGTTAACAAATGAGAAATGGTGAGTGGGGTTTTCTAGTGAGAGAGAGCGAGATACGCATGTGGGGTTTTCTAGTGAGAGAGAGCGAGATACGCATAGGGATGGGCAAAGAAAAACAGAGGATGAGAAAATAGAATTTTGGAGTTATGAAGAATCAAAGCTTATTGTTTCACAACCCTACTAATGTTTCTTCTGTTCGACTCCACAAACACACAGAGCACAAGGGTTGTTTCCTTGTGGCTCTTTCATCCTTTTGGAGCAAACATGTGGCCCCCACCACTAAAAGTCTAAAACACCAACTTGAATTGAAAAGTGTTACTAATACTTCTTCAACTCTATGTAAAATTCACTATGGTCTCTCTTATTAGAATAAAATAAGTAGAAAGCATCCATACATATTTATAAATATATATATATATATACGACATGTACTTTATATAATTATATATATATATGATTATATTTATATAATATCTACCTTTAAGGTAACTATATATAATATATATACATAAGAGACAAATATTATATAAATATGTATAACTATAATTATATATAAGTATATAAATATACTTTACATACTTATATATATATATAAGTAGAATATATGTTAAATCAAGTGGAACTCGCGTTAAAATATTTTTCTTATCAAAATTTCGAGTGTTACACTTATTAGTGACCTTGGTGGTGCAGTGAGCGGTATACTAGAATTGTTGGAGATATAAAGTTATCCCAACTGGCTTGTGACATAAGGCATATCTGAGAGGGCACTTCTGTAGAAAAAGAGCTACATCTTTGAGATAAGGCCGATCTTCAGGGATCTCCATAAGTGCAACATGATTGCACAATTTCACCAGAGTTTGTTCCAAGCTGAACTTGGTGACCTTTGCAGCTTGGATTCAGTGACCAATCGAGTGGTCTCTTC